>CM065913.1:1265000-2515000 GCA_033439115.1 Firmiana major | reverse complement strand
TCATGTTATAGATCCCAAGTCAAATAAAGTTCTTTTCCTAGGTCATAGGCAAGGTAATATATACATTGTCTATCTTAATAAACTTAAAAATGAAAACATATGCCTAATGGTAGACAAAGAAAAAGAACCTTGGTTGTGGCATAGAAGATTAGGTCATGCTAGCATGCATGTGTTATCCAAGTTAGCTAGAAAAGATCTAGTTATAGGATTACCTAAGTTGTCCTTTGACTATGAAAAAATATGTGAAGCTTGTGTTAAAGGAAAACATAAAAGGACAACATTTAAACCCAAGAATAGTGTATCTACCACTAGGCCTCTTCAATTACTCCACCTAGATCTATTTGGATCAACTAGAACAACAAGCCTAGGTGGGAAACATCATGGATTTGTAATAGTTGATGATTACACTAGGTTCACTTGGGTGTTCTTTTTGAGAGTGAAAAATGAAGCTTTAGAAAAATTCATAGCTTATACAAAAGTGACTCAAAATGAAAAGGGATACACAATAACTAGTATTAGAAGTGATCATGGCAAGAAGTTTGAAAATATAGGATTTGATGAGTATTGCAATGATCAAGGAATTAACCATAATTTTCAGCCCCTAGGACACCACAACAAAATGGAGTAGTTGAGAGAAGAAATAGAACATTGGAAGAAATGGCTAGAACCATGTTGTGTGAAAATAATTTACCTAAATACTTTTGGGCTGAAGCTATAAATACATCTTGCTATATCATTAATATAGCTATGATCAGACCCATGTTAAAGAAAACTCCTTAAGAGCTTTACAAGGGTAAGAAGCCCAATATAAGCTATTTTCACCCTTTTGGCTGCAAACGTTTTGTCTTAAATAATGAGAAAGATAATTTAGGAAAATTTGATGCCAAGAGTGATGAGGGAATCTTTCTAGGATATTCGTTGAATTCAAAGGCTTATAGAGTATATAACAAAAGAACATTGATGGTTGAAGAATCAATTCATGTAATATTTGATGAGTTAAATGATTTATCGAAAGATTCAACCAATGATGAGGATGTTGGAATATTTGATGAAAACTTGGAGGAAATTCCAAACTTAGAAAATGATCTATTAGAAAAACTTGACATAAATAAAGAAGATGAAGAGGAAATAGAGATATTAGAGAGAGAGTCTAGAGCACCAAGAGAATTAGGATATGTAAAAGATTGTGAAATAGTAGGAGATCCAACTCTTGGAGTTAGAACTAGATCATCTCTAAGGAATATGTGTCAATATATAGCCTTTGTGTCTCAAATAGAACCTAGAAATGTCAATGAAGCCTTAGATGACAATAATTGGTTCTTAGCAATACAAGAAGAATTAAATCAATTTGAGAGAAGCAAAGTGTGGAAACTAGTTCCTAGGCCTAGTGATCACTCTATAATTGAAACTAAATGGATATTCAAGAACAAGATGGATGAAAATAGCGTGATCATAAGAAACAAGGCTAGGTTATTTGTACAAGGCTATATAAAGAAGAAGGAATAGACTATGATGAAACTTATGCACCGGTAGCTAGATTAGAAGCAATTAGAATGCTACTTACCTTTGCATGTTATAAAAACTTCAAATTATATCAAATGGATGTAAAGAGTGCATTCTTGAATGGTTTCATTAATGAAGAAGTGTATGTAGAGCAACCTCCCGGATTTGAAAATCATGAATTTCCTGAACATGTTTTCAAACTATCTAAGGCACTCTATGGTTTGAAACAAGCTCCTAGAGCATGGTATGAAAGGTTGTCAAAATTCTTAATAGAAAAAGGATTTTTAAGAGGAAAAGTAGATACCACTTTATTTATCAAAAATAAAAATAAGGATTTACTAGTTGTTCAAGTGTATGTAGATGATATTACTTTTGGATCAACTAATGAATCTTTATGCCAAGAGTTTGCTAAGATCATGCAAGGTGAATTTGAAATGAGCATGATGGGAGAGCTCACTTTCTTCTTGGGACTTCAAGTAAAGCAAACAAAGGATGGAACCTTCATCAATCAAGCAAAGTATACTAAGGAATTGCTCAAACGTTTTAGAATGGATAATTGCAAACCTCAAGCAACTCCAATGGGCACCAACGTCAAGCTTGATAAAGATGAAAGAGGTAAGTGTGTTGACACTAAACTCTATAGGTCTATGATTGGTTCATTGCTCTATTTAACTGCAAGTAGACCTGATATTCTGTTTAGTGTATGTCTCTGTGCTAGATTTCAATCATCTCCTAGGGAATCACACTTATTAGCAACTAAAAGGATCTTTAGATACCTTAAAGACACTCCCTCTCTAGGACTTTGGTACCCCAAGGACTTCACTTTTACACTTCATGCATTTTCTGATGCAGACTTTGGGGGATGTAAAATAGATAGGAAAAGCACTTCAGGTACATGTCAATTCTTAGGGAATAGACTAATCTCATGGTTCTCTAAGAGACAAAATAGTGTAGCTCAGTCCACAACTGAAGCTGAATACATAGCAGCAGGTAGTTGTAGTGCTCAAGTGTTGTGGATTAAACAACAAATGAAAGACTATGGTATTGACATGAAACAAGTCTCTATTAAATATGATAATACCAGTGCCATCAATCTATCTAAAAATCCTATTCAACACTCTAGAACTAAGCATATTGAGATTAGGCACCATTTCCTTAGAGACCATATTCAAAAGGGAGATATAATTCTAGAGTACATTGACACCTTACGTCAAATAGTTGATATATTCACCAAACCTCTTGATAGAGATACGTTTTGTGTTCTTAGAGGTGAATTAGGACTCATGAATGTTCCTTAAGATTTATCTGTCTCAAAACCTTGATTTCAAGATATTTTTAAATGAGTTTTTCAATTATTTTTCTGGGCAAAAAGTATGAGAGATCGATCTCCTATCAATATAGATCGATCTCTATACTTCAAATGAGCCTAAAGCATAAAGGTTAAGCTAGGCAGATCGATCTTCTCACCTATAAGATCGATCTCTTTAAGCCTCTGTTAAACAGCAGATCGATCTATGCATTTGGCAGATCAATCTCCTTAAGCCTCGGTCAAATAGCAGATCGATCTATGCATTTGGCAGATCGATCTTCTTAAGCCTCTGTCAAACAACATATCGATCTGGGCCCGTGACAGATCGATCTCATTAAGCTTCTGTATTCTGAGGATCTATCTTGTGGTACAACAGATCGATCTCTTCAAAGCCTCTGGAAATGACAGATCGATCTATCGCCTCGACAGATCGATCTCCTGTGCCATGGACTATAAAAACTGCTCAAAATCCCCAATTTTCAAAAATCTCAAATCTTCAAATCCCTAACCCCTGTCGCATCTCAGCCCTCAATTCTTCCTTTCAGATCGATCTCGGTAAGGCCTTCGTCAAATCTTTTCTTCGTTTAATGTTCTAGTAACCTACATTGCTAAATTTTTCTAAAAAATTCTTAGTTTTGTGCTAAATTTCTCACTAAGTCAATTCTAGCTACTGTTCCATTGGTTAGGTTTTTAGTGAACTAGTTTTAAGATAATCTAGAACGTTTCCAGTGTCTAGAACAATGCCAAGACTTAAGAGAGTAGGCCAAAAACCTCATAGACCAAGTGTAGATCAAGGGTCCTCCTCTCAATCAAACCCTCCCTCTTCAGTCACTACCTTTAACAGGTGTTTTCAAACACCTGCAAAAAGGAAGCGATATGAAGAATATTTTTCAGCAATGCCAATTAAATATTGGTGAACCATTGATTTTTCATTCCTCAACCATATTGATTTTCCTTATCTATCCAAATTCGAAGAATTTGGGTGGATTCCTTTCCTCAAAATCAATACCCCCGTACCCCCAAACATCATCAGGGCATTCTTTTCTAATACCGAACTTATTACGATCCTGATGATACATGCAAAATCCTCGGTTTTAAAACATTTGTCATGTATAAAACCTTGTCAATAAACACAACCATTCTAGCCCGAGTATTTGAGATAAGGGATGAGGGGTTGACCGAGGAAGAAAGTGAAGTCCCTTTAGAATTCGATCTTCCCGGGGATAAGCGGAGTGACCTACCGATGCACGCAAGATTACTCCACCTTATTATCTCGTGGAATCTCCATCCATTCGGTACCCGTCATTCCACAGTTAGGAGGTTAGATCACTTCTGGCTCCACCACATCCACTCCACAAGTCAAAAACCCAATCTTGTCCATTTCATCTATGAAGATTGGTTGAAGATCGTACGCGGCCAAGCCACCACGATAGTTTTTTCGCAACCGTTGGCGTATCTTCTACAACGACTTGGAGTCGACTGTAGTTGTGAAACGGGTGAAGTGCCCTCCCCAAAGAGCGTCTTAAACATTGTGACACTTCACCACATGGGGTATTACAAGGATTTTCGAGGGGATTGGAAGAAGAAACGAGGACATCAGCCTGAGGCAGCCATGGAAAAAGACCCATCGGATGAGCCCATGGATCTACCTACTGCACCTACTGAGGGTCCATCTTCTTCACCTGCTCAGCCCACTACACCTGCCCCATCACCCGCTGGCATGGAGTCAATTGTGACGATAATCATGGAGCTGAACTGGAAGATAGATGAAGGTTTTGCAAACCTTTATGCCACACAGCAGGCGATGTTTGATTATCTGCAGGTCACTCGTACTCACGTTGAGGAACTTATAGATCGATTTCCTCCTCCGCCGTAGGACATGAATATTAAGAAAAGTTTAGTTAGTTTTCATGTTTACTCCTTGTTGTTTGAAATGACATTTGCTTGAATGAATCTTTTATGAAATGACAGTTGTTGGGATGTTAATTATAATTTTGAAATGCCATGACAAGTTGTTGAGAAAATTAACTGCCGTGATATCCTTCTTGCCATTGATATGACAAAAAGGGGGAGAAGAATGTTAAGAGAACATGGGTTGTTTAAAACATGTTTAAATGGCTTCAAATACGTTAAAGAAACATGTCTAAAGGAATGATTAAAATGAGGGGGAGCTAAGAAAGTTAAGAGGTCAAAAGCCAAAAGTAAGGGGAAGCTTACAAAAAGGGGGAGTTTGTACACAATGCAAATAGGTAACTAAACATGTTTATTGAATAGGTTTTGTCATATAAAAAAGGGGGAGATTGTTGAGTTAATATATTTTGAAATGACAAAACAAGTAAATTCAATAATATAAAGATGATATAAAAACATGTTTAGAGGTTATCAGTACCAGAAATTAAGTTCCTGGAGATGAGAGATCGATCTGGTGATATGAGAGATCGATCTCCTGGGTTTTCTAGGATGAGAGATCGATCTCATGAGGATATGAGATCGATCTGCTAAGGTTTGAACCTGTACAAAGGTATTGAGGAAGCTGAGATCGATCTATAAGGGTTATAAGATCGATCTATCTAAATACAGGACGTTGATGAGATCGATCTGTTATAGGAAGAGATCGATCTCCCCTAAAACAAAAGGTAAAGGCAGTAGATCGATCTATAAGATCGATCTGTATGCAAACAGAGAGTTTATGAGATCGATCTGGTATAGAAAGAGATCGATCTCCTCAAAGTCAGAGAGCTAAGGAGATCGATCTGGGTTGATAAGAGATCAATCTCCTCACTACGAGAATACCTGGCAGATCGATCTATAGATTGATCCTGCCTCAAATAGAGAGATTGGAAGATCGATCTGCCTATTCGACAGATCGATCTACTCTAACATTTTCAAATTGTGAGATCGATCTCCTTGCTTCATTTTGCCTTGATTTTACAGGAATTATAACTAAGAGATCGATCTGGTCAAGATGACAGATCGATCTGGCATTCTACTGAAGGTACCCAACGGCTATTTCTGCAAAAATCTCAACGGAAAAAACAGTATTAAATGCTCCAACTACCAATCCTTCAGTATATAATCAAGCATTAAAGACACTGAGAAGAGAGACACTATTGCTGCACATTCTGTACATTCTCAAGAGTTTAATTCCTACATTCCATTTGTCTTCAATCCTCATTTATTGAGTTTGTTGTATAAGCTTGTGTGCAAAAGCTGTATTTGTCCTACCCACATAAAAAGTTTGATATTGTATTCATCCTTGCTTTAAGAGAGAAGAGGATTGTTCCTCAGTGAGATAAACTTTGTAAAAGGGTGAATACATCTTTGTATAAAAAGGGTAGGGAGGTTATTCCTTGACCTAAAACAAAAGGAGTGTGTAACTTTCATTGAAAGTGAGAAAGAAAGCTCTCGACAAGAAGGTCTACGAGAGAGGACGTAGGCAAGAGATTGACCGAACCTCTATAAACTACTGTGTTTGATATTCTCTTCCTTATCTTGCTTCAATTTGTTTCATTACATTATATTTCTTATTCATTATTTGTTAATTAAGTTCAAATTAGTTTAAATTTGCCATTAACATTAGAAAACCGATTCACCCCCCTCTCAGTAGAGCCAACATATATATATATATATATATATATATATATATAAAAGTCATTCAGTAAAAACCATATTCGGTTCAGTACGGTAAAATCCATTCAGTTCAGTAAACAGTGCAGTTCAATACAGTAAAACAGTTCAGTTCAGTACGGTAAATCATTTAGTTCAATACGGTCATCAAATATCAGTAAACAATATCAATAGAGACTAGGCAGGTGACTTCGGTAACAGTAGGATTCAGTCAATAACAGTATAGACGACATATGACCATAGTCAGTGACCCCGCGCCTCACGGGCCAGGTGTGCGCGAGTGTCATACGGCTCAGGGGGGATGGGTCAGTCCAACCCATCGGCCAATCAATATAGTACAGTTCAGTTCAGTAGTCCGAAGACTTCTACACAGTACAACGTACTCCATGTGTTTCCATATGGTACAACATACTCTATGGACCCCAGTATAGTACAATATATCTGGGAGTGCCTGGGTTAGCCAGGGATTTGCCACCCCAGAATTAGTCATCAACCAGTGCCATGTCTCAAAATCTAGTACGATCTTTTTCTCATAAATCATATAAAAATCCAGTGCGAGCAATTCAGTGTGACACACAGTCTACACGAGGGCTCCATCACTGTTTCGTATCGAAAATTGGATAGGTGGTTCAATTCTTTCAAAAATGATATAAAAATCAGTATTCAGTACAGAAACAGTGCATAAAATAACATTTGAGAGGAGACTTCCCGGGAGGTCACCCATCATGGAATTTCTCCCACTCAAGCACACTTAACTTCGTAATATGTGTTATTTCATGTAGACAGTAAAAATAATAACCAACCTATCCATATACTGTTAGAAACAGTATTTCGACGATGAAAACACAGAAACATGCAATTTGTGCAATTATGAATTATTTCAAAATTTTTCAGTTCAGTTCAATCTATACGTAGAGGTAATATCGAGTTTTCTATATCTACGGTATCTATTTAGCTACTCGAAATCATAAAATACGTACAATTATCTCTAAAACTTGCATAAATTCCTTACCTCAAAGTCTGTCTGTAGTCCTCGATTGTCTCGACGTAACAAGTCGGCAAGTCCAGTCCACTCGATTTATTTCTAAGAAATTTTGTACCAGTATTTTTGAAATTTTAAACTAATATTTTCGACTGTCTTTTTCTCGAATTTTTCCCGAAATTTAGTACACTTATTTTCCTTCCTCAATTTTCCTCAATTTTCTATAATATATATATATATATATATTAATAAATAGATATATATATATATATTTTTGAATTTGCTTTCTCCTTTCCCGCCTACTCTTTTTTTCTTCTGACCACTATTCACTCCTTACTATTCCTTCATTTCTTCTTCCTCTGTTTCCTCTCCTCGATACTATTCATCATCGTCTCCCTTATCACCGAGAGCATTGTGCTTCACCTTTCTCCCTTCTTCTTCTTCCTTGTCTTTTCGGGTCACTCTCTCCCTTCCACTCTCTCTCGGTTCACTCATTGGCCATCCACAGAAGGATAGCCCTTCCCTTGCGGCCACTGTCTCTGTTCCAGCTTCAACTTTGGTTTACTGCTTCGATCCATGCTGCTCCTGCAGTTTCCTTGCCGAACGCTTATCACGTCTTCCTCCTGTTTCCTTGGTCGTTCAATTTTTGGTTCTCGGCTCCTTGCACCCATGGTGTCGTCCCAAGCCACTGCTTCAACTGGTTATACCTCAAAAGAACTCTTATTTCATCCAACTCATTCTTCCTTCCCAACTCTCGACCTCCACCAGACCTGACAGTTTCCGTATGTCTAGGCCCTATTCCTCACGCAACAACGGCCCCTGTTTGGCCACGTTTTTGGCTTGTTTTAATGCTCCTCCAACCTGCAACCAAGAGCCATTGTGGCTATCGTCTCCCACCGCCCAGATCAGCCCTTGAAGCAGCCCCGGTACAGCCCTGCTATAACAAGGCTCCACCTTCAATTTAGTTACTTCACTCTGCCTATGCAACACAGCTTCGGTCTCTGCCTCAGCTCTCTCCTATTTTCTCCCCAGTTCCAGTCTCGAGAACTAGCAAAATCGACCTCATTGTTTCTTTACTTTACTGCTTTCAGCTTCCTCTCTTTCTTTTTTGTTTTCAGCAGGCTATACACTCTTTCAACTCTTATTTGTTTCTGCGCAGCCAGCCTTCACGTCCTCCCTGTTTTGATTTCTTTTCTTTCTTTTTTTATCACATGATTCTCCTACCGACCCCCCTGCTGTTAGATTTTATTTTATTTTATTTTGTTTCCAGGCTTCAGTCACCCTAGGTATCGATCTACCTACATCACTGCCTCCCTTCCTGTCGGTCTGCTCCAATTGCAGACTGACAATTCATTTTCCTTCTATTTACTGCCATGGCCAGCCCTTTGCCCCATGGTTTTATCCCAATTTCCAGCGACCCCCTTCAATCCTGTTCCAAACAGTAACGTGGCTCCTCTTGTTCCCATTAAAATTTGTTCAGTCTTACCTATAGCCCTGCACTGGCAGGACATAGATTGCATTTTCGTTGCTGCCTTTACCACTGTACATAGCATGGTTCTAACCTTTACCTATACATTTGTATGTTTATTTACACTTTCCGAGGATTAAACTACCTCCACTAACTTCTAACCCATTTCAATTGCTTGAATTGTTTTCAGACTTGCAACAATGAGCTTCTACCATAACCATTCCTTTGGTCATAAAATTTCCATGGTTTCTTTCCAGCCTTTCCCGATTTCACTTCCATGGTTTCTTTCTCAATTTCCTTATCCCACATGTTTGTTTTCATGTTTTTTTGCTTACTCTATTTCTACTGTCAATAGCAGCACACTTGTATGATTTTAATGACACTCTCGGCCATTCATTCATTTTATATGTATACGTGTAAATGTATATATATCTATATACATGCATATACCCCTATAATTTAGACAATGGACATAATCTTACACTCCCAAATATGTCTATATCTATATATATTTCCTTATGTATATTTTTCTATAGAGCTTTCGGCCATGTAGGAGCTTGTGCACATTTATTTATGTGTCTACATATATAAATATATACATGGATATATATATATATATATATATATATATGGCCATACATATGTGTAAGCATATTCCCATTGTCATTTGTTCTTAGCATTAATATAATTTATTTAATTATTTCCTCCAAATCTCACAATGAAAATTACCATTTGATTTTAATCATTGACCAATGGACAACACACACATCATTTTTTTTTAACTCGGTGGCGTATGTGTTATTCACGAGTAAATTCAAGTACATAAAATTTGGGGTATTTACATTCTCCCCACCTTAGGAAATTTGGTCCCCAAATTTAGAAGTACATTAGTCCTCAAAAAAATATGGGTATTTCTCTCGCATTAGGCTTTCCAATTCCCACGTGGCTTCCCCTGAAGTGTTATACTGCCACAAAACGTTGATCAAAGAAATCGTCTTGGACCGCAATGCCTTTTCCTTCTTGTCCAATGTCCGAATCGATTTCTCCATATACGTCATATCCTTTTTCAACTCTAGTGGTTCAAACTTAATCACATGGGTCGGATCCGGATGAAACTTGCGTAGCATTGAAACGTGGAAGACATTATCGAATATTGATAACTCTGGCGGTAACACTAGTTTGTAAGTTTAGTCTTCCATTCGGTCTATGATCTCGAAAGGTCCAATATAACGGGGACTTAGTTGTCCCTTCTTTCCAAATTTCATTATACTATTGGAAAGAAAAACTTTTCGAAACACTGAATCTCCTACTAAAATTCCAAAGGTTTTCATCTTTGATCAGCATAACTTTTCTATCTACTCAGAGCTGTTTCCCACTCTTCCACCAACTAATTAAATATCCTCAAAAGCTTGCTTAACCAAATCAAAAACAATTCTTTTCCTTTCACTTACTGCTTCCATCTAATCGGTGAATGACATTTTCAACCATACTACACTTCATACGGTATCATTTCGATACTTGAGTGTTATATGATATTATGTGCAACTTCGCTAATTGGCAATTTGTCATTCTAGGAGCCTTTAAAATCTCAGCACATGCTTTCAATTCCATATAGGAATAGGTAATAATCTCATAAGCTTCTGGTACTCTACCTTAACCTGCTGACATATGAGATATTTAATCTCAATTTTAGTTATTTCTCTTATCGTACTTGATTGTCAATATACTTTCAGGAGATTTTGATAAATCTTACTATTCTCCATATGCGAAGGATGTCTCTATGAATAATCTTTTGGCAACATCAAGTCCTTTAACTATAGATTATTTGGTACCCAATTCTGCTTCTAACTTTTAATAAATCATCCGTACCAATACCAGTACTTGTCGTAGCACCCATATAGGTCTGATTAGCTACGTTAATACAATGTTTATCATTACACTGAGTCTGTCCGATTTATTCAAATTAAGCCCAGTTTTTAACTCTCCGACTCGCTACTACGACATAAGTGTCAGTATCAGAAAAGAACCACATCTAGTTGAGGTTCACTAAATATTTCAATAATTCTTGTCCTTGACCAATTTACATAACATCATCACGTAATCACTTTTGCTCAAAGCACTAACTTGAGTCATTCCATTTTTCTTGTATTAGACAACTTTTGTGAAACTTAATATCTCAACCTTCATGATCAGTAGAATTTCATAATTCTTCACAGCACATGTAATGGTATCCTGACTTCAAACACAAATATTACAATTGTCAATTCCAGTTTATGGGTTAAGGATCAGGTATTTCTAGACGCTGTCAAGTCTCTCAGGCTGGGAAGTATTTTGAAATACCTTTATTAGCCATCAGACTTGACCACATAAACTGGTTATGGATATAAGGGTTCAAAGTTTAGTCCCAATAAGAAGTAGGATACCAGAATTTATCGATTTCTCATTTATCCTTTATACACGATCCATTCTCAATCATCTCGCTTAATCCAAATCATTTCACATACCAGAGATATTCTTACCTTGTTTACACATCTTATTCCAATAAAACTTGCATTCAAAATTTATCACACTTCAACGCTTGTCTCATTCCGTTTATCAATTAAAACCAAATCATTTTCTTACTCAAATTGAGTCTCGTATTCAAAACATTAACACACACAAATTTCAATTCTTAGATTTGAAACGTATTTCATGTTCCAAAGTCACTTTATATTCTTACAATTCTAAATCCTCTTAACAGCTTGGGTCTTTCCCGCTGGCCTATAATCTTTTGTTTTCGGAGAATCCAATTAACTCCCATTTTTAATACAAAGCGACCCAAAAGACTTTGGGTCTCCTTAAATTTAATGCCAGGACACTCCAAAGTGGATCAGCTGGTCCGATAATCTCCTTTTCATGTAATCCTTGTAATTGCTTTTTCAGCATTTCTAATTCAATCAAAACCAATGAGTACAATGGTCTAATTAATTAATTCGATGCCACTGCTAAATCAATTTCAAACTTTATCTTCCAATTAAATGGTAATTCTGATAGATCATCTGAATATGTGTCGAAAAACTCTATGTCCACAGGGGTGTCTCTTTACTCCAAACACACCCTATATTTATCAATCATATAAATAATGTGACCTTCACTTATACTTTTTGTTTTGTAATTTCATCTTTTTGATTACAGTGACTTTACTCTATCACTCTCATTGCTTCCTTAGTACATTGTGTCACTCTATTTACCTTTTCAATTTCTTAGTAACTTCGAGAAATACGCTTCATATCATTACAGTTGCACCTCGCGCACTACTCCTTCAAAATAACATCCAGTAGAGCTAACTTAGCTCGACTGAGGGTTCTAGTACCTCCTATAAGTTTCTTGAACTTCCTCCATTTTCACATCTCCACTCATTCAGATTATACTTTTTCCAAAACCATAAATTTATTTTCGTATTCATTCTCGAACTTGTTACCTTATGTCCGATTTCAATCATTTCATCTATAATTGCCAATTTATTTCATCCGAAATACGCTGCCGCCTAAGGGCCTTCAGAAATACATCCAATGTAATTCTCTGATGTCGGCTCTTGGATTAATTCGGTTGACTGCCCTCTGAGCTCGACTTTTCATTTCGATACTGATGCTGCAAAAGCTACTTCTTTATAGTAGCGCACTTCAAAAGTACATATAACTTCCTCAGTTCTTTAACACAAAACTGCAAAGTAACTTTCTCGATAGAGTTACTACAAAAATTTCGTAGGGTTTCCTTGTTTCATTTATCCAATCTTCCACAATCATTGGATTTCTTAACCTCATCGAAAAAATAGAGGCTCAACCTTCCGAATTTACCTCTGTCTATTAGGTCTACAATCGTACCCTACGAATCCATATAAATTCTTCTAATTCATTTATTCCAGTTTTTCCATACAATGAGATCCTTGACTCCAGTAAATAATGGTGTAATATTTTCTGAAATTGTCTCAGTCATGCTCTCAGTTGCACCTCAATCGTTATCATTATCACGGGATCACTATCACTTAACCCAACAATGTCATCATTATTTTCACGTCCCGCTCAAATCTCACGAAGCGGACTCCAAGAATTTTCAATGAAACTATAAGGTGTACACTAAGACGATGGTTCATTACACCTCTCGGGCTTACCTCTACGACCTCGAGGAACGGTTCATTTTCATTTACCAATATGGCTGTAATACCAATCAGCCTTATCTATCAGTTTCCCTCTCGTCTACTTGTACTGTTGTAATACCTACTAGGCATATCTATTAGTTTCTCTTCATTCAATGACACAATTTTCAATAAAGCACAGTCAGGTATACCCGTTTGTATCTAATTAATATACCGTAATACTGAGAATGTGAACTTTCTAAGTCTTTTTCACTTTTAATATCGACTCGTATCAGGCCAACCTCGCTCTGATACCACTTCTGTAACGACCCGAATTATACACATTTTCGGTTAGACTACAAGTCGATATTATGTCAGAACAGTATTCAGTCTGATTAACTTTTTTCTTTCTTAGTAACAAATTTAAACAAAATATGTTTCACATTCCCCATACATATCTCTTATGCATTACTGTACTCATAAAAATTTCAAATACAAAAGAATTTCTTACAACTGGGTATACCTTCAACGCAGTAAAATACTCTACGAAACCGTAGCTATGCGACGCGCCTTACTAACAGAAGCGTCCAAGTTATTGATAGGACTCTGTGGAGGAAAGTAGGGAGTGAGCTTATGTAAGATCCCGTATATGTATAAGGGTAATGTGTGTAATTGGATCAAATAATATGAATGGACTTGTAATGTAAAGTATGTTGATGTAAGTCCATGGATTCAATGTATGTATGTGTAATATAAATTGTAACGTACATACAAGTTTCATTGAGTATGAATATGAAGAAATAAGGTCTAGCAAGTGATGGATGTGATTGAGACTCAAGATGAGTAGTGTGGTAAAATGGAATGGAGTTATGCTTCCATTTGGTTTTATGTAGCATACCTTTGAACATACAATGAATGCACACAAGTTTCAATGTGCATAAGGTATGAATGGATGCCATTTTCAAGTTATAAGGGTGGATGGATGAGAAAATGGCCATGGCAATAGATTAAGGATGTGTTGGTATGAGTTGCAGCAAAGAAACTGCAGGAAATCTGGAAAACATGAGATCCAGATCGATCTAATAGGATGAGAGATCGATCTGGAAGAGCCAGAATGCTCTTATTTGGGCGAAAGAATAGAGCAGATCGATCTCCAATGGAGCCAGATTGATCTCCCAAGCATTCTATAGTGGAAAGATCGATCCCCAAGCACCCAGATCGATCTCCTTAGCTCTCTGTTTGGGACCAGATCGATCTCATACTTCGACAGATCGATCTCATGCTTCAACAGATCGATCTCATTGCTTCGACAGATCGATCTCAGGCTTAAAAATGCCGTGAAAAATAGGGATTTTAAGGGACCAGATCGATCTCCTCTTGGACCAGATCGATCTCTCCAAGCTATTTCTATATAAGGAGAGCTGAAAATCTGGAAATCTCAGAAAAACATATTAACCTCCCATTTTTAACCCCAAAAACCTAACTTTCTCTCTCTAAAATCAGCCATTTTCAGTGAGATTTGGAGAGAGATCATTAGAGGAAAAGTTGTTCCTATCAAAGAGAAGAACAACATAGTGAGAGGGCATCTTCTCATCTTTGGAATTGAAGGAGTTAAGGGCATTATCATTTAGAGCAAGAAGAGAAATCATATTGGTAAGATTCTAACACTCCAATCCAAATGCATTAGCTATTTAATTGATTTTGGAGTTGATTGATATGAGTATTGATGGATAAACTACCTAGGAATGTAGTGGAATTGGTGTAACCTAGAAATCAAAAATGGGTATAATGTGAGGATATGTGGGATTGAATGAGCCTATAATTTATGGCATGCTAAAGTTGTTATTGGGATAATGTTTATGATTTTAGATGGTTAGATGGAATTACATAGTGAGTTGGAGGAATTGTGGAAATGTGTATGAATATGCTTGATAAATGCCATAGTGAGGGAATTCATGGAATATGAACACTATGAGCTTAATGTCGATTTAATATCGATTTTGAATAAGTTAATAGGCCTAAGAAGATCCATAGACTCGAATTATGGATAAAGTAATGAAACGAGGCCAAATAAGCTTTAATAGAGGCTATAGATTAAATTGACTATAGCAAGCACAAAGGTTGCAATATGTGGATCGAATATAATGCGGGATACGATTTTGTGCAGTCCCGAAGAGTTCGTTGAAGGCGAACCGAACCGTACGAGTAAGCAGCTTAAGGAAGTGGAATCACGCATCGCGATTCCAGGTAAGGGAATTTTGTGAGTATATAGAGGTAGCTGCTCGTACTTTAGATTTGTGGGTGAATATTGGGTGTTTTACGAAGTGCATGGTTGCTAAAGTAAATGATTGATGGTATTTATGAATGAGAATGAGTATATGTGTGATTTTGGTTTTGGAAGTGGATTCTATGAAATGGGATAGTAAGGCTAATAATTGCATAAATCTAATGTTTTGATGTTTTTCAAAACGGAATTGCTTGGTTTTAAGCAAGCTTGTAGATGGGTCGGCTAGTATTGTATTGTTGTGGTGGAAAAGCATTTGTGAGTGCTAAACCCGATTTTCGGGATTGTTTAATTGTATATGAGCTGCCCATCATATTGGTAAGACATAAATCGCGCTAGAGCCTCACTCGCGCTGGATTTCTATGTTTTCACTTGTGTGAAACGTGCTTGAGCTTAGCTCTCACTTTGAATTTGAATTGTGATGGTGTTTATAAACCGTACTGGAGCTTACGCTCGTACGTGGATTTGAGTGGTTTTTCTTATGCATATAACTGTACTGGAGCTATGCTCGTACATGGTTTCTTCATATTTTATGCATAAATGCCGTACCAGAGCATTGCTCGTACGAAGTGATTGGTTTTGATGCATGAATTCGCGCTAGAGCGTAGCTCGCGCTGGTTTTCACACTGTGGTATGTATGAGGCCGTGGTGAGAGATACGGATTAACTCAGGGAACCCAACAGGCCTGACAGACCTCTTAGGTGGGGTGAGGGTGAGGGGCTAGGACCTGACATAATCCATCCAGGGAACCCAACAGGCCTGACAGACCTCTTAGGTGGGGTGAAGGTGAGGGGCTAGGACCTGGATCAGGGAACCCAACAGGGGCGAGCAAGGCCATGAGGGGCTAGGACCTGGTATTGAGGTTACTCCCACGCGCTCTTGAGACTATAAAGGTTACACTTGGTATGGGGTAGATAAGACCTATGGCAGGCACCCCCAACCATGTTATGGGTCCGCGGAGTTCGATGTACCGTGTATATCACATGGAGTACGATGTACTGCGTGGTGGTTACTTGATTTGAGAAAGTCTGGCGGAGAACTAACCCATCTTCGTGCCAGCATGATACCCCGCACACCGGAATCCGTGTGGTCTGGGATGATATGTGACGATTGGCCAACGTAGTCACTTGAGATATAGTAACCTGTCTCCTTGCTTGATTTACTTACTACCACATGATTTTAAATCTCTAAGTGTGATTGTGATTGTTTAAGGTAGACCCGAAGGAGGGGTCGAGCCTCATGGATTTGAATTGTGAAATGAAAATGAGGTTGTGATTGTGAATTGATGTGATGTGATTGTATGTGATGAGAAAGAGTTTTATGACGTGGGTTTAAAAAGGAGGTTTCTTAATGAATTGCCCTTTTTATGAATTTAAATGAGATCGAGCATGAGATGGTTTATACATGATGTTTTACCATGTTTTATATGCCAATTTTGCATGACTTTGATACATGATATATATGTATACTCATATGGCATAGTTTTATTCCTCATGCTCCTACCATAAATGATTTATGCATAACACTATCAGCATGTAGATAGAGTAGTTATCTACCATGCTTGCATTATTGCCTTACTGAGCATGTGGTTGCTCATCCCTCTCTATTTTCCCCCTACAGAGCGTGCATAGTAGCCCAGTGAGGACTGAGGCGTATTATTTTGGACTCCGTTGCATCTCCATCTCTAAGAGGTATATACACAGTGATTCTTTTTGTATCTAAACAATGTAAAAGCACAGTATTCTTTTGAGTTGTACTTATGGGGGATGTAGATGTCAGTAAAACATGTATTCGTATAAATACACGATTAAATGCACATGTATGACATCGTTTTAATTAATTGAGAATGAATGAGATGTGGTGATTATTATTGGCTCACAGCCTAACAGTGTGTGGTGAGTTTAGTTCACGACCGGGTAAGGTAACAGTAAAACGCGAAAAATTTTCAGTGATTTTCGGTTAAAGAGAATGGAATTGGGTCGTGACAGCTTACGCGCTCAATAAGAAACTTATGTAAGCAGTAGATAACCATACTATCTACATGCTTATGATGTCATATCATGCAGTAAAATATTCACTTTCAATTAAAACAGTATTAGTAAAATCGATATTCAATCTATGCCATAAATATATATATATATATATATATATATATATATATATAAAACTCATTCAATAAGAACCATATTCGATTCAGTACGATAAAATCCGTTCAGTTCAGTAAACAACATAGCAATTCTGTTTCAGTTCAGTAGAGTCTAAAACGGTTTAGTACAGTCAAAACAATTCAGTAAACAGTGCAGTTCAGTACGGTAAATCATTCAGTTTAATACGGTCGTCAAATATCAGTAAACAATATCAATAGAGACTAGGCAAGTGACTTCGGTAATAGTAGGATTCAGTCAATAACAGTATAAACGACATATGGCCATAGTCAATTACCCCGTGCCTCACGGGCCAGGTGTACGCGAGTGTCATACGCCTCAGGGGGAATGAGTCAATCCAGCCCGTCGACCAATCAATACAGTACAGTTCAGTTCAGTAGTCCGAAGACTTATACACTGTACAGTGTACTCCATGTGTTTCCACACGGTACAACGTACTCCATGGACCCCAGTACAGTACAGTATATCTAGGAGTGCCTGGGTTAGCCAGGGATTTACCACCCCAGAATCAGTCATCAACCAGTGCCATGTCTCAAAATCTAGTACGGTCTTTTTCTCATAAATCGTATAAAAATCCAGTGAGAGCAATTCAGTGTAACACACAGTCTACATGAGGGCTCCAGCACTGTTTCGTATCAAAAATCGGATAGGTGGTTCAATTCCTTCAAACATGATATAAAAATCAGTATTCAGTACAAAAACAATGCATAAAATAATATTTGAGTGGAGACTTCCCGAGAGGTCACCCATCATGGAATTTCTCTCACTCAAGCACACTTAACTTCGTAAAATGTGTTATTTCATGTAGACAGTAAAAATAAGAACCAACCTATCCATATACCGTTAGAAACAATATTTCGACGATGAAAACACAGAAACATGCAATTTGTGCAATTATGAATTTTTTCAATATTTTTCAGTTTAGTTTAGTCTATACGTAGGGGTAAATTGGGTTTTCTATATCTACGGTATCTATTTAGCTACTCGAAATCATAAAATACGTACATTTATCTCTAAAACTTGCATAAATTCTTTACCTCAAAGTCTGCCCGTAGTCCTCGATTATCTTGACGTAACGAGTCGGCAAGTCCAGTCCACTCGATTTATTTGCTCGAAATTCTGTACCAGTATTTTTGAAATTTTAAACTAATATTTTCGACTGTCTTTTTTTCGAGTTTTTCCTAAAATTTAGTACACGTATTTTCCTTCCTCAATTTTTCTCTATTTTCTATAATATATCTATATATATTAATAAATAAATATATATATATATATTATTTTTCTGTTCTTTTTTTTTAGAATTTGCTTTCTCCTTTCTCGCCTACTCTTTTTTTTTTTGATCACTATTCACTCCTTACTATTCCTTCATTTCTTCTTCCTCTGTTTCCTCTCCTCGACACTAATCATCATCGTCTCCCTTATCACCAAGAGCATTGTGCTTTGCCTTTCTCCCTTCTTCTTCTTCTTTGTCTTTTCGGGTCACACTCTCCCTTTCACTCTCTCTCGATTCACCCATCGGCCATCCACGGAAGGATAGCCCTTCCCTTGTGGCCACCGTCTCTTTTCTAGCTTCAACTTTGGTTTACTACTTCGGTCCCCTCTGCTTCTACAGTTTCCTTGCCGAACGCTTATCACGTCTTCCTCCCGTTTCCTTGGTCGTTCAATTTTCAGTTCCTGGCTCCTTGTACCCATGGTGTTGTCCCAAGCCACTACTTCAACTGGTTATACCTCAAAAGAACTCCTGTTTCATCCAACTCATTCTTCCTTCCCAGCTCTCGACCTCCACCGGACCCGACAGTTTTCGTCTGTCTGGGCCCTATTCCTCACGCAACAACGGCCCCTGTTTGGATACGTTCTGGCATGTTTCAATGCTCCTCCCACCTGCAGCAAAGAGCCATCGTGGCTATTGTCTCCCACCGCCCAGATCAGCCCTTGAAGTAGCCCTGGTACAGGCCTGATATAACAAGGCTCCACCTTCGATTTAGTTGCTTCACCCCGCCTATGCAACACAGCTTCGGTCTCTGCCTCAGCTCTCTACTATTTGCACCCCCGTTCCAGTCTCGAGAATTAGCAAAATTGACCTCACTGTTTCTTTTCTTTGTTGCTTCCAGCTTCCTCTTTTTCTTTTCCGTTTTCAGCAGGCTATGCACTCTTTCAGCTCTTATTTGTTTCTGTGCAACTAGCCTTCACGTCCTCCCTGTTCTGATTTCTTTTCTTTCTTTTTTTGTCACATGATTCTCCTATCGACCCCCCCTGCTGTTAAATTTTATTTTATTTTATTTTGTTTCCAGGCTTTAGTCACCCTCGGTATCGATCTACCTACGCCACTGCCTCCCTTCCTGTCGGTCTGCTCCAGTTACAAACTTCCAATTCATTTTCCTTCTGTTTACTGCCATGGCCAGCCCTTTGCCCCATGGTTTTATCCTGATTTCCAACGACCCCCTTGTTCCCATTAAAATTTGTTCAGTCCTACCTATAGCCCTGCACTAGCAGGACATAGATTGCATTTTCGTTGCTGCCTTTGCCACTGTACATATCATGGTTCTAACCCTTACCTATACATTTTTATGTTTATTTACTCTTTCTGAGGATTAAACTACCTCCACTAACTCCTAACCCATTTCAATTGCTTGAATTGTTTTCAGACTTGTAACAGTGAGCTTCTGCCATCACTATTCCTATGGTCATAAATTTCCATGGTTTCTTTTCAGCCTTTCCCGATTTCACTTCCCTGGTTTCTTTCTCAATTTCCTTATCCCACATGTTTGTTTTCATGTTTTTTTACTTACTCTATTTCTACTGTTAATAGCAGCACACTCGTATGATTTTAATGACACTCTTGACCATTTATTCATTTTATATGTATACGTGTAAATGTATATATATCTATATACATGCATATAACCCTATAATTTAGACAATGGACATAATCTTACACTCCCAAATATGTCTATATCTATATATATTTCCTTATGTATATTTTTCTATAGAGCTTTCGGCCATGTAGGAGCTTGTGCACATTTATTTATGTGTCTACATATATAAATATATACATGGATATATATATATATATATATATATATATATATATATATATGGCCATACATATGTGTAAGCATATTCCCATTGTCATTTGTTCTTAGCATTAATATAATTTATTTAATTATTTCCTCCAAATCTCATAATGGAAATTACCATTTGATTTTAATCATTGACCAATGGACAGCACATACATCATTTTTTTAACTCGGTGGCATATGTGTTATTCATGAGTAAATTCAAGTACATAAAATTTGGGATATTTACAAGTAGATTAGGCTTTTGTACCTCATCCTCATGATTTACTTCAGCCTCAAGTTCAGCAGCCACCACCACCACCAGTACAGCCTCAGGCTCCTCAGCAGCCACCACCCGCTGGTGATAGTGATGATAGATATTTGAGCTACCTCAAGCAGTTTCAGAAGTTTAGCACACCGTCATAAAAAGGAGAAGGACCCAATTGTGCTTGATCACTAGCTTCTCAAGATAGAAAAGTTTTTTGAGTATTTGAGGAGTCAATCAACAAATAGAGTGTGGCTGGCCACATTCACATTTAAGGGTGATGCTACAATTTGGTGGAGGGCCACCAAGAGAGTATTGGATGCTCATCGCCCTAGGATCACTTGGGACTTTTTTTTTATTTGCCATCTGTCATCAGTTTAACCCACAAACTGTTCAAAAGAAAATACAGGCGAAGTTCTTGGCTCTAACTCAAGGAACCCAGACTATTGATCAGTATAAGGCTTGATTTACTACACTGAGTTGCTATGACACAGACTCCCTGAAATAAACAGACAAAAGTTGAAAGGTTTATGTCTGGGCTGAGGTCATCTACATGATCGAAGTTGGTCCCTTTTAACAACATTACCTATGATGAGGCTGTCAAGAGGGCCTAGTTGATTGAGCATGATTTTGAGCTCTACCAGTAAGATTATAAGTCTAGGGGTAAGGATAAAGGAAAAAAATCCTTTGATCGTAAGAGTTCTTAACAGAGGAGTTCTAATAAGAATATAAGACTGCAGAGGCTCGATATAAGGTTATTGTCCTGTTCCTGCTCCTGCTACTGCCACCCACACTGCTACTGCCATGATTTTCAGGAAACTGAAATAACATGTAAGAGTTGTGATAAGAATCATGGTGCCAAGCCCTATTATAAGGATACAGGTAAGTGTTTTAACTGTGCTCAAACGAGTCATCTTATCAGAAACTATCCATTGCCTAAGCCTACTTAGAGGCTCGTAGAGAGATTAGTTGAGAAACTTGTCGATAAGCTTGCTGAGAATCTCGCAGCTCAAAGGAGGGCCACTGCAGCTGAGAAAGGAAAAAAGGCTATCACTCATAGGAGTGTATTTACCCTGGATCAGGAGAGTGCAGAGACGTCATCTAAGGTTATCAAAGGTAAGATACTAATCTTTAATCTTGAAGTTTTAGCTTTATTTGATCCTGGCTATACCCATTCGTTTACATCACTAGCATGTGTTCATAAGTTGCATTTAGAGTCTATACCTCTAGGTCACATTTTGCATATAAGTACTCATATGAAAATAGTCTTAGATGACTGATATGATATGTATGAATTGTAAGCTAAGGGAAGGAGACAATGCATTTGTAGCACATTTAGTGTTAATATGTATACTTTTGATATCATTTTGTGTATGGATTGGTTAGTTGCCAATCGAGTTAGTTTGGATTGCTACACTAAGATTATAACCTTCTCCGTACCCAAACCATATGTTATACGTTTTGATAAGTAAGGAATAAAATACTATATTATGTTATGTTTTAATTGTAAGACTAATTATGTATAATGTTATGAAAGATTTATCGCATATGTTGAGGACACTAAGAATGGATCTTTGGATATTCACAATATTCTTGTGGTCAGAGAGTTTCCCGATATGTTTTCGAACAAGTTGCTTGGATTACCTTCGGATAAGGAGATTGAGTTTACTATTGATTTTGCTCCTGATACTCAATCGATATCTAGACCTCCCTATCGTATCTCAATAGTGGAATTAGTGGAGCTTAAAAGGCAGCTTCAGGACCTTTTGGATAAGGGGTTCGTCCGGCCTAATCTTTCACCATGGGGTGCTTCAGCTTTATTTGTTCCGAAGAAGAATGGTAGTCTACGTTTATGTATTGACTGCGAATTATGTAACAAGGCTGCCATTTAGAATAAGTATCCCCTCTCTAGGATTGATAATTTGTTCGATTAGTTATGGGGTGCTCAGATGTTCTCTAAGATTAACCTCCAATCTGGGCACCATCAGTTGAAAACCAGGAGAGATGACATACCTAAGATAGCTTTCAAGACTCGATATGACCATTACGAGTTCTTAGTGATGCCATTCGGTTTAACCAATGCCCTCGTAACCTTTATCAATCTAATGAACACGGTTTTAAAGCCTTATCTGGTTCGATTTGTGATTGTCTTTATTGATGATATCTTGGTATATTCACGGTCTAGAGAGGAGCATGACCAGCAGTTAAGGATTGTGCTCCAAACCCTCAGAGATAGACAGTTGTATGCGAAGCTAGATAAGAGTTATTTTTAGCTTGAGCATATCTTTTTTCTAGGTTATATTATGACTAAGGATGGGGTTTTAGTGAATTTGTCCAAAGTAGAGGTTATAGTACAGTAGGAAATGTTGAGGATAATTACTAAGATCCATAGTTTTCTGGGTTTGACTAAGTATTATAGATGGTTTATTGAGAGATTTTCTAGACTTGCTGCTCCACTAACGTGTCTCACACATAAGGATGTAAAGTTTAAGCGGTCTGATGCGTGTGAACAAAGCTTCAAGGAGTTAAAGCACAGATTGACTCAGCACCGATCCTTACCATTCCGAGTGGTTCTGGAGGTTTCTCTATTTATTATGATGCTTCCTTACTGGGTTTGGGTTGTGTGTTGATGCAGTAGGGTCAGGTAGTTGCATGTGGTTCTCGTCAGTGGAATGATCATGAGAGGAAATACCCCATCCATGATTTAGAGTTGGCTGCTGTAGTATTTGTTTCGAAGATATGGTGACCTTATCTTTTTGGGAAACGATTCCACGTGTTCTATTATAAGAGTTTGAAGTACATCTTCTCACAGTGGGAATTGAATATGAGACAGAGGAGATGGATGAAGCTCCTTAAAGACTATGATTGTGAGATCTTGTATCACCCAGGTAAAGCTAATGTTGTGGCTAATGCTCTAAGTAAGAAGCACCGGGGTAGGGTTTCTTTTTTATGGTCAGAGAGTCTATGCTTTTAAAGAAGTTTGTTGATATGAGTTTGATATCACTCCTTCTGAGGTTGATGAGTCCTTGATTGCCAGTTTGAGAGTTGAGTAATATTTGATGGATCAGATTCGACTAGCTCAAGGAAAGGATCCATTTTGTATAGAGACAGTTGGTCTGTTACAACAAAGTCAAGTACCTGAATTTGATCTTAGTATTGATGGTCTTTTGAGGTTCAGAGGTTGTGGTTCCTAATGATGAGTCTTTGAGGAGACTGATTCTAGAGAAGTCTCATATTTCATGAACACTTTGCACCTTGGGAATAATATGTTTCATTGGTACGAGACTAGTGCCCACTCTAAGTGACCTAGACGTTCTATCTACAAGTGCACGGGTTGTACAAGTAATAATGAGATTTGAGTCCCGGATTATCATCCCACAGAAAAGTTGAATTGCCTAATTAAGTACCGGTTAATCTTACCCTAAGTATATTCTAGCAAATTATGAATTTTCAATGGGTGATCTACTAAGACTAATTAAAATTACTGGAAAACAATAAAACAATAAAAACTAAAAATAAATAAAACAGAGCGTGAAATTACTTACAGTGCTCCAAGGAATCAAAAACAACAACCTATAAAAGAAAATTAAAACAGTTAAAATTAATTAACTAAAATGAAATTAAACTAGAATGCAAATATGAAAATAAAGAAACAAATTAATTAAACTAAAATTAAACAAACTTAAAATAAAATATGCATGTAATTAAACTACTTAATAAAAATGCAAACTAACCTAAAGTCTAATAAAATAAAACTTCTATTAATCCTAAAGAAATTCTTAAATCAAACTAAGAAATTAACTACCTATAAAATAATCCTAAGTAAATCTAACTCTAACTAATTACTAACACTAAAACAAAATCTAATTAATGCATGAGAACTAATATTTTTGGATTTTAAATTTAGAATGAAATCTAACCTAAAAGGGCATAAAATAATTCTACTATTAATTTCACTTATGTACTACCTAACACTAGATTTAACTCTTAATTTCTAATTAAAACTAATTTTAATACTAATAGGCAAGAAACACTAACTTGTAAAGTAAATTAAGACTATTTTTACCTAAAACTAACCTAAGCTAAATTTAGATTAAAGGGAATAATAAAAATAAAACAAAATAACAACAATGCATAAAAATTGATTGATGACAATTTAGTGAAGCTAAACATAGCCTTTCTCGGTTTGCAAAATAACCAGCTGCCCCGACACTGGCCCCGTGCATGTACCGGGCACGTTTCCTTCATTTCCAGATCTGCATGTCTAGCTCCTGCTATCGGTTCCTGCTCTCTACTGCACTTCATGCCCATGCTGCTGGCAGCACTAGCTGCTCCTGCTCCCGGTTCTGCACTACTCCCCATACTGCCACCTTATTGCTCAGCAGTTTGCGTCCTCTGCTCCCCTTCCAATTTTTCTGCAGCGCACGTCTGCTCCAGCTTATTCTGCACATCCTTGTCTTGCCCAGCTAGTGTATGCTTCAATATTGTCCACTTGTTCCTGCATCCAGGTTCTGTCCAGACGACTGCACCGAGTCTGTATGATGTTGCTTGTACCAGCACACTCTCTTGCTACCACTTACACAGCAGACCTGTCTTGCTGCTATGCTTCGCGTGTCTCAGCAACCTTACTGCCAAGCCTTTAGCTTCTGCTACCAGCGCTACCAGTTTAGATAAATTCTAGAATGCTCGTGTATCGTCATTTAAGCCTTTGTGAATAGTTACAAGATCTTTCATAAAATGAGCATTTCCTTCGGAACTTGGATTACCCAAACTGTTTGTCTTAATCATTGTTTCTCTCGCTAGCTCTTACTTGAGACATCTGTATCTTTTCATATTGAAGATTTCTAATTGTAAGAGAAAGTCTTCTTGCAACTTTTTTTTTTGTGTAACTTGTCTTCACACATGAGTAATGCATCCTATGCGCATAAATTAATTTCTCATTTTATAATCCTTTGATAGGTTGTTTTTTCATCAATTTTTTGCTATTAATTTCTTATTGTCTTTCATAAATAATAGTTTTAAATTTTATTTATTATTTAATATATTGTATTTATCATTTGTTAATAATTGTTTATTGTAGCTTCAAGTGACTCAAACTCACCATCAACACAAACACCCTCTACACAAGATTTGGATTGAGAGCTATGAGATGAACTTGTACCAATGATTTACTATATCTGGTATATTTTGTTTCAAAAATTCAAATGTGATCATCGTATTTTATTTGAGCTTTTGGATTTAGACAATGTGGATTATATTAGTTTTATTACATTTGGAACAGTAGTATTATTGGATTATGATTACATACTTTATTCAAGGTATTACATTTGAGATTCATTGCAAATCTTAGATCAATTATTTACTTTGCAATACTAGTTAACTGGATTTTGCATGAGCAATATTATTTATATTTGATTATTTAAGAAAAATATAAACATTATTTAAATTTAAAGAAATTTGTCAATATTATTGCAACATTAAATATTTTATGACGTATTATTGTCATAGATAACAATAACTTATGTCACTTATAATGTGACAATTTATATATCGTCACCTAAAATTAAATTTTTAACCATCTTTAGTGACATTTAAAAGTTTTTATGACGTTAGTTATATGATAATAAATTGATGTTTCGTCACCTTAAAACAAATTTTAATCTTTTTAGTGACATTTGAGAAGTTTTTTACTAGTATATGTGACGAAAATATGTCACTTATAGTTTGACGATTTAATATTTCGTTACGTAAAATTAAAATTATCACCATCTTTAGTGACATTTGAGAGATTTTTTGACGTTATCTTACTATCATAGGTGCGATAATATGTCACCTAAAGTGTGACGTCACTAATATTTAGAATTTTATCACATATTCTGTGACGTTATCGGTATTTAGTGACGAATATTTGTATTAATTTATGACTTACTCGAACGTCACAAAAAAATAATCATAACGTGACGTTGTTTACTATCGTCATGTTAGATTCGTGAATAGGTGACGAAATAATAATATCGTCACATTTGACCTTTAGCGACGACGTAAAGGTGACGAACGTCGTGACAACATAATTTTCGTCATAGAAATATATTGGTGACGAAAAATTAATATTTTGTGACATTAGTTTATGCGTCACAAATTGCTAAATTTGTTGTAGTGAGCTCCCCATACTGCCACCTTATTGCTCAGCAGTTTGCGTCCTCTGCTCCCCTTCCAATTTTTCTGCAGCGCACGTCTGCTCCAGCTTATTCTGCACATCCTTGTCTTGCCCAGCTAGTGTATGCTTCAATATTGTCCGCTTGTTCCTGCATCCAGGTTCTGTCCAGACGACTGCACCGAGTCTGTATGATGTTGCTTGTACCAGCACACTCTCTTGCTACCAGTTACACAGCAGACCTGTCTTGCTGCTATGCTTCGCGTGTCTCAGCAACCTTACTGCCAAGCCTTTAGCTTCTGCTACCAGCGCTACCGTGCAACAAATCTATCCACAAGCCACGCACCTGCCAGAGCTGCAAATCAGTAGCCTAACTCGCTCCTTTGGCTCCACGCAGAATTCAGTGAAAGTTAAGGCGGAAGACATATTCAGTAACCATTATCTCTACCCTACATCCACTCATAATCACCAAGAGTCACACAATGCACTATAGAAAGGAAAAAGAAAATGAACAGTAAATGGTTTGGAAAACAGGGGAGAACAGAGGAAAGCTCCTGCTGCTGCTGTAGCTTTGCTCTCGGGTTGCTGTTGTAGCATCTTTGGTCTCAGGTTACTGCTGAAGCAGCTTTGCTCTCGGGTTGATGTAATCTCAAGCATCGGTCAACAACAACTAACATTAAAAAACACTCCCACCAGTCATTCTTCCAAGCAGCAGTTAGCAACCGAGAACTCAAGGCTGGACTGTAGAAACTGAGAACTCATAAGACAAATGGAGAGAAGAGAAAATTTCCTAATGAAGATAATGCAAAAGGATCAACAATGCAAAATTCTGAATTCAACTTACAACAGAACAAAACATGAATAAAATTTGTATCTAAAGCTTAAACCGAAACAATCCTCCATCGTGAAACAGAGAAGTAAAAAAAAGAAAAACAACAATAATAGCCACCACGCTTTGCTTCATTATCTGCTCATGTTGCCATGGTTCCACTGTGCCAGTATTGCATGAACAATATCCAGTATTAAACCTGCAATACTACACTAGAACATGGTATCGACAGTGATGATCTAAGCATCCCGAATGCTTCAACTACAACTGAACATAAAGTAATATATAAATATTTTAAAGATAAGATAACAAATGAAAGATAGTAAATGGGTTATGTAAAAATGCAATATTAAAGAGAGATTGATACGCAACACTTAAAATGAACTGGAAATGAAAACTTTTCATAAAGCAAAAATTGTAGTTGTGATGAACAGTAGCTAATGGATGCTTGATAAAAACTAACGGAAAAGCTTCTAAAAACAAGGAAAATAAAACTAAAACTATTCTACCTTAACTACTCTAACTAGTTCTACACTAAAACTACTTAGTTTTTTTTTTTAATTTCTATCATACCCTATTTATACACACACTTAGGGGTACAATGGTAATTTTTCATCCTAGATGAGTTGGCATTATTTGGCCACTTGTCTTCATTTTATTTGCTGCAGAGTAGATATTTTCACTTCACCCGTCTTCTAGTACACTTGGTTGTGCGATGTGGCCCGACGTTTGTCTTCCAGAAGGTTAGCATGGTATCTGTCGATCTCATCGTTTCGGAGCGAATAAAATACTAACACCCGGCATCCCACGTGTCCAGACGACTGGTACTCGGTCTGCAAATTGGAAGTGGTCCAGTTTCCTTTAGCCCATTTTCAACCCATTTTTGACTAAAACGACTGAGTTTCATCTGAATTTAATTTACCTGCACATTACAGAATTTTAATTAAATAAAGGGGATAATTAACAAAATAAATTGAGGATTTAAATAATTAATTAGGAAATTAAGTACAAATAATTCTATTTTCATAGAATTATCATTCATGCATCACGCAAGGTATATTGGTGGCATGGGATGAAACATGACACTGCTTTGTTTTATGGCAAGATGTCTCGTGTGTCAACAGGATAAGGGAGAGCATCAGAAGCCCACAAGACTGCTTAATCCTCTACTTGTACCCACGTGGAAATAGTGGCACATTACCTTAAATTTTGTTATGGGATTGTTGAGGACCTGGAAGAATCATGATGTTATTTGGGTCATAGTTAACAAATTGACTAGGTCGACACATTTTCTGGCCATGAAATCTCCTGATACTTTGAGTGATTTGGCTAATTTTTATTTGAGAGATTGTCAAGTTACATGGTACACTAGTGAAGATCACTTCTAATAGAGATTTCAAATTCACCTCTCATTTTTGGTAGCGTTTTCAAGAAGCCATGGGATCTTAGTTAAGTTTTAGCACTACATTTCATCTTTAGATAGATAGTCAGTCAGAGTGACCATTCAAACTTTGGAGGATATGTTGCGAGCTTTGGAGTTATTAGTAGGGGATTTAGCATTTTGAAAGTTTCGTCATCCAAGGGAATTATGAGGTTCAGTAAGAAAGGAAAGTTAAGTCCTTGGTTTATTGGGCCATTCGAGATTTTGGACAGAGTGGAAACGTGGCTTACCGATTGGCGCTTCTTCCACAGTTATCAGGGGTGCACAATGTTTTTTGTGTATACATGCTTCGCGAGTATCATCTGAATCCCTCCAATGTGACAAAGAATGAGCCTTTGGAGATCAGAGAAGATCTCAATTATGACGAGAGGTCGATCTGAATACTTGAGAGGAAAGATAAGGTGTTGAGGTCCAAGTCTATTCTTTTGGTTTAGGTCCTCTAGTAGCATTATTCTTCTGAGGAGGCTATTTAGAAGCTAAAGAGCTTAATGAAGAAGAACTACCATTACCTGTTTAATTAGCCTGATTTAATTTAGAGGACCAAATTTCCTAAGATAGGGAGGATGTGAGAACCTTCAATTTTGATTTTTTCCTTCTCTAAAATTTAAGGAATTAATATGATATTTTATTTAGATGATTTCAGGGTCGAGCCTAGGGCTATGTGGAGTAAAGATCTAAGCCCGAAATCTAAGATAGTTAAGTAACTCGAATATTATCCCATGTATGACTTTATGTACTAAGTAAGGATAATGAATGATATGATGTATGTATTGACTATGGAAGTATGTTATGAGAAGAAAGTTATACAATTGGAAATGAATGTTTACGGTCATGGACAAAAGGATAAGAATAACAAAGTATTTAAGTTAACAACGTAGGAGTTTTAAAGCTTAGCTTGTAGAATAGAGTTTAAACATGCAAAATGCTAACTTGATGACATCCAAGGAATAGCCATCTTAATGTACATTGAGCTGATAAGGTTCTGGGAGAAATTAAGAAAGAAAATGGTATGATTAAGTACAATTAAGGGCTAATTTTAAAGCTTGCAAACAACCAAGCATATTGGGAGCATGCTTGCAGTTTTGGTGCATAAACATGGCCAAATAATGATCAAAGAAAATTGATATGTAACCAAGAAAAATATATGATGTAACTAATTCAATGAAGAGATGAAATAAGGTTTCAAAGTGATTAATTAAGGTTGATTTAGTGGCCAAAAATAATTTTACAAGGAGAAGGCCAAAACTGTGAAACTCAAGTGAGTTAAGCCAAAAAATGCACTCAAATTATATGGGAATTGTTCATAATAAAATTTGGAGTTAATTTAGGCTTAAAGTAGACTTAAAATGGAATAACTTTACTATAGCAATCATGGTAAAATTCGAATGGTAAGGCTTAGAAAAAAAATTGCCCAATACAATGCATAGGTTTACCTACCACTACTAGCATATGATCCAACATGATTTCATGATTTAAGTGTTGAGTTTTATTTTAAATCCTAATTTAATAAGACCTTGGACTTCAGCTACTTTATGTATTATGTTTGTAGTAAATTTAAGGACCATGCCCCTTCCTCATTTCAACCAAAAAAGCTAGAAAACCAGCTCCTAAGTTTGAAACCCCAAAGCCCGATGCGTCTACTATAGCCATTCATTCCTGATTTGTTTTGAGCATCCAAATGACTTGCTTTGAATTGGTCCTTTGAGATCGATTTTTCCTCTCTAACAGTACTACAACATATATTTTTGGTGGGAATTAAGAAGCCATTTAAGAGATGTTTTCTAGCCTAGAAGAACTGGGCACAGAAACTGCCTTACATTAATGTAAGCCAAGTTTTAAGGTTTTGCATCTAAGGTTGCTTTACTTGATAATTTGTTGAGGTTTCAACACTGACTGCGAGTGTCAAATTACAACTAAAATCTTGAGGAAAAGTGGTGTTCAAGTGTAATACCCGTAATTTCCCATGTATTTGTTTATATGAAGATATGATGTGTATGTATGTTGTTACAAAGATAGCTTGAGAAGCTATGATGTATGTGTATGTATTGTACATAAGTATAAATTATAAGAGGATGTAAGGATTTTGAAAATTTAATGAAACATCCATGATTTTAAGTTGTGTGCACAAGTTTCATTAACTATAAACTATATGGAATGGATGCCATTATGTGTAAATTATGCACGAAATGCAAATTGAGGTATGCAGCAAATTTGTATAAGTGTATAGGTAAAAATCTGCAGAAAACTGCAGAGGGTGCAGAGGTTGAGAGATCGATCTCATATGAAGGAGAGATCGATCCCCCCTCATGAAATGCCCAAAAATTGTTGAATGGAACTAGGCAGATCGATCTCATAGGAAGACAGATCGATCTCCTTAAGTCTCTGTCTGGAAGGAATCGATCTCTCACAATGCACAGATCGATCTCATTAACTCTCTGCCTGAGACAGATTGATCTCAAGCCCGCGACAGATCGAACTCATTTAGGTTCTGTTAAAAGCAAATCGATCTCCTACAAGAGGCAGATCGATCTCTAAGAAGGAATTTGCTTGTAAATAGATCGATTTCATCATGGACGAAGATCGATCTGGTAGTGGTTGCCTTTGGTAAAAAGGACTACCCAACCATGCAAAGATCGATCTCTACAAGGACCAGATCGATCTCATGTCTCTGCATCTATAAAAAAAGGCACAATATTTGGACTGAAAACTCAGATTTCTCCCACCAAACCCGAACCTGCCATTTTCTCTCAAGAAACCAAGCTTTCTCACTTTAAAAATCACTACATTCCAACCGAAATCTAAAGAAGCTCAAGAAGGAAAAGTTGTTCCTTGAAGCAAGGAGAACAATATACCCAAAAATCACACATTGGTGTGACCAAGAGAAGGAGTTTTGGCTACCACAAGTTTGGCTAAGTAAAGGGGTAAGCTATTCAACCTTCAAGCTTTAAAATATGGGTTTCTAGACATTTGTGAGTTGGATAATATGTGAAATATGGATAATAATGATGTTTGTAGTGATGGGTGAGTAATATTAAGAGGGATTTATGAAGAAGAATACAAAGGGGAAAGGTGAAATGTGATTTTAAGGATTGGGAAGTATGATTAGATAAATAGAAGACAATGTGTATGTTTGGTAGAGGGAAAGGAAAATAACTTAATGATTTATACGTGTAGATTGAAATACGTGGAACACGATTGACCCGGATCGCGAACGGAGCAAACGAGACGAAGGGAAAACGAACGCGATTCGAGGTAAAGGACTGTATGTTAGCGATAGAAGTATTTGTACATATTTTACTGCGATTTGAGTAGTTACGACGCTAGAAATAGCATGTTTAGCTATCGAGCTATGGAAATTGATATGAAAGCATGAAATGTATTATATATATATTGTGAAATCGGGATGTGAGAAGGAAAACAGCCTAACATGCATGTTTTTAATATTTTCACATCTATATGATGTTTTTGATGTTTTCTCAACCATGTGTTGATTTTGAGATTGAGAAATGATGATGGATAGGTTGGCTAGTTTTACATGTTTAGCATGAGACGACATGCTACGTAAATAAACATGTTTTGAGTTTTTAAAAGAGAAAATAGCCACCTATCGGATTTGAGATGTGAATTGGTGTTGGAGCTCTAGCTCGCACCCGTTTTAATGATTTTGACTATGCTGGAGTTTCACTCGCATATGTCTACATGTTTTATAAATCATGCTGGAGCATGACTTGCACGTGGTTTTATAATGATGATGTGCTGGAGTTTAACTCGCACGATGGATTTGAGAAATGTGTTGGAGCATTGCTCGCACCAGTTTTTACTGAGTATAGATAATACAGTGCTGGAAGTTATTGCTCGCACTGAGAGATACCGCGTTGGAGCCTTGCGATGACTGTGTGTCACGTCGATTTGCTCGCCTGGTATATGAGACATGGTTCAGGATGATGAGTCCATTGGAGTTGGTAGATGGACTGGGTCCATGGTCGTACGTTGAATTGTGTAGTTGTCTGTTGGTATACTATGTACCGTGCTGGGTACACGTGAGTACGAGTATCGCGTAGATGACACATGGCGTACCTTGTACCATGAGTATATGTGATATGAGGAGATGATATTAATTGAGATGAGTCAGAAGGTAGAACTGACTCATCCCCCTTCAAGTGAAATGATGCCCTGTGCACACCTGATCAACGAGGCTTGAGATCACTGACTATGGTCATATGTAATGGATATTAGATTGCTGAGAATTCCATGCCTGTCTCAGAGATAAGAGAAATTGAGAAACTCAGAAAAGAAAGAGATTTGATAAAAAGAAATGATTTGAGAAAAGAAAGAGATATTGTGATTTGATAAATCTCTTGATTTGAATATTTGTGCTATGATGACACTGTTTCTGACATGTTTTAATTGGGAGTATTGCATATGATTTTACATGAAAATGCTTATGAGAAATAAATGTTTAAATGCATTTTCTAGTAATATTTCCTTCTATATTGAAACATGGTTTGTTTATGCATGCATGGGCTATGTAGATAGTACAATATCTACCTGTTAACATCTATTTTCTTACTGAGCTGTGGTTTGCTCATCCCACTACTTTTTTCCCTCCAGATATTGAGAAGTAGGACAGTGCGGTAGTCTCGAGATCCCTTTTTGGGTTGGACAGCTCTCACCAGTTGGCAAAGGTATAAGAATTGTATACACAAGAGCATTTTGTATCTATTATGATGTATCGCACAGTTATGAATTTCAAATGTAAAAAGTTGTATGGGGATGTTATGTAAAGATAAATTATTTTACAATTGATTTTGAATATTTACACACGCCTGAGAGTGTGTGAATTAAAGTTTTAAAATTTTTCGCTATAAATGTTGAAGTTTAGTAAATACATTGACTCACAGATAAATGAATGAAGTTTAGTAAATACATTGACTTACAGCCCAACCATAGTAGTGTATGTATGGATAAAATGGCACCCGGAAGTGGGGTGTGACATCAAGGCTAGTCTAAGATCAAGTTTGGGTAAGGAACATTTCTTACTTGAAGTTGGATGATTATTTTATGACTTTGGCATGATTTAATGTTGTTTGATGTTGTGATTGTGAAATGGCATATTGGGACTATCCTTCAAGGTTTCGACCAAAGTAAATATTTTAGGGTTAGAGTATGTCAATTTGGAGTTTATTGGGTCGAATTAATTACAAGATTAATGCATGTAAACTTAAGATGATTTGGTGGTGATATAAAGTAAAAACCATAAAATGCCTTGTTTTGGAGTCTTTGGCCAACATGTAAAGTTTAGGGTTAGTGACTTAAATTTGGGGTTAAGGCAATGTGCTAAGTTAGTTAAGGTTATGGTAAGGCTAATTTTAAGGTTAGAAATTAAAAAGAAAGACTATAAGTCAATGTGACACAACTAAGGATTAAGTGATGAGTTTAAGGGAAAAAAAAATCTATGTTGATGAAATTTTAAGGATATTAAAGATTTATTTAGCTAATAAAAATGAGCTACGGTGTTGATGATAGAGTATAATGGAAATTAAGTATTATGGGCTACTTGGCCAAGTTATGGAAATTAAGGAAATAAACTATGGAAAGTAAGCTATATAAGGACTATGTTTAAAGAAAAAGAATAAGTTATGGAAAATATATTTGAAAAAATATATTTTCAAAAAAAAGGAAATAAATTATTTATGTGTTGAATTTATTAAGTACAATTAAGGTGAAATTAAAAATAATAAAAATTAATTAAGGATTAGGTTCAACAATGCAGATAAGACTGACCGGAGAAGACTAATGGAGCAGGATACATATATGCAAGAGTAGTCTCGGAGGCTAGATCGACTATCTGCACTGCAAATATTAGGTAAGAGATGTGTGCATGAGACATCCTTGTCTAAAAAACGCACGATTTTCAATTAAGCATTTTGGATTTAAATTAAATTTGATTTCTTGAAATTTTCTTCAATTTCTAAGTATGTTTCCTAAGTTTATGATTTAAGACTTAAGCTATGTTCCTTCTGAATGAAACATGCATAACCATAAGAAATTATTTTAAGCTAAGTTAAGAGTTTTAAGAACTCAATTTTTAAGAATATCGAAAATCTCACTAAGTGCATTAAATTAATTATATTTTTAATAAATTTCACAGTTTTAAATAAAATTGCATAAATTATGATTTTTAAATCGATTAAATTAAGTTAATTATTTAATTTTTTTACTCGGTTTTAGCATTGTTTTCTTAGTGGGACCATCAAATACGATTATGAACTAAGTTAAGAATTGAGGGGACGATGATCCCAATTTATAAGTTTTATGCTATGAAATAAGTTTTGATTAAGGGGATAGTAATCCCATTTTTCTAGAAACTATGATTTAAGTATAAGCTTTATTTAAGGGATGAAAATTGTAAGTTTTAAGAATTATGATTTAAGCATAAGTTCATCAAGGGGATTATGATCCCAGCTTTAGGAAATAAGCTTTTTAAGTAAGTTTTGTTATAAGGGGATAACTTATTTCAAGGTACTATGTTTTGAAGCTGTAGGCTTCCCTAGTACATGCATCGTTGGCAGTGCACAGCCAACCCCTATGTTAAGATTATGATTTATGATTCTGTTAAGCTAAGTTTAGGGGATGTTAGACTTGGACACGTCTTCAACCTTCCAAGTACTCACCTATCCAGTGGGACTGCATACTCTGATCATGGCCATTAGTTCATTTCTTACTCGGGGCCTATGTTATGATTGCATGTTATCGCTTGGATATCTACCGTGTCTCACCTATGCTATGATCACGATTTTTATGACTTTATAATCATGATTAAGGACTTTATGATTATGATTTATTACTTTATGAATATGATTTAAGTTTATGTTTTAAGTATGAAATTTTATTATATGAATTATGATATGCTATGTTTTAAGTATGCTTTATGAAATTAAGAAAATTAAGTAAATTATGAATTTTTTAAGTTATGATTTATGATTCTGATCCCTTTTAAAGAAAGTTTTGACTAGTTTTAGATCAAAATCCTATTAATGATTTGATTTGCATTAATTTTGATGCATAGCATGATTTTATGATTTTTCAAGCTTGCCCGCTTTTTATGTTATTTTACTTGGTATACATACTTTACTGGGCATACGCTCACTCCCTTCTTTCTTTCCCTTCAGACTATTTGCAATAGATTTGGATATCTTTGGGAGTAGGGTATTGGATGGTATGTCTTCTACCTATCACTACTGTTTGTGTATAGAAGTATATTTGTTCTCTTGTTTAGTTTAATTTATTATCTTCAAACGTTTGTAATGCACAATTTTATGTATTTATGTCGGGATGTAAGCACTATTATATTTTTGGATGCATTGTAGGCTATAATGTATATCTAATGCAATAAGTTTAACTGTATTATATGTCAATTATAGTCTCATTAAGGAGTGATGTGATACATATGATATTTTAAGATTTATGATTTTATGATTTATATTTATTCTACAGATTGAAGTTTAAGTGTAAGTTGAAAAATAAATCGAAAAATTATGAAAAGATATTATGAGATTACTTCACACACTATGATTGAGACCTAAGTAATAGCAAATTTGATAAATAATAGGATAAGTAAGAATCTACACTGGACGTGGCAAACTTAAGTAAAAAAAATATGAAAAATTTGTATGAAATTTTTTAAAAAATCAATATGTGGCAATTAAGAAATAATTTTTCATAATTTTTAATTAATTTTAATAATTTATTATGCCATATGCAAGAAATAAAAAAAAAGCATTATATGTTTTTTTTGTTACAATGGAAATATTTAATAACTGTGAATGGGAGTGAGATTGACTTAGATTTAAATCTAAACTTTATAATATGCTACAACTATTTTTTAACCACTTAGCTAAGAGGTTGTTCGCAGCATTATATGTTTTTTAAGTTACTCTCTTTACACAATTTTTAAATAATTACTTTTAAACTATTATAATATTGTTATTATGATATTTCAGAAAAAAAAAAAGATTTTCACAAATGATTTTCATGCATATAATACCAAGTGACCTGATTTCTAATCTCCGTTGCTTAAGGACCATTAACAAAACATGATGTTTCTAAATCATTAGTGATAAAATCATCCCAATGAATTTGAAAATAATATCAAACACCACCTAAGATTATGTAACTTATGAAATAATAAAAGAAGATTGTTAATAATGTGAAATATTAAAATTAAAAAAAAAAGTAATTCTATTGATAAAAGCACATTTTATATTTCTTTTTATAATATTTCAAAATCAACTCAGCCATGGAATTTTCTAAAGGAATTCTATGCTTAGATGCCATACTTGCTTAGGCGGGCCTAAGAGGCCCAACGCCATTCGGGTCAAGTTTTAGCATGAATTGTTTGGCAAAAAATTCTACTGACCTACTTCTCAATTGTGGTAATAATATTAATTGTTTTAGATGACGTGGTCAATTACTTGTAATTAAATTCCTTAAGCCGTGCTTGGTACATTTTGTAATTAAATTCCTTAAGCCTTGCTTGGTACGGCTGAATGTAAAGAGAAAAAAAATAAAGGAAAATAGATTTTGAGAATGTTTGGAAAAAAAAAACTAAAGAAGAAAAAAAAGGAGAAAGAAAATATTATTCATATTTAGTAAATCATATGAAAAAACTAAATTACTCATAATTATTTTGTTTTTATTTTTTTCTCATTTTCAACTTTATCAAGTACTAGAAGGAAAGAAGTTTTTTTAAAAAAAAGTACCAAAAGGAAAGAATTTTTTTATTTACTTTTTCAAATTTTTCGTATCAAACACGCTTGTGGAATGAAAATAATATATTTTTTATCTTTCCACTTTTCTTCCCCTCTAATTTTTCATCTCTTCATTTTCTTTCACCTTAGCGAACACATCCTTAAAATTGTGTTTCGTATAGCTGAAAAATGGAAAGATGAAAAGTGAAAAAATAGTTAGAAGCTTGGTACAAAAATAGAAAGAAAAGAAAATGAGAAGAATGAGTGTTTTTTTTTTCTTCCTACAAAATAATATCTGTCCAAATTGGATAGAAATAAAATAAAATGTGATTAATGTGGGGAAATCAAGTGAAAATGCTAAGTTATTCCTAATTACTTCAATTTATTTTCTTTCCTCTTAATTTTCAATTTTACTAAGCAATAAAATGAAAAAAAACATGTTTTCCATCAATTTTTTCATCTTTCTTACCAAGTATATCGACAAAAAAATAAGCTACTTTTTTATTTATTTTTTATTTTTTTGATTTTTAAGATTAGGGCATCTTCGAATTAGTTAGCGTACATCTCGAGACTAATCTGTTTAGGACGATTTTAAAGTGCACTCCCTATATTGACAAGGTGCATTCAAAGGAATTAATTTTTTATATGTTGCCTCCAAAACTTAAACTCTAGACCTGACTTACAAACTTGCCATGAATCTTGTTCCATTTGAAAACAAGTTACCTAGGCAAAGAAATTTGCCTTCCATAGGTAGCCTCTTTTTCTTATTCATAGGTATTTTAATTCTGCAAGTAGAATATAATGTGCATATGGCCCAGACCGAATCACCTAATTTCAGGTCCAATAGTTTGGCAGATTGCCAAATTTTATTTGCATCTTACAATCTCAAATAAGAATTTCAAACGGTTCCTCAAGTTGATTGTAGACTCAAGGATCTCCACACTACGAAATTCCTGATATTAATTCACCAAAAACATTGTTTGTAAGATTTTGTGTTACATCTGCTATTCAAGTTCCACAATAATTGAATTTGTCTAATATTATAATAAACTTTATTATATCATACGATGATTTATTAATTAATTTATCCATTACTTAAGTATTAATTAATTATGTATATTTTTTTATTAAAAAAAGAGAATTTGAATTTAATTTTTTGAATGGATATATATGCACACATATTATTGAACTAAATATCTATATGCTTAATTTATGTATTTGTATAACTTACCTGATTTTTGTTTTAAAAAAAAGGAAAAAAATGTCATATTTATTACTCAACGAAGGAAAGAAATATTATAGTTTCAAGCCAAAAAGGTCTGAGAATACCCTTGGTTACTTCAACAACTAAGACTTGATCTAATAATTGTTACCTTTTCTTAAGAAGAATTAGATCTAAAGTTCGATTTCTCATTTCCCGTGTATCTCTTATGAACAAAAAAAGAAAAATTTAACTAATCAAAATATAACATGTCATTAAAACTTATCAAATAAAATTCATGGGCAAAATTTTCACAATACAACCATGTTATTAAGAGTTTATAATTTGAAAGCACTGGTAATATATAATTTCTAACCACAAAAGTGTAATTTAATTAAAAACCAAAGTTAAAAATTATATAAGAATTTGTGAATTTTTAAACTTTACAGATTAATGAGGTGTTCTTTAATTGACTAACAATGTATACACTATTATTAATATAAAAATGTGATTCATGCAAGTTAATATGATAAATAACATGAGAGTTTATATCTCATGTAATTTCAATATATAAATCTCATATACTCTTAAGACTTTCATTTTAAAATTTGTAAATTAACAAGAAGATATGTTATAATATATTGATAGTATATGAAATTTATACATCAAGTATAAATCCATCATATGATGTATCTTGATTGATTGTACCTAAATGGAAGGATTTATGTAATAAAAATTTAAATTTATATTTAATGTATTGATTATGTATTATTTTTATATGTTGTCAGTTAACTATAAAATATTGTTTTATTAATTAATAAAGTTTAAAAATATACTAATCTTTAAAAAAAATTAAATATTTTTATTAATATTTATTTTTAAATATCTGCAAATTTTTTAATTTCTTGATGAAATGACAAATATAAACTCTAATAATTTTCCAAGAAACCGAAACCAAGTATGTTAGCTAAACGAAATGGTAACTGCTTCTTGTTAATATCAATATTCAATGCACATGAACAAAATTAGCCGTCAGTTCGTAGATTTTCTTAAAGAAGAAATTGATGGATTTGGCAGCTCTGAAAATAGTAAAACCGAACTGAATATCGACATAAAGGTTTCTTCGACGTCGAGATGATTTGTTGCATTGGTATAATCGTCATTATGATTTAGAGTTTATTCCAATGGGGCATAGTTCAGCAAAGTTATTAAGTGAATAACAAATAAGTTCATGCTTCAGAACCATAGATTGATTCCAAGATAAAAGAACAAGGTTTCTTAGACGGTTCTGCTTTCTTGTAGTCTTTTTGCTCGTAGTAGTACTTACGGTAATAAACCTGTGTTTAGATTCGTGTATAGATTGGATTATTTGTCAAGCGTACATTTAGCCTGACTTGGATTATAATATTAATATTATATATTACCGTTGAAAATTTTTACTTACGTCGCTGCAGTCAAAATGATTATCAATGATTAAGGCGCGTAGACTTACTTTGGAAAGCTAAATGCACCGAAACCGCATTTGGTTTCGTTCTTGCTCCAAACAAAGATGAGTAGATATTGATATATGTGCCTGAATCTTTTTTTTTTTTTTTGTTTATTAAAAGTTTTATAAAAACGTATATCAATACTTAAGTAATAAAGTGATTTGAGAGAAGTTTTAGTAAGTAAAATAGAATTTAAGGTATTTAAACATACCTGACAGGTATTTATAAGCATGAGTCTAAATCTCTAGGCCAAGGCCCGCGTCTGGGCCGCCAGAGGTGAGTCTTGCTTAGCATTGTGGTAGGGTTCTACTACAAGGGTCTGTTGAGTGTCCTACGGCAACCCTGGGGGGTTGCCATGTGGTTTATCTGGGTAAGACACGTAGCTTTTTCTCGTTGGTGGATGTTGCCTACGTGGACTCGTGGTGCATTTTCCCAATGTGACCTCTATCAATTACTCATCACTCTTGCATAGGAGAATTCTCTATGGAAGAGTATAAAAAAAGTCTTTAGATCTTTCCTTAGTTGTTTTTAAAGACGTGATCTTTCATTCATGAGAGGTTGTTGGTCTTTCATGGGAGCGCAACGCTTCAGCTAACTCAGTCGTGGCTATATATAAAGTAAGATGCTCTTAAAAATTCTTAGAAATTCTCTCTCGTAAACTCTGTCGTGTACCCTGCCGCAGAGTCTATTGCAAATCCTGTCGCCACACCAACACCCTGTCATATTGGGTAAGTTTATTGCTTATACACCTTAGTCGCACTTTGAGTCGTACCCTTGAGACCCTATTGCCTAACCCTATCGCAACCCTAAATGGAAACTTGAGACACTGTCACTTACACCTTATCGTAACCTTAAGTTGGAAACCTTGTAACCCTGCCGCCTACACCTTATCGCAACCTTTAGTAATTCACTTACTTGTTAGTTTCTTTAGAGTTAGTCCAGTGTTTGTTGGGTGTTCAATCATGGCGAGTCACGGTGTAGGAAAGTGTTTAGAGTTAGGTCTCAACTCCACTTTGGTAGAGGTTGATCTTCAAGATATTAGGAATAGATTCCCATTACCTGTGGGGTACGCCTATAGGCTTCTCAGTCCTCAAGAGGGAGGTTTGCTTTGTGTGTCAAGTGGGGTGATTATCTTTAGGATCACGTTAGAGTTAGGGCTTCGCTTTCCCATGTCTAACTTTGGAGTTTCCTTAAAGAACAAAGAATCAGTCCTTGTCAGTTACACCCTTACAACTGGATGCAACCGATAGGTTTCATTGTACATTGTCAGCAGAAAGATGTCTTTGCTTCTCTTCTCGGTTTTTACACAATTTTTTTTAGGTTTTGAGGTAGTTTTGGTTTAGTTTCTTACTCTATTAAGACGGTATTAGAGCCTAGGTTTGAGAACAGACTGTTCTTGAAGCTTCCTAACAAGCTTCATGGGTTCGAGCTAGAATGACTTATCATAGAAATACCTAATTGTCTAGGATTTCCCACTCATTGAGTGACCAAATGAGGAATTCTAAAGGGTCCTCATATTGTAGAGTTCAGAAAAACAACTTTCCTCATCCATTGACCAACTACTCGTAACAGATCCGATTAACCTTTACAGTTTCATTTCTAATGAGAATCTTGCGGTTGTTGGTTGGGGCATAGGAAATGCATCCATCATTACCCTTGCTAATCTTCCATCAAACCCAGAGTTTCCTATTCCTCTTAAACCAAATCTTGAAAACCTAGGGTCAGAAGAGGACTTAGGGATCACAAACAGGGAATCTAGTTTCGAATATGATCTTCTCGATGACGGGGGCGACTAGAAAGGATTTGGTTAGACTTTTATGGTCCCCTTAGAGGATAAGTCGCTAAATATAGATTCTCTTTAGGAATATCTAAATTCTCTTGATGGTAACCTTTTTTACTTTAGTGTCCATCTCTATTCATTTATCCAGTGGTTCTAATGGTTTTCATCCCTTTATTTTTGTAAAGATGAACAACGTTAGGTGTGCATTGATTCATAAGAGAGCGGGGAAGGGTTCATCTAATGACCCTTTTGAGAAGAGGTTTCGCTTTGAGGTTTCTGTTCTTGGGCGAGGCCACGCTATACCTTCACCACTCCGACCGCGAGTCCTAACCTCTCATCCTTTTAAGTAGCTGACTTTGCCTTCGGCTTCTACTTTGGTTCTCGAAAGCACTTTCAGAGGTAAAGGGAGGGCATCATTACATTCTTAGCGGACTTTTAGTCCTTCGGATCGAGAGTTTTCTGAACAATCACATTCGGAAGATTAGGTCGAATGCAACGCGATCTTACCCCATAGGAAGAACCAAAGGCATTTGTACATTAAGGAGGCTATGATGAAAGGCCCATTCTCTTGAAAATAATTCTCATAGACAAGGAGTCACAACAAGTTGATGGAGACTGTGTAATGAGAGGTTTAAAGTTCCAAGTGTATCCTGCAATGGCAATTTAAAAATTCTCAGGGTAGCTTCTCAGTTGGGTTAGGACACAATTCTCCCTAGGGATGAACAACAACTTTTCAAGAATTTCTCGGAGAGCTTGAACTTGGCTTATTTGGAAGCAATAAAGGTAACTCTTTGGTTCCTTATTCTTTGTCTCGTTTTATCTTATTTTATGGATCTAAAATCTCATATTATTTTATCCTTAAGCCATGCAAAAGACCATCGTGGTTAATGCTCAACATCGTCCCTAATGCATCCAGGTTGAGAAAGAGCTCAAAGAGTTGAGGGATAAGAACATGAAACTGGTAAATAGTAATAATAAACTAATCGGGTTGCCAGCTATATGGCGAGACTCGAAAGAAAAATTTGTAAAGGTATCTCAAGATCTGACGTTTACCAGATGAGATCTTACAATAGAGATTGTTAGGGCTAACAAGTTTAAAGAGGATCTTTAGAATGCTTAAGTAGAGGTGGAAAGCTTTCAGTTTAAGTACGATTCCCTTTTCACTGACTTCAGGGGGTTAGTTGATCGTAATCAGGAGCAGGAGCAGCCCATTACTAAGTTAGAGAGCTAACCTGTTTCCTCTTTTAATCGTGCCAAGATTGATTGTATCAAGGCAGAGGTTGTAAGGGAGTATTGACTTTCTGAAGACCACTTCCAGAGGAAAGAGGACTATTTGTGGGATTTGTGAAATATGGTTTTTACCTTACTTGATCTTGGCTAGAGAAGCAAATAGAGGGTGAGAAATTTTTAGAACTGTTATACACACCCGAGGTTATGATATTTGAGCCTCCTGATTAAACTGACTGCAACCTTGACTCTGAACCCCCAAATGAGTTCTTGAAGAAGGGCGTTTATGATAATTTAGTCATTTTGACTGGGCCTTGGGAGCCTCTAAATCTTGATGATGCTCTTCAACCAATCAAATCCCTTGATGGATTTGATGGTAATGATCCGCCTACATTAAATGTCCCACCTGCTTAAGATACCACTCAGGATGGAGGGACTGAGCCTCAGAGTGTTGTTGCTACCGACCTCGTGGATGTGGATTGATTATTGCTCTTTTCTTGCATTTTTCTTTTGAGACATTGTAATGGGTATATTATAAGTTTTCAAACATTGTTAATTTTTTGAATTTGAGTTATAGAATTTTTATGATATTATTTTTCTTCCATTATTTATGTACTTTATTTTTATGTTTTACTTTTGCCATTATTTCTTATCGTGCTCTTCTTATGTATGTATGCTATGTGCTCCCTAAGTTCTTAGTAAAAGAGGAAAATCCTTTCTGGAAGAACTTTCTATTTACACATACCTTTTCCTTAGGTGCCTGGCCGTCGTGCCTCAGATCTAGCTTCTGGCACTATGACACATTTTCTTCGGGTGCCTGGATGTCATGATGCATTTCACTCCTCTAGTACTGTGGCACGTTTTCTTCAGATTCTTGGCTGTCATGACGCATTTTGCACCTCTAGGGCACGTTTACATTGGGTGCCTAGTCGCTATGACGCATTTTATGCCTCTAGCACTGTGGCATGTTTTTCTTTGGGTGTTTAGCCGTCGTAACACATTTTGTGCCTCTGGCACTATGGCATGTTTTCCTTAGTTGCCTGGCCATGGTGATGCATTTCGTGCTTGTGGCACTATGACACGTTTTCTTCAGGTGCTTAGCCACCGTGACGAATTTTGTGCCTCTGGCGCTATGACACGTTTTCTTTATTCTTGCCACAATATTTATGTCTATTGAGAGTTGGAATAATATTTGAAAATAAAGAGTTTCCTCAACTTATCCATTGCACAATAGTCAAATGATAGTTACTTATGACAACATATTCAAAATAACAAATAATAACATGAAAATACTGAAGTTTCAATAAAGAGTAAACACAATTCTAGTACATAAAGTAATTAATTCCAATATAATTTTAAATGGTTTGAGTTCCAAGTCTTCCTTATCTTCTTTCCTCACAAGGTCTCTAAGATACAAGTACTATGCCTAATCATCTTTCTAATTTGATATGGACCTTCCCAATTGGCCCGAAGTTTCCCATCTTTTTTCAAAGCACTGGTTGTGGAGGACTTCCTTAATACCAAGTCTTCCTCGTGCATAGGTCTATCTTTGACTTGGATGTGATAGAAATTGGTCACTTTCTGATGATAGGACACCAATTAGATAGTCGTCGTTTCTATATGTTCGACAAGCATATCTAGGTTTATTTACAACCCCTTTGAATTCTCTTCTTCTACCAACGAAACCACCCTCGGTGAGAGAGCCCCAATTTCAACTGCGATTAAGGCTTCAGTACCATACACCAGGCTGAAAAGTATTTTCTCGGTTGACACTTAGTTAGTGGTTCGATATGCCCATAAAACACTAGGCAATTCATCAACCTAAGCTCCCTTAGCTTTGTCTAACTTGATTTTCAAACCGTGGAGAATGGTTTGGTTACTAACTTCCACTTGCCCATTAGCCTGTGAATATCAAATAGAAAATATCCTCAGTTGAATGCTAAGGCCTTTGTAGAATTTTTGAAAAGCGTCGCAATTAAGCTGTTTTTCGTGATCTGTATTCAAGATGAGTGGAATCCCAAATCGATAAATGATGTCCTTTTAGACCATTGCTTCAACCTTCTTTTCAGTGATAGTAGCCAACAGTTTTGCCTCTATCCACTTGGTAAAATAGTCAGTGACTACCAACAGTAAATTCCTTTAGCTTGTAGCTAGAGGAAAATGTCCCAATATGTGTGCAAAGGGAGTCAGTTGCACCGTGCTCTGAAGTGGGGCTGTTGGGGCCATCGTTATTGGTGTGAACCCTTGACATTTATCACACTTGCAGACCTTATCTATAGCATACTTATTCAAAGTCAATAATAGACTCCAAACCAGAGTATCTTAGAAGGAGGGCTCTTATTCCCAAGTGTACTTTTGCCAAGACATGATTGGCTTGTTTCGGGCCTAAACACTTTAATAAAGGCGATGTATATCCTCTCTTGTATATCTCCCCTTTTATCAGCATGAAATTATCCTTTTATATTTTCAGGTGCAGAGCTTCCTCTTTGTTATTTGGAAGTGTGCTCTGTTAAATACTATTTAAACAGTGTCCTCTAATTATCTCCAACTTCAATGTCATATACTTTAGCTTCCTCAATGCTAGGTCTTTCTAGCTTTTCCACCTTTACCACTTTTTCCTTAGTCTCATTAGCAGAAGTTAGTTTGGACAAGAGTTTGCATGTGTGTTCTCAGATCAATTAACTTGTATCAACTAAAAATTCTGAAAGGTCTGAGCTAGTGATTGGACTTTATTTAAGTACGAGATTAACGTTGGTTTTTAAGTTTCGTATTGCCCATTAAATTGATTCACTGCTAGCTAGGAATCATTGTGTGCCATTAGATTACGAACTTGCAATCTTTCTTCTAGCTTCATTCCTACGATCAAGGCTTCGCACTCAAAAATGTTATTTAAGCTAGGGAACCCAAAGCACAAGAAGTATTCTAAAGATTTCCCCTCGAGAGATACCATCACTATGCCAGCTCTATTACCATTTGCATTTTATGCTTGGTCAACGTGCGATGTCCTTAGTCGTGCTACTTTCTCATCATTATTTTTTGAGTTGGTGTATTCCAGTATGAAATCTACTAAAGCCTGGCCTTTAATGGCCTGTTTGGGTGGAAATTTTACGTCGTATTCTCCCAATCTAATCACCCACTCCACTAATCTCACCAAATTTTTAGGTTTTTGAAGAATTTGTCTCAATGACTGATCCGTCAAAACTGTGATGAGGTGCGCCTGAAAGTAAGAGTGTAACTTTTGGGAGGCCATCACAAGGGTCGATGCAAGCTTTTCAACCTATGGGTAGCGTATCGACATCCAAAAATACTTTACTTACATAGTAAATTGAACAGTATATTGTCTCATCCTTTCTCAAAAACACTATGCTTACGGCATAGTCTCCAACTCTTAAGTACATAAACAAATGCTTCCCTGTTTGAGGTCTTCTCAATAAGGGCAACTCCTTCAAATACTCCTTCAAGTCATTAAAAGCTGCCTAACATTCGTCCGTCCACCTGAAATTCTTTCCACCCCATAGGTTTTTAAGGAATGGTAAGCTCATTTTAATGGACTTCAATAGAAAATGATTCAAGGTTGTTATCTTGCTTGTCAACCCTTGGACTTCTCTCACTGTGGTGAGGCTTCATATCTATAATCGCCTAGACTTTCTCAAGGTTAGCCTCAATTACCTTGTTAGTGATCACAAATCCTAGAAACTTCCCAGATCTAACCCCAAAAGAACATTTGCTGGGGTTTAGCTTCATGTTAAACTTCCTCAGCACTTCAAACACCTTGGACATCTGTTGAACATGAGACTCCTCATTTATGCTTTTAATGATAATACCGTTAACATAGGACTTCATTGTATTTCCCAAAAGATCCTTGAAGATCTTGTTAACCATTCGTTTATAAGTGGCCCAAGAATTCTTCAAGCCAAACAACATCACACGATAATAGAATGTTCTGTCATCTATTATGAAAGACATTTTCTCCTCGTCTTCAGGGTGAATTATAATCTGATGGTATCTGGAGAAAGCATCCAAAAACTTGATGAGCTCATATCCCGAAGTCTTAAATACCAATTGGTCAATCTGAGGTAAGGGATATCAGTCCTTGGGGTAGGTCTTATTCAAATTAGTGAAATCTACATACATTCTCAATTTTCTATTAGACTTTTTCACTACTACCACATTAGTTAATCATTCTAGGCAGTTAAATTCTCTAATGAATCCTACCTCTATGGCTCCCCAGGTCTATTTGCCTTAAAGTTCTATCGTCTAAACTTTGGGACAATGATATGTTACCTGACCTGTGTGGCAGAGTTCTGCTGCCTGACCTCTGCGACAGAGTTTTGCTGCCTACCATCTATAACGAGGTTTGATGCCCAACTTCCGCAATAGGGTTTTGTACCCTGATCCCTGTAATAAGGTATTGTTGCCTCATCTTAGTCATGAATGCCTGTCTCTTGACCTTTGTGGCAAAGTTCTGCTGATATTGACCTGTGTGTGACGAACTCCTCTTTGGCACCCAATCATGTTGTCACAAGTTTGCTGCAGTAGATGGTTGACCTCTCTCATACGTCTGTCATGGGGCCTTCTCCCTCATTAAATGTTGCACTTCTAGAGAAAAATTGAACTGTGGCAAAGCATTCTTAAAGAATTCCACTTTAGTCTTCAAAGCACGAGGGGTTTCTTTGTTCTAGAACTGAAATACTTGAGTAGTCTCCTCATTTTGCTGTTTTAAAACCTCAAACTATGCCAAGGAAACTGTGGCAGCTTGCTCCCTATCTCTGATTTGCCTTTTTCTTCTCACAAGTTTGTTGGGAGAACTCATAGAGTTTTCTTCCCCTAAGTTAGTCATTACTGTTGAGCCTGTTCTCACCATTTTGTTAAAGAACTTGACTTTTATATTTATTTCTCATAGATGACATCAATTTTGTTGCTCCAAACAATAATGAGTAGAGGCTGGCATATGTGTTTGAGTTTTCTTTTCATGTGTACCAAAAGCTCTGTAAAAATAGTAGAACTTAGAGAGGCACAAGGATCTTTCATTGTGCATCCACTCTGATACTTAAGTCAAAAAGTGGTTTGAGTAGAGTTTTAGTAAGTAAAATAGAGTTTAGGGTTTTGATCATACTTAAGAGGTATTTATAGGCATGAGTAAATGGATAATTACGAATAAGCCTATGAGTTAAATGCCTGATAAACATCCTTGGCCTAGATCTGAGTTAACTCTTGTCTTAGGTCGTCCAAGTCTCTAGGCCTAGGCACGCATATGGGCCACCAAATGTGGGTTTTGCTCAGCCTTATGACAAGGCTCTACTACAGGGCGCGACAGGTGGTGCATGGTGAGGCAGGGGTTTACCGCTAGGCCTTGGGGGCTGCCACGTAACTTGTTTGGGTATGACATGTGGCATTGCGGGTTTGACACGTAGCTTCTTTTCGTTGGCAGATGTTGCCTATGTAGACATTTGGTGCATTTTCCCAATGTGTCCTCCATCAAGTTTCAATTATGGTAGCACGATTGATTTAGGTGAAATTAAAAAATAATAATAATAATAATAATAATAAAAAGATCATTGGCTTTGGTAAGGTGAGATTGACTCAGATGAGACTGAAAAAAATAAAATGACCATTAAGGATATATGTTTTTAATAAAATAATTAAAAGTCATGGGTAAAAAAGTCCTTTTACAAAAAATAAATTTTGTCTTCTTATCATTGTTCATCAATGGACTAACCACACTTGTGGTGCGGTGAGTTCCAGTAAGATCCACATTTTTGTAAAATGTAACCTTTATGAGATTGTGATATATGACCAGGTCATAAATTATATAAATTATGAAAAATAGATGTTTTGAAGTGGTAAATATGGATGGAATGAAAAATGAATGGTTAAGTACAATGAAAACCAATGTAACAGTAAAATGAAATGAGTGCATAAGTTTTTATACTCCATTTGGTTGTAAATTGTATACTTTTGGTTATACAATGAATGCACACAAGTCTTAATGTATATGAAGTAGGAATGAATGTCATTTTCAAACCTTAAGTGTGGTTGGATGAGAAAATGAATATGGCAACAAAATAAGTAAAGTTTGGTATGTGTTTACTGCAGAAAATTGCAGTAAAATCTGAAAAATATGAATGAGAGATCGATCTCATGGGATGAGAGATCGATCTGGAAGAGCAAAAAATGCTCTTATTTGAGCGATGAAACACGTCAGATCGATCTCCAATGGGGCGAGATCGATCTGCTAAACATTCTGTGTTGAAGGAATCGATCTCAGAAGGGCCAGATCGATTTCCTTAAGCTACTGACTTGTAACAGATCGATCTCATGCAAGAGCAGATCGATCTCCTTAAGGTTCTAAGTTGATTCAGATCGATCTCACGCTTGGGAGCAGATCGATCTCATGTGGTCTGGAAGGTCAGTTTCAAGAAGAAAAATGCAGAGCAGATCGATCTCCTAGGATAGCAGATCGATCTCATCAAGATAATTCTATAAATACTGGACTTCTGCATTTCAGTTTTCACGGGATTTACTATTTCATTCAATAACTAAACCTAAACCTAGCCAAGAAACACTAGAAAACTTCAGTTTGTGATCAAATTTGAGTGAGATATAAGTGAGCAAAGTTGTTATTGGCAAAGAGGAGAACAACATACTTGGAAACAAGAGATTGAAATCAAGAGTTGAAGGAGCAAGAAGGATTTTACCACTTTGGTGAAAAGGGAAGGAAAGTTCAACTAGGTAAGATTCAATACACCACTTTGATATATGTTAAAATAGGTGTATTAATGAGTTTATTGGTATATACATGAAATGTTGGAAATGAAAGGATAATGAAAAATCACCATGACCTAGATATTGGTGAGAAAATGAGGAAATGATGAGGAAATGGTGTTAAAATTTATTCAATGATGGAATATGCATGTATGGAAGATTATAAGGTACTCTTATGAAAGGCATAAATTAGAAATGAGGAGAAATAAAGATAGTTATGTGAAAATGGGATTTTATACCATATTGGGAGAAAATAGTAAGGTGATGTATTAAATTGAGATTTGGCAAATGAAATGAGTATATAGTGATATACTAACGCCAATATTTATAATAGCTTCGAAAATCATATTGGAAGCTGATCGGACTGCAAGAGTGAGTAGAATCGAGGAAGTGAGGTCACTTGACGTGATTCGAGGTAAGAGAATTACGTGAGTAGCTAGATATGGCTACACGTATATTTGAATTAGAGTTTTAATATTATACTTTATATGAATTCCCTGAATAGACATGTTGTTGTGATAGGAACCAATGCGATAAAGTGTGATCTTATTCAAAAAATAGGGTGCAAATACCTTAGAAACATATTATGATCCAAAATGCATTAGCTGCATGATAAAATGGCTAATGTTTTCATGTATATGCGAAAACAGCACATTTGAGTGCTTATTTGATTTACTTGTGTGAAATGTGATTTGAATAGCCATCTATTTGGTTTTATGTGAAAACCATAAGTGCTAGAGGATACTCGCACTATATTTTGAGAGATGCATCATAAAGTACTGGAGTATATACTTGTACTTGATTTTAAATGCGATTTATGCATGTTAGAGTATTAGGAGCATAGCTCGTGCTCAGTTTGTGATTGATGCATATAGAGTATTGGGAGCTTTGCTCATACTCAGTTTTACATGATAGAGTACTGGGAGCATTGCTCATACTCGACTTTTCATGAGTTATACATGATATCGTACTAGAGCGATAGCTCATACTTGATTTGAAAAGAGAATTATGCATTAACCTAGTGCTAGAGGTTACTCGCACTAGTGTTTGATATTTTGAGATACATACACAGTGTTTAAGAGGCGGAGTGTTGATTGTGAGTCACACTCGAGACGCGCACAGTAGTTTTTACGTGATGTAAGATATGTTAGAGAAAAACCGTGACGATTTCCTCCGTGTAGACTGAGTATCACAATATTGAGATGTTTGCACGTGGATTTAGAGACGTGGCAATTGATTTCCATAGTATGATGGCTAAGACTTATGGCAAGCACCCTGACAATGATGTATTTCCATGGTGTGAGGACTAAGACCTATGACAGGCATCCCGACCATGAGGAGAGGGTCCACGGGTGTACGCTGTACCATGCGAGTGGCATGGAGTATATTGTGCCGTGTGTTGTGTGGAGTTGTGGAGTTAAGGAGTATATAGCTGGCGATTGTGATGAACTGACCCCCCTCCCGTTGCAGTAGTGATAACCCGCACATCGAGATCTATGTTGCCTGGGATTTCACCATTATAGGATATGACCATAGTCCAGGAGAGTATTGCATTTAGCCACTGAGTCTCGCATGATATATCACTTATTTTCATGATACGATTAGACCTGAGAGAGATGGATCGAAAACCGATGATTGTGTGTGTTGTGAACTGCCATATTTACTGTGATTTATATGTAAATGGCATGATTGATATAAAGGCATTCCGAATTTTATAAAGATGCATTGTTTTGCTTGAATGCCTACATTTGATAACTCAGCATGATTTTAAGTACATGAAATTTATTCTGTACTATTATTATATCATTTTGATACTTGCTTTGAGATGAGAGAAGGAAAGGCAAAGCCTTATTTTCAGTAGATAATGTGGTTGTCTACTTGCTTCCCTGATTTTCTTACTGAGCGTGTTGTTTGCTCATCCCCCTTTATTTTTCACTCTCTACAGATCATCCGCAGTAGATTAAGTTTGACTGAGGTATAGCATTCATTGTATCCGCTGCCTATCCATCTCACGAGAGGTATACACACTCGAACATTTTGTACTGAATAATGTATAAGCACAGTTACGTAAACTATTGTACAATCGGGATGTATATGTACAAATATTGTATAACATTTTATGTTATCGAAAAGAATACTAAATTCTATGTATATTATGAATGAATGTGAGTGAGTGACTTATATCGAATCACAGCCCAACTGTCGAGGAGAGAAAGGTAAGTAAAGTAAGAAGCGAAAAATTTATAGTGGTTTTTAGTAAGTCATAGAATGAGGTCGTGACAGAATGGTATTAGAGCGGTGTTGGTCTGATGTGAATCGATATTAGTAATTTGGAAAATTTATATCCCCTTAGTACTGTGCTTTGTTCAGTTACAATTGTGTATACAAGATGAGAATCAAACTAATTAAAGATTATGAATGCAGGAATTTAGTCTATATGGATAATATTAGCCGTGGTAGAGGGGCAAGAGGTACGGCTCGAGGTCGTAGAGGTAGGCCAGAGACCCGAGATGAGAATGTGGTACTAATGAGATCCCAGAGACTGCAGAGGCATGCTTCACTAGGATTGAACGTAGCCTAGAGATGATAGTGGAGATACTGGCATAGACTAGGCCAGGTAGACAGGGACAGAATGCAGAGATTGCGACAGGAGAGGCAGTTGCACCTGACTCACCTGTACAGCCTGCACCTGACACACCTGTACAGCCTGCACCTGAGATGCCACAGGCTGCAGATACTCCTACACCCCCACCGGTTCAGGAGAGTAGTGGATTGAGATATGGGTACGATTTAGATAGATTGCAACAATTTCAGAAGCTTGGACCACCATCTTTTCATGGGGTTAAAGACCCAGTTGTTGCTAAGGAGTGGATTGGAGAGATGGAGAAGTTGTATGGATTCTTTGAGTGTACAACTTCAGAGAGGGTCGCATTTGCTGCGTTCTTACTGAAAGGAACGACATAGCATTGGTGGAAGTCCACCAGGCCTATATTGAGAGCCCGACTTGCTGAGATTAGTTAGGAGCTATTTTTGGATGCCTTTGGAGGCAGTTTGTTACGAATACATCATAGCGGAGGCTGCTGACCGAGTTCTTGGGGTTGAGCTAGGGGAGTCTATCAGTGGATGAGTATGAGACAAGATTTTTAGCCCTAGGAAGGTATGACCCTGATACCATGTACAGCAAGACTAGGAAGGTCCGTAGGTTTATCGATGGATTGAGGCCAGTGTTACGGTTTAAACTGGTTCCATTCGACATTTCTACCTATGATGAGGCGTGCGCAGGATGTAACTCTGTGAACGAGATTATGAGAGAAATGCCTCAGAGTTCAGAACAGTGGGAAAAGGTAGAGACAGAGACAGAAAGAGGCCGGTGAGTGATAGTGCTCAAGGATTTAGTTATCGAGGAGGGAGGAGACTCTTCGGTAAGAGATCACGGATAGAGGAGGTGCGAGAGAGATCAGTTAGACCTCATACATATCAAGCTATAGCTCCGACAAAGGACACTATGATTGAAGGACCGAGGCCTACTACTGATCAGTGACGTAGATGTGGTAGATACCATGGTGGTAGACCTTGTTTGATGAGTCCTATTATGTGTTTTCAATGTGAGAAACCAGGACATATTGCTAGAGTTTACCCAGAGATGGTTGAGACTACCCCACAGAAGGGTAGGGAACCCGAGAGAGCTCTAGGTAATACGACTGCTCAGAGAAGGAGAGTGACGACAGAAGAGAAAGGAAAGCAAGTGATGGGAAGAGGACGAGTACATGCCTTGGACCAGGGGATAGCTGATGCTTCATCGGATGTGATTAGAGATAACATCCTGATTTATGATTTAGAAGCACATGTTTTGATTGATCCTGGTGCCACGCATTCATTTGTATTGCCTTCATTTGCATGTGAATTAGCAAAGCATGTGTAACGTACTCTTTTGAGTAGGATAATGTTGATTAGTACGCCTATAGATAATAGTCAGCTAGTGGAGTATATGTTAAATGGTTGTAAGTTAAGAGTAGGAGAAAAGGACATGACAGTCAATCTAATATTGTTAAGTATGAGTGATTTTAATGTAATCTTAGGAATGGATTGGTTATTTATAAACCATGATGTTTTAGATTGTTATGTTAAGACAGTTATGTTTCCTAACCCTACGAAATATGTTGTAAAGTTTGATCAAAAGTAATAAAAGTAGCAATTATAGTTATACTTGATAATGTACTATGCTGACTGGGAGATGAATATGTTAAAGGTTTCATTGCGTACGTGGTTGATACAGATAAGGTACATCCGGAGTTGAAAGATATTCATATGGTTAGTTAGTTCCCAGATGTCTTTCTGGATGAATTGCCAAGATTACCACCGGATAGAAGATGAAATTCTAAATAGATTTAGTGCCTGGTACTGAACCTATATTGAAACCACCGTATCGCATTGCCTTAGTTGAGCTAAAGGAGCTCACGAGACAGTTCCAGGAGTTGTTGGACAGGGGTTTCATTAGACCGAGTGTTTCGCCTTGGGGAACACCGATTTTGTTTGTAAGGAAGAAGGATGGAAGCCTTCGATTATGTATAGATTACAGATTGTTGAATAAGGCAACCATCAAGAATAGATATCCCCTTCCACGTATTAATGATTTGTTAGATCAGCTCCAGAGAGCACAGTCTTTTTTAAGATTGATCCGAGGTCTGGGTACCATCAGCTCAGAGTTCGGAGAGAGGATGTGTCCAAGACAACATTTAAGACCCGATAAGGTCATTATGAGTTCTTGATTATGTCATTCGGATTACCAAATGCTCCCGCAGCTTTCATAGCTTTGATGAACGATGTGTTCAAGTCATATTTGGATCAATTTGTTATCATCTTCATAGATGACATTTTGGTATATTCTAAATCTGAGGAAGAGCATGAGGAGCACCTCAGGATTGTGTTGCAAACTTTACGAGAGCAAAAGTTATATGCTAAACTCAACAAGTGTGATTTTTGGTTGTCACAGATCTCGTTTTTGAGTCATGTAGTGTCGAAGGATGGTGTATTAGTAGATCCATCTAAGATTGAGGCTATAGTTCAGTGGGAACAGTCGAGGACGGTCATCAAGATCAGGAGTTTCCTGGGTTTAGCAGGATATTATCAAAGATTTGTTGAGGAATTTTTTAAGTTAGCTGCTCCGTTGACACGTCTCACTAGGAAAGGTGTAGCATTTGTGTGGAACGAGGATTGTGAGAAGAGTTTTCAGGAGTTGAAGAGTCGATTGACCACAGCTCCAATTCTCACTATCCCTACAAGCTCAGGAGGATTTTCAGTGTATACCGATGTTTCGCATCAAGGACTAAGCTGTATATTGATGCAAGATGGGAGGGTAGTTGCTTATGGATCCAGACAGCTGAAGGACCATGAGAAGAACTATCTGACCCATGATTTGGAGTTAGCAACAGTAGTGTTTGCGTTGAAGGTATGGCGCCACTACTTGTATGGAGAGAAATTCCAGATATTTACCGACCACAAGAGCCTCAAGTACGTATTCTCACAGAAGGAACTGAACATGAGACAGAGAAGATAGCTAGAGATTCTGAAGAACTATGATTGTGAGATACTTTATCATCCGGGTAAGGCTAATATTGTAGCGGATGCATTGAGCAGGAAGAGCCTTAGGATGGTATCGTATATGATGGTCAGGGAACATGAGATGCTAGAGCAGTTTGCTAGCCTTAGTTTGGGAGTTGTGCCTTCTGACATGGATACGGACTGTATGATTACGAGTCTGCGCTTGGAGCCAGATCTGGTAGAGAGGATCAGAGTGGTTCAGCAGACTGATCTATATTGCATTGACATGAGAGGTCAGATACAGAAAGGCACAGTGATTGACTTTGATATAAGTTCAGGTGGACTGCTGAGGTTCAGAGACAGATTGTGTGTTCCCGAGGACCCAGAGTTGAGGAGATTGATATTGACAGATGCTCACTCATTGAAGTACACGCTTCATCCGAGGAGTAATAAGATGTATCAGAATCTTCAGAAGGTGTACTAGTGGTTAGGTTTGAAGAAGGATGTTGCAAATTTTGTGGCAAAATATCTTGTATGTCAACAAGTGAAGGTTGAGCATCAAAAACTTGCAGGGTTATTGCAGACTCTACTTATATCGACATGAAAATGGGAGTATATCACCATAGATTTCGTGATAGGTTTACCGAGGACCCAGAAGAACCATGATGCGATATGGGTGATAGTTGATAGACTGACGAAGTCAGTCCACTTTCTGGCTATGAGAGCAACTGATACTCTGAGTTCATTGGCAGAGTTGTATGTATGTGACGTAGTAAGGTTACATGATATTCTAGTGAGCATTATTTCGGATAGGGATTCCCGCTTCACTTCTCACTTTTGGGAACATTTTCAGGAAGCCATAGGAACCCAGTTGAGATTGAGCACCGCTTATCATCCTCAGACAGATGGGCAGTTAGAGAGGACTATACAGACCCTGAAGGATATGTTGAGAGCATGTGTACTGGATTTTAGAGGCCCTTGGGATGACCATGCCACTAGCTGAGTTCGCCGACAACAACAATTATCATGCGAGTATTGGGATGGCATTGTATGAGGCTTTGATGGCCGTAGATATCGTTCCCCTATCGGTTGGGAAGAAGTGGGTGACAGAAAGATTTTTACTCATGATTTAGTTACACATGCCTCTGAGGATGTCCGGTTGATTGTTGAGATATTGAGGACAGCTCAGAGTAGACAAAAGAGCTATTCCGACAAGAGACAAAGACCACTTGAATTCGCAGTTGGCGAGTTAATGTTTCTGAAGGTTTCTCCTTCTAAAGGTATAGCGAGATTTGGGGAGAAAGGTAAGTTGAATCCTCGCTATATTGGACCCTTTGAGATACTGGACAGAGTGGGAGATAAGGCATACAGATTAGCTTTGCCACCGAATTTATCGGGAGTGCATAATGTCTTCCACATTTCGATGTTGAGGAAGTATCATCCAAATCCAAATCATGCGATTTGGTATGAGCCATTAGAGCTCAAAGATGATCTAACTTATGTAGAGAAATCGATCCGGATACTAGATAGAAAGGAGAAAGTCTCAAGAAATAAGATTATCGGGTTAGTAAAGATTCTCTGGCAGCATCACACTTCGAAAGAAGCTGCTTGGGAGCTAGAGAGTAGAGAGTCTAATGAGAGGGATATATCCCCAATTGTTTAGAGACTAACTTGGTTCTAATTTGGAGGACCAAATTTCTTTAAGAAGGGGAGGATTGTAAGATCCACATTTTTGTAAAATGTAACCTTTACAAGATTGTGATATACGAGTAGGTCACAAATTATATAAATTATGAAAAATGGATGTTTTGAAGTGGTAAATATGGATGGAATTAAAAATGAATGGTTAAGTACATTGAAAACCAATGTAACAGTAAAATGGAATGAGTGCATAAGTTTTTATACTCCATTTGGTTGTAAATTGTATACTTTTGGTTATACAATGAATACACACAAAGTCTTAATATATATGAAGTAGGAATGAATGTCATTTTCAAGCCTTAAGTGTGGTTGGATGAGAAAATGACTATGGCAGCAAAATAAGTGAAGTTTGGTGTGCGTTTCTGCAGAAAACTGCAGTAAAATCTGGAAAATATGAATGAGAGATCGATCGGGAAGAGCCAAAAATGCTCTTCTTTGAGCAATGGAACAGGTCAGATCGATCTCCAATGGGGCCAGATCGATCTGCTAAACATTCTGTGTTGAAGGAATTGATCTCAGAAGGGCCAGATCGATTTCCTTAAGCTACTGACCTGCAACAGATCGATCTCATGCAAGAGCATATCGATCTCCTCAAGGTTCTGAGTTGATTCAGATCGATCTCATGCTTGGGAGCATATCGATCTCATGTGGTCCGGAAGGTCGATTTCAAGAGGAAAAAGTGCAGAGCAGATCGATCTCTTAGGGTAGCAGATCGATCTCATTAAGAAAATTCTATAAATACTGGACTTCTGCATTTCAGTTTTCACGGGATTTACTATTTCATTCAATAACTAAACCTAAACATAGCTAAGAAACACTAGAAAACTTTAGTTTGTGATCAGATTTGAGTGAGATATAAGTTAGCAAAGTTGTTCTTAGCAAAGAGGAGAGCAACATACTTGGAAACAAGAGATTGAAATTGAGACTTGAAGGAGCAAGAAGGATTTTCCACTTCGGTGAAAAGGAAGGAAAGTTCAACTAGGTAAGATTCAATACACCACTTTGATATATGTTAAATTAGGTGTATTAATGAGTTTATTGGTATATATATGAAATGTTGGAAATGAAAAGATAATGAAAAATCACCATGACCTAATTATTGGTGAGAAAATGAGGAAATGGTGTTAACATTTATTTAATGATGGAATATACATGTATGGAAGATTATAAGGTAATCTTATGAAAGGCATAAATTAGAAATGAGGAGAAATAAAGATAGTTATGTGAAAATGAGATTTTATACCATACTGGGAGAAAATAGTGAGGTGATGTATTAAATTGACATTTGGCAAATGAAATAAGTATATATTGATATACTAACGCCAACATTTATAACAGTTTCGAAAATCATATTGGAAGCTGATCGGATTGCAAGAGTGAGCAAAATCGAGGAAGTGGGGTCACTTGACGTGATCCGAGGTAAGGAAATTACGTGAGTAGCTAGAGATGGCTACACGTATATTTGAATTAGAGTTTTGATATTATACTCTATATGAATTCCCTGAATAGACATGTTGTTGTGATAAGAACCAATGAGATAAAGTGTGATCTTATTCAAAAAATAGGGTGCAAATACCTTAGAAACATGTTATGATCCAAAATGCATTAGCTGCATGATATAATGACTAATGTTTTCATGTATATGCGAAAAAAACACATTTGAGTGTTTATTTGATTCACTTGTATGAAATGTGATTTGAATAATCATCTATTTGGTTTTGTGTGAAAACCATAAGTGCTAGAGGATACTCACACTATATTTTGAGAGATGCATCATAAAGTACTAGAGTATATACTCATACTTGATTTTAAATGCGATTTATGCATGTTAGAGTACTGGGAGCATAGCTCGTGCTCAGTTTGTGATTGATGCATACAAGGTCTTGGGAGCTTTGCTCATACTCAGTTTTACATGATAAAGTACTGGGAGCATTGCTTCTACTCGACTTTTCATGAGTTATACATGATATCGTACTAGAGCGATAGCTCGTACTTGATTTGAAAAGAGAATTATGCATTAACCTAGTACTAGAGGTTACTCGCACTAGTGTTTGATATTTTGAGATGCATACACAGTGTTTAAGAGGCGGAGTGTTGATTGTGAGTCACATTCGAGACGCGCATTGTAATTTTTACGTGATATATAAGACATGTTAGAGAAAAACCATGACGATTTCCTCCGTGTAGACTGAGTGCCACACTGTTGAGATGTTCGTACGTGGATTTAGAGACGTGACAATTAATTTCCATAGAATGAGGGCTAAGACTTATGGCAAGCACCCCGACTATGATGTATTTCCAAGGTGTGAGGACTAAGACCTCTGGCAGGCATCCCGACTATGAGGAGAGGGTCCACGGGTATACGTTGTACCATGTGAGTGGCATGGAGTACATTGTACCGTGTGTTGTGTGGAGTTGTGGAGTTAAGGAGTATATAACTGGCGGCTGTGATGGACTGAACCCCCTCCCGTTGCAACAGTGATAACCCACATACCGAGATCTATGTTGCCTGAGATTTCACCATTATAGGATATGACCATAGTCTAGGAGAGTATTGCATTTAGCCATTGAGTCTCGCATGATATATCACTTGTTTTCATGATACAGTTAGACCTGAGAGAGATGGGTCGGAAACAGATGATTGTGTGTGTTGTGAACTGCCATATTTACTATGATTTATATGTAAATGGGATGATTGATATAAAGGCATTCCGAATTTTATAAAGATGCATTGTTTTGCATGAATGCCTACATTTGATAACTCAGCATGATTTTAAGTACATAGAATTTATTATGTACTATTATTATATTATTTTGATACATGCTTTGAGATGAGAGAAGGAAAGGTAAAACCTTATTTCTAGTAGATAGTACAATTATCTACTTGCTTGCCTGATTTCCTTACTGAGCGTATTGTTTGCTTATCCCATTTATTTTTCACTCTCTACAGATCATCCGTAATAGATTGAGTCCGGCTAAGGTATAGCATTCATTGTATCCGCTGCCTATCTATCTTACGAGAGGTATACACACTCGAACATTTTGTACTGAATAATATATAAGCACAGTTACGTAAACTATTGTATGATCGGGATGTATATGTACAAATACTGTATAACAGTTTTTGTTATCGAAAAGAATACTAAATTCCATGTATATTGTGAATGAATGTGAGTGGGTGACTAATATCGAATTACAGCCCAATTGTCGAAGAGAAAAAGGTAAGTAAAGTAAACGAAAAATTTGTAAAAGTCGTGACAGTTCCAAACTCACCCTCTGATAAGGTTTGGAATCTACGCGATTTTATTGCGGTACGGTCAAAATTTTCACCATATCAATTTTACTCTCAACTATTTTTAAAAAAAATTAATATAATATTTTTAATAGTAATTTTATCACTTATCTCATCGTTAACGCTACAATTGAATCTAAAAACAACTCTGTTTGACAACAATCTCATCATTATCTATGTTCTTAATTTCATCAAAATTAATTACATTATCTATCCAAAATAACAAGTCAACCTGAGCGTCAACATAAGTGCATTAGGAAAGTTTCCCCACCCACTGATTCGATGCAGTGAAATCAAAAGCTAAATGTTGAAACAGAATGCATTGAAGTGCATTTGATTTCAATTGCTTGCGGCATGTTTTTTTTCACTGGACCTAAAGAGGTCTAGTGGAGGGGTATTCGGAAAGTTTGCCACCCACTGCCGTCCCCATTCCCCGTGGTACCATCCTCCTCTTTTTGTTTAGCTTTTTTTTATCTTTAACATTAAATTATTAAAATTTTCTTATATAATTTTTCAAAAAAAAATTCATTTTATTTTTATTTAAAATATTAGAATTATTTATTAGTTTAATATAGTATATAAAAATTTTATTCTATAGTAAATTAATGTATGTATAAATATACATAATGTTTTTTTAATATTTAATAACAAATGTATATTTGATATAAAAATAATTTTAAAAATTTTAATTATTTATCTAATTTACAAAATATCAAATATATAATATAAATTTTATTATATACAATTTTTTATTGAATATCTTTTTAGATTTTTTTTATTACTATTCATCTAATCGATACTGCTGTATTTGGAAACTTGTATCCAAATATATATTTTACTATTGATCTTATTCATTTTACTGTAATATTAATCTTATCGTTATAATAATTAATTTTATTTTTATTATTATTTTTAATTAAATCGAAATTACTTTCCAACCAACCAAACTATCCTTAAAGTTATTCTCTGTTGGGGGGTGGGTCGTATTTTATTCTTAATTTTATGGTTTTCTTAGGGAGTTCATCAGTTTAAGGGTTTGATCAGAAGACCCATTACAACGCGATTGACAGCTATCTATCAGGCCTATCACACTGTCGGCGCTAGGGAAATTCGCAGTGCAGCTGGGCACTCCTATCGCACTGTAAGTATGGTGGGATGCTTGTTGCTCGACGATGATAATGTACATATGTATTATCACTGATTTTAATTTATGATCACATCTTTAATTTCACCGCACTTTTTCAAATCTAACAACTAACAATTTCATGGTTATGAATTTGAATTATTATATGATATTTTGTTAATAAAATTTTTAGATTTTACAAATAAAATTAAAATAATTATATATTATTTTAAATAAATTAATAATTAATAAATAAATAAATAAATAAAAGTGAAATTTGTGTTATTATCTAATCTTACTTATGAAATTTAAAAATTTTATTAATAATATATTGAATAATAATTCTATATATTTATAATAATTTTAGGTCTCATATAAAGTTAATTAGAAAAACTTAAAAAAGCATAGGAGCTTATTTACTTGCGTTATTCTTACTTTCCCTATTGCATTAAACCCCAAAAAAAATCCGTATCATTGACAAATTAAACATGTTTAATTCAATTTAAGTCCATATTAACCACATACCTAACTTTGTGGTAATTATGAGTTTTTAATAAAAGATAAAACGTAGGTTGAGTATTTCTTATATTAAACTAGTGTGTTATTAAGATGCGTGAATTAGTTTTATTTAATTATATTTAAATTAATACACATAACATTTTTTTAGTAAGAATAATAAACTTTTGAAAGAAAATTAAGTTGTAAATTTAAACAAATATAAAATCTATACTACATTTATGCTCAAGGTATTTATAACTTTAATATATTTATTAAAGTTGGTAGAGTTTATAAAATTATAGACATGATATTGAAATGCATGCAAAGTATCTATAACTTGCTTGGAAGATAAAAGAATATCAAAATAAAAATTTTCAAAAAAAAAAAATCTTAGAAGATAAAAATACAATGAATAGACCTTAAAAACATATTGCATATTCCTTTTTAGAATAAAGTTACTATCAATGGAAATAAAACTATAAACAACAATAAGCAAATCTATAAAAAAAAAAAAAAAAAAATTGATTACTAAGTTACGATTTTATGTTAACATAAAATTGTAAACTTCAACAAGCGAATCCACGACCAAATTACAAATAAAAAAAATTCGTCAAAGAAATGAGACATAAGTGCAGGTGATACCTTTTATTTTTTTAGGTGGTCTATCAACAATTGCTACTTGATCATCTAAATATTGCTTCTTTCAGTCTTAACTTCTAAGAGATTAATTTGTAGTTTTAGATGAACCTACATACAAAAATTGAGCCATAAAAACTCCCAAAATACTGTAAAATATAAAAAGAGATTTTATTGGGTAAATAAGTTAATCTTTTTTTTATATAAAAAAAATAACCCATTAATCAAGCATTAATCCATGGAAATTAGCAAATCTAAAAGAGACTTTATAACTTTTTTTTTTAACATGAATCTCAGTAAATAATTATATATAGTAAAATATAGCATTACCTAAAAAAAAAAATCACGAAAACCCCTTTAAGCATGATAACTAATATCTAAATTTTGCTAAGAAAAATTTACCCCTTATTGAGAGAGAAAACCGGATACGATAAGTAGAATGAAATTTAATTATATGAAAATGATATGCATCAAATCAACTTGAAAAATGTTTAAATTAAGTCCTACTTAATTAAAAATGCCACAAACTTTTAGCCAATATCGATTAAGTCCTAATTAACCAGAAATGTCAGTTTTGAATTTGATATGTTGTCTTATGAGTGTGACTTATTAAGTTCCAAACATGTTGACAATGATTACAAATTAAATCCATAATTTTACATTATTCCTAATTTATATTTATATATCATGAGCGTGGTTTTTCATAATATAATAAACGTGCAAATGTTTGGAAGTCAATTTTTTTATTCTCAACTAAACTTTTCAATGACTATCTTCATTGTGTAATTCATTCCTTTTATTAGAATATCATGAAGAAATAATAAGTATGGTGTAGCGACTATACTTACTAATCCATTTTAATACATGCAATTGTACGTTTGTCTTTGATGAATTTAAGAAAAACCATTTTATTTAATTCATAATGCCATGGACATGGACATCCATCAGTAAATACCAAGTTAAGAGTAAGATATATCCCTATAAATCATTTGGGTGATAAATTCTTTCTTGGCCATTCATTTATCTTTGTATGCTTAATATCGCTCCCAAAGGCACCATTCATAGGTATCTAGTGTACAAACTTGTTTAGATGAAATCAAAATATAACAATTCACATACAAGATGATCTAGTATCTCAAGTTTGAGAATCAATTACACAACTATCGCATGAGTACATTTTCATATACACGATACTACCAAATAGAGTTCTCATGTCGGGTTATGTTCAATGAACTTATTTTTTAACAAGCATCTACATATCATCCTCAAGTATCTCTATACTTCATATCATGAGATCAATTACTTCCCAAGTAAAGAGGCAAGACATGTTCCAGTATTTGACCACTACTAATGCCCTTTCTTAAGAATACAATGATGAACAGTTTTACAAAACATCATTTTGATACATAAGAATCCTACAATTATAACAAATTATAATTCCTTTGTGATACCCTTTTTTTTTCATTGGAACCTAATTTACTAACTAAATGGAGAAAGGAAACCTTTAATCACTTTGCATAAGTGATAATGTGTAGTTATGATATTATGTCTCTTGACAAGTAAATTGACTCTAGGGCATACACTAGCATTTTATAGGTATATGCATGGGTCTTTTAGAAAAAAAAAAAATAGAGAATGTTTTTTCCTGTTCATATAATAACACAATATAAAAATTCACATCAACAAAATGGAGGTAAATTTTTGTTAGGGATGTATTATGTGAGGCAAAAGGATTCGATGGATTAATCTTGTTTAAACTTAGTGTTTATTCTCATCAATATTTGATTTCTATTTTTATATGGTGTAATAATATTCTAACATAATAGTGTGAAGGTGCAAAGTATGATGACATTATGTTATTTTATTATATATGAAATGTGTGAATTTTATCGCTATTGAATGATAGATAAATGTTCTTCCAACTTTGTTATAATAACTGAAATCGTTGTAGCAAGTATAATGCATTAATATAACATTGATATTGTCATTATCTAGATAACTATAAATAGTATTAATTCTGATTCAAAAATTTTGCCCGATTTAGTGAGAAGATGGAACAATTTATACTTATAAAATATGTGCATGACTATGAGTATTATAAGACCTACTTGTTTAAAATGTCATTTAGAACTTCTATATTAAATGGAAAGGCACGTGTTATGGAGATTTTAGATGATTTTTTTTGTTCATAGGGAGGTACAAGAGGAGAAAGAGATTCAAATCTTGGACTTCTTTTTAAAAAGGGATAACAACTATTAAATCAAATCTTAATTGATTTTATATGAAATTTTAATTGTATGTTAAGACGTGTTTTGCAATTGAAAACATTTTTTCCTTTAATTTTTGTGATAGGTTAAAAGTTGACCATCTTTTACCATATGAAAAAAAAAAAAAATTCTATAGAAAAAGCCACAGCTATATTTTTATATATAATTAATAAAAATGAAACACAAATTTGCACTGGTGATCAATTTTAACATTTAATTTTTTTTTTTTTTTACTATTGTTTGCAAATGGGGGACTAATATCATTTGTCCCAAATATCGAGGTGTTCAATCAAAAGTTGCTAAAAATCAAAGTTGGTTCTCATAATTTTAGGTACGCTATTTATAATACTATCTTTTTATGGATTTTTTTTTTTAAAATTTGTGTTTTAATGGAGAATCACAATATATATATATATATAATTAATTAATGATTGTGTTGGAGCTATTGACCAATGCAACTGAAAAATCTATTTAGGCTTTTAAATCAAGGCAAATACTATTTCAAAATAGAAATGATAAGCCAATGAGGTCAAGCGGGTATTCGTGAGGAACCCTCGATTTTATGACTGAATTTGTTCGTTGCATGGGTCCTTATTTCACGTTACATGACCATAACTATAGCAGAGAAGTGTAGTGTGGACTGGTCAAGCAGTAACATGGGTATTGGGTGGTTAATTGTGAGTAATGCTTAACTTTAGGTCAAGAAAATAAGTGGTGTTTGTAACCGTGAGAACATGGCCATTTAGTTGAGCCACTTCCTATATTTCAGTTTCAATTTATTAGGCTAGGAAGATTTCTATTCTGTATTTAAACTCATGATCTTGCCAAAGCAGGGGAGTCTTTGCAAATAAAAGTTTTTTTTTTTTTTTGTGCTTTGTTCTCACCCTAAGAAGAACATCTATTTTCCTATCTTAATATTTGTTAGCGTAGGTTGGGACCTATTAATTGGTATCAGCGTTGGGTTACTATGACAACAAATAAAGAGAGAATCGAGAATTTGGAGGCAGGACTTGGGAGTCTCCAAAACAGTTTCAGTCGAATGGAATCTGGGGTAGTAGACAAGCTGCATCAGTTGAAGGACACCATCGCAAATTGTCAGAGGTCATTCTTTCTAATCGAAGTATATCTATGATCAACAATCCTGACGCAAACTCTACTAGTGGTCGTTTGCGCAACATAAGGGAGGACTCTCGTGATAATTCTGAAGGAGGTCGTCAGCTGTTCTCCTCAAAATTGGCTAAATTAGAATTTCCTCACTTCTCAGGGAATGACCCGACTGAATGGTTTACTAGAGTTGGGCAATTTTTTTAGTACCAAGATACTTCTGATTTTCAAAAGGTACTTTTGGCTTCTTTCCATTTGGAAGGTGAAGCCAATCAGTGGTGGCAATGGTTGAAAAAAACATATAAGGCAGAGGATCAGGAGGTATCATGGAACATGTTTCAAGAGGAGCTGTGGGAAAGGTTCGGTCCTACTGACTGCGAGGACTTTGATGAAGCTTTATCGAAAATCAAGCAAAATGGTTCTTTGCGTGATTATCAGAAGGAGTTTGAGCGATTGGGAAACAGGGTATAAGGCTGGTCACAGAAGGCATTAGTGGAGACGTTCATGGGAGGCCTCAAACCAGAGAGTGGATGACATAAGGATGTTCAAGCCGAAATCACTCAAGGAAGCTACTAATTTGGCAAGGATGAAGGACGAGCAACTCAATCACCAAAAGAAGACTGCTTTCAGAACTTCTACTCAATTTTTTATTGATGCAAATGTCCCAACAAAATAAAAAAAACAACCCTATCAATGAAAAGAATATCTTGGGAGGAGATACAGAAGCGAAGAGCACAAGGATTGTGCTTTAATTACAATGAAAAGTTCACACCAACTCACAGATGTAAAAAGCCCCAAATTCTCTTGCTAGAAGGCAACAGTGATAGTTCAGAGAATGACGAGACAGATAGCATGGAATTACAACTTGAGATATCACTCTATGCACTCTCAAGTTGGACTGCACATAAAACCATGTGGGTGATGACTAAAGTTGGTCCGTATGAGATTGTAGCGTTAATTTACAGTGGGTCAATGCATAATTTTATAAGTGAAAGGGTGGCTAACATGATGCAACTACCAGTTGTTCCTACCGAATCCTTTTATGTAAGGGTAGCCAATGGGAAGACGTTGAAATGTCAGGGAAGATTTGAAAACATCCAAGTCATTAGTTCGACCACTTGGGGACAATAATATGTAATTGGAAACAGCTAACCATGGAGTTTCAATAGAGTAATCAGACTCAAAGGTTATAGGGCATGGATGGGCAACTAATTCAACCGGCTTCAGTGGAAGCAATGCATAAGGAAATTAAGCAACGCAGCTTCTTGTTTGCCATCTGTCACCAAGCTGCGGCCAACTCCACGAAACAAGGTGTTGAATCGGACATGCAAAATTTGTTGGATAAATTTAAGGATTTGTTCCAGGAATCGTCATAGCTACCACCTGTAAGAGAAATAGAACATCACATTAACTTGAAGGAAGGGGTAGAACCAGTCAACGTACGGCCCCATAAGTATGCCTATTTTCAAAAACCTGAAATTGAGAAACAGTTTCAAGATATGTTAAATATTGGGGCTTATAAGATCCAGTACTAGTCCTTTTTCATCACATGTCTTATTAGTTAAAAAGAAAGATGACTCATGGCGTTTTTGCACTGATTATAGAGAACTCAATGCGGTAACTATCAAAGATAGGTTTCCAATCCCCACAGTTGACGATATGCTTAATGAGCTCCATGAAGCTACATATTTTACTGAGCTTGATTTACGGGCAGGTTATCATCAGATACGAGTGCATCCAAATGACATTTATAAAACTGCTTTTCATACACATAATGACCATTATGAGTACTTAGTTATGTCGTTTGGTCTTTGTAATGCGCCATCTACATTCCAAGCCATTATGAACACTATATTTCGCCCTTATCTTCAAAAATTCATACTTGTTTTCTTTGACGATATTATGATATATAGCCCCAATTGGAGCATGCAACTTGAACATGTTGAAAAGGCTTTTGAAATATTAGGGCATCACCAAATCTTTGTTAAAATGAGTGAATGTGATTTTGGGGTTCAGGAGTTAGAATATTTAGGGCATATCATCACACCTCAAGGAGTTAAGGTTGATCAAGAAAAGATTAAAGCCATGTTAAATTGGCCTAGACCTATTGATGTGTTGGAATTACGTGGGTTTCTAGGCTTGACAGGTTACTATCACAAGTTTGTTCGTGACTATGGCATTATCGCAAGGCCCCTCACCAATCTCCTCAAGAAAGACCGTTTTGAATGGACAAAGGAAGCAGAAGAAACATTTCAAGCATTAAAGAAAGCTATACTGTCTACCCCAACATTAGCAATGCCAAACTTCAATGAGCCCTTCACTATTGAGTCAAGTGCTTCTGGAGATGTCATAGGAGCAGTCTTGACACAACAAGGGAAGTCGGTTGCGTTCATGAGCCAGACCTTGGGTGTCACCAAACGTTCCTGGTTTGTATATGACAAGGAGATTTTGGCCATCATTCATGTGATCCAAACATGGAGACCATACTTGTTAGGCCACAAGTTCTACATCCAAACTGATCAACGCAGCCTAAAGTATTTGCTGAAGCAACGTGTTGTTACACCGAAACAGCAAATGTGGGTAACAAAATTACTTGGCTATGACTATGAGATAAAATATAAACCGAGAAAAGAGAATAATGCCGTTGGTGGCGGGTAGTCCTAGCCTGGATGCTTTGTTTATGCCTCAAACTTAACTATGGGATACCATCAAAACTGAAGCTATTGACAAACCTTACATGAAGAAAATTGCTAAGCAAGCATTCGAGAATCTAAAAAAAAAAAATCGTATAGTTGGCACAATAGCCTTGTATACTACAAAAGTCGAGTCGTTGTGCCACCTTATTCCACTACTGTACACCAACTCCTGCAGCAATTCCATGATTCTTCATTTTGCGAGCATTCAGGAGTTTTGAGAACATACAAGAGATTAGCACAACAATTTTATTGGCCATCCATGTACCAAACAGTGAAGAATTATGTCGCATCTTGTGACATGTGTGAACGAACCAAAATAGAGACTTTGTCACCAGCTGGGCTTCTACAACCCCTACTTATTCCTTGTCAAATGTGGGATGATGTCTCCATGGACTTCATTGATGGCTTGCCTTCATCAAAAGGTAAAAATTCAATCCTTGTGGTGGCTTACAGATTGAGCAAGTCAGTACATTTCATGGCTCTATCCCATCCTTATACTGCTAAGCTTGTAGTTGAAAATTTTTTTGACAGAGTAGTAAAACTTCATGGAACGCCCCAATCCATAATCAGTGATCGAGATAAAGTATTTATGAGTCGATTTTGGCAAGATTTTTTTAAAGATGTCAGGCACACGACTGAAGATGAGCTCCTCTTATCATCTTCAAACGGATGGACAATCTGAGGTGATTAATCGATGTATTAAGCAATATCTTAGAAGTTTTTTTCTTATCAACAACCCCGTCAGTGGCTTACTTTCCTTCCATGGGTTGAATTTTGGTATAATACCACTTACCATGTGTCTATAGGAATGACTCCCTTTCAAGCTCTGTATGGAAGATCACCACCTATAATTCTAAAGTATCATGAAGGGACTTGCCCAGAAAATGAGGTCGATTTGAGCCAACTGTCAAGAGATGTTGTGCTTAAGCAACTCAAGGAAAATCTGCAAGCCGCAAATAACTAGATGAAACAGGTCACAGATGCTAATCGTCGAGATGTTGAATATCAGGTTGGAGACTTTGTATTCTTAAAATTATCGACAGCGTTCAGTCTTTCAAAGATCTTCTCAGAAACTTGCCAGTAGATTTTACGGACCATATCAGATTCTAGAGAAACTTGTAAAGGTTGCTTACAAACTCCAATTGCCACCAAGGTCTTGCATTCACCCAGTTTTTCACGTATCCCTCCTTAAGAAGAAAGTGGGTGAAACAATAACTATTAGTAATGAATTGCCTCCACTAAACGAGGATGAGAACTTGATTATGAAGACTAGACACTCGTTGGATTAAAAAAGGATCAAAAATTGTTGAGGAAAGTTTGATCAAATGGAAGAACCTGCCAGTTGAAGACGCTACATGGGAAAACACTCGAGGGACAAGGTTCCAGCCAAAGAGGGGGCTATTGATAAGCCAAGGAGGTCAAGCAGGGTATTCGTGAGGAACCCTTGATATTATGACTGAATCGGTCCGTTGCATGGGTTCGTATTTCACGTTACATGGCCATGACTATAGCAAAGAAGTACAGTGTGTAGTGGTCAAGCAGTAACATGGGTATTAGGTGGTTAATTGTCAGTAATACTTAAGTTTAGGTCAGGAAAATAAGTGTTGTAACTGTGAGAACATGGCCATTCACTTGAGCCACTTCCTATCTTTCAGTTACAATTTATTAGGCTAGGAAGATTTCTATTCTGTATTTAAACACATGACCTTGTCAGAGTAGGGGAGTCTTTGCAAATAATTTTTTTTTTTTTTTTTTTTTTGTGGTTTGTTCTCACCCTAAGAAGAACATCTATTTTCCTATCTTAAAATTTGTTAGCGTTGGTTGAGACCTATCAAGAAACGAATATGTATATATATGTTGTAAAATGCGATATTAAGTTGTGCTTATGACATGCTTTTTACGTTTGTGTGCGTTAGATGGGAAGGAACAATTTATGAAACAAAAGTTTTTCTAGATGTGATACTTAGTAATTCAATTACACAATTTGTTTTCAATGCTAAGTGTTGGTATATTTTAATTGATTTAATTTTCTGGAACTACTTAATCGGTTAATGTTTATGTACTTTTTCGGATTTCTTATTTATAAGTGATTAGTATTGATATTTTATGTAAATGTTACATAGTGAATGCAAAAATCCAAAAATACTAAATTTTTGACTTTATTTCGTAGATAAAAATACCATAGACGAGATTTTATAAGCAAATACCGACCAAGAGAGAAAGAACAATTATTTAATAGGATTTTATTTTTTAAGTAATGTGATTAAAGAAAGTAGTACAGCGTTCAAAAAATGATTGTCCCATTGAGAGATATGCAAAATTATCCTCTTAAAAAACATCATCTATTGAAAAGATGTTGTACTGGTTGTACCCTGCGTAATTTCTTTAAGTTGGGAACCGAGAAGGATAACTTGTTTGAAAAGGATGAAAGAGAAAATACGCAACAATCTGATGACCGAGAAGCAATTTTTGCCTGTTGAATAATGAGAAAATTATATTTGAGTCATGCACATCTAAAATGAGAAAATTATATTAGAGAAGAGATTGTTAGGTTTATAAGGAATACATATAGGCAAAATTGAGATTTCAAAAGTCATAACATTTAGGAAGTGATGTTAGTTGTTTGGTAATAAAGTACGTTTATTAATTTTTATTAGTGTTTATTTTAATTGCAATTGAATTTTATTAATTTTTACATTTTACTTTTTTCCTAAAAAGTTATAATTTAATTAATATATAATGGAAATGCAAAAATACCAAACAGATTTTCACAATTTTCATTTTCGTGTAAAGAACATCTTTTCAAAATTCAAAATATAGATATTGTAAATTGTTTTATGAAAATAAAATAAAAATTTTTTAACAAGACACATTAAACAAACAAAAGATGATCAATAATGGGACAAAAAGAGTAATTTTTATAATAAACTAATCATACTGCAGTATTTAACAATAATACCACTTAAACTAGATCAAAATATATTTTTATCATTTCAAAAAATTCCTTTATATTATATTTGATAAAGCTCTAGTTTTCAGACCTTTTTTTACAAAAAAAAAAAAAATCTTTATATTACATATTTTTATCACACAAAACAAGATTGGATTGTTTCCAGACCTTTTTTTACAAAAAAAAAAAAAAAAAAATTGATAATTATGGATAAGATTAGAGTTACTTAAATTCAAATATCAAAACTCTTTCTTATTAGGATCTAACCTAACACACTTTTACTAGCTTTAAACTTTATTAACAAAAATAGGGGTTGGTACAGAAATATATTAAAAAAATTTAATACAATAAATAAAAGAACATGTCATAATATTTTAATTTTATACGTAAAGTTTCCTTGACAATGGAATTTGAAAATTTCAAGGATTAGTTCACGAAAAATTATGCTTAGTAATTTGCTGTATAGAAAATATTAAAAATTAAAAAAAAGGAAGTAAATCCAAAATGGCAAAAGAAGACTTCTTTAGTTCAGGTTTTTCAGTAACCACCTTATCATTGAGTGAATCCGAAAATTCATAGTACGGACCTTTCTTTGGGGTACCGTCGACTCTTTCTATTTAACTGCATGCATTGCCTTTTCAAAAAATTTCAGTCTCAAACTTCTTTCTCTCTCTGTTTCCATCTTAAGATTCCATTAATGGCTGTTTTTTGAGAAGATGTTATCATCGAAAGAGAATCACAGTTTAAGATACTGTTCACTATTCCATTTTTTCCTTGGTCTCCTCACTCTGGGGTATCTTTAATCTTTTTTCCTTCTTCACACTGAAAAGAACATCTTTCATTTTACTCACCTTCGAGTGCTAAAGGCAATCGGAATCAAAACTTGAAGTACTAGCATAAGTTGTTACGAAATTCCATACATAAAGCGTTTAAGTTTTTGGTCGATATGGAATCTGAAACTGTTTCAACCACCGATGTTTCTCGACTGGTAAGTTGTGCTACATCAATCTACCTCTGTTTCTTCATTTGAGAATCTTTATACAACTCTATTCTCTGTTTGTTTCCTGGGAAAGTCCTGAAAGAATTAAGGTTTGATTGCATGTTTAATTACGTTTTTGTGTCTACGGTACTAAATTCTGGTGGTTACATTCCTTTGCTTGAATTTTCTGCCTTATCAGATAACTTTGTCTCACTTTCTTGTTATCTATTTACGTTTGATACTATAGTCACTATTATGAGGAGAGAATGCGACTCTGGTGTAATTTATCACTGTATTAACCTGAATTGCATTCATTGGCAAGTTTAGTTATTTTCCAGTTCCACTTAACTGATATAATTTCTGAAACCATGCAATCTACAATAAAGCTTCCTAAATATTTCTTCTAGTTCTTATCTTGTTATGCTGCCTTCAAGTCTTCGTTTTTCTCTTTAGCCACACATACAGCCGAGAAAAAGAGAATCTGAATTATAAGCAGTATTGGGTCCAAAAACTTCAAGGATACAGATTCCTTTTATTAGCTTTGTGGTGCCAAATGGATGTTATTCTCATGATGCTACTATCTCTAAATTTAATAAGTGGTCATAGTATATTAGCACTGAATTATTATTCGGATTCATAATGTTTTAAAAGTTAATTTCTTAATCCATTTTGCCAGAAATTGTACAGGACTACTCTCTGTCTTGCTTACCAGAGTTTTGGGGTTGTCTATGGAGACCTGTGCACGTCCCCTATATATGTCTATAAAAGCACATTCTCCGGGAGTTTATTACTCCCTTATAGAGAAGAGCATGAGATTTTTGGGGTACTTTCTTTGATTTTATGGACTTTGACAATCATCCCTCTTCTGAAGTATGCAGTCATAGTATTAGGTGCTGATGATAATGGCGAAGGTACCATACTGGCTAATCTCATGACACTAGCTAATCTCATGACCTATGCTTTCAAGCATCGTGTTGCTTCTGTTTAGTTAACATATAGAGTTGAGTTTTGCAGGTGGAACCTTTGCCTTGTACTCATTGCTCTGCCGACACTCAAGGATGGGCATCTTGAATTCTACCAATGTAGAAGATGAGAATGCATCTATTGACAAGGCTGAAGAACCTATTGCAGACACACGGATTAGTTTACTCATAAAGCAGTTCTTTGAAAAATATCATAGTTCTCGGGTTGTTCTGCTGCTTGTTGTTCTTCTTGGAACAAGCATGGTTATTGGTGATGGAATACTGAGTCCGACTATGTCCGGTATGAGCTTTCAATCATTCTGGCCTTTCAACTTCTCCTTTCATACTCTTGATTTTATGCAATTGGACTTGCTGACTAGGTAGGTTTCTTGATTTTGTTATACAGTCCTCTCTGCAGTCTCTGGTCTACAGATTAAGGTTACAGATTTACACGAGAGTAAGTTAAATAAGAATGTTTTTTCTCATCTGTGCCACATTTGAATTCATGAGCACTATGATGGAAATTAATGTACTTTCATATCTGTTACTACTATTTAGAGAAAGCTTCAATCCTCTGACTTCATGCTTTCCAGATCATATTGTGCTCTTTGCCTGCATTATCTTGGTTGGCCTGTTTACTCTTCAGCACTATGGAACACACAGTGTTGGGTTTCTGTTTGCTCCAATATTGATAGGTTGGCTTATATGCATCGCTGGAATTGGCATTTACAACATATTCCACTGCAATCCTCGTGTTCTATATGCTGTATCACCATACTATATCTATGACTTCTTCAAGAAAGCAGGAAAAGATGGATGGAGTTCCCTTGGAGGCATTGTCCTTAGCATTACAGGTCGATTTCAGGGAAAGACCTGAAATCTTTTTGTTTCTGACAGGAACCTTTTCGTTTTGGCAAGACTGAATATATACTATAATTTCTCTTTCAGGTGCAGAAGCTATGTTTGCAGATCTTGGTCATTTCTCTCAGCTTTCTGTCAGGGTACTTCTTGTTTATCCTCCTACTATGATGTTGTGATGCAATTTAGACAACGGGATTTAACAGTGTACTGGTTTTACTTTGTGCTTCCAATCTATATGATTAACTACGAAGAAAATTGAGTTGTTTTTGCCAGCTTCTGATTGTAAGAAATAAAAAATGTGATGCAGACTCTTTTTTCATGCATTTTAGTCTTTTCTTTCCAGTAACAGATTTCCTTTTATGCTAATCTTCACGGATGGAATGGCAGATAGGCTTTACAGCAGTTGTTTACCCTTGTTTAGTTCTAGCATACATGGGTGAAGCTGCTTATCTCTCCAAACATAAAATGGATCTTCAAAGCAGTTTCTACAAGGCCATTCCTGGTAATTAAGCTTGAAACTTTTATTCTCACTTCTGATCTTTGCCCATGCCTGAACAAGTTTGTGCATGATCTAATATTTTTCTTCTACTGTATTTCTTCTCTTGCATTTAGAGGCTGTATTTTGGCCAGTGTTTATCATTGCCACTCTTGCAACGGTAGTTGGAAGTCAAGCAATAATTTCAGCTACATTCTCCATCATCAGTCAGTGCAGAGCACTAAGTTGCTTCCCACGGGTGAAGATAATCCACACATCGAAGCAAATACATGGACAGGTTTATATACCAGAGATAAACTGGATATTGATGCTGCTATGCCTTGCTGTTGTTATCGGATTTAGAGATACTGACACCATTGGAAATGCATATGGTTTGTGTCTTCTCGCCTTATCTTTTCTGTATGTCCTTCCTTTCGCTGGCTCTCTTAGCCGACACTACGCTTTTTGTGTTTGTTTACACAGGCCTTGCTGTGATCACGGTCATGTTTGTTACAACCTGCTTGATGTTTTTGATCATCATTACTGTTTGGAATCGTAGTGCTTTCCTTGCATTATTGTTTGTACTAACCTTTGGATCTCTGGAATTGCTTTATTTTTCGGCATGCCTTGCTAAAGTACACAAAGGGGGATGGTTTCCTCTTATTGTGTCTGCGGTAACCATGTCACTGATGTCAATCTGGCACTATGGGACTTCAGAGAAGCAATCATTTGAGTTGGAGAATAAGGTGTCCTTGGATAGATTCATTGCTTTTGGTCCAGGCCTTGGAATAACAAGGATTCCAGGAATTGGTCTTATTTACTCTAATGTCGCTTCTGGCGTTCCACCAATGTTTGCACATTTTGTAGCAAGCTTTCCAGCATTCCATCAGATTATCATCATTCTCACCCTGCATCATGTTATGATTCCAAAGGTTCCAGCTGATAAGCGCTTTCTTGTTTCCCGGGTAGGGCCACCTGGCTTCTGTTTTTACCGGTGTATTGTAAGGTAATTGACAATCAAATTCCCTAATCCAAATTCCAACATATTAGTATTGTCATAATTGAATACAACACAATGGATAGGTTCGGATACAAGGATGTTGGTGACAGCTATGACTTTGAAACTCAGCTGATTGAAAAGGTCTCTGAGTTCCTGAAACGCCAGGCCATCAGTGAAGAGTTCTTAGCCATAGGGCAATCACCAATTCATCTCAAAGATGCTGGTGCAATGGGTCGAGAAATCATTGCTGGAGCTTCTGGTCCAAGAAGAACAGCAGTTGGATGGAAAAAGTCTCAATCAAGTAACGAATTGCAGGAACTAATGGAAGCAAAGGAATCTGGGGTGGCTTATATGATGGCAAACACCCATATCAGAGCCAATGCTGCATCTTCTTTCATGAAGAAATTTGTTATTAACATAATCTACGGGTTTCTTAGAAGTAATAGTAGGCGTCCTGCAGTTGCACTTGGGATTCCTCATACCTCACTGATTGAAATCGGAATGCTTTACCAAGTTTAACCATAGCTCAAATCAAACAAGCAACTTGTTTCCACCAAAGCTGATTTTAGAGAATTACATAAGTCTCTTTCAACTCTCATTGTATATAGTTATAGGCAAGTCTCACTAGGTATAGGTTGTATTGTGTTCTGAAAAGATGGAGTTAACTACAATATCAGTATATATTGAAGGAAAAGATTAAATCTGCAATAATTTTTCTATTAGTTAAAACTTACTTGTGTTGTGTTGAAATTACAATCCTAAAGTTCCACGTCCAGTTTCCTAGAAATTCAGGCAATTCCCTACAAGAATTCACCTGGACTTTTGCTAAGCAACTGTTGCCTGACCACTGGATGTTTCCCATAATTTCTTATGTAAGCTGTGACTTTTTTTACTCGTTTTCATTGGAGGTTAGACATATCATGGTTGCCCCTGCCCATGTAGATCTGTTCCAGGCTTGAAGCTTCAGCTTTGCGGGTGGTTTTTACACTTTTTCAAGAATCTAAATCCTGTCAGTCTGCAGCTTTGCTTTGCAGCAAAAACACATTCAAAACCAAACATCATTAGTTAACTATACCAAACTTGTAAACCATGTCAACCGTGAAAATAGCGCCTGTTCTATCGTTGTTGTCTATTTACAAACTTAAATGCCATGCGCAACCCAATGGCCTAAGTAGTTAACATTTTTTTGTTCAAACCAAAGCTTGGAACTTTTGAAATTGAGTGTGAATAGCGGTGTAGCTGCCGCTATTTCATGGCAGCGATACATCCGAAACCATTATCCATGACAATTGAGATGAGAGAGACCAATCTCATCAATAGCAGCTCCTCGCAGTCACAATTAGCGGGACAATGATACATAGCGGCAATAATGTGTTTCCGTTATAATTTTTTTCTTCTTTTATTTAATTTTTTTTATCAAATCAAAATTCTGAACTTAATCAAAGTCAAAAACAAATTTCAAATCACAAAAATCAAATTCCCAATATTTTATGCTTTCAGATAAAAGCAATAAAAATGTATTCATTTGAAGTTAACTTTTTTTTTCCTCGAATTGTGAAATAAATTTAAGTTGTTGATGGTTTGGAGTATTCGGAGATTGATGATACTCTTATAAAGATTCCATTACTTCTTATTAATGGCAATAAGTGTGGTTTCATGATCTTTTCAATCTTGACTTCTTGGGAGAAATGAGTCGATTGCGGAGTGGAAAATTAGTTGAAATAAAGACCATGAGGGTTCGGGTGCGACACACGGGTGGTTAGTTGGATTGGGTTGTTGATGGGTTTGTTATGTGATGAGGAAAGCACAGCGTGATGCATCACTTTGGAAGGAGAAGAAGATCGATCTAGACATAGGAAGCTTGAAATGAATGAAGAATAAGATTCAGCTTAGTAGACATTATGATTTTAAACTTTTTATAACAGATTTATAACATATATGAAAAAAAGCATACATTGAACTTATAAATTGAAAACATTAGCTTATTAGATGCTTTTAGGTTGGAGTCTCTCCCAGGTTTCCTAGTATGAGTGTTACATCTTACATGGTTTGTGTCAATTTTCTATACTATTAGAAAGTCTTTGAGTATGTTCTTCAAGTCAAGTTTTCTTTCCTTTTCTTAAGTTACCATTAGCTAATCATTTTGGGTCTGTGCTAGTATGGTTGATAGTTTGGAAGAACAATAGAGTCATCTGCCTCTAACATAAGAGGAGCTGAAGGAGGTTGTTATTTATAGGGAATGGGTGCTATCTACTCCGGAGTTGAGAGAGAATTGCTTGGTTGGAAGGATATTTACTAACTAAGGTGTGAATGTGGAGGCTATGCGAAACGTTCTAGGCAAGATTTGAAGTGTATTTGACGATTTGTGAGATTAAGGAGAAATTGTTTTTATTCTAGTTTGGTAGTAAATTGGAGAAAGACAAGGTGATGATTAATCAACCTCGGTCCTTCTACAGAGCTTTAATGCTATTTAAAGAATTTAAAGGTCTAATGAGTGTTGATTCAATCTATATGGAGGTTTGTCCTTTTGGATTCATGGTTTACCTCTTGGCAAGATGTGTGAGAAAGTTGGGATTGCTTTGGAGAATTTGTCAAAGAGGTGGAGAAGGTGGATGAGATTGATAATCATGTTACTTGGGTCATTTCCTCTATTTTAAGGTGTTGTAAAACGTTCATAAGCCACTTAAGAGGAGCATAAAAGTGTCAATGTAGAATGCAAAAATAGTGCTAGTGGAATTCAAATATATAGGAGATATACCAAGACTTTTGTTTTGTTAGTGGTGTTTTATATCATTCAAAGGCTGATTGAATGTAGCAACAAGGTTGAAGAAAGAACAAGGGAAAGTCACGAAAGCTTATGGAGATTAGTTAAAAGCATATTTTTCAGAAGAGTTGGTCTTCAAAGGGTGGAAGGTCAGAAGGTTTAACCAACATGTCAGTATCTGAATCTGTTTCTATATCAAATAGATTGGTGGACGTAGGTGGAAAACTAGAGGTTGGGGTTAATGAAGGGATGTCGATCACGTTGGAGAAGGATGGAATGGGTTTTGTCCGGTGGGACTCCAGTAAAGCATGTTTTCCACATGAGCTTGCTGTTGAAAGTGGCAATGTCAATCAATTTTGGGTGGTTACATATTTTCAGGGAGTAGTGGAACCCCTCAATGTGCTGTATGCTCCATACAAATTTTGTATGAGGTTAATGATGTGTTTAATGTGGACTCTCTAGGTACTAATGGTAAAAAGGTAGCAAATTTTGAAGTACCGATAAGTCAAAGTGTAAGTTAAGTGAAACAAATATAATTTTAAGATATCTTCAGAGGATAATGTTTTGTTTAATCTCTCGATTGAAGTAAGGACTTTATCAACAAAATCTTCTAGTCCTTCTGCAAGTAAAGGAATGTGAAAACGTGCTCTTTTTAGAGTTCAAACAATCAGGAGAGATGTCTGTGTGACATCCAGGTGAGGAGTAAACATAGCCAAGTTGAACAAGGTGTGGATAGAGTCCTAATAGCATAAAAATTTAAGAAGGTTTATGATCAGGAGTTTATAGAGAAGTTATGTTTCGAGAAACTTTTCTAAAAAGGTCTGGGTTTAGGGGCACCCTGAGCTGTTCAGGAACTGACCAAGATGGTCAGGGAAGCTATACTCCTCTTTTTCTTCTTAGAAATAAAAAGGAAAAGTAGTGAGATGGATTGGATTTAGTTTAGGTTGGGTTTCATTTGTGTTGAGCGTTCTAAAGGTTTGGCTCTGTTATGGGTAAATAAACAAATGTTTTCTTGATGTTGTTCTCATTGAACCACATTGATATTGTAGTAATGAGTGCAGAAGGACTATTAGACTGGTGTTTTACAGGCTTTTATGGATATCTCTAAATGATAAGGAGAGAAGATTCTTGGGCTTTGCTTCAAAGCTTAAAGGTCAAAGTCAATTGTCCTTGGCTTTGCATAAGGGATTTTAATGAAATTCTCTCACATGATGAAAAGGAAGAAATGAGATAGCGTCTTCAGATGTAGATTGAGTTTTTTAAAGCTGTTTTAAATTATTGTGGTTTTGTGGAGGTTCCTTACATAGGAAAAAAATTTAAATGGGCTTGGAAGTGTGAAGGTGCCTGAAATACTTATTCTCTCATAAGAAACTAAACATGCATCAAAGAAGATGGATGAAATTGTTAAAGGATTACGATTGCGAGATTTTGCATCATCATGATAAGGCAAATGTGGTAGCTAATGCTTTGAGCAGAAAACATGTTTGGGTTTTATCACACATGATATACGAGTGGAAACTAATTGAGGATTTTATGCACTTGAATCTAAATATGAGGATACTGACTCTTAATAGTTCTGTAGCTAGTTTGAGGATTGAGCTAAGTCTTTGTTAGTAGATCAGATAAGCTCAGCAACAGGATACCAAGATGAGTTCCATCATGTATGATATTTACAAAGGTTTAAGGTCTGACTTTAGGATTGGTGATGATAAATTGTTGAGGTTTAAGGGTAAACTATATGTGCCCAAGAATGAATATTTGAGGAGACACATTTCGGTGGAAGTCCACTGGTCCAAATACACTCTGCACCTAAGTAACATAAGATGTATCATAATTTTTGTAGCGTATACTGATGGAGTGGAATGAAGAGAGACATTGTTAAGTTTGTGTCCAAGTATTTGGTGTACCAACAGGTAAAGGTGGAACATCAGGGGCCTGTAGAGTTACTTCAACCTTTACCAGTTCTTACTTGGAAACGAGAACATGTTACCATGGACTTCATAAAAGGATTATGAAGGACTCGAAGTCGACATGATGTTATCTGGGTTATTGTGATAGACTAATTAAGATACCTCTATCTAGCCATCAAAGCTATTAGTTCTCTTAAAATTTTAGCAAAAATGTATATTTGAGAAATTGTAAGGCTTCTTGGTGTTCTTATAAGAATCACCTTATATAGGGATTCACAATTTACTTCCCGATTCTGGAAATCCTTTTAAGAAGCCTTTGGTATTAAATTACAATTCAGCGTTACCTACCATCATCAGACGGAGGAGTAATCCGAGAGAACTATTAAGGCACTTGAGGACATGTTGAGAGTTTATGTACTTGATTTTGGAGGTTCATGGAATGAATACCTAGGTTTAGCAGAATTTGGCTACGATAATAGCTACCATGCAAGTATTGAGATGACACCATATGAAGCTTTGAATGGTAGAAGATGTAGACCACCCATTGGATTGGAAAAAGGTTGGTCAATAGAAACTATTGGTGTCAAAATTCATAGAGAAACCCACCGGAGATATAAAGATAGACTATTAGAGACTAAAGATAGCTTAAAGTAGGCAAAAAAATATGAAGATTTAGAGTTTGAAATTGGTTATCACGTATTTGTGAAAGTTTCTCCTATTAAATGCATCATGAGATTCGGTAAGAAAGTGAAGTTTTGTCATAAATATATTGATTCCTTTGAGATTTTCGATAGGATCGAAGAGGTGGCATACCAAGTAGTCTGATCCCCTAGCTTGTCTAATGTGCACAGTGTGTTTTATGTCTTAATGTTGAGAAAGTCTCATCCCGATCCATTTTATGTGATTGAGTATGAACCTCTAGAACTAAGAGAGGGCTTAAACTACGAAAAGAAGTCGGTGCAAATTTTGGACTACAAGGACAAGGTAATAAGGTCAAAAGTAATCTCATTGATAAAGGTCTTAAGGCCAAATCATTCAGTGGAGAAGCCACTTGGGATTCGAAAGTCACATAAGGGAAGCTTACCTGTATTTGCTTTGAGATTACTTTAATCAAATTTAAAATTATCAAAATTTTTAAGGTGGGAAGGGTGTGAGACTCAAAAATTCCTTAAGCTTAGATTAAGCAATTTAATTATAATTATTGAAGTTTGAATGGACTAAATAGGATTTTGAGTTAATTATCAAGTGAAATTTTTTATTTAATTGTGTAATTGGAGATTAATTTATCTAATTTATTTAATTAGTAGCAATGTGGACCAAATTGAAAAGAGATAAGGACTAAATTAAACAAATGTGAAATATTTGAAATCTAACTGCTTTCGATTAGAAATTTGCATGTTTGTTATTTTGAATTTGGCCACCACCCCTCTTGTCAAATGAAAACGTGACAAGTGGCTGCCATAAGGGGTGGAGCCCTATGGGGCATAGTAGGGGCTCAAGCCCCAATTGACGTAAAAAGAAATTTTCTAGTTTATATTTTATAAGTTAATTTTTATGTTTAACCTAATTTTATTTGATTTTTTTTCAAATGTTTAACATATAAAATTTAATTTTTTGTACATTAACATTGAGTTTTCAATGTTGAAAAGAATTGATTATTTTATTATAAGATTATTGAGACTAGAAAAGATAAAATGTATTCATTAATTTATTTATTATTGACACTAATAATGATTCTAGTGGTTGCTACTGCTACAGTAAAGAATGCATTTTCAATAACGAATATATTGAAGATTTATTTTCACAATGGATTGATAGGTTACTAGTTAAATAATAGATTAATTGTGCACTTTGAAAAAAAAAAGTGTTCTAAAACATTGAGAATGGAACTATTATACATTATTTTCAAAATATTAAATTGTGTTAAAGTAATTTAAAATTTTTTATAATTTCATATATTTAAATGAAACCCCCGCTAGATAAAAGTTTTTATCTTTGCGATTAATGGCCATGGGGAGATTCCTTTACTATGGCTGACCACTACCCCATGATTTTGTAAATGCATTGTTCCAAAAATGCATAAGTTAAAAACATAGCAAAGTAAGAGAAGACAAAAAGGAGAAAGCTTGGAAGCATTTGGTCAAAAAAATAAAAAATAGGTAAGAAAGAGTGATTTTGATGCTTCAATTTGTTAATGTGGAGTGTGATGTTGAGGTGTTGTGGGTTACTAATAAATTTTTAATTTAATACTTAGGGAGCGTTTAGCCAAAGGGTGAACCAAGGTAAGGAAGTTTAATTTCCATGATGTTTTAAGAAGTATTGTAGTGATATAGTCATGATATTGTGAATTTTTAACAAATTTTGGAAAAGTCTTCCTACGGGTATTCCGGTAAAGCTTCGAGGGACAAGGGTTTAACCCATTTTGATTGACAGAGGAATAATACATCTCTTTATTGGTTTATTGTGGTATGGAAGAAAAAATGTGCATTTCAGATTGAAAGTGAAATTTGGAATTTTTTACTTTTAGAGTTACGATGAATATTTAGACAATGGAAATGGATTGAATATGCCAAAATGATGCTTGTGTTCTATGTTAATGAAGCTGATTTGAGTGTGATTATTGAGGTGTTAGGAAGATGAATTTAGGATTAGAATATCCTAAAAACAAAAATGGCATAATTTGGGGTTTTGGTAGGTAAGTTTGGACAACACCTCAATCTAGGGGTTCAGATGTTGATTTTTGTGATTAAAAATCACAACTAGGTTTAGTTAAGGGTTTGTAGTCAATTCGAACCAAAAGAGAGAAGATAGGGTTTGAAAGTTAAAATGTTAACATCTTTTATTAAAGGTTGGGCTTTTTGTAAGAAAGGATGACATGAGGTAATTTGAGGTTTGGAAAAAGTTTTGAGGGTTCCAATAATGAAAGCGAGGTTTAGATAAACTTTCATCAAAGTTAGCTTAATGTTTGTTCATGTCAAACTTTTGGGGTTTGACTTTTACAAAAAAGTCAAATCGAGTTTGACTAAGGGAAGAAATTTAAAATTGATGAAAGTTAAGCCAAAATGCAAAATAAATTGGTCAAAGTAATTAAATTTGGGTTTGACTTTACAGACAAGAGTTGACTTTAACCAAATATTGATCGCGGTGCTTGCTCGTGAAATTGCAATCTAAATGTGATAATTTTGCTAGTAGATTGTGAATACTCTAATGAAGCCTATTTAGTTTTCTATTAATACCATAAAGAATATGTTTTGTGAAATTGTGACAAATGTGCATCGCCATTTTTATAAAAAATATTTCTATAGCTCGTTTCATAAGAGTTTTGAGATTGTGATATATTTTCGGAAAATGCTTTGAACATAATTTCATTGTGTATGTGATTGGGCCATATATTTATGCTGAAATGATTTCGATATGTGTTTGGTATAAATGTGATGATCCTTGACGTATTTTTGTACTTGTGTTTTGTGAAACTATAAGTCTTTTCAAAGATATTGTGTCTTGATTTGAAATTTTAGACATTCCATTAGAACTGCATTGGATTTGTGACCTATGACTAAGATATATCTCATGAGGGTATGAGGACCGAATGCCTAATGACTTCAGGTTGATACTGGTTTATGCCCATAAAAATACGGATCGATCGAGGCATCAACAAGTGGTGGGATACCCAATCCTAATACACAGATATTGGATCCATCGTAGTATGCATATTACTATTTTGTGTGTTCCATAGTAGAACAAGTTACCATAGTGTCAGTGTGACATTTGTAAAATTATGACCAATGATTGGGATGGATGTGTACGTTCTATGAGGGTATCGGGATCATTGTCCATGCAACACAAAGTAATTGTGGCTTATTACTATTGTTTTAGGAGTCCACTTGCCCTTAACATAACTACTTTGTCAGGATCTTAGTTTTCATATGAGGTTTCATTTATGGATTTTTTATTATGGCTTTTAAGGTGAAATGGTAATAGGATTTTGTAACTATGCTTTGAATTATACTGACGAATGTATACTTTTATGTTTTCTTTCGGTTTTTCACGTATGCATACATTACAATCATGGCATGTACTTATTTTAGTTTTGATTTATAAGTAATACTCACCATTTCAATTACTTATATAAAAACCCATGTCATGATGTCCTTTATAAGGAACTTGATTCCAGAAAAATGTTCCATTTTTTATACCCTATCTGCCTTGATGTGGAACTAGTTCTGTGCACTTGTATTAGTTGCTTACTAGGCGTTAGCTCACTAATATATTTTTAATGCTTTTAGACTAAGCAACTTTCAGGGTATCCTTGAGGAAATTTAAGCTCACGTGGTTACTGCTACTTCTCTACTTTTGAAAGGTATATTTAGCGATGTATTCGTTTTTGTTAAGTTGATATATTTTGAAATGACAAAACAATAATTCAAAAGTGCTAATGATAAATCAAAAAAAGTTTAAAAAATGTTAAGTATTGAATTAGAACTTATTAAGATAAATTCTTTACCAAAAACTGGGTTTTAAAGTATGAAAGATCGATCTCCTAGGATGAGAGATCGATCTGTTTAAAGGTTAAAGGACTAAAGATAGATTACTGGTTTCTAAGGAAGTAGAGATCGATCTCCAAGGGTTATGAGATCGATCTGGTCAAAAGGAGATTGATCTGGTCAGGTTAGAGATCGATCTCTTTTAAGACAAGGCCGTGTCTTAGATCGATCTACAAATCGATCTCTGTTAGACAAAAAGTTTATGAGATCGATCTCCTAGGGATAAAGATCGATCTTCTCAAAAATAGTAAGTTTATGAGATCGATCTAGTGTATTTAGAGATCGATCTCCTTCACACGAGAACACTTGCAAGATCGATCTGAAGATCGATCTTCTTCAAACAGAGAGTTTCTAAGATCGATCTGCTAGTTCGACAGATTGATCTACACTAACATGTTATGAATTATGAGATCGATCTCTCCAATAATGATATCGATCTCCTTGCTTTGAATTGCTTTGAAATTGTAGAAATTTGAATTAGAATATCGATCTGGTCAATATGGAAGATCAATCTGACACTCTATCGGAGGTTCCTAACGGCTCTTTCTGTAAACTTTCAACGGAAAAAACTGCATTTAATGCTTCACCAACTTGTTGAGCCTATAAATTGAAGTCATTAAGACATTCACAAAGGAAGAAGCAAGCCAGAAAAAAAATCCTACAAGCATATTCTTTGTGTCTTCAATTTAGAGTGCATTAAATCTACATTCAAATCTTGTAATTAGTTGTTCTCTTGTTGTACCTACCTTTGATAAATTCACTGGTATATTCATTCTCATCTAAAAGAAAAAGAAGAGAGAGTTTCCTTGTGATTAAGTTTCTGTAAAAGAGAGTGAATAGCTTTATTTGTAAAGAGGTAGAGAGGTCATTCCTTAACCTTGAAAAGGAAATTGTATTGATCACATCAATAGTGAAAGAGAAGCCTTGACAAGAAGGTCAAGAAGAGAGGACGTAGGCAAGCGATTTGGCTGAACCTCTATAAATTCCTGAGTTTGCTAATCTTCTTCCTTATCTCCTTTGTTTTAGTGCATTTTACTTTATTGCTTATTGTTGTCATTGATTTGTTTAATTGCAATTTTAACTAAGTGAGTTTGAATTTAGCATATAGACTAGAAAAACTAATTCACCCCCCTCTCGGTTGAGCCAACAATTTTTCAATGTACTATTTCAGTAAAAACCTGTTAGAATGTAAGATATGTCTTTGGATTGTAATTTAAGTGTTTCAGAATGCATTTGAGTTTTCAGTTACATTTGTACATGCAATGTTAGCGTAAAAATTTGGGTTTATATAACGTGATGATTGTGGTAGAGACCATGATTTAGCATGCATGATATGTCAATTGAAATATTACAGAGAACCATGATTTTCACAAAATTAAGTTACATGTACCACATAGTATGACTTGGGATATGAATTGTTGATTAAATATTACTGCCTATCTAACCTGCGACAAATGTTAAGTGCATGGTAATTAATAAAATTTTTCCTCATATATATGTTATTGCGATTTTGGGTCGTGACAATGTTTATCTCACAAGTAATAATAAATAGAAGATAGAAATAAAAGATTAAAATTGATGAAAGAAAATAATGAAATCACGAATTGGAAAGGCAAAATATAAGACCAATTGAAAATTTTGATAAGCCATTTAATTCGATAATAAAATTTCAATGGAATTACAAGTAAGTAATTTTTTAAGGGTGTGCTTTGGATGATGGACTTTAAGAAGAGAATTCATTTCAATTAGGATATTCAAAACTCCAAAATCCAATTTCCTTGTTTGGCAAAAAGAAATTAAAGAAATTTAAAATTTAAGAGGAAATAAGGATTTTGAGATAATCAAATTCCCTCTTGAAAGTCCACATAAACATATAGTTTTCAAAATTTCTCTAAACTTTTCCTTACTTTATTAAACATGGCCCGCTTTTAAATATAAAACAAAAAACATAAAAGATATTATTTTATTTAAATATAATATATATTTGTCTTTTGTATTATTAATAATATCTAGAGGTGGGAAAAATGCAGGTCGGATCCATTTGAGTTCGATTATTTTGGATTTGGATCATTTCGGGTTCGGGTCAGGTTGGGTTTGGGTCAAGGAAAATCGGTCCATTTCAGATTCGGATCAACTCGGGTTCAGGTCAATTTGCATTCGAATCAATTTGGGTTATTATCAATTCGGGTTCGGATTAGGTTGAGTTCGAGTTGTTGACTTTTTCTCAAGCCGAGCTGGTTGAGTTTGGGCTCGGGATAGTCGGGTTTTTCGGGTTAGGCTTTTGTCACCTTTAGTGTGATGTTTCTTGTTTGAAAATATATTGAAATCATATTTTTAGGAATCACATAACTCATGAAAATAAATCTTTTTCTTACATAACCTATAGTAAATTAGAATTAAAATATTCAAAATATTTAATAATCAGTATGATAGTTTTTCTATAATATATTTATCAATATTCAAAATTTAATTACACTGTTTTTCATTTTATTTCTATTATATATAATAATTGTTAACTCTAAGCATTTGAAGTAATTTAATATCTCTACTAAATACTATAATAGACTATTATACATCTTTATAATTTCTCTTATTTTTTATAAAATAATTGAAGACACTAAGTATAGGTGATACAACTTCTATACTATGTGATAAATTAGTTATTAAATAATTCTAGGTTTGATCTTTTACAATCATGTTTCTGGTTAAGTTCAAATGAATGCAATATATAAGTGAACACTGAAGTTTAACCAAATGCAATATATATATATATATATATATATATATATATATATATATATATATAAAACACTTGTATTATTGAAAAAAAATATATTAGCCTTAATTCAAATTTAAATCATTTGGGCATCGGAATAATTTGTATTTAGATTAATTCGGGTTTGGGTCAATTTAGATTTGGATCAATTAGAGTTCATATCAAGTCGATTAGAATCAAATCGGGTTTGGGTTAATCTAAATTCGGATGAATTTGGATTCAGATCAATTCGACTTCGGATATGGTCAAGTTTGGATCAATATGAATTTGGATCAATTTAGATTTGAATCAATTTGGATTCAGATCGGGTTATGTTTAGGTTGTAAACTCTTTTAGTCAAATCAAATTGGTGTGGTTTAGATTCGAGTTAATTGGATTGGTTTTTGGATCAGGTCAGTTTTTGCCACCTCAAATAATATCTATTCATTTTACAAATCTAATGACATCTATATTGCAATTTTATTTTATTTTTTTCTTTTTTTAATACATAATGTCATTATTTTTCTTTTATAATTACTTTTTATTTTATCAAATTTTAATTTTCAAAAATTCTTTCTAAAAAATATTTATCTAAACAAGTCAATTATAAATTTTAGTATTTTAAATTAATACATTTTAAAATGCCTTAATTTTGAAATCTTTCAAAATTCTCCATCCAAAAGCACCCTAAGAAATTTTGAAGTATAAAAATCTTCTAAATTTCACCAAAATTACAGAGAATTTAAAAATAATTTTCTATATTAAGGATCATCGTTTACTTGGCAATGAACAGAAAGTAAAGATAGAAGAAAATAAAAAATAAAGAATTATTCTGAATATTCGAACTGAACATGTAAAAAAATAAAGAATTAAAATATTAACTGAAAAAAATAAAAGTTATACTAAATTTTACCAAGAAACACACGATAATATTCTGAATTTTGTTCACTTGAAAATGGAAATAGGTTTCAATGCTTTGAAGCATGAAAAAACAACTAACTAAACATATCATATCATCGTTTCTATATTTATTATTCAATCAATGATTTTCTTCACAACTAGACATAATATGACATATCCAAGTTTGAAAATGAAAAATTTCAAATCTCAACTCCCAACTGTCTATGTTCGAAACTAGTTCACCAAACTTTATTACTTTCATTTAATGAAGACGGCATCAAGCAAACATTTCAATCAATGATTTTCTTCTATATGGCGTGGCTAATCCTTGTCTTGGAAATTTGGTCAATTGAAGTGACAAAAACCCAAGCCGAGGCCAAGTTGCTAACTCCCTGGGTCAACAAAATTCATTAGGGTTTAGTGAATTGAAAAAAAAAAAAAAAGATGAATTAAAATTCTTAAAAAAAATATGTATAAAATAATAAAAATTTGTAAAATATAATAAAATTATTTTACCTAAAAAATTAGGGTTAAACAGTAAAATCGCCTTTTTAAAAAATTTTAATTTACCAGATTTTTATATAAAAATACAATTCTTATTATTTAACATTAAAATTAAGTAAAACAATTTCTAAAAATCACTCTCAATCTTAATACTAAACTGAAAGAAAAACTTCAACTTTGCTTAGTTGTAAGAATTAAGAAAAAAAAAAGTGAAACATTTGTTATTCAATGCTTAACTGCAAAAAAAAAATTATAAAAATTTAATCATTTGATTAACAAATTTTTCATCAAACCTTATGTCCTTCTTTTCCATTAATAGAACAAAGAAAAAAATTCCAATTTATGAAGATGCAAATACACACACACCCTCGAGTCTCCGTAACGAGATATGGTGTGCTAGGGTAACCCAGGCCACATCATGCTTATTAACTGGAGCAGCGACTTTGAGTAGCAAAATCTTGTCACAATATTAAATAAGTTTGTTTCCACTAAAGTTACAAAATATCGATTTTATTATAAAACTATAAATTATAAGGGGATATTATATACACATCTCATGATAAATTGATAAAAATTTGAATTACTAAAAAATAATATAAATAATAGTAAAATAAATCAATAGGTAAACTTTATTAAAATTAAATATATTAATCTATTTATCTAATTAATAGAAAAATTATAAATTATATAATATGTATTTATTATTATCTATTCAACAAGTAACAATGTCATATCAAAATTTTAATATAATTTTCTTTATTTTATTCATTGGTTACAAGAGATATGATGCTAAAAAATTAAATTTCATGTATTGATAGAAGAATAAAAATTAAAAGAAGTTGGCTGTGTACAAAAACAGAAACTCAAAATTCCAAAATGATATTCTATCAGGCAATCAAGTTCCACCACTTGTACAAAAGCAACATTCAACACAAAATATAAATTTTCTTGGTTATAATCGCAAAATATAATTGAAATAATTAAAAAACAAATCCATTTACATGCTTCTCTCTCTCTCTCTCTCTCTCTCTCTCTCTCTCTCTCACTCTCTCTCTCTCTCTCTCTCTCTCTCTCTCTCTCACACACACACACACACACACATATATATATATATCAAATTTCTATTCCCTCACAAGAACCAGTGAGGACGAATCAATGACCTCATAACTTAACAAAGCTTTTAGACGTTCGGCTTCATGTCCAGTCTTCTTCCAACGATTCAACTGAGCTTTCATCATTCTCATTATTTTATCAATATATTTATTTTATTAATATTATAAGAGTTATTTATAACTTTACTATTTTACCATTATATTATAAAAGAACATAAATTTACAATAATTCTGACTTACTAAAACATGATTGTTACGTTAAATAAATAGACAAATCATCACGTTTCTTCTTACTCTTGATCATGTTTAAAATGTTCTAACCTCTTTTTTTATATTTTAGTCTCTCTTATTTTTTATAGACAAGGAAAGTCTAACTACAATATTCTTAATCTAACATAAAGGTAGTGCTTTTGTTCTATTACAACGGTGACGAATTGTTGATGTCTTCTTCTTGATTTTTGTGTCACGTGCTACTAAAGATTCTACAAGAAAAAAGAATGATCAGAGGGACGTAGAGGTTCTCTCTGCGTAAGCACTCCGATGCTTAAGTCAGAAGAAAATTTTGACAGAGTTTCTGTATAGGAAATAGAGACTTAGGTTTTTTAGTCATACCTGACCACTATTTATAGGGATTTATTCTGCCAATAATTACGTATGTATCATTGGACTAAATGTCCTTTTTGTCTTATTTATGTCTTTCGTTGTACTGTTTCAAAGGCGGTAAACTCAATCTCCCACTTGTTTTCTTCGTGCGCCATGTGGCACACTTTATTATTATTATTTTTTTCCTTTTATCATGCACAACAATTCCTCCGTACTATTTCGCTAGGTATAACCTTGCGGAAGAGTACATATATTCTCACCATTGTCTCACGTTAAACTCTAAATTCAATGTTCTAGCGTCAAATTCTCAAGCCAAATTCTGGCGTCAGATTCTCTTTCAGGCTAAATTTTGATGTCAAATTCTCAAACCAAACTTTGAGGCCAAATTCTCAAACTTTTCGACTGAGGATATCTGCTCGGTTTTTCATTTTTTCAAATCGTCGATTTTATTACTTGCTCCCCAATGGTCTGACAAGATAGCGAAAAAATAATTTTAGGTTCCTCTTCTAAGCCCAAGGAGTCTGACCTGCGGTCAATTTGTAGCATTTTTCCTCTTTTAGGCTCCCAATTAAGTGTAGAACATGCTTTAGTAGCAGCGTCTTTGTATATTGGATCTCATATAGATTTCGCTTTCTCTCATGAGTGTGGCTTATTTCGAGAGAGTAGTTTTTCTTGCACACTTTTTACTTTAAGTCTTTGTTAATTTGAGTTCATAGCTTACCTCGAACATATTTTGCTTCACGTCCATATTTGGGTGCTTAGCTTACCTCGCCCACTTTTTACTTCAAACTCTTGTACTTTTTCTTCATGGCTTACATCGCACACTTTTTGTTTCAAGCCCTTTTCTTGGGTGCGTGTCTTACCTCGTGCATTTTTCGCTTCAAGCCCTTGTTTGAGTGCTTAGCTTACCTCGCGCACTTTTCACTTCAACCTCTTGCACTTTTTCTTTATGGCTTACATCGCGCACTTTTCGTTTCAAGCCCTTTTCTTGGGTGCGTGGCTTACCTCGCGTATTTTTCGCTTCAAGTCCTTGCACATTTCTTCGTAGCTTACCTCGCGTATTTTTCACTTCAAGCCCTTGTTTGAGTGCTTAGCTTATCTCGTGCACTTTTCGCTTTAGGCTCTTGCACTTTTCGCTTCAAGCCCTTTTCTTGGGTGCGTGACTTACCTTGCGCATTTTTCGCTTCAAGCTCTTGCATATTTCTTTGTGGCTTACCTTGCGCATTTTTCGCTTCAAGCCCTTGTTTGAGTACTTAGCTTATCTCGCGCACTTTTCGCTTCAAGTTCTTGCACTTTTTCTTCATGACTTATATCGCGCACTTTTCGCTTCAAGCCCTTTTCTTGGGTGTGTGGCTTACCTCGCGCATTTTTCGCTTCAAGCCCTCATTTGAGTGCTTAGCTTACCTCGCACACTTCAAGCATAACATCACAAAATTGATGTACATAGCTTTTCAGTGATTTATTATTCCCTTGCCTCAAAGTAAGCAAATAGGTGGTCTCCTTCCTCTTCTGGCTATTTATCACAAAAACTTTCAGAAATTCACTTCTTAATTGATTGAAAGATGAAATAAACCCTTCTGGCAAACTGTTGAACCATTTTAATGCATGACTAGTTAAAGTTAAGGAGAATGCTCTACACATAATCTCATCTTCCCATCCATGTAATAGCATTAACGACTCATAGTTCTGAACATGGTCATAAGGGCCAGTCTTTCCAGCATATGTCGTTATCTGTGGCATCTTGAACTTTGAGGGTAATGGTTTTTCCATGATCATTAAATTGAATGAGATTCTTTTTATTTGGTTCTCTTTCGTTGGTACCAACTTTTTCTCCTCTAAGATACGTTCCACCATTTTCTTCATGTCTGTGGCCTCTTGTGCCATGGACGCAGGCCTATTTTGCACCTTACATGAGTCAGCTTGATCGTAGTCAACAGCCTCTCTCCCATTGTTCTGCATTTGGTTTTGATGAGCCCGGGGTTGAAAGTTGGTCACTTCAGTTTCAAGATTCCATGTCGGATCTACTTCTGAGTTTCTCCCAGCATGTGTGCCTGTCATTCCGACACCTCTGACCCCATTATTTGGTGGGCCATTTGTGTTCTGGGATCAGGGACCTTCTGTATTCAAATATCCAGAATCTATCATAGCTGAACTCTTAAAACTTTTAATATTTTAGCGTCTTCGGCCACCAACGATCTCCCGTGTTGAGTGACGTCGCAGTTCTCCAACATCATGATGCCTCATGTCTTCTTCAGTTTCACGGATAGAGTCTTGCGCAGGCATTCCGAGAGGGTTTCGCATGGGAGCGCGTGAGGACCTCGCAAGGAAGCGTCATGAGAGGCTAGTGCAGGAGCGTCATGAGGGGCTGGTGCGGGAGCGCCGTGAGAGGCTCACGCGGGAGAGCCGTGAGAGGCTCGCATAGTCATGCCAACAGGGTCTCGCGCAACCATACTGCGAGGGTCTCGCGTACCCCTGCCGAGAGGGTCTCGCGTTCCCCTGCCATGAGGGTCTTGTGCAGCCATGCCGCAAAGGTCTCGCGTACCCATGTTGTGAGGGTCTTACCCGCGAAGGCCTACGCTGCCGTGAAGGTCTTGCGAGCGAAGGCCTATGCTGCCGTGAAGGTCTTGTAAGCGAAGGCTTGAGCTGTCGTGAGGGTCTTGCGCGCGAAGGCCTATGCTGCAGTAAGGGTCTTAAGCGCGAAGGCATACGCTGCCGTGAGGATCTTCCGCGCGAAGGCTTGTACTACCGTGAGGGTCTTACACGCGAAAGCTTGCGCTGCCGTGAGGGTCTTGCACGCGAAGGCCTGCGCTGCAGTGAGGGTCTTACACGCGAAGGCTTGTGCTGCCTTGAGGGTCTTGTGCGCTGTGAATGTCTCATAGGCCAGGGGTTCACGCGGGCATATCGTGAGTGTCTCGCGCGCCAGGGCTTTGCGCAGTTCGCCATTCTCCTTTCAAATTTTGGACGGTCAGCGACAGGTTCACTTGCGAAAAAGCTCCCTTGAACAGATCAACCATAGTCTACAGGGCTTCAGTCTTTTCCCCCTGCTTCTGTATGGCTTTGAATTCGACTACGGGAATCATCATCATATTCGTCTCTCGCTCCCCTTAGACTCCATTGCCCAAGTCACCAATTGGAGAGCTCGTCGTATCTTCATTCTCATCTCTTCTCATCGTTGCTGAACGTGTCCGTATCATTGTTGTGGAACTAAAAACTTTTCTTCTGTTTTTCACATATGGCGCCAATTGTTGTTGCTCGATTACAACGGTCACGAATTGCTAACGTCTTCGCCTTGATTTTTATGCCACGTTCTACTAAAGATTCTGCAATAAAAAGAATGATCAGAGGAACGCAGGGATTCTCCCTGCGTAAGCACTTCGATGCTTAAGTTAGAGGGAAATTTTGGCAGAGTTTCTATAGAGGAAATAGAGACTTAGGTTTTTGAGTCATACCTGACCCCTATTTATAGGGATTTATTCTGCCAGTAATTACGTTTGTATCCTTGGACTAAATGTCCTTTTTTATCTTATTTATGTCTCCCGTTATACTGTTTCCAATGCGATAAACCCGGTCTCCCACATGTTTTCTTCGTGCGCCACGTGGCACACTTTATTATTATTTTTTTTATTTTTCCTTTTATCATGTACAACAGGTAGTATTTATAGATTAAGTACGTAGAAACTAAATGTATACCCTTGCATGAATTTTTCAATATCAACTAATGCTATTCCCAATCTCGGTAACGACTTCAAAAACGTATTGACTGATGATTGTACCCTAAAGTATCTAAACGCAAGTGCACGTAGTCAGTAAGTAATATAGGATTATGAGTCCAAATTATCATCCCACAAAAATTATTTAGTCTTAATTAATTATTAGATATTATCACTCTAAGTATCTTCTCGCATATTATGGAAGTGTGATTAAAAAGGTAAATAAAAACAAATAGAAATAAAAATAAAAAATAAAGTGAGAAAATGAAATTAAAATGCTAATGGAGAACATTTACAATGAGAGAGGTGAAAACAAAAAAAGATTGCCTAAAGAAAATATGCAAAATGCAAATTAATAAAGATTTGGGGTTAAAAGTGCAAATAACTAAAAAAGTGGGTATAAAATGCAAATAATAAAAATATGACTAAGACTCCTAAAATGGAAATAAAAATGCATGAAACTATTCTAAAATCAAGTTAAGACTGATGAAAATGAAAAGAAACAAAAACTAATGCACGAAGTTGATAAAATGACCTAAAATGTACCTCTAAAATGCTTAACCCTAAAAATCACTCGTGCTAACTCTATACTAATGCTTAACCCTAAACAGCACAAAATGAACTCAATAATGCAAGAAAACCAAGAATGATTGCCTAGGAAAATGCATGTAAAATATGTAACATTTTATGTTTTTGAAATGGAAAAATTCAACTAAAATATGCATGAAACTTGACCTAAACTTAGACTAGTCTTAAATGAATTCTTAAACACCTAACTATGACATTTTAAGACCTAAAACAACAACTAAAATATTAGCTGAAACTTATCAGAAAAATCATGACTCATGGTAGCAAGTTATACCTAACTAATGCATGAAAACTTAATAGAAAATGACCTAGGATTTTAATCAAACATTACATAAACTATACCCTATAATTATACTATCCTAAGACAACATAAAACACCTTAGAGCAGTAGCTAAATGGATACCAAATAGACCTGAAACAGAACCTAGACAAAATTGAAAATGCACGTAAATTTTGCCTTAAAATGCAAGGGAAATGTAATGAGATTTTAATCAAACCCTAATGACAAATATAAATGCATCACCCTAATGTGACCCAAAACATAACTAAACATGACTGAAAATAAGCCAAAACATTAACCAAGATAGACCTAGAAGTGACGCCTAAAATTGGACAAGATGATAAAAATGGCATGAAAATGTAATGGACACTTAATCTAACAATAGCTAAATAATAACCGCCAAAATGCAAGACCCTAAGATGAATTAATAACTACTGAAATGAGACATAAAAACAAGCCAAAACAACAGCTAAAATACCCCTGGAAATCATGCTTAAATGCTACGACAACAGAGAAAAATAACCAAATAAAAATCCTATATTTAAAACTACATGCAACAAATGAAATCTAAGCTTTAAATACTATTTTTGCTACATGAAATTTTGAGGAAGTAGTCACATCCCAAAGGACATGAAAAATCGGTAACTTATTGCGGAAGCATGGAATTCTAGGCTGAATTTTTTTTCTTTAATACTAGTTTGTCATGTGAGCACAGTCTTACAGTACTTCTAAGTAACAATCTACCTAGAAGGGTTTAATGTATCGAACCTAAGGTCCTAGTGAAATTTGACTAGTAAAATTCATCAAAATTCTTCAATAACAATTCCCACGTAAAAGCGGTAAATGCTAGTCGAGACCAATTTTAGACAAAATATTGTCTACAGATCAAATATTGAATTTTATCGCTTAGCTATCTCATACATTCCATATCTATCTTGTACAATATTTTTAGAATTTAGTCATTAGGGTCTCCGAAATATATATAGACTGCAACAATGCCATAAAGGCTCGGTTTTGACCTTTTTACCTATAACACTTCATTTACATCCTATAATAATATAATTCAAATATGTAAACATACAATGACCTCATACACATCTCGACTCATGTACTGAATGAAAACTATCTAAAAATAAACATATTTATACAGTATAAAGGTATACTGAAAATGAGCTGTGAGATCTCTGAAGCCGGAGCTTTAAAGCAGGATACTGAAGTTGATAATTGTTAAGATGAAAAGATTAATGTTTTCATATCATAGAAAGGAGTACAAGATATGTATATATACATAATTGTAAAACCTAAATTAGGAAGGTTATTAACTAAACCTAGATATTTCAGCCTATAATTAAGCTATATATAATCTATTAATTATGCTAATATACAGCTGTAACACTCCCCCTCAAGCAAGAGCATAGATGTTAGTCATGCCTAGCTTGTTACAAATATAATCAACTCGAGGTCCATTGAATGCCTTTGTAAAAATATCCCTTAGCTGTTCTCTAGTCTTTACATGTTTTGTAGATATCAACTTCTGCTGTATTTTTTCACGGATAAAGTGACAGTCAATCTCAATGTGTTTAGTTCTTTCATGGAACACATGATTGCAACAATATGAGAGTAGCTTGATTATCACACCATAATTTTGTTGGTATTAAAACTTCAAGACCAACTTCAGTTAAAAGCTGACATATCCATAATATCTCACATGTAGATTAAGTCATGGCTCTGTACTCTGCTTCCGCACTAGATCTGGAAACAACATTTTGTTTCTTACTCTTCCAAGAGATTAAATTCCAACCAACAAACACACAATAACACATGGTAGATCTCCGATCAATTTTGAAACCTGCCCAAATCTGCATTAGAAAAACATTCAATATGATTATGTCCATGATTTTTGTATAATATTTCTCGTCCTGGGGCTCCCTTTAAATAACATAGAATTTATTCTAAAGCTGCCCAATTATGAACTGTTGGAGAAGACAAGAACTAGCTGACAATGCTAATAGAATAAGCAATATTAGGATGAGTTACTGTAAGATAATTCAGTTTTCTAACCAATCGCCTATATCTTTCAGGATCCTCAAATAATTCTCCATCTTTTGCAAGCTGTAAATTAGGAAGCATTGGGGCACAAGATGCTTTAGCTCCTAATTTTCCAGTTTCACTCAATAAATTAAGTACATATTTCCTCTTAGACAAAAGAATACCTTTTTTGCTCCTTGTCACCTCAATTCCCATGAAATATTTTAATGCTCCCAAGTCTTTCGTCTGAAACTGACTGTGAAGAAAATGCTTTACTTTTGAGAATCCCATGGCATCACTTCCTGTGAAAACAATATCATCCACATATACTACTAAAAGAATAATATCAGATACAGATTTTTTATAAAAAAAATTGAATGATTAAGTTTACTCTTTGTCATGCCAAACCTTTCAGCTGTTTGACTAAATTTTTCAAACCATGCACGTGGACTATGTTTGAGACCATATAGTGATTTATGAAGATGACAAACTTTCCCATTCTCCCTCTGAGCAACAAACCCAGCTCCATGTAGACTTCCTCTTGAAGATCACCATGCAGAAATATATTTTTAATGTCTAACTGATGCAAATGTCAGTCATGAGTAGCTGCAATAGAGATAAGTAATCGAACAGATGTCAATTTAGCAACAGGAGAAAATGTGTCAAAATAGTCTTCCTCATATGTCTGTGCAAAGCCTTTAGCCACCAAACGGCCTTTAACCACCAAACGAGCTTTAAGGCGGGTAACTGACCCATCAGGATTAAATTTAATTATAAATACCCATTTACATCTAATAGCTTTCTTTCCAACAGGTAAATCAACCAAATTCCAAGTACCGTTAGAATCTAAAGCATTCATCTCTTCTATCATAGCTGCACGCCAACCAGGATGAGACAAAGCTTCCATAAAAGATTTTGGAACACAAACAGAATCAATCAAGCCAACAAAAGAACAAGATGAGGGAGACAAATCGTCATAAGAAACGAAAGATGAAATAGGATAAGTACATCGATGTTTACCTTTACGAAAGGTAATAGGTAAATCAAGATCATCTGTAGCGGATTTAATGTCGAAGAATTAACTGGTGCTGGACATGGATCAAAAGGAACTCGGCGACGAGTGTAGGTATGAATAACAAGAGGTGGTGGGTTTTGTGGTAGAGTGTTGACTGGTTGGTACGTGACATGATAAATTAATAAATCATCATCCTCCCCCTTACTGAAAGAATAGAAGAAGAACAAAAGAATGAGTCATGTTCAAGTACTTATTAAGATTAGGACTATAGCATCGATACCCTTTTTGCATACGAGAATACCCCAGAAAAACACACTTTACAGATTTTGGATCTAATTTGGTTATTAAGAGGACGAACATCACGAACAAAACAAGTACTCCAAAGATGCGAGGTGCAATTGAAAATAATGATTTGCTAGGAAAAAGAACTTTATACAGTATCACACCATTAAGGACAGAGGAATGCATGCAGTTGATTAAGAAACAAGTCGTGGAAACAGCATCAGCCCAAAAGGGTTTAGGAACATGCATTTGAAATAAGAGTGCCCGAGCAGTTTCTATGAGATGTCTATTCTTTCTTTCAACCACACCATTTTAAGATGGTGTATCAACACAGGATGATTCATGAAGCATATTATTCTGAATCATATAACTCTGAAAGTATCTGAAAAATATTCATTTGCATTATCACTCCTCAAAATCCTCATAGACATATTAAATTGAGTTTTAATTTCAGCATAGAAAGCGGTAAAATGAGAGAATGATTTAGAATGATTTTTTAAGAAATAAACTCCAGTCATACGGGAAAAATCATCAACAAAAGTAATCAAGTATTGACACCAGTTTTAGAAACAATAGGACTTGGACCCCAAATATTTGAGTGAACTAACTCAAAAGGAGAACTAGCTCGTTTATTGACACGTGGAATAGAAGGTAGACGATGATGTTTAGCAAACTGACAAGACTCACAAGCTAAAGAAGACACAGACTAAAATTGAGGACACAATTTTTTTAGTAGAGACAATGAAGGATGACCCAACCGATAATGTGCTTCAAACGGTGTCAAGATACTAGAACAGGTAATAGACTTTGGCACCTGAGTATCTATGAGATCTGATAATTTTGTACATATCTAATTATGTAATGTGAATATAAAGTGTAATTGATTGAGCTAAATGTGATGTACTCATATATTGAGGTGGTATGGAATGAAATTTCTAAGTTATGAATAAGAAATAATCAATAGAGTAAACTATGACAATTATATGTGGAGATTTTATGTTAAATGTACAACCAAAGTGTGAAACTATGAGGCCAGATCGATCTTGGAGAAGAGATTATCGATCTGGTAGGCCAAAATGACAAGGAAGGAGGAATTTAAGCGAGCAGATCGATCTCTAATGGAAGAGGATCGATCTCCTTATGATTCTGCAATGAAGAGATCGATCTCACGAGGAAGGAATCAATCTCATGAAACATTTTGTAAGGAGAAGATCGATCTCCTCAATGAGCAGATCGATCTCATGAAGTACTCTGTAAATAGAAGATCGATCTCCTCAAGGAGCAGATCGATCTCATAAAGTCATTAAGAGATTGATCTTACCCCATGACAGATCGATCTCCTAAGCATAAATTACCCCAAAACGTTCTCAAATTCAAATAGAGATCGATCTCATCAAGGACCAGATCGATCTCCTACCCTCCGTCTATAAAAGGACCCATGCGTTTTTCCTGCATCTTAAATTTTCTCTCTCTAGAAACCCCATTTCAACCGAAATCCTAGCTTTCTTTCTCCTCCAAATCGCTCATTTTCGTTCAAATCAGAGGTTGTAGCAAGAAGAAATGTTGTTTCTCGTCCAAAGGAGAACAACATACTTGGAAATCAAAGGACGCATTGAATCGAGGTGTGAATAGAGCTCTTCATAAGCTTTGGTAAATTTCTAAGCTTAAATCTTTGATATTGAGGTGATTTTTGGAGATTGTGACTATGGGTGTTGTATAAAATAGCTAGGAAATTATTAGAGTAGATGAAATTGTGATTTTGTTGGAGTGATGCTGATATTACACAAATTGTGGTAATTTTGAGATTTTGACTATAAATTGGAATTGAGGCAATGAGGTGATTTTGGCATAGATATTATGCATAAAAAATGTAGGATTTGAAATGTAGTGGATGAGAATGTGGATTAGGATAGGAATATGAGAAAAATGAGGTTTTGTAGTATTTAACGAGAATATGAGCAAATATGTACTCGATGATGTGATTGAGATGAATTATTGATATTTTAACATCGTTTGGACAGCCCGGGAGTTTCGGAGAGGAATGCGTGGCTAATTCGTCGTTTGGGGGGACAATAGCACTATACGAGGTGCAACGAGGTAAGGGGAAACTTAAAATCATTTGTGTATGAGTTGTGATGATAATTGTAGCATGAAATGTGATTTGAGAAAATAAGCATGTTTTTATCAGTTGTTGCACACGATTTTATAGCCGGTTGGGGCCCAATTTTTATAAGTTGTAAACTAAATGTGAAATTGTTTTTACAACCGTTTTGAGTGAAAAGTGATTTGGACTCTACGTTAAGGCGTATTGAGATTTGAGAAATGTGTGCATGGTTTTGTCGGTTTGAGCTCGGTTTTGACATGTTTTGTGTTGAGTGCAAAACGGTTTTAAGATGAGTTTTATGAGAAAACCACTATGAGCGCTACGTGAAGGCAAAACAGTTTTATATGATAATGGCTATTACTGAGACTTAGGCATGTCATGTTGAATACACAGCGGGCCTTACTCTGGTAAGATGTAAGTCCGATATTCCTCCGTTCTGGTAACGTGAGATGACCCCACTCCGCGGTAGCATTGGGTGGCCTTGCTTTGATAGCATGTAAGATCAGGTTGTGCTTTGATAGCATGTAAGACCAACTGTTGTACGACTCTGATCAAGTATACAGCGAACCAGGGCCATGGGTGTACTATTGTTGACGAAATCCCTCGATTGGGGATGTCCGCCTAGGGGACGAGTTCAATCGTTTTGATGTGCCATGATGAGTTTTTATATGAGTTTTCTTTGCCTAGTCTCGTTTTACACATGAGATTGTGTTTTGTGGTTGCGCCACGTGCATTACTATTGCGGTGATTTTCATCACGTTTTATGAGAAAAAGTCATTATCGCATCCTGATTTTCACATGCTTGTAATTACTTGTGACCATGGTTTTGTGTTAAGCCATCATGTTTCTACATGAGCTTTGAGAAAATGAGTTGAGATGATGTTTTGATGATTCATGCTACACTTTTCTACTGAGTTTATTGAGTTTCCACCCATAAAACAAAATGATTGTGCTGTACAAATCATTATTTTATAAATGAGTCCCTTAACCCCTTACCGAGTGATTTCGAAACTCACCCTGTTTTATCTTCCCCCCAGATTTCTTCAAGTGAAAAGAGTTTCCCTGCGACGTACGGAGTAGTGGCTAGTAGAGGACTTGAGCTCCAGGTTATATATTGTACTTTGAGGTATAATTTATTATTTCATGTACCCAGACTAATATTGGATTTACAGACACTTGATGTACAATGATGTATGGGATGTATTAGGATTTATCAACCTTGAATTGAGTAATGTATATAGTATGATATATAACTATGAGTTGATGAGATCCTGAGGTGAAAATTGTAAATTATGTATGATGATGCATGACACTGCACAGGAATGCACCCTTAATTGTGAATGGATGTAAAAAAGTTTTAAATTTGTCATGTTTTCCGCGCTTCTGGGGCGTCACAATATCTAAAATGTAGAGTCCTCCTGATTCATGTCCTTTACCAATAATCTTCTTCGTCATAAGATCCTGAAAAAGACAATAACCAGGGAAAAATGAGACAGAGCAATTTAGAGTATGATTTTTTTATAGGCTATCGTATACAGAAAACAATCTCTAGAAATGTATTATAAAGCTTGAACTGACCTAAAACAAGAGAGTTATCCCCTTTCAAAGTTTCCTTAGGCGTCATTGGCTGTTTCTATTTGTGGATTTTTTTTTTTTGCCACCATCTAGTCATTTTTAGAAGTCGCTCAAGGAGAACAAAATCTTCCTCTTGAAGTCCTCTAACACATATAAAAAATTCAGCTTCATACCAATTGATTTGGTGGGTGAAAATTAGAGAGAAGAACAAGAGCAGAATCTACCATATTTCAGAGGTAAGAGAAACTTGGAATTTTTTATTTCTTAGTTAGTTTCTGAGCTTGTTTAAGATGATTCCAAGTTGTATACATGTATATTTACAACTGAGGAACATTTGTGGACGAAGAAAGAGAGGTCAAAGTTGGTCAATAAGGTGAGGAAGTTGATGAAAGATAATGATTGAGATATATGTTGATATTTAATAGTTTTAGGTGATTTTTACTAAAGTAGAATTTGAAGATATATTTCCTATAGTGAACTTGAATTTCAACCAGCCCTCGGATAATATAGAGAAGATGAAATTTGATTTAATTAAGTGTTGTGGAATGTTAGTTTAATACCGAAAAGTTCAGTTTATAGCTCGGTTTAATCGAATACTAAGTGTGGAAATTTGGCAATTTGATAAGTTGTAAAGTGTTGACTAGAGACTTGAATAAGTGCTTAAACTATTAAGTTGATAAGTTCGAAGTTAAAGGAAAAGAATTTATCGAAATAACTAACACCGACGCGTTATCTGTAAAATCGAAAAAGTAGGAAAAGTTGGCGAAAATGGGTCAATTAGCAACGTTTAAATTGTAGAATGTATGTGAATGTAAATAAAGATGAATTGGATATAATTGGACTGTTTGTGGCAGCTAGATGTGTAGGCACGTAAATCGAGGAGAGTCGATATCCAAACGATACGTGTTGCCCCAGTTTCGCATAAGTAAGGGATGTAATTTATTTTGGTAATGGTGTTCCCTGCCTATAAATAAATATTTAGTTAATGTTTAAAAATACGTGAAAACTCCTAGTTAATGAAAAATTTTATGAAACTCTTTTAGTAAAATAAACGCAAAATTCAAACGACCTTAAGCCCATATTTGCTTACTTACAAGTGCATGATTTTTGTACAATTTTATAATTATGATTATTTGTGTAACAAGCATGTATATATGTGATTTTCAAGGCATGATTTTCATAAGTTATTGTATAAACAAGTTTGAAAATGATTTCAGTATGATAATAAGCATTATTTGAGACTAAAGGCTTTCTGTAGTGTGTGAGTCAAGGTAAACCTAGGGGTCAACCTAAGGGCCCAAGGGAATGCTAGCTGACGACCTATGAACATGTAACGGACCAGTCCAGCCGGCCTTGGCCACCCGGCGCAGGTCCACTGACCGACACAGACCCACAACAATGACTGTTGTGACATCGTTACTCAACCATACTGTTCGCTTTGGGCCCACTGACCCGCATGATTTTGTCATGAAGTGCACCACCCTCAGTGGCCACCGCTCCACAATTCGCGTCCCTAGAGGCTCGAATTCAGGACCTTGTACTTGGATCAATGGTACCAAGAGTGCTTGTGCGTTTTATTGTAACGGACCAGCCCAGCCAGCTATGGCCACCCGGCCCATGTTCACTAACCCGCACAAACCCACAACAACAACTGTTGTGACATCATTACTTAACCGTATTGTTTGCTTTGGCCCCATTGACTCGCACGATTTTGTCGTGGAGTGCACCACCCTCAGTGGCCACCGCTCCACAATTCGCGTCCCCAGAGACTCGAACTCAAGATCTTGTCCTTTGTCCAAGCACTCCTGGTACCATTAATCAAGATTTTTTATAATTCTATTCTATATTTTAAAAATTATTATAAATTAAAATCATTATCGTGTATCGCAAGGGTTTAAATCTAATAATAATAAAATTATTTATTATATTAGTTTATTGTACTAAAGTTAATTTATTTTACAATAATTTTAACAATATTATTTGAATGCTTTTAATTTTAAAAAAAAAGTTGAAAATTGTAATCCTTGTAAAAGTTTTTTTTTTTTCAAAAAAAAAAAAGAGCATGAATGCCAGGTGAAGTTGAGAACTTCGGACTAGACCTTTAAACGTTAAGTGCAAAACGAAGCTGTGGCGCGAAGGAACTCTCTCCATCGCATCACATGGGTGTCATCCGAGCACCTTGTTAGTGCTATTGGATAATAAAAATTGCATGGAACCATGATCTCATTTGAATCCAATGGAGACTTTAGTATCAAATTATATATTAGGAAATTGAAGTTTCAATAACATTCTCAACTTTTTTGAAATTTTTTTTTTCATTTTCTTTAAAAAATGCAATCGGTAAAACCCATCTTAAATAAGGAAGTAATTAAATTTTAAATAGCATAGAAGAGCTGTTCCCCTAATTGTACTTTGTCTTTCCAATGATGCTACCAATGGCAATGCCTAGCCAATTAATTAATATATATAAAGCCAGCTTCAAATATATTTCCCTTTGTTCTCGATAGAATTAGATTTCTCCTTTAAATGAAGTGCTATGGTCCCGTACTGTGTGGCTGTAGGGGTGCACAGCCGACCCAATCAATACTGTCATGAACAAAATTTGTTGCTTTCTTTATTCATTTTTCAATTTGCGAACAAACTTGAATTGATGTGTTAATTAAGCTTCTATCATCCATTACATGTAACCCTAACTGCAGCATTTATGATCAACAAAAAAGTCTTCGCTCTGATCATGTGTACTGTAGGAAATTACTCTTGTTCGAGTTTTTGGAATATGAAATAAATATTATTGTAATATATTACTCAAAACATCTTTATTGAATTATTGTTCGAATCTGATAGCTTATTTGTCAACGTCATAGCTAGAACATTGGAGCAACATATTTACTTGCAAAATTTCTAAAACTCTAAAAATATTTTTTTTGTTTTTTCTGTCAGAAACTTTTCAAATTAGTTTACGCATATTTCGATATTAATAACTTCTCAAACGATTTTAAGAGCGTATCGGCATATTTGATCTGATAAATTTAAAAAATTAATTTTTTTAATATTAATTTTAATCTTTAAACCCTAAATTTGACTTACAAGATATTTATTTACTTTTCACGCTTTTGTTGTCACCCTCAAAATCGCATTTATTTTATGCATTTATTAAGCGAGGATACTTAACATGAATTATATATCCACCCCCGCATCCATGCTCGGTCACAAACTAACTCTTCTTCATATCTCTCTTTCTAAACAAAAAACTATGTATTATCTATCTCTGTTTGCCTATCACATTTTCTTCAATTCAACTAGATATCTATATTTTCTTCTTCTTCTTCTCTTTGGTTTAGTTTGCATCTTCATGTTTCCGAAAGACAAAGGAAATATGCAAGAATGGGAAGCTTTGGATTCAGGTATTGATGGAAACAAGACTTTCAGGCAGTTATTACATTCTCCAAAAATCTCAACTTCCCTTGATTCGAACCAATCCTATTTCAAGGTCTCATCGGTTTCAACTTTTTTATCACTTTAACTAATTAAGTTATTATTTGTCTTTACTGATTTCATTTTCTGTCTCTGTGTGTCTGTAATCCCATCATCTTTTATGTACATATTAAGTTGTGAATATTTGTAATCTATGGTAATTTTTTTCTTTTCCAAGTTCTCCTTTTTAAGTTTCATTATATTCCTTTTTTTTTTAATTTGCTTACTGGAAAAAATTTAAGATAGCATTTATGTAAACATGCTTTAGTGCTGTTTTTCTCTTATATATATACAGAGAGAGCGTTATATTCTAATATATATATATATATATATATATATATATATATATATATATATAAGATCTTAATGTACCAAAATCTTTTTTCACCGATATAATTTCAGCTCAGTACAAATGGCTAAATTACTAGAAACATTGGTTTTTGTGATAAAATTGCCTATTTCAGTTTACCGAACTATGCCTTCAGGCATGCGTCGAGTTTGGAAATGAAACTCAAACGGTATACGCTATTCGAATTAATGATAGGCCGAAATCAATCAAACATGTTTTTTTTTATTATTATTATTGTAAGAGTAACATTAATTAATAGAGTAAACCCTAAACTTCCAAAGAAATTAATTACAGTGTGAAATTCCGGTAACCACTATTTTGCATTATTTTCCTCAAGGGTCATGGTCTTAAATGATCATATTCCAGCGACAATTAGGTGACCAAAATTCGAAAGCCAAAAAAAAAAAAGTAAATGCTAATTTCATCTCACTTATGTTTCTTCCAAGGCTGCTTAAATAAAAGAAAATTCTATGGAATAACATTCAAGATTCAAGCCTGCAACGATCCTTAGTGCACAGGGATTTGCAATCTCAACGCTCAACTACTCATCCAGTTTCTGTAACATTTATTGAAACCCCGCAAGCAATTTTCCACGTGACACTCTTCAAGTACTTTAAGAAGAAATTGACGCGTTATCATAATTTACCGGTTGGAGAACTTGATCTTTAAACGGAAAAAATGAAGTTGTCATTATTTTTCTAGGTAGGTGGTGACTGGCCACTCAAATGAATCTATCCTTTCTAAAGAAATCTTAAGCCGGACTAAGTTTCCTTCAAAAGAAACGATTTTCCTTTCAGGAATCATGTGAAACTTAAATGGTTGTACTAATGTTCATTTAAAAGTTAAGTCGAAAAATTTAAGACTTACCTAAATGTTCATATAGGGTCTAGAGTAGCCAAGACATTTGAAATAGCCGAGACATCTGGAATAGTGGCACGAGACCCAAGGCACACACTTCAAGGTAAGTACCCAAGTTTAAGTATCATCCAAAAAAGTATGTTTATAAGTGAGTTTTGAAGGTTAGAAAGTGTAACTAAGGTATTGGAAGTGAAAAAACTAGTAAAACTCAGGTTTACACCTAATGAGCTAAATAAATTCGGAATAAATTCTAAAAATTCACAAAAATTATTTCAAGATCGTAGGAAATTAGTATAAGGCGTAATTGACATGAGGAATGGAGATTTAGTGGAAATAAGGAGGTTTTTAAGTGATCAAATGAATTTTTAAAGTAAATCGAAAACCTTAAGTCATTTCAATCGGTAATGACCAAATCGCGCAAAATAGGCTCAATCGGGGAACTTTTCTTAAACAAGTGGGCCCTAAATTTTTATGAGACATATTAGAGACCTTGTAGAATACTTAAGAAGTGGAAATTTGAGAAGAAATGGGTTGAAAATAGTTTTCATGGATTTTTTAAAACAGGGCTGCTGGCAGGCCCAGACCTAACACCTGTAGGCCCAACAAGATATCCAAATTTGAAGGGGTTCTTGAGGCCTTTTAAGCTGTTTTTTTTTTTTTTGTATGAAAGATAACTTAAAGCTCTTTCTAAAAAGTAAAAGATCACCTGAACCGACCTGAAACCAGAGAGAACCACCCCCAAAAAGTTGCCACAGGCGTCCTTTATAGAATCCACTTGTACAATTTTTTCGGCCACCTTCCGGTCACTTTCAGACTTGTCTAAGGATAAAATCTTCCATCCTAAACCCTTTATAATATATAAAAAATCCAGCCAAAAAGAAGTTTGTTTGCTGGGTGAAAAACTAGAGAGAAAAACTGGGGCAGAATCTGTCATATTTCAAGGTGAGAGAAAAACTTAAATTTGAAAGTTTTTGGTTGATTTTTAATGTTGTTTTTTATGATTCTAAGATGTATACATGTTGTTTACAGCTTAGAATCTTTGTTGGAGCAAAAAGGATTAATCAAAGTTAGTCAACTAAGGTAAGAAGTTGATGGAAAAAGATAATGCTGAGATATGTTGATGTTGGTTGAATTTAGGTGATTTTTGCTTAAGTAGAATTTGAAGAAAAAATTTCTATACAGTTGTGTAGGTTCGACTAACATGTGTATGATAGGGTAGTGATAAAATTTAGTTGTGTTTGATGTTGTAAACAGTCAAATTAATATCGAAAAAGTCTATTTTATAGCCCAATTCAATGGAAAACTGAAAAGTATGAAAATTGGTATGTTGACAAGTGTGAATTGGAGACTTGAATAAGTAATTAGGTTGTTAAGTTATGAAATTGAAGTTAAAAGAATAAAAATTATTGAAATTAGCTTAAACTGACACTTCAATCGGTAAAACCGAGAAAGTAAAAAAAAAAAATCGAAAAAGGGTCCAATTGACTTGTTGAAGTTATAAATGAATAAGAATATGAAATAATGATAAATTGAATACTAATTGGGTTGTTTGTGGCACAGCTCGAAGTACCGGTACGGAAAACGAGGCAAACCTGAGACCCGACGATTTAGCACTGCCCTAGCCCCGTTGAGGTAAGAGATCTAATTTAAAGTAGTAATAACATCTTGTACCTGTTTATATCGCATGAAATGATTTAATAAATGTATGAAGAGTTTCCAAGGAAAACCGAGCCTTCCGTTAAAAATTCCCGAAAGGAATAGAAACCTAGTTTAATTCCTGAACTCAACCGTTTTTGGTATGTCAAGTATGAGTTTTAATACACTAATATTTTATATTAGAAACTTTATGATTTTAAGATTTCAACTTCAAATGATTTTAAGTACGTATGAAAGCAAGTAAAGAAGTAAGGTTTTTCTAAGACTAAAGGACTACCTCATTAGCTTATGCTGTGTGCACATCATGCCCACTACTTGTGGTGTTTCAGCTCCACCACCTTTAGTGTTTATTACGTTTCACTCATGTAGTGCTTATCTCCACCTTTGTGGTGTTTATCTTCGCTACATGTGGCGCATGTTTCGTAGTATCTTGTGCCCACGCAGCACGCATGTATGTTACTCGCACGGTGAGTGCCACTAGTGCCCGTGCCCTAGCTATATGCTAGTTAAAGTTTATTCAGATACTACGCTTATTTACTGTACGACCTTGATCTAGTTTACAGCATCTACCATGGTCATCGGTACTTTATTCCCTGTATGGAGGATGACGTATGTTTGCATGATAGCTATCCGGACATAGCCTAGTCTCCATGTTTTAATGTATGAACGTTTTGAGTATGAAAGAAAGTAAGTAAGCTAAAGTAAGTAAGAATTATGTGATTTTAAGTAAGTAAACATGTATGTAAGTATGTTTCATTTCAAAATAAATAAACATGTATGTAAATCGAATTCCATAAATATATATGTATGATTGTTTTATTTCAAAGTAAGCAAGTAAGTTTATGGAAATGGTTTTAAGTACGAAAGCATATTAACCCTGATTTTCCTCATGTTTTTGGGATTATCAAGATTTCTTTAAATGTCTTCCTTATTGAGCTCTATCAGAAGTTCATCCATTTTTTCCTCCATTTCAGATTACCTGCGATAGAATCTGCTTAGCTATTGCGAAGTATTCAAGTAGCCTGGTAAATTTTGAGCCTCCTAGACTAACTTTAGTACACGCTCAAATATATTCTCTGATATTTATTTTTAGACAGTGGTAATGTACAGATACTGGATTGTATATGTATACTTTTGGGATGTAATCTAACATTACGAAGTTGTAGATAAATGGCTTGAGAAACAAATGAAATGTTGATGATGTTAAGTATGAATATACTTGATGTGTTGGTAATGTATTTTGAATTGGGGGATGGTAAAATTTAAAAAAAATAAAAGCAACAGCATTGCGATTAGAAATTGTTGTTTATTGCAGGGAGGTAGATTTAAAATATAAAAGGTTATGTTGCCGAAATTTCTAACAAATCTTATACGGTTAAAGGATTAAGTAATAGAAGAAATTAAGTAACCTACACTGTACATGAATGCAACCTAAGTAAGAAAATAAGAATTTAAGAAAAAAATTAGCCTCTATTTCCTTGCTTCCGAGGCATCACAGTTAACGTGATATCGGAGTAAAAGTTGTCTAATACTATTAATGTCGGGTAGTTAAAGTATGATTACATCTCAAGTATATGTACTTGTTTGATTATAAATTATATATACTGATTATAGCTGTAATCCAAATCTTTTGGTATTGGCAGAGGTAATTTATATCAGTTACCACTAGTTGCTTTATTTTCCTCAAGGGTCATTGTCTTAAATGATCAAATTCCAACGAGAGTTAGGTGATCGAAATTCAAAAGCCAAAAAAAGTAAATGCTAATTTCATCTCACTTATGTTTCTTCCAAGGCTGCTTAAATAAAAGAAAATTCTATGGAATAACATTCAAGATTCAAGCTTGCAACGATCCTTAATAGACAGGGATTTGCAATCTCAACGCTCAATTACTCATCCAGTTTCTGTAACATTTATTGAAAACCCCGCAAGCAATTTTCCACGTGACACTCTTCAAGTACCTCAAGATGAAATTGACGTGCTATCATAATTTACCGGTTGGAGAACTTGATCTTTAGACGGAAAAAATGAAGTTGTCATTATTTTTCTAGTTGGGTGGTGACTGGTCACTCAAATGAATCTATCATTTTTAAAAGAATCTTAAGCTGAACTGAGTTTCCTTCAAAACAAAATATTTTAATCTACAATCAAAATTAGGTTCAGGAATCAATTATGCGGGGGAAGGTATAGCACGCCAAGGGGATCTTTTAATGGGATAGTGTCTGGATAATAGACACTATCCAATCCAATCATGTCGGTTTGAGTATCTTACAATTAATAATTATTATTTTCGGATAGTATTTTAACTACCCATGTTGAATTTGGATAGCATCCTTTGGTTAGCCTATACCCAAACCGGTTTAGCTAGCTTTAAACAGGAAGTAATGAGTAACCAAACCCATTTACGTATACATTTAATAACATATCTATAGGAAGATTTGAACCCCTTTTTTTTTTTTTTTTTTTGCACAGATGACAGGATTTTATTTATTGAAATGAAAACTCGAAAGTATAGTTAACAGCATATTTGATCAGTCTTGTAAATGAAGTACTACAAAGATCATGATACAAAAGAGATGAGAGAAAATGAGAGTGATGATAAGTCTCCACTGTGCGTGTTGTTGCTGCACTGACGACTAAGCAATTTGTTGACCGATTAACCCTGCGGTAAACAAAAGACAAAGTAAAATTATGAAATCCTACCGATAGCTACTGGCAGTCATGGATGATGGTCCCCTGGACAGGGTGCAGAACTGGCCACTGTGAAATAAATATATAGAACTAATGGAGTCAGTTTCAACAATGAGATGTTGAATTCCCATTCTGTATGCAATTTGAATCCCTTCAAGGATTACTTGCAGTTCAGCATTAAAGTTTGATGCAATTCCAATATAGCATGAAAAACAAAAGCCACAAATTTTGCATATCTCTGACGATACCTCCCATGCCAAAATGTCCAGGGTTTCCAATGCTGGAGCCATCGGTATTAAGTTTATAAAAGAGTGGTGAGGGTGGTTTCCACGGTAGCATAATTAGGCTAGGGTAAGGTGGAGTAGGGGAGGTAGTAGGATTGATGAGGTAGGTTTAATGTGAAGTAAGGATAAGAAGAGGAGGGGTAGGTTCAAATATAGGTAATTTTTGAATGATTTGATGGAGCAAGGATGGTAATGGAATGGCATGTCCATTGAAAATGAAATCAATTCTAGTTTTCCAAAGTTGCCAAAATTGAGTGGGAATGAAATAGTTTTAAGGAAGGTGATGTTGGTGATAGTAAAAATAAAATTGTGATCGATTTAAATAATTGAGTAATAAGGTTATATGGAGATTGATAATATCTAATGGTAATGGAAGTAAGTTACAGGCTGTGAGAAGTAAGGACATGAACAAAGAAAATGGTGGACTATTTCCTCAGAGGTATTAGATAAACGGTAGTTTGGGGAATCAATAACTTGGGATTTGAATAAGAACGATGCAGTAGGTAGTTTGTTATTAACACATAAGTAAAGGAAAATTTTAACTTAAGGTAAAAGGATAGATTTCCATAATTATTTCCAATGCAGTGTAGGGCATTTAAGTTGGAAATGATTGAGGAGGATTCGATGGTATGCTGATTGTGTAGTAAAAGTTTCTGAATTGATATACCTCGATAAGTTTGGTCTGTAGTAGGTTGCAGAGGTAAAGGGAGACCTTGTATTGTTCAAGTACAATACCAGGTAAGTAAGGGAGTAAGATGTTCAAATTCCATGAGTGATCTTGTGGATTTATAGTATCACTAACTGTGATGTGTTGAAGGTTTGGGGGAATCTGTTGTGCTAGGCAATTTGTAATCCAAAGGTCATCCCAGAGTTTAATGGAGTGGCCATTCCCTACATTCCATCTACAGTTTTTTGTAATTATAGGTACACATCTGACAATTCGTTTCCAACTGACAAAGCTTGAAGGTCTTGCTGCTACATTTGTGATTTGTGTGTTTGCGAAATAATTATGTTCGAGTTATTGCACTCACAAATCATTGAAGTTCCTTTAGAATTTTCCAAACAAGTTTTGAGAGTAAAGCCTGGTTAAAAACTGCAAGAGATTTTATGCCCAGACCTCCAATATTCAAAGGCAAACAAGTGGTAGTCCATTTGATAAGTGATTTCTTCTTTTAAGTGGGAGTCGAATTCCATAAGAATATTTTGAAATTGTTTCAAGTTTTTTAGTGAATATATGAGGAAGGAGGTAAGTTGACATGGCATAGATGGGAATAGCATCAAGAGTTGATTTAATTAAGATTAATCTTTTTGGGTAAGATAATAAATTATTATACCACATGTTAAGTTTGTTTTGTAATTGCTAATGATATATTGGAAGTAAGTACTATTCATCCTACCTGTAAGGAGAGGTAATCCTAGGTATTTTCATGTTGTGTTTAGTGTTAGGACCTATATTTTAAACTGCTCTTGGCAGAATTTATACTGAGAGCAGAGGATTAGATAATATGCTTGAAGGCAGTTAAATAGAACTTGGTAGCTTTGATGTTTTGCCTTTGAAAACAAGAAACAGTCATCAGCCAAGCTTGGTGTTGAAAATGGAGGACTAGTGCGGGAGGCCTTTATTCCAATATAAGGATTAATTTTTTGTTGATGCATTAGGGATCTGATTAGAATATCAAAACATAATTTAAAAAATATATATATAAAAGGGGACATAGGGTACCTTAACCTAATGCCTCTTGAAGGATTGATTTTTCGGGAGAGAGATCTATTGAGAAGTAGTCGGTACAAGGTTGTCTGACTACATTCCATTATCAAGGGGATCCAATATTCTTGAAAATTGTATTTGTCAAACATTGTTTAATGAAAGGCCATTCAAGTTTATCATGGGCTTTTTTGTAATCAAGTTTCATAGCAAAATATTTTGCATTGCCTTTTTTATCTTTTTAAAGTGTGAAAAAGTTCATGTGCCACAATTGTATTTTCATAGATATATCTTCCCGAAATAAAAGCAATTTGATAAGGGTTGATGAGTATGGAAATAATAAGCTTAATTCTTAGTGTAATAAAAGAGGAAAATATTTTTTAAATAACATTACATAATTCTAATCCTATCAATCTAATAATTGCAATAGTTAATCAAATTAATCAAAATATCCTAACTTATCAAACTAAATTAATTAATTAACTAGCTAGTTTCTAAAATACAAATTTACCTAATTCACCAAATTAATATTAGGCAACCTATGTTTTTACAATTTTAGACCTAGAAAAAATGGGGTTTCACAACCTGAAACCCGAAACTGATCACTTTATCTTAGCAAATGTACAAAAATATGGGCTAATTTTTCGCATTTGTAAATTAGTTTGTCTACGTGAAATGCAGTCTAGGTGGTTAAGCAATTTAACTACCGTTCTTAAATTTAGGCTCTTAGCTCAAGGTCCCAGTCTAACTACAGTATAGAGTTAAAGTTCTTTATGAGATCCTATTTATTCCAGAACTAATTTAGTCAACCTAGAACTCCGCAATTACCGTCTCAACATTATCAATTCATAACTGAATTTATTCTCATATCAAAAGACATCTAAATAATGCAGCAACTGTTCATTTACTTAGTTTGCATATCAATCTACAGCACTATTCAAAAGCTGCCTGAAAATAAAATCGCATGCAAAAGAAATATATCTATACCAAATGAATCCAAAAACAGATGCTCGAAGAGTTCGGACACAATTTCTGGTCTGCGATGCTCAAAATAGATCCAAAATTATTCTCCCAACTCAAGCTCAATCTGTAGAAAGGAATTCAAATGAATTTAGTGAGCGAGGGCTCAATTAGCTACTTATATAACTGCAGAAGTAGGATTCTACTGTTCTAAATGCAATGCATGTTTCTAAAAGTATAAAATCTCATAACGTATTTTCAATCGTAATCTCTTATGAGCTAACTTGATATTATGTCCTAGAAGACTCTAGGTGTGTCAAGGTTTTGGGGTACAAATGGAATGGTACTTTGAAGTACCTCATTATCTCCATTCCTGGCACCAGTCTATTCCTAGACATCCTATCACAATAATCTAAACATATTCCAATTCCAATACCCTTGTGTTTCAACATGTCATGCATTAGTGCAAAAAGTAAAGTCATATGTCATGGTTCAGTATGTCATGGTTCAGTATGTAAACACATGTAGCTTCACTTGTACAAGCATCTACAATTTCAAATCATTTCATGTATGGTATACAAACATGTGAAAAAAGCTTATGCAGTCTCAAAATCATATCACGCATACTTTAAAAACGTGTTCAAAGCTTGAACCATCTCAAAACATGTCACATTTTCTGTAAAACCATGTTCATGTACAAATCTCAAATCATATTAACATGTCATATAAAAAAAAAACATATCATGTTCATGAGTCTTATAAAACCATGTAAGGTTCTTATGTCGTATAAAATCATATCCAGTCTAGAGTTCTATATTTAATAGAACCATACTCTGAACAGTACTTAACATTTAGCAAGAGACTAGGCATAGATCCCCACAATTATCAACATATCATATATATTCCGTTTATCAATGGACTAGGTCTCCTGCAGGGCTCAACAATACAATAGGTCACCTGCAGGGCTCAATATCATATCGATACATATACACGCTATGTCTCTTACAGGGCTCAACAATATAATAGGTCACTTGCGGGGCTTAATATCATATCAATTTGAATACATGCTAGGTTTACTACAAGGCCTAATAATATAACATGTCACCTGTAGGGCTCAATATCATATTAATTCATATACATGCTAGGATTCCTGCATGGCACAACAATATACTAGGTCTCCTGCTGGGCTCATATTTTCTAGGTCTCCTACAGGGCTTATAATATACTAGGTATCCTTTAGGACTCTACATATGGCCATAGAATTCTTCCTCGATTCCCACTGATCAACTGGAAACCAGAATCTGTCCACAACTATTATCAGACAAGCTCCCAAGTCTAGAAGCGTCCAACTAAGCACATTTAGAAGCTCAAAGGTACTGAAATCATGAAAGTCATATTATACCTTCCTTTGAAAATCACTTATGCATATGCATTATGCCATATGCCCTTTTTCTTTTTAAAACTGTTCAATGTTTCAAAGTTTCCGAGCAATGCATCATTTTCAAACACTCGAGTCTTATGATATGCATGCTTAAAGGTGATGCAATTAAAACTTGAGTTCAAAATATAAAGATACGGTGGTTATGCAATGTGTCAATGCAACTATCCTACTACCATCCTAATCAAATCCCAAGTATTGCATAAAGCATAATGTCGAATACCACTATAACATAGCTATCCGAATCAAATCAATTGCATAGCCCATTATGACAAGTCATTACATGTATCACATGGGCTACCATGCCCTCAAAGGGAAGTAAGATCAGACAATATATATATATATATGCTCATATATACTTCCCAGCATCTTTCTATTTTATTCCACTAGCAACTGTAATAATCAATCATCATTCACTTCCAAGTTTCTAACTTTACTATCTTAATCTATCAAATCACCATGTGTCACAGATATTAACATTCACATGACATCATAACAATTTTAAACATACTCATTCATAACAAAAGCTCAACTCATACATAATTATTTCATTTTTTTTCTCGAGGTCCCATAACATCATTTAATAACATATTCCTCAATCCACAATGTCTCAGCAACAACTTATCAATCACCAATATAATAATAATAATTCTCAACAATATTCCATCATCACTCATCCACACATATCACTCATCCTATTTTATATTGTCCAAACTAAATTATTTCTTTAGCAATTCATAAAGTCACAATTTTCACATACTCATATGTGCCTATTTACACGTGTGTGTGTGTGTGTGTGTGTGTGTGTACTACAAGGGTAAATTCTCAATTCACTTTCCAAACTTTCTAGCAATGTTCCAAGCAACTTCTCAACATATAAACAATATTCACTTACTACTCAAATATTCATATCAAGCATTCTCAACAATTTTCCATCAATAATAATCATAATACTAACCAATCCACTTCCCTAAATTTCCCAACAATGTTCCAACAATATCATAGTATTATTTCGTACATCTCAACACATATTATACTAAATCAATTAAACCTAAAACAATATAATTCCACGACAACTATGTCATTCACTTTTACATTTCAATATCAATACTAAGACCCCCACCATCATTATGGGTCCTCTTAATATTCCACGAATATTTAAATATTACTTTAACAATAATTCAACTTAAAGCAATATAATTCCACAATATCTTCAAATCATATCAATCACTTTTACATCTCAATATTAATACGAAGACACTCACCATCATTATGAGTCCTTTTAGTATTTCATAAATATTTAAATATTGTTTTAGCAATATTTCACAATAATTCCAATATTACCATAATAATATTTCACAATATTTTAATGATTTTTCCATTATCGCACTAAAATATTTCAAATCATCCCAACCTATCACAATATAATTTTAAGTCTACCTTATACAAATATCTTACCTAGCGTCAAAGTTTAGCGATTTGACGAACTTTAAGCTTAACCGAACGCCAAGTTTCACCGTTTCACGCTTTTGCTACAATATCAATAAGATAAACACACAATTGTACACTTTAGAAAATTCACATAAATTACATGACAATTTACTAAATAAAAGTGTAATTTCTTTACCCTTCCTTTTCTTCCTTAGCTATTCAGATCAGCCCCTTCCTCATTCAATTCAGCATTCTGTTTCCTTTCTTTTATGGGTTGCTGCTGCTCGGACAGCAGGAGGGACGACACCTCTGCCCCTCCCTTTCTTCTTCTTGGCCGTCGGCATAGCCCCTGCTCCTCTCTGGTCAGCTGGCCTCTACCGTTTCTGCCTCATGAACGGCAGCAACCTTCTTCCTTCTCCTCATCCTCTTTCCTCTTTTTTTTTCCTTCTTTCCTCCGCCATCAACGACGACCCTTCCTTTCTCCCCCCTCTCAGTCGACTCATTTCTCTTCTCTCTGGCTCTCCGACCACTACCTTCGCCTCCTTTATTATTATTATTATTATTATTATTATTATTATGTGTCTTTTAAATGGGTTTTCCTTTAACAGCAGATTTGATACTAGCTTCTAAAGGAAATTTTTTTCATATTTTTTATTCTTTATTTATAGTAATATTAATATATATTATATATAATTGTTATATATATTATGTCTAATTTTATTTATATTAATATTCTTTATTTAAAATGTATACATATATACACATTTCTTTTTTTAATTAATATATATATATATGTTATACACATCTATTTGATTTATATATCTATTATTAATTTATCATGTATACTCAAGAAATTAAATCCTTAATTTCTTTATACTACTTAAAATCCTCATACTTTAATAATAAATTAAACGACTTACTCCCATGTAAATTCCACTAATTAATAAATTCTCCATTCTCCATAATATGTCCATTATCAACCTTAAACTAAAATTTCATAACCTTAATTCCATAAGTTCCTTTCCAATATATTCACTCTCATCTTTCAAAAATGGAAATCTCAATAAGCCCATTACTCTGTTAATTTCCCATGATTCTATTTCACATCAAATGAGTTAAATTTCAATTTAAATTCTCTTATTCATCTTAATTCTCTTAATCATACCAGGAGGTTAGCAAATTCAGGCAATATAAGTGAAAAAAATAAAAGCCACAGGTCAATGGCTTAACTAATAGGTGGGGAAGGGAGAGATTTGGTGCTTTCAGAGAAAATATAGGATACTAGAAGACAAGTTGAAACAGCTTATGACTCAGACACCAATGGAGCACACATTAAAACAGGAGCAACACATACGAGCTGAACTTGACAAATGGCTTGAACAGAAGAAAAGTTTTGCATGCAAAGGGCTAGAGTGAATTGGCTACGAGAGGGCGACAGGAACACTGGTTCTTTTATGCTCAAGCATCATTCAAGAGGAAACGAAATTATATCAAGGGGCTTGGGGTGAGGGTGAAACACATATCGAGAAAGTAGGCACTGACTATTTTATAAATCACTCCAACTTTGATGAAATACTTGAGCTCGTTGAGGCCCGAGTCTCGAATGAGATGAATGCACTTCTTCTTACAGAGTTCACAGTTGAAGAAATTCACCTAGCTATCAAACAAATTCCCCGCACAAAGTCTTCAAGTCCGGACGGTAAGCCAGCTCCCTTTTATCATAAATTTTGATATATTGTCGATAATGATGTTATTAATTTCTGCCTAGCTTTTCTTAATGGAGGAGAGAGTTTAGATGAAACCAATCACACACACATTGTCCTTATCCCAAAAACAAATGAACGTAGGAAAATCACACAGTTTAGACCCATTAGTCTATGCAATATGCTGGATAAGATTATAGCTAAAGTCTTAGTTAATAGGCTAAAAACCATTCTTCCTATGTGCGTTAGTGAGTCGCAAAGTGCATTTGTCCCTGAGAGACTTGTTACGGATAATGTGCTTGTTGCATATGAGCTATTACATACTTCGCAAAGGAAAAATATTGGTGAGGGAGTTTTTTTGCTTTAAAACTAGACATGAGCAAAGCATATGACAGGGTTGAGTAGAATTTCTTAGAAGCAATGATGTTAAAATTGGGATTTCATGCACGATGGGTGTCATTGATAATGAGCTGTGTTACTTCTGCTTCTTATTCCATTATTGTAAATGGAAGTCTTACTAATCATTTTTGTCCAGCGAGGGGCCTTCAGCAGGGAGACCCTTTGTCTTTATATTTATTCCCGTTATGCTCGAAGGGACTTTAGTGCTATTATCGGAATACCAGAAGAGGAAGTTACTACATGGAGTCAAAACAAGCAGGACTGGTCCTAGAGTAAGCCACTTGTTTTTACAAATGACAGCCTATTTTTTTCCAAAGCCAATAGGGATGAGTGCATACAAGTGTAACGCGTGCTATAGATTTATGAACATTGCTCAGGACAAATAGCTAATTATGACAAGCCAGCCTCGTTTTTCAGTAGTAACATTGGAGAGGAGGGGAAGAAAGAAGTCTAAGATTTTTTAGAGTACAAAAACTACATGCATGGAAAAATATCTTGGGCTACCGATTATGGTTGGGAGAGATAGGAACAGAGCTTTTGGTGAATAAAGGATAAAATAGTGTCAAGGATGGAGGGCTGGAGTTCAAGATTATTATCACAAGGTGGGAGAGAGGTGCTTATAAAATCAGTGGTCCAAGCAATTCCGCCGACATATGCCATGAACTATTTTCTATTGCCAAGATCTTTATGCAACCAAATGAACAACCTTATGAGAAGATTTTGGTGGCGACATAGCGCACAGAGGAAAGGTATACACTGGCTTAGTTGGATGAAGTTTAAGTACAAAAAAAAAATGTTGGTGGGATGGGCTTCAGAGAAATGGGAACTTTCAACATTGCAATGTTGGTGAAACAGGGATGGAGGCTGCTGGAGAACCCTTAATAACTAGTATCCAGGGTATTGAAAGATAAATACTTTCGGAGGGGAAACTTTCTTGACTCAAGCTTGGGAGTACATCCATTATTAACTTGGAGAAGCTTATGGTCGGCAAAAGGAGCTTTGCTAAAAGGGCCTATCTGGAGAATTGGTGATGGTACCACAGTGAATATTTGGAAAGATGGTTGGTTACCATTCTCTAATAACTTTAAGATACCATCACCGAGGGGAAATTGGCCAGAAAATGAGTTGGTTGTGAATTTGTTTGATACAAGCAGAGAGAGATGGAGTTGGGACGTTTTACAGGATAGGTTCCAACTAAGTGAAGCAGAACAAATCTGGAGGGTGCCACTTGAACAAATCAATTTAGTGAGTAGTGAACATACAACTATCATACATACTTTCAAATTAATCTTAAGCATTTGAATTTCATTAAGTAAAAGCTCTATAAAAGATAGGTATATTTCATAATAACTAAATAATTATATAATGTACCAAAAAAAATAATTAACTGCATGCTCATTTTGATATAAACATATGTACAATTCTTTCAAAAAAAATTAATATTGAACTTTCAAATACCTAAAATAAAACATTCAAATGTCATACATATGATTTGGACGTATATTAATAATTAAATATTCTTAATTAATAATTAAATAATAATAATAAATACTTAATTAACACTTAATATTTACTACTAATAATAAATAATTACTAATTATTTTAATATTATTTTGATTAGTTTTTTTATTCATAGAAAGTAAAAAAAAAAAAAAGAGATTTAAACTTTAAACTTAATTTGTCTTTAAGAGAAGTAATGATCGTTATGTCAAATTTTTATTGTTAGTATTATTTTTATAAGTTACTAATTAATTTTAGTATTTAATTATAATTAATTAATATTTAAAAATATTTATTAATTGATTTTACTATTAAAGTACTTTGAGTCTTATTAAATTTCTAAAATACAAAATTGAAACTAACTACTTTCAGGTTAATGGTATTTCTATTTTGTTTTTAGAGGTTGAGGAGTGTGTGTGATGTGATGTGATATTCATAAAAGGGGCTGAGATTTTCGAAAGATTAGTTCAGACTAGAATAGCGTTGGAGGACAATTATGTAATTTTGAATACCACAGTTTGAATCTCAACTCTCAAAACAAGACGTTATCAAATCTTGCACGCTCCCAACGTAGACATTCCTGGAAAAACAAAAATATTTATTTTAAATTCCCGAATCGACCGTTGGAAGATTTAAATTAAAACCATCCCCTCTTTACCGTTGGACAAAACCAAAAATATTGTAATCCACTAAACTATTTCTCGTTTCAAAATTATTTTTCTACTGCATTTCTATTCCTTTTCACTTAATCTCTCTCTCTGGTACATTCCCATGGCGGATCAAAGCTCAAACCCATCAATCATGGTGCCAAAACAACCACACCCACTTCACCAAATCGCAGAAACACCAACCCACAGGTTGCTTTTGAAACAATGGCTGAAAGAAGAAGAACTAATTCTCAACAGAATATCCCTCAAGGAAACTCAAATTGACTCGGTGCGTAAAGAAATCACACAGCTTTACATCTTCTTCTTTCTCTTCCATTCCATCTCTCTTCTCCTCCTCTTCAACTCTTCTTCGAAGGACCTCCCAACAGGTGCCTGCCATAGGTCTTGGATCCCGTCGTTGTGCTCTTTACTGTGCTCCATGGGGATTATTTGGGCTATTAGATATAAAACTGATGTGGAAGGGCACTTGGAGAAGCTTTTGGAGAGGGAAAAAGAGGATGGGAAGTTGTTGGCCAAGTGTGTGGAGGAGTTGAAGAAGAAAGGTGTGGAGTTTGATTTGTTGAAAGAGGTTGATGCGCTTAGGCGGGCCAAGAGTTTGAGGGTGGAAGCTAAAGCTGTGAGGAAATGGTCTGCTAGAGACTTTGTTACATTGTTTTTCTTCACCGTTTCATGTCTGGTTCTTGGACTGACGAGGGTTATTTTGTGCGGTTAGGAATTTTGGCATATAGGTACTAATTCATTTCTGGGTTTACTTACTTTTTGGTTGACAGATGATTAATCTTGGCTCCTGTCATAGACTTGATTGAAATTGGTTTTTGGGTTGGGTATTCGCAGAATATTCTGTTCTGCTTTTGTAATTTGGGAACTTTATATCTACAGATTATGAAATAATCAGGTTTATTTGTTTTCACATTTTCCTTTAATCTGATCACTTCCAATAAATTCTACTCCGGCTTCATATATTTTCAGAGCATCAAAATGTTGTATTCAACTAGAGTAATAAATCTCAAAAGATCAGGTCCAAGCAACCGTATGGCGAAGATGATGGCATCTGCAAAATCACAAGCCAACCATTGGAGCATAGATGGTCCGCTGGGGTCAAATACTCTTTCCCACAAGCCAATCAGTACATGTAGATCAAACAGCCCGTCAAAGCCATTACCAGGAACTAAAAATGGAGTAATTATACAATTAAGATAGGATATAGTAACGTTAATTGTAGTCAGTAAAGAGTCAGATTTTTACATGTAAGGGAGAGGAGATGGTGGTTGCAGGCACCTTGGAATGAGAATCAAATCAAACATAAATAGAATGTGAAGGAAGAAAGAAAATGATCAGAAAGGGAAATCACTGGCTAGAATCCTGACTCAAGTGACTGAATATCAACTTCGCTACCCGAAGCATACTAAATTAGATTTTGATAAGAAACTAACAAATTGATCTGACTTTTAGGTACAAGATGTTATAATTTGGCATTTAATGCTATGGTTGAATGCATAAAAACTCAAAACTCATGAAATCATAGCCCTATGCTGCTAAAATTCTAATTGATTGCAAAAGGTTTCTTTTTCTACCCAAAAAAAAGGAAATTCTAATTGATCAAGAAAGTTTCACAAAGTAGATTCCTCAAAACAGCGCTTCACAACAGAGCTTCAAAAACAGGATGCAGATCGCACAATAGGGACGAGCATATTACGTTAAGGTTAAGCGAACACAAAGACTTTGCTTAGTAGGAATGATGGAATGAGGAAACGTAGTTAGGTTTAGTTAGGTTTACTAATCACTTTGATCTTCCTTTTCTTTCTTTTTTTTTAATCAAGTAAAGTCTAAAGTCCATGTTTCTTTGACAAGGGCATATGTAGAATTCACGAAGATTCGAGCTCGAAAATCTGCTTGAGATAATTTGTGATCGAACTCAAATCAACTTGAATTGACTAAAAGAACTCAAAGGCAAAAACTAAAAAAAAAAAACAAAAAAAAAAAAAAGAAGAAGAAGCTTGAAAACCAAAAACTCAACCCAATACGATTCGATTTCAAATTCAATTTAATCTGAAACTCGTAAAAAAAATCAAATTTATAAACTGAAATACATGAATTATAATTATATAATTATTTTTAAAAATAAATAAATAAATGGTACACTTTTATTAATAAAAAATTTTAAAATTTTGAAAAATAATTTTTATTTATTATATAATTATATCAATAATGTGTTTTCAACAAAATTAATATTGAATTTTTAAATTTAATTATTATTGTTACCTGAAACAATAATGACGAATCGCTGACGTATTCTCTTCGGGTTCCCTGTCATGTGTTGTCGAAAACTTCTGCAAAAAAGAAGAAGATCAGAGGAACGCAGGGGTTGTTCCCTGCGTTTGCACTCCGATACTTAAGTCAGACAGAGAGTTTGACAGAATTTTAGTATGGAGTTCTCAGATCTGATCTATAAATAATACCTAGCCCCAGATTTTCTCATGCTTTATACTCGTTTTCTTCGTGCGCCACGTGACGCACTTTTTTTTATTCTTAATATCATGCACAACAATTGCTCTCCACTCTTTCGCTAGGTATAACCTTGCGGAAGAGTACATATGTTCGCATCGTAACCTCACGTCAAGTCTTTACATTAGATTCTGAAGTTGAATTTTCATCGGAGTATTTAGTTTAACTCGCGCATTTTTTTGCTTCAAGCCCTTATTTGAGTGCTTAGCTTACCTCACGCATTTTTCACTTCAAGCTTTTGTACTTTTTCTTCGTATCTTAGCTCGCGCATTTTTCACTTCATGCTCTTTTATATAAATCTTCTCCTAGTGTCAGGTCGTCGTGACGCATTCTCGCCTCTGGCTCTATGGCATGTTTGTTTTCAAATGCCTGGCCGCCGTAACGCCTTTGCGTCTTTGGCTCTTATGGCAAGTCTTTTCATATGTCTGGTCGTTGTGACGCTATCGCGCCTGTGGCTTCTACGGCTTATTTGTCTTCAACGCCTGGCCACCGTGACGCTATCGCGCCTCATGCTCTTACGGCTTATTTGTCTTCAACGTTTGGTCACAGTGACGCTATCGCGCCTCAGGCTCTTACGACTTATACGTTTCCAGCGCCTGATCATAGTGACGCTATTGCGCCTCAGGCTTTTACGGCTTATCCGTTTTCAACGCCTAGCCACAGTGACGCTATCGCGTCTCAGGCTCTTACAGCTTATAAGTTTCCAATGCCTGGCTACAGTGATACTATTGCGTCTCAGGCTCTTATGGCTTATCTGTTTGTAACGCCTAGTCACAGTGACGCTATTACGCCTCAGGCTCTTACAGCTTATTTGTCTTCAACATCCGGCCGCCGTGACGCTATTGCGCATTAGGCTCTTACGGCTTATCTGTCTTCAACGCCTTGTCACAGTAATGCTATTGCGCCTCAGGCTCTTACGGCTAGTCTGTCTTCAACGCCTGGCCACAGTGACGCTATTGCCCCTCAAGCTCTTATGGCTCGTCTGTCTTCAACGCATTGCCACAATAATGCTATTGCGCCTCAGGCTCTCACGGCTCGTCTGTTTTCAACACCTGGCCTCAGTGACGCTATTGCGCCTCAGGCTCTTACGGCTCGTCTGTCTTCAACGCCAGGCCACAATGACGCTATTGCGCCTCAGGCTCTTACGGCTCGTCTGTCTTTTACGCCTGGCCATAGTGACGCTATTGCGCCTCAAGCTCTTACGGCTCGTCTGTTTTTCACGCCTGGCCACAGTGACGCTATTGCTCCCCAGGCTCTTACGGCTCGTCTGTCTTCAACGCTGGCCACAGTGACACTATTACGCCTCAGACTCTTACGGCTCGTCTGTTTTTCATGCCTGGCCACAGTGACGCTATTACGCCTCAAGCTCTTACGGCTCGTCTGGTCACAGTGACGCTATTGCGCCTCATGCTCTTACGGCTCGTCTGTTTTTCACACCTGGCCACAGTGACGCTATTGTGTCTCAGGCTCTTACGGCTCGTCTGTTTTCTGTCATAAGATTCATATCCATAAATGTTGAAGATATAATAGAAAAGTAGAGAAGTAACTTGCATAACGACCATATAAATGAATTAAAATGAACAGATAATAATGCGAGAATATAAAAGTTTAGACAGAAGACATTATAATAGTATCTTGTGGCAATGTCTCCTTTCTTTATACTCCTTTGCCGACGGTAGAGGCAATATAACATGTGCGAGCGCTCTTTTGATCTCTTCGTAAAAATACGATTCGAACCCGACATAACCAGAGTTCAAATACGATTCGATTTCAAATTCGATCCAATCCGAAACTCGTAAAAAAATCAAATTTATAAACTGAAATACATTAATTATAATAATATGATTATTTTTAAAAATAAAATAACAAAATAAATAAATGGTACACTTTTTTAATAAAAAATTTTAAAATTTTGAAAAATAATTTTTATTTATTATACAATTATATCAATAATGTGTTTTCAACAAAATTAATATTGAATTTTTAAATTTAATTATTAAATAAAATTAATTTAAAAACATGATATGTATATATATCAAATAATTTTTAATATTATCCTTATTATATTTGCAATAATAAATAATAAATATATAAATAATTTAACATTTCATTTTTAATTTTTTATTGTATTTGTTTCATGGGAAGGTTTTAATTTTAATAGAACAATAATTCAAATATATAAAAAAAATCATTATATAATTTTAAAATTTGATTGAGTTTGATATTTTATGCTAAACATTAAGAGTATTATTAACAAAAACTTATATTTTTTTTTATAGTTTCAAATATTTAAAAATATATAAATTTACTTGAAAATAAAAACTTAATCTTAAAATTAAAACATACCGTTTTTAAAATTAAAATATAAAGATTAAAAAAATTAAATAACAAAATTAAATAATACAAGTACAACGTTCAAACAAATTATAATAAAATAAAAAAGTTCTTCAATTCACAAATGAACAAAATTTTTTTACTCCTAAAACAACAACGCAATGCTTAAAAATCTAGTCATTTCAACATCCCAGCTGACTAAATACATAATGAGTTGATCGATAGTTTTCCTTTTGGACTAGTCTCAAGTCCAAAATCTAGCCCAATTTGTAGTGTATTTAGGCTAGCTGATCAATTGACTTGCTTTTATTGTCTATTTTCATTTATTAAGAGAGTTAATTATTTGTTTAATTAATTTAGATAAAAAATATGCTACTTACAGAAAAAAAAATTTAATGCAACTAGGTTTTTCTACTTTTTTATATTAAGATTAATTATATTTAAGTAGTTAGCATTATAATAATTAATTTAGGTATATCAATTATTCAACATTCTAATTGGACATTCGATTAATTGGTGTATATCTAATGTTACTATGTTAATATCAACATGATCAAATTAACACTAAATTGGTGTGTATTGTATATAATTATATATAGTATTAATAAAAAAAGTCTATTGGTAATTTGTAGATATAAATTTAGGCCCTAATTCCTACTATAGAAAAATATTCATGAATTGTTAAAAATATCTGCATATATTTTTTGAGTATTTGAGACTGCGAACTTTAGAACAGATATTTTTAGTCGTCTGAACTATAGAAAACCTTAGGTCGATTGTTCGCTTTAGAATTTAAGGAAGAGTTTTAAGACTCCGTAAAAACAGTTTGATTTTCGGTATAGTATTATTGAGTCTATTTAAATAAATATTTATTTAGTTTTAAAATTAATTGTAAAAAAAATTTAAAAATTTCGAAATTATAAAGAAAAAATTGTGTTTTGTGAAAAAGGGCAAGATTAGCCCCTTTTACTCTATTTTATGAGTTGAAACGAGATTAAAATATTTGAAATTAAAATCGTGCCAATCGTATTACTGTGTGATCTTACACTAACTGTTTGCACATGATTTAAAGTGTTTTGATGTTAAAATCGTGCCTATCATACGTGTATTGCTGTGTGATTTTGCACTACATGTTTGCACGTGATTTGAGGCAACAATACAAGTCATTTAAAAAATGTTTTATTTTAAATTTTAAAACTATAATCTCAACTCCAAGTTCAATTTTCCTAGTCCTATTATTATATCATCAATTCATCTGTCAATGTCATCAAATAATTTAAAATCAAGTACGTAAAATAAATCATTATTAAGTATATTAATAATTACTACCCTAAATAAAGTGATCTATGCTATCTTTATTTAAATTAAGTTATATCTACTTAAATAATTTCTTATAAGTTATAAACTTATAATATAATATGATTTAAAACAAATCATATATATACTTCTTAATTTAAATTAATTTTATAATTTGGTATTATATAAGTCATTTAGAAAAAATGTTTATTATAAATTGCAAAACTATAATCTTGATTCCAAGATCAAGTTCAAGTCTCCTATCATTAATTCATCTGTCATCGTTTGTTTTAAATCAAGTATATAAAATAAATCATTGATAAGTATATCTTATTTTTATCATAATAATTTGTATGTTAGTATTATATTATTTTAATTTCTTATAATGTGGTAATTGATATAGAAAAAGGGTAAATTATATAAAAATATCATGTGGTTAGGGGCTAACTAAATGTGGTACTTGATGTTTAAAATTTGATACTTAAATACCTTGAGATTTATTTCCGTTACACTTAACCTCAAACAGTTACTTTTTTCGTTATCTTTAAATTTTTTATTTTTTGCCTACTTCAACAATTTACTCGTTTTTTCTCTTTCTAAAGCTAGAAAACATTTTTCTCTAAACTCAAAAAAATGCTACCTACCTAAAAAATTCAAAAATCTTTAGGAAGCAAGCAATAAAAAGTATTAAAACATAAAAAAAAATATATAAACCCTAAAAAACCGAGAATAATGACTAAGAAATTTTTTAGTTTTCCTTTTGGGGCTCTTCATATAGTTTTCTGGGCTTGAAATTTAGAGGAAATGTAGGCTATTAAGAGTATAACAACATATAGGAGGAGGATTGGTTTTTAAGTGGAGAAACTAACATTTTTCGAACTTGAAGTTTGCGACATTAGGTGTTTAAGAAATTTTAGAGTTTCTTGAATAAAACTAGCCTAAGGAGTAGAAAGAGGAGCAATAGAAGAAAATTCTAATGTATTTTGAAAACCAAATGCCAACAGCAAGTAGAGGTCAACGACTCTCACTGACGATTAGAAGTTGATTCTAGGTTTTAGAAAGAGAAAAATTCTTAAAGTATTAAAGAAGATGAAGATAAAATTAAAAAAATAAAAATAACAAAAAAGTAACAGTTTGGAGTTAAATGTAATGGAAATAAATCTTAGGGTAGTTAAGTGTCAAATTTTAAAAATCAAGTACCATATTTAACCCTCCTCTAACCTTAGGTTATATTAATGTAATTTACGCTAGAACAAATTATAAAATCTTTTAGGGTAGTGTAAAGTATAAAGTATAAACTCTTATCAATGATACAATGCTAGTGATATAAGATAATTAATTAATTATACAGTCTCTTGCAGTATAAACAATATTTATATTTTATATATTACTAGTTTTAAACCAGTGTGATGCACAGAAACACATTAATCAATAATAAATTCTTCGATAATATTTTTTAAAAACTTTATAATATAAATTATTATGTGTATGTAAAATACAATATTTGTATAATTAATATTTTTATTTGTAATTTATATATTTCAATACAATAATATAAAAAATTATATATAGGATATAATTATGTAAATTTTGTAAAAATTAAATTAAACTCATTTTGTAATTTATTTTATAAAAATAGTATACAAAGAAAATTTAATATTTATTTGATTTCAATAAATTGAAAATTTTCCTATCTTAAAATCAATCTCGTGTACAAAATTTTTTAAATAAAAATTCTTTAACGACTTCTTGTTGAGTTAAAGAGGTAACAAATGATTTTTTTTTGTATCTCTGACTATTTTTTGAATAATGTGTCACTTTATTTGATAATCCAATAGGTTCCACGAATTAAATAAAAAACATGAATAAAATATTAATCTACAATTTGATTAAATTAATTTCAGTTATAACGTATGTTATATGAAAATATAACAAAGATAATCATATTATATAAATTATACATATTCGTTACAGTAATTTTCAACATTTAAGTTTAGAATCAAAGTCATACATCTTAGACACGATAAACTTAGTACTTCATGTCTTATTACTATAATTTTTCTCTCTTATTTTGAACATAACAAAACTATTTTGGTTGAATAGATTAAACCTTTTAATTAAAAGTTGAGGTTCATAACTTAATTAAACTCCTTGAATTAAACTCGTTAACTAAACTTTTTAGTTAAGTCCATTATCCTTTTAAATAAAAAATAAGACTCGTATACCTTAATTAAATTCTTTTAATTAAACTCATCACTTATTTAATTAAAAGCGAGTCTTTTATTATAGTTAAACTCTTTCAAATAAGTCCGCTACACTTTTTATTAAAATTGGGTCTTATAATTGAATTAAACTCTTTCAAATATGTCTACTTACTAATTATAAATCACTTATTAAAGTCCAAATGGGAAATTTTAAATTCCCCTATACACTTTTTACTAAGTGTGTAGGATGTTAGTATAATTTAATCATTTAATAAAAAAATGCCAAAAATTATTAATGCATGGTGTAATGTCTATTTTATGTGCATTTTCATATCTACCCTTTGAGATACCATAACATATCGTGCTTTGGCCAAGACTTCTGAGTTAATATGAGTTATGATATATGAAATAGTGTCCTCTAAGTCACTCAAAGTAATCAATCTTCATCTTGACCACTCATTCATCTTCATATATTTCATGACACATCCAAAATCATCATTTTTAAGCATTTGGCTAACAAATCTGTAAATGTAACTAAACAAAAAAAAGTTATACAAACATATTGTATATTTCACCTTAATATATGATGTCAATTTTTTTTTAAAAAATCCTACATAAATATGTAATTTTAATAATTACACATTAAAATGATCTATAAGTAAATATATAATTTATAAATGTATTATTATCGAATAATAGATGAACACTAAATGATTATTAAACAAACAAGTTTTAAATAAATCTTAAACATATTTGTTCATGAACATGAAGAAAAGAATCATATTTCTGTTCTTGATTTTTTATTAAAATTGATAAACAAAAATAAATAAATAAAAATCAAACATATTTACAAACCGTTCATCGAACATTAGTACAAGTCTTATAGTCTTATGTGTGCTTTAAGGTTTAGAACCATGGTCTGAATGGTGTTGACCTGTTTTGTCATCTTGTGCATAGAGTGAACATGTTTTAGAGAATTTCTTAGAACTCAAATATAGTATTAGTAATAAAGTTATTATTTAATACACTATTAATAAAATTCTTAAACTTCACAAATAAAATTAAAATGATAACATATACCTTTAATAAAATATTAAAAAATAAAAAATAAATAATCTAAAAATTTTATAGATAATTTACAAGATAATAATCCTTCGTAAAAAATGAAAATATTTTTCAAAATCCTCGAATTTAAGAGATTTTTTTTTATCATAAAAGGTAAGAGAGGAAATGAGATAATCGATCTCTCAACCTAAATCCTTTTAAAAAGATTTAATTGTTAAATTTGAGAGATTTTCAAGTATATTTGTATTAAAAAAATTAATTGAATGAAATATTTAAAATATCAATAGTCAAAGATGAAAAACAAGAAGGGACTGTTAAAAGAATAAATCTAGCATTATAAAATGGGTGGATTTTACGGACCAGCGAGATCAGCCTCGAATTTATATCCAAATCACAGTTAGATTTTTTTTTTTTTTTAATCAAATTGACACCTACCCAGCCTCGCTAACTTTTTCGAGCATCTACCACAACCGAAACCTACCTTCTTGCTGACAAAATGCTTCGTTAATGGCGTTTACTTGTGATTTCTTACCGAACTAGTTCTGTAAGCAATGATTTAAACAGTAGATTGCATATTAGAGTAACTCGCCAACGCCTAAAATTACATCAAAATGTAGAAGGGTCCGTTGAGACATTTTCCCAAAATTTGGGATTTGATTACACAGACTATCTCAGCTTCACCGTTAATTTCACATTAACTCCTGCAAATCAAATTTAAGCCGACAGCATCATCGCTTGACACCTTTATAAAGAATGGTGGCGCCTATCTTCGTCACAGTCCTCAGCAGCCATGCTATGTTTTGCTATCCACCCAACTGCATTATATTGTCTTTGCCAATGCCATGTCACAGCTCACTTCTCGTGTCGCCCACTCTGCATCACTCTTCACCATAATCTACACCCCGGTTCCAGCATGCAGACAGAGAGAGCCAGAGTTTCTGTTCTACCATGACCGACTGCAATTTTTCTGTAATTCCTCGATTTTTCTCAGACGGTTCGTGGCTCCATAACCGTTATACAAAACTTCGGGTGTGATTTCCATCTTTACTTTAGTTAGAGAAGTGGTGTATTGGCTTCCCACCATAACTGCATCATATTAGCTATAATGCAAAGAGGAATTTAACTCGTCTTATATCTCATTCAGTCTCTATAATACTTTTTTCCCATTTAAATACGCCAGAGTTCTCTACATCTTGCAGTGATAAACCATGAAAATTTGAAGACCGCCTCCAAAGCACATTTGAGATCATCAATAATAGTGTTTGGCAGGCATGAAGCTCATCAATCCTCTCCAAACCAGTCAATTTAGATGAATGATCCTCCCATGGCCGATCAAATGACCTGTATAAAGAGCGCAGCAGGACATTTAGTTTTTCTCAAGGCACAATAGCACAAATATCAAATGAACTCCATTAGGAATTCGAGCAAGGAATAAGTATGTACTTATGTACATATGTACATACATAATATATATATTTTTTAAATATTTTACATGGTAAAGAACCTTGTAGCAAACGTCACAGATTCACATGTGCTGTCAATTTGATTCATCAAAAACACAGAAATTATTCAACAAAAATTAAAATGCCAGGTAACTGAAATTCTTATGTCCTACATATTTTTTTTATTAATTTCCTACGGTAAGTGCTAACCTGATTGTGAGGACCAAGTATATGTCACCAATCAAAACTAGCATGAGAGATGTGTAAAGTAAGAATATTGTCTAGGGCAGGAAATGAAGCTAGGTCTTCAGATTCCAGCTTCGTATAAGCTTGCTTTAAATAAAGCTAGCAAAAATTTACAATATACTTTTTTAAGAATAGCCTATCCCAGTATTGGGATAAAGATTCTGATGACGACGATACTTCCCTAAGGAAACAAGCCCAAGCAACCTGAAGTTTGTTTTATTTTCATTCTAAACAACGTTTCTCCTCTGTTTGAAAATGAAGAGCTAAGGAATTATTTTCTTAGCCGATTTCTCCATATATAATGTCATTCTTCTACGATTAACTTTGGTGTGAGGTACTCTGGTAAGGTTTATTTTATACTAGTTTTTTTCCTCTTCCATTTGAAGTCAAAGAGTTAGATTATGCCATTGTATTTTTTCATCAGGTAAAAAGAGAAAATTTGCTGAAATGACACTTTGACCCAAGCTCAAGCTTGATAATCTGACAAGCCAAATACTAAGAGCATTAATGAAGCTAAGCTTGAGGTAAAACCAGAGTTTGAAGATTCTATGATGAAGCCAGACACCATGAACCAATTAACCAAAATCAGCTCAATTGCAGTTACCGTGTATATAGAATTATCATAAAATGAGTAGGGGTATATATATACCATCTCCAAGCAGGATCCAATTCAGGAGGGCAACGTATCCTTGAACATAGAGTCGAGATTGAAGTCCTGAAGCCAGGCATGAAGTCCAATCCTGTTCAGCAGAAATCACAGAAAGGTTAGAAATGAATTAAAAAAAAGAATTCCATAAAAAGCAGTTTTACAAAACAGAATCTATTTTGGCAATTGACATACTCCCCAGGGAAATTTTTAATAAACCTATTGGTAAAATGGTACCTGTAACCCCTGGAAAGAAATAAATAATTAAGAAACACTAAAGCAGCTTAAAAAGGTTCAACATTACAGGCATACAAGTCAGGCACCTGCTGAGCATACCTATACTAAGCCAAGATAATCAACAGTGGAATTATTTGGCAAACCATATGTTTCTAAATTCTAAGTAAACAAAAGCACCATTAAACTAATGCAGAAGCCCTACTGTCAACAAGGAAAGACTAGTACATGATTTCTCAAATTCTAAGAACATGTTTTTATCTCAATGGCTATATTACGTATTGGGTTAAATCAAAACAAAAGGTCACCTAATTGTTCTCAGGCTTTCAACCTACTTGTCCATAAATTATATCATATTCATCTTTAGACCTATAAGTGACCATTCCTGCCACACATCACCAAAGCCATTAGCAGCTTCAACCATCATAAAATGTCAAAATGAATCCAAAAAATTGTTATAACATCTCACCATACGTCACAGATTTCAAAATATCTAGCACTAATTAAAAGAGCGACATGTTTGGTTGTCAACAAAAAGGTCAATTGATTCCTTTCATAAAATGAATAAATCTCTATTCCCACATCAATCCTTAATGCTATATAGACAAGATATTAATTAATTTCAATATACCTGCAAATTCGGAATCATCAGAAAGGAGTAGGAGACAGAGTGCAGAGACAACTGATGGAAGAGCACTGCAATTTATGCCAAGAGACTGCTGGAGATAAAAGACTTGGGCCGCTAACATCTCCTCCAAGTCAAAGTTACTTTTGTTGCCTTTTCTATCCCCTTTTGTGACATACTCCAACAAAGACTGAAGAGTTTTCAGGTTTGATCTGTCTGAAAACTTGGAAGTCGCATCCTTAAAATTCAAAGAAAGCTTCCCATGAATTATAGAAGCAGACAGCCAGCGTAAAAGTTTCAATATAAAGGACTCCTCATGTGATGCCTCCTCTGAGACTACTGGGAGATAGAGACCAGATTCTTTGCACTGAAACGTTTTTTTAGACTTGGACCTCAAGGCAGTAGAAGTAGCCCACATAAGAAAACTTGACAGCTTCTCTCGATTCTGCAAAATACATCCAAATGAAATCTATTGTTTAGCAAAGGGAACAAGGCAACTTTAGCACAATAATGGACATAAAATAAAAATAACATAACAAAAAATGCATTGAGCGAACTCCTTTCTCTTTTTATTTCTTTCTTTCCCTCTTTCTTCTGAACCAGGTATTGATTTAAAACAAAAAAAAACACTACACTAATTTAACTCAATAATGTGAAAGTATTAGACAGACTGCTATATATTTATCTGACACATGAGGAACCTAGTATGCGGCATAAGGTACAAATAGATAAGTAACAAAGTCACAATAGAATGAATCTCACTTCTCTTTTACTCCTAGAACTGCTTGGGAGTTAATCAACAAAACTTTCTGAGTAAAATTTTTTTCCCCTAATTTTAAAGAAAATGAAAATGAAATATAAAGATACCTTAATCATCATAATTGATGATTTTACAAAACTATTTGACGTGAAAAAACAGGTCATAAAGTTCTCCATTGGCATATATATTTTGAAAATCCAGGAGAATACATTATATACATGCAGATATATAGCTATGTACACTCATCTAAAAAGGTATATTAACACACACATACACAAGGGGGGAGAGAGAGAGAGAGAGAGAGAGAGAGAGAGAGAGAGATAACCATGCGAAAGATGTCAACTGTAGGTGCACTCATAAGTATAGCTTCAAGCCCACACTCAGCATTTGCACTACATCTTCCAATGTCATGCTCATTAACAGCAAGACAGATTTCCACTAAAACCTCAAGTGATAGGGTAAAATGAGGCTGGTATATTTGCCTTTTCTGGGACATCTTTAATGTTGATATGATTATCTGTAAAGTTGGATTGACGAAAGCAGCATATTCATTTATCAACTTCATGCCACCAACTAGAAGTTTATATAGATGAGATGCAAGTTCCGTCAGCTGTTCAAAGGCATAGCTTTGCAACCATTCAGTGATATCTTTTGATGAAATGACCACACTGACAACCTAAATCAAGAAACATAAGAATTAGTAAATAAAGAATTTAAGTTCACATTTAGCATTCTAGCATATCCAGAGAAAATTTGGTATTAAAGGGAACATAAGACAATGAAATTTAAGAAGCACCCATACTATGTCCTACCATGACCATGGAAAAATAGCAATTATATTTTTAAGAAATATTTTCCGACATCGAGGAATTCTGATAGTTCATATCAATGATGGAAAAGATGACAACAATAACTCAGTTTCAATCACAAAGCCAACCTCAAAATTTTGCTGAGTCAGAAATTGGTTTCACATGGGATGTGAAATGGAGAAACTACATTCACCTCAAAATACATGGATCACATTCATTTATTTGGATGCTATTCTAAAGTTTGCAGTCAAAAAATTTGCATAGCTAAATGTGTAAGTCTTTAAAGAAATGTGCGATCCCCTTAAAGTGGATTGAAGAAACAGCACTTAAAAACCAATTTTACCCAACCTTATTATTCCACTTAAACTATCAACAAGGACAAAACTTATATAACCTATCTATGTGTCACTCACTAGTGATGGTAATAAGGTAGGCAAACTCCATCCAAAGGCCTAGCCACATATTGGAGAGTGAGGTAAAATGACAACAATTACCTTGAAGATAATATAAATTGTGTATTCAATAAATTATTTAATATTGAACTCAGTAAAACAAGTAAAAAACTTTTAACTGAATGGAGTCAATAAGTAAATTTCATCTTCACTTTAACACTTTAATTAGAAAATTTTCTTTCAGTTATAGGTATAACTGTCAAAGTATAATTTGAAGGTGTAACTTTAATGTTTATAGTAGTAAACATTTTAAAAAAAGGTCATCCACTGACCAACTTGGCAACTATATAAAGTAAACGATTATTTCAAAGAAACACAAAGAGATAATGAAGAAATCCAGAAACCTTCACATCACACCCTACAATGAAATCAATACTACAAAAAGAATTATTCATGGAAAAGATATAGCTACAAGCCAAAAAGTAGAACATTCAAAAAACAAAAACAAAAATAAATTAATCAACATATAGGACACTGTTAACAAATCGTAGAATCAAATGGAAGAAGGTACCTACCTCTATAACCACTTCCAGCTCAGTTAAGAAATTTTTCTTTTCATCTCCAAACAGTACCCTGCTATAGGTTGAGAGAATAGATGATAACCATGAAAACAGACAGCACTTTTCAACCAGATAATGAACCATTTTATGCAACTGTACTGATTTTTTCAGTATCTGCGAAGCAAACAAAATAAAGTACCTTACTGTTACTTATCAAGCAAGTTCATCAAGAACAGTAAAAAATCAGGTTCTAAAGTAAATTTCTCATCCACATTTTTCAAGCATAGAATTTGCTCCACTTATATTGGCTATAACTTCTGAACTTAATGATATTTGAATAACCAAAAGTATATTTAAAATTAAAAGCAAACATCTTATCAAAAAAAAATTAAAAGCAAAATTCTAATATAATCTCTGCAATAATAAACCACCAGCTAAAAAATTCCACAATAATGGGACAAATTGACATCCAAGTTGTCACAATTGTAGCAGTCTAGATGTAAAGATCAAGAACAACAAACCAACAGGAAGAACTCATAGAGCATAAGCCCAACATTTTAATCCACTTATTGTCAACATAAAGCCAAAATCGGCATCAACAAAATACATTTCCTCTATTTCAAAATAATCCTCACTTTTATTCTGAGGATGTCTCAAAGAACTGCCACAACAAAAAGCCAGAGGCAAATTATCTTGTAAATGACCTAATTATAGTAACGTATTTATCTCAATAAAAACATTATTTGTCCCTACAATTAACAACTAAAATATCTGACAAAAATAGGGCTAATTATATTCATTATCTTCCATATATGGAAAATTGATTCCTATAATTTGTATAGTTTCTGTTTTGATGTGTGATCACTAAAGCTTACGAGATTTTGTTCATTTTTATTATTATTAATTTTTTTTTTGTAGTTCCAGAATTAGGGGAGTAGGATGTGGAAAATCAACACTTTCCATTGTTTTTATCTTTGTAGATATTCTATACAATCAATGAATGAAATTGATTTTTTTTTCCTCTCAATCTTTGACATGTGTCAGAGCTTTAGGTGTTTCTTCGACAATCTTCATCACTGCCGCGATACCCACCATTCAATCACAACGATATGTCAAGAACTGCCACTCATAACAAAGCCACTTCTTGCAGTATTGACAAAGTGCTGGTTATCCCAACACCTAGAGAGCTGCAACTGATCAATGCTTGCTGCCACCTCAACAGAACGAATTATGTGAAGTGGTTACAACTAATCCGCACAATCCTTAAGGGAAAGCAAAACTCAACCATCTCATAGGAACAGGGCCGAAGGAGGGGAACCAGAATTATGCTACATGGAATGAGCACAATTGATTATGGCATGGCTTTAAAACTCGATTGCTTCTGAAACCAGAGATACCTGCATGTTCTTACTCATGGCAAAGAATCTCTGGGGTTCAATTCGATAATCTTACTCAAAAGTTAAAGATGAAACCCGGATTTACAAGTTGAAGATCAAGACAACATTGACCAAACAAGGAGTAAGACAGTTATAGAGAATGCTAACCTTTTAAAGGGATTATGGCAGGAGATGGATCATTATCGGATTATAGAGATGAAGAACAACGATGATGCAGCGACCTTGAAAGCCTTCATCGAGAAGGACCGAGCCTACAACTTTCTGGTGGGTCTTACTACTAAGTTTGATCAGATCAGAGTCCAAATTTTAGGCAAAGATAATTTACCTTCGCTTAACGAAGTTGTTTCAATTATCTTAGCCGAAGAAAGTAGACGGGGTGTAATGTTGGAACCAAAATTGATGTAATCATGAATGATGTTAACCAATGGAGGATAGCGAGGATCAAAAGGTGAAAACCAAAATGGTGAAAACGAATAAAATGATTCCAAAAGTGGAGAAACCCACAACTTCTTATGTGTACTTACTATAAGAAATCGAGATATACTCGGAAGCAATGTTGGAGATTGAATGGGAAGTCTCCGGACAAGGGTGGAAAACAAAAAACTCAAGGACAAGCGCATCAAACTTCATTGCAACAAGAGCTAGAAAAGACTTCAGATGCAAGGGATTTCAACAAAGAGGAAATTGAGAATTAGAAGAACCCTTGGCTACTCTTTAGAAGCTGTCAAGTATCTTTTCATTGGCAAAATCAAATAGGTTTCCAATTTCTCACTGTTTAAATGTCTCCGATCAGTCCTTTAAGGACTCCTAGATCATTGATGCAAGGGCCACAAATCATATGACACACACAGCTCACAATTTCAGTTCTTATTTCTCTTGCCCTAGGCGCCAAAAAATCTCCATAGCAGATGAGTCACCAACTATGATAGCCGGTATGGTAAATATTAAATTAAGCCCTAAACTTGTTCTTCATGTTACAAAATTGTCCACAAATCTCCTTTCCATAATGAAACTTTCTTGAGATTTGAGTTGTAAAGTAACTTTCTTTTCCACACATTCTCTATTTGAGGACTAGGATTTGAGAATGATGACAGGATGTGCTAAGGAGAAGGTCGGTCTTTTGAGGAACTCAAGAAGTCAAATGTCTTTTATTGATGCTTGTACTAGGGTTATATGAGCTTTCTTAGTCAAATCAAAAATCGAAGCCAGTGAGATTCTACCAACCTTTCATTTTATGGTAAAAAAATCAATTTGGAGTTAGCATTACAAGGTTTCGATCAGACAATCCCAAAGTTTATTTCAACCAAACATTGTCTCCGTTTTTTCAAAACGAGGGAATTCTCCATGAGACATCTTGTGTTAACACCCCACAACATGGCGGAAAGAAAAAAGGGTCATCTTCTCTCCGCAACCCAAGCCTCCCAAAAGAATGTTCCAAAAAATTATTGGGGAGACACGGTTCTTACAGCCACATATTATAAACCAATATCCCACTCAAGTGTTAAACTCCAAGATCCCTATGAGAGTCTTATCTCAATTTATCCAAATCTAGGTACAAAAAATCTTGACCCTAGCATATTTGGGTGTGTCTCATTTGTTCATATTGATAATCAAACAGAGGGAAGTTAGATCCAAGAGCTCTTAAAACCATCTTTGTCACTACTCCTCAACTCAAATAGGCTACAAATGTTATCACCTTCCTACCAAAAATTCTTTGTTTATGCAGATACCACCTTACTGAAACAGAATCTTATTTCACTCACCCCTATCTTCAAGGGGAGACAATCATTGTGGAAGATAAGGATTTTTTTCCCTCTCGATCTGCCGATGATTGAGTCTCTCCCAAACACTTCCATTACCACTGACCCTGAATAACAACCTGTTGCCAAGACCGAAAATGAAAAACAACATGCTGCTAAGTCTAAAAAACAACTTACCAAGTCTTCTCCACCATTAGAGGCTTCCATTAAAAGACACTGAACCTTTCCCACAACTTGAAAAACAAACAGATGGAGGCAATGAGACTACTACGGACAAGTGATTCTCTTAAGTGTACTCAAGAAGGAAAGATTCCACTCCAGAATAGATGAAAGTCAATACATCAAACTCTAATATTGGAAATAAGGTAATATGTCGTAACCCTTCTATTTCTTCCACAGATTTGGCTCAGTGGTACCAGGAGTGCAAGAACAAGGGTGATAGTCCCAAGTTCGAGCCTCCGAGGACGCGAAAGAAAACCGTGAGGGGTAAAAGGGCCCCAAAGTGGACAATACGGTTGAGTCAAGGGGGACTGGTGAACGGGCCAGCAGCCTTGACATTCTCTATCTTTCCAAAAATGTTCCCCAAATTACAAAACCTTCCATACAAACCTAAACATTGTGTCCACCACCATAACAGTATCTGAGGCTTTAACCTGAGACAATTGGAAAAATGCTATGAATGTGGAAATGCAGGCCTTGAAGTAGAACAACACTTGGGAGATAGTGGACCCGCCAAGAGGGAAAAGACCAGCTGGATGCAAATGGGCATTCACCGTCAAATACAAAGCAAATGGCTCTCTAGAAAGGTATAAAGCAAGATTGGCAGCCAAAGGATATAAACAGACATACAGGATAAATTATCAGAAGACATTTGCTCCCGTTGCAAAGATTAATACTATAAGAATTCTACTATATCTTGCAATCAATTACGATTGTTTTTTACATCAATTTGATATAAAAAAAAATGCCTTCCTACATAGTGATTTAGAAGAAGAAATATATACATATATAATATATATGCAGGTTCCACCCGATTATGACAAGAAAATGGCTCCTAACAAGGTCTGCAAATTAAAAAAGGCATTGTATGGCTTAAACAGTCGCCTAGAACTTGGTTTGGAAGGTTTACAAGAGTGATGCTAGGCAAGGGATACAAACAGAGTCGAGGGAATCATACACTTTTCATCAAACACTCGAGCTCAGAGGGAGCTACTGCATTCATTGTGTATGTTGATGACATTATGGTGACAGGGAATGATCAAGAAGAGAGACAAAGACCGAGGCAGCTTCTAGCAAAAGAGTTTGAGATGAAAGAACTATGAGCGGAAAATACTTCTTGGATTTTCATGTATTGACACAGCACGGTCAAGGCAAAGGATTTTCATGTCACAACATAAGTACATCACCAATCTTTTGAAGGACAGAGGGAAACTAGGCGTGCAAACCATTTAGTACCCCAATACACCCTAATCACAAAATTAGAGAGGCTGAAGACAACATGGCTACTGACAAGGAAATGTATCAAAGATTGATTGGCAAACTCATCTACCTATCCACACGACCTAACAAAGCCCATGAAGTGACCAGTGAGTCAATTTATGCATAACCCTAAGGAAGTGCACCTTAAGGCTGGCTACAAGAACTTGCACTATCTAAAGGGGTCTCCAGGAAAGGGAATTCTATTTAGAAAGTGTAGAAAGAGCTGGACAGATAATCATGCCCAAGGATTAGTTGTAGATTATATTTTGGTTGGACTTATCTCCAATTTTAAAGGAGATTTGTTTACTGATCTGCAGGAGATAATATCCTATTTTTATGGAAATTATCTTCAGCATTTCTTTTTATTTTTATAGTGAATAAATAGGGGGGAGGTATGCCTTACAGCAATGTAAGAACCCCATGGGGTTTGATGTTTATTTCAGTAAAGAGTTTTATGAAAAAATAATTTTTTTCATCACCATTAAAACCTTCATGGTATCGGAGCTTGATCTGAACCTTCACCGTCTCTGAAATTCCAAGATCCCAATATCCCTATGACAAAGTACCCAAGAGCTGCCATGGCAGGTGAGACCGAGAGCAGCACCTCCAACCCAGATTCCAATCAAACTCATGTCACTTCTTCAACCTAGATTTTTGAAAGCAGTACCCTTCCTATCACCAGACACAAGCTCACCGGTCACAACTTCAACCAATGGTCTCATTCGGTAATGATCTTCGTCTATGGGAAAGGAAAGGAGGACTATTTAACTGGAACAGCAGTACAACCAAAGGAGAATAGTCTTTGTTACTGTACATGGAAGGTGGAAAACAACATGGTAATGTCTTGGCTTCTAAATTCAATGACCGATGAAACAGGCGAAAACTTCATGCATTACAAGACCGCGAAGGAGATTCAGGATGCAACCCAAGAAACATATTCCCATAAAGACAACACCTCTGCAACCATTTTACATGATCTCAGGCAAGGAGATTCATCTGTTACTGAATACTTCAACAAACTTATCCGCTATTGGCAACAGCTAGATATGTTGGAGGATGTTACTTGGAACTGTTCTAATGATGGAAAGCAATACAAACAAATGCAGGAAAAAGAAAGGATGTATAAATTCCTATTAGGTTTAAATATTGACCTTGATGAAGTTCGTGAAAGAATTCTTAGCGTAACGCTGCTGCCTAGTGTTCGAGAAGTTTTTTCTAAAGTGCGCCGAGAAGAAAGCAGGAGAAAAGTCATGTTAGGCTCCACAAATAATCAGTCCAACTCTGAAAATTCTGCATTGGTTGTTTGAGGACCTCACTCCAATGCTACCCGAGAACCCAACCAAATAACTCTAATTCTCAAAGACGGAGCAATCGTCAATGGTGTGATCACTGCAGGAGAACCAGAAACACAAGAGAAACTTGCTGGAAAGTACACGGAAAACCAGCTGATCGCTCGTCCTACACAAGACAGCAGCAATAGCAAAGGTAATATGGCCACAACCGAAGCCCAAACTTCTAGGAAACCAAGTCCTTTTAACAAGGAACAAATGGAGATGTTGCAAAAAATGCTTCAGGCCACAATGCAGAGTGCATTAAATCCAGTTGTGACTAATACAACAACTGTGGCTCATCAAGGTAATTCCTTCATTGCACTTAGTTGCTAAAAAACAAGATAAAACATCATGGATTGTTGATTCAGGAGCTTCAGACCATATGACAGGAGACATTACAGCTTTTAACGAATACAGAACTTGCAACAATGGTGCCACGACTCGAGTTGCATATGGGTATTTTTCAATTGTGGTAGGTATCGGTTCAGTTCTGATATCAAAAGATATAAGACTTAATTCAGTTCTATATGTTCCCAACTTAAACTATAACCTTTTGTCTATCAGTAAGCTTACTAAAGATCTGAACTGCATAACTAAATTTTCTCCAAATATGTGTGAATTTCAGGTTTTGAACTCGGGGAAGACGATTGACAGTGCTAAGATGAATGCAGGTCTCTACCTAATGTTGTAGCACTATAGGTTAGGTCATCTAAACTTTCTGTACTTGAAAAGGTTATTTCCATCGTTGTTTAAAAAAAAATCAATAAATTTGCAAAGTGAGGTGTGTCAACTATCTAAACACGTTCGGAACTCTTATCCTTATCAACCACATAAACCTCCTTATCCGTTTTATTTGATTCACAGTGACGTGTGGGGACCTTCTAGGATTAATAACATCTCAGATTCTAGATGGTTTGATACCTTTATTGATGACTATACTAGGATCACCTAGTTATTTTTAATGAAAGAAAAATCAGAGGTTGAGCAAATCTTTCAAACATTTCACAAAATGATCCAAAGCCAGTTTCAAACAAATCCAGGTCCTCAAAATCGATAATGGCAGGGAGTATTTTCATTCCAAACTTGGGTCTTACCTTCGTGATCAATGAATCATTCATCTTAGTTCATGTGTGGATACCCCAGAACAAAATGGGGTGGCTGAAAAGAAAAATAGGCATCTTTTAGAGGTTGCCCGCTCTTATGTTGGCCACTAATGTTCCTAAACAATTTTGGGAGGAAGCAGTTTTGACAACAACCTACCTCATCAATCTATGCCATCTCGTACTCTAAACTTTCAAACTCCATACCAATCTCTTCTTCATACTTATCCCCACGTTTGGTTCATGTCTAATGTCCCCTTAAGTGTTTGGATGTACTACCTTTGTTCATGTTACCCAGCAAAATTGTAGTAAACTCGATCCTAAATCCAGTAAGTTTATTTTTCTGGGTACTCACCAAATCAAACTAGCTACAAATGTTATTTCCCTTTCACCAAGAAATTTTTCACTTCAATGGATGTAACTTTTTTCGAAGATCAGCCATTTTATCCCAAAACCAATATTCAGGGGAAGAATCGTGAAGAAGAATATCATTTTTGGTCCTGCCTTGATCAGTCTATCAAACCAAGTCCTTTACCGAGCACACCCAATCCCGGATCATCTCCTAGTCTTGTTCTACCTTTACCCTATCCCAGCCCCTCACTAAAATCCACTCCTAGTCAACTTCATGAGTCTGAACCTACCCATACCAATCCAGAAACTGTTCAAGAGAAAACAAAAGATTTACTTGTTTATTCTAGGAGACAGAAAACTCAAAAGGGGGCTGAGGACTATACTTCGTCAAAGCAATGTCAAGAGGCTGATTCGATTTCTCTACCACCCTCAATTCACACAGGTAATGCTCCTTTAAATTCTAGCTCTCTGAATTGTTAAAGGACCTTGATCAGCCTATAGCTTTGATGAAGGGGAAGAGATCATGTACTCGATACCCGATCAGAAATTTTGTGTCTTATAAATGATTGTCTCCTAGTTATAAGGCCTTTACTACAGGGTTGACAGACATAAAAATTCCCAAGAATGTACAGGAAACTCAGTCAACCAGAGTGGAAGAAGGCTGTCTTGGAAGAAATACACGCTCTTGAGAAGAACAAAACATGGGAATAGATGGAGCAACCTGTAGAGAAGAAGATGGTTGGGTGTAAGTGGGTATTTTCAGTGAAACATAATGCTGATGGGAATCTGAATCGTTTCAAAGCTAGACTTGTCACCAAAGGATTTAGACAGTCCAATGGTATAGATTACAAGGAGACGTTCGCACCAATAGCAAAGCTTAATTCCATACGGGTTTTGTTATCTCTTACTGCTAATCTAGACTGGCCTCTACAGCAATTAGATGTAAAAAACGCCTTTTTGAATTGGGACTTGGAGGAGGAAGTGTATATGGAAGTACCTCCTGGACTACACTCTCAAGAGAGCTTTGGTAGAGTGTGCAAACTCAAAAAATCACTTTATGGTCTTTAGCAATCCCCTCATACGTGGTTTGAGAGGTTGACTCGGGTGGTTAAGAAACATGGGTTTATTCAATGTCAAACTGATCATACGATGTTTATTAAGCATTCTTTTGAAGGAAAAGGGCCATACTGATAGTGTATGTTGACGACATAATCTTAACAAGTGATTATTTGGAGGAGATCAAGCACCTAAGTGTGTTTTAGCACAAGAATTTAAGATTAAGGATCTTTGTCAGCTTACATACTGTCTTGGTATGGAGGTAGCCCGATCACAAAGAGATATTGCAATTTCACAATGAAAGTATACTCCCGATCTACTGAGAGAAACTGGTATGCTTGGCTGTAAACCAATGGACACTCCTATAGATCCCACCAGCAAAGTTCAAATGAAGGAAGAGGAGCCATTGACCGAGAAAGGTAGATATTAGAGATTGGTACGCAAACTGATTTATCTTTCTCATACAAGACCGAACATTGGCTTTGCTGTTGGTATGGTTAGCAGATACATGAACAGGCCAACAGAAAAACATCTAGACTGTATTTCGAATTCTCCAGTACTTGAAAAAGATCCAGGAAGGGGACTGTTTTTTATGAAGACAACCGAAAGGGATGTGGCAATGTTCACTGATGCAGATTGGGCTGGCTCTCTAACTGACCGAAGGTCAACCACCGGTTACTGTACATTTGTTTGGGGAAACTTGGTTACATGGCGAAGCAAAAAACAACCTTTGGTTGCTAGGAGCAATGCTAAGCTGAGTTCAGAGCAATGTGTTAAGGAATATGTGAAGGTATTTGGCAGGGAAGAATGCTGAAAGAATTGAGAATTTCCACCAATGGTCCTATGACACTACTTTGTGATAAAAAGGCTGCTATTGAGATTGCAAAGAATCCTGTTCATCATGATAGAAACAAGCATGTAAAAATTGCTCAACATTTCATTAAGGAGAAAGTGGAAGAAGGTATGCAGAAGCTGACTTATGTTCCTACCAGTCACCAAACAGCAGACATTCTAACGAAAGCAGTGTCCAAAAACAGTTTCGAAAGCTTGAAATCCAAGCTGGGTATGATTGACATACATAACCCAATTTGAGGGGAGTATAGAAAGAGCTGAACAGATAATCACACCCAGGGATTAGTTGGAGATTATATTTTGATTGGACTTATCTCCTATTTTAAAGGAGACTTGTTTACTGATCTGCAGGAGATAATATCCTATTTTTATGAAAATTATCTTCAGCATTTCTTTTTATTTATATAGTGAATAAATAGGTGTGAGGTATGCCTTACAGCTATATAAAAACCCCATGGGGTCTGGTGTTTATTTCAGTAAGAGTTTCATGAAAAAATAATTTTTTTCATCACCGTTAAAATCTTCAGAAGGCATGACAGACTTACGCTTGAAGCCTACACTGATGCAGACTATGCTAGAGTTGACAGAAGATCTACCACCAGATGTTCATTTGTTGGAGGAAATCTTGTCACCTAGAAGAGCGAGAAGCAGAACGTGTTAGCTAGATCAAGTGCAGAATCTAAGTTCCAAGCAATGGCACAGGGAGTATGTGAGTTGCTATGGTTGAAAAGCATCCCAGAACACTTAAAAGTTAAGTGGGAAGAACCTATGAGATTGTGACAAGAAGTCCGCAACTAGTATTGCTCACAACGCTATAAAACATGATCGGACTAAACACAACGAAGTGGATAGACATTTTATTAAAGAGAAGCTCGACAGTGGTCTTATTTGCACACCCTTTGTTCCATCCAATTCTCAATAGGCTGATGCACTTACAAAAGGGCTTAGTAATCCTTTGCTCCAAACATTAGTTTCCAAATAGGGAATGGAAAATATCTGTTCACCATCTTAAAAGGGAGTGACAAAAATAGGATAATTATAGTCGATATCTTCCATAAATGGAAAATTGATTCCTATAATTTGTATATTTTCTATTTTTATGCGTGATCACTGAAGTTTAGGAGATTTTGTTTTTTATTTGGTAGTTTCAGAATTAGGGGAGTAGGATGTGGAAAATCAACACTTTCCATTGCTTTCATCTTTGCATATATTCTACTGAATCAACGAATGAAATCAGTTTTTTTTTCCTCTCATATTTTAACAATATCTATTGCCTAATCTTATTGTTGTTACATATTTATTTCAACCAGCCCCACAATGTGTAGGAATCCCATTGTCCATATTACAGCACGTGATTCTTATAATTCTTATTAAGATAAGCTTTTTCCACGACTAATTGAACAAACAAGCAAACTCTAGCTAGCAGGAGAAATGATGTAATCTAGCTTGATTGGCTAACTTCTCGAGTGTAGGATTCATTAAGGAGAAGCCTTTTTCTAACTTTAACATATCATATGGAACTCTAATGTTCCCATGCGTCCTCCACACCCACAAAAAATCAGTAAACATTTGATTGAATAGATATGTTTCATCCAATCACATCGAGTTAGCTGAAGGTGTTCCTCAGGTTCATGGTAAAACCATGCAATAATGTATTAAAATTGTGGACTTGGCATTGAATCCAACTTGAACTCTCCAATTCTATGTCAACAATTTCGACGAATGATGTGACTCTTGGGACAAACAGAAAACATGTTTGGTTTATAGTATTAAGTATTGAAAACAACTTAATTCAAATATAATAACTCAATTCACAAAACAAAATTTTAAAAATTAAATAAAAATAACAATATTTTTATTAAATAATATTATGCACATTACATAAATAATATTACTTTACACTATTTAATACTAATATTAAATATTGTCTTTTAATCATATTAAAATTTAATATAATTTAAATAATATCATAATTAAATATAATACAAAATAAAATAATTAATTAAAAAATTTTCTATTAAAAACAATATTAAATAAATTTTTTTAATATTATGTTTTATTAGATAATAATTGAGATTAACAAAATTCTAAATATTATATATTAAATAATAATATGAATTAATAAATTATAAATTAATAATATTATTATATTTATTTTAATTGTAATAATATTAAATTATTATTAATAATATAAATTCAACTGATTAATTTATAATAAATTATAAAATTACTAAAATATATTATATTTAATATAATAACATTATTCAATGTTAAGTATTCACTTTTTAATAATATTAAATTATTTAATAGTAAAAGTGATATGTTTAAATTTAACTAAATAATATACTGTACAATAATAATTAATTATATTAGATTAAAGTAATTAGCAATAATATTAATTATTAAATATCAAAATTATAATAAATGATATTATTTTACATATATAATATATTAAATAAAATGTTATACAAGTTTAAATTAAATAAAATTACGATATTATAGTTTAATATAATTTATATTTAATTATTTTTTACATTTTTCATTTTTCTATATTAAAATAAATATATTATTTTTATATTATTTTTAAGTAAACAATTCTATATTGAATTTTAATATTTATTTTATTTTAAAAAATTAATTGAATTTATTTTATATTTTTTTAATGAAAATGTCAATATTATATTAATATATAGATACAATTCACTTATAAACAGTTTCTAAAAACAATGGAAATATGAAATTTTTGTTTCCAACAATTTTGGAAATTCTTTTTTTCATTCTTTTGAAAACAGAAATGCATTACCAAACATGTTTTCCACTACTATTTTCAAAAAAAAAAAAAACCTAAAAAAAAAAGAAAATTAAAACAAAATCGATGCCTTCCAAAAAAACATTTTCCAGAAATTATTTTTCGAAAGTCATTTTTAGTGAACCAAACAGAACCTTACGATTCTCTCAAAAATATGATATAAATACTTCCATCATTTAAGAAATAGTTTGGCTCATTTTCACATCACCAATCTCTTCACAGCTCTAACTCTAGGTCTTAATCACTCATTTTCCAATTTATTTCCCATTACATCATTCATCGCATATTTAGAATATTCAAACAACCTAAGCTTGGTACCACTCCAATACCAATGCAAAACCTTATTATTCCTCACCTATCACCAGTCACCACACTTTAGTTCTTCAAGGGTGGCTTCTTACCCTTAGATATATGTAACACGACCTAAACTTTAAAGAACCCAAACCACAATTATCAAACTCCCAATGCACCCTTCATTTGTAACCGTACGTCAACTTTGTACAAAATGAACTGTTACTCAATTTCTTATAGTGTAAAACTTACATATACTACCAGTTATAATTAGTTTGAACTTATTTAATATTTTCTTATTCCTCAAGCTCTTTCAAAGAAGAAATATATAGGGACACAGGGAACAGAACCACATTAAAGAAAAAAGATGATTGTATCAGTGATAAGATGATGACGAGTGAGAACTAAATTTGCAGAAAGAGTGACATGCTTCAACATTTTGAATAAGCCGGGCAACCACAAGAATATGCTAGTGAAAATAGGCTTAATAAAAAAATACCCTCACCCTTTTGCACAAAATGATATAAACCCCCAACACTTTATTGCATGCAAATTAGTACATAAATTTTTCTTTTCTGTAAATAAACCACCAACTTTACAAAATAACGTAATTAAGTCCAAATTTGTTAAACGACACTAACTGCCATTTGAATATCCTACATGGTACCTAACGTGGCTAGCTTTGTGAGTTACCATGGGGCAAGCCACGTGTGCGATACACATGGAAGTATGTGTCGTTTAACATATTTAGATTTAATTGCATAATTTTGAAAGGTTGGAAGTTTATTATAAAAGTTTATGGACTGATTTGCATGTAATAAAACATTTAGGGTTTAGCTCCATTTTGTGCAAAAATTTGAGAATATATTTGGCTATTAAGCTATGAAAATATGCAATAAAGTATATAACAAAACAGACAATCAAACATAACAGCCTAAATATTACCTGAAGAATTAGTTTCTTTGACTCAAAATCTGAAAGAGGGGAAGCATAAAAACTCATCAGAGTCTCTAGAATAGAGCTCCTGATATATAACCACGCATCATCCTCTAAATTAAGTCCTGCATAGGCTAGGCGAAGTACCCAGAGTCGCTGTGCCCTAAAATTGACAGCAGTACTATGGAAAAAATCATGGAACAAAGGTATTTGCTGCAAAAATAAATTAAGCATATAAATAGTTGGCTACCTATATGGTAATAATTAGAAAAGAGAAAGCAATTTAAAGAAGCATATTTAATAAAAGGTTTTTGGCATTTTGCAAAACTTGTCTTGGTGATAAACAAGTACCTTCATATTTACCCTAGAAGAGTCCATCAAATGCTTGTTTAAGGTTGAATAATGTTCATTCAAAGGATCCAATAAAATCAGTGATGTCTCCGCAGCAAAAAGGGCTATAACAGAAGGGATCCTTTGCCATGGCTCTTCTATTCCATTTTGCATATACATCAACAATAAGTGAAGTCGCATAACATCTTTTTTCTTCTGACACCCCTGAAACAATTAATTTGAACTTCAGATAAAAATTGCTTCACTAAAAATTCCATGAAATTAGCAAACTTACAACAATCAATCAATGATGCATAATACCCACATTGATAATATCTAAGAAAATTAACAGCTCAACTCTGGTCTACATTCAATTACCAATGTTTAGGGAATCTACTTCCAGAAAGAATTATTTAATACAGGGTAATCTCAAAATTTCCACATTTCGTGCATTGGGGAAGCATTGAACTGAAACAGGCAAATTGTGAGCAAGCCAAGGAGTAACTTATAACATAAACCAACCAGGAAGGACATTTTACTTTTAAAAAGAAAGATTTATCAGTTGAATTTATTAATATTACTTTTCAAAGTAATTGTGGTTTTCTCTTTGTTGGTGAGAAGCAAGATGATTCAAATTGTGCGAACTTCAACAGATTCACCATACAGCCAAAAAAAAAAACCAAACAGATCTGAGAACAAGGTTTTCTTTCTGTCTGTATGTAAACGCTACGCTTTAAAGGCAATATAATTTTGCAAGTCACCTAAAAGCTCATTTTGTCAAAAACAAAGAGGATAATACTTACGATTAAAGGTTATGGTAAATGGAGAAAATTATCATAATTAGAAAACCCCAATACTTATTCTTCCTCCGAAAATTTTTGTAAAGCACACACAGATAAACAACTATTACTCTATAACCATCAAGGTGACAGATGTTAAATGAGATGTTTGGTGAATGGAACTGACCTATGTTTGTAAATATGATATGGCTTATACTGAAGTGGAGGAATAGGGATATTTTAGTAAATGATAGAGTCCCAGGGATGGCAAAATGAAAGATCATAGGAAATGTTACCAAGGAATGGCTCACCATGTCCATGAGCAAAGACTAAAAGGATCCTAGATCAGAAATCCTTCTCCATTCAATTAAACCAAAATTGGGTTGGCTTAAACTCAAGTTGTTGAAACTGGAATCAAAAAGGGAAAATATAAAGCAGAAGCTGATGGAGTTATTACAAGGGAATGGTAGAATCGGATAGCATGTTTTACTTGCTTCCTTGGAGATTGTTCGATTGACCTTGTGGAACTTTCAAGAATAGAACATGGAATTTAAATAGCTAAGAGTATAGAACTGAACAGAGTGGAAATTGAAACCGATTCATTAACTCAGTGCTCATGATCAAACAACCTACCCCAACTCCACACCTCTTTCCGAAAAATTAGATAAAAAATTTCTTGAACACAGTTGGACATCCCCACATCTCTAGGCAAAAGAATTTCATAGTAGACTGGCTACCCATCAAAAGTTTATTTAAACACCCCAGAATCCAGATTTACCTGCAGCAAGCTCCAAATAATCTGAAACCTCTCCTGCTTAATTAAATTGTGGGAATTGGATATCCCAGACTAGTTTAATTGTTTTTGTTCATGAACATTGGCCCTCTCTTTTACCAAAAAAACAAAAAAGTGCAGCAGTAACTGATACATAGAAAATGTAAAAATCCAGTACCTCCAGTGAAATCTTGAATCTTGAAATAACTTCATATGCCAATTTTCTTATCCCAACATCAAGAGAAGACATGCTAACAAATGCAACTGCAAGCAAGCCTAAACCAGCAAACTCGACTGGTTCAATATAGCCTGCTAACAAACTATGAATTGAAAAGCGCATGATGAAAACAGGATCATATCGCTGTATTTTTCCAGCACCAGGAGAACGAGGCTGCAAACATTGAAATTATAAAAATTATGTGTACTACAGAAAAATCATAACATGCAATACAAATGCTAGAGCCACATAACAAAATTAAGAGCAATGGACTAAAGTAACTAAAGATGTACCTTACTCATGTCCTTGAGATTATCTGTTTGAAACTTGTTTAAGGATAAAGCCACATCACTAGCAGTCCTATCATAAGGAAAGTGCAGCACTGTAGCAGCACATACTTTGGGGTCAATCGGAAGATTCTCCCTATACTTAATTTTTCGATCTTCTTGAACAGCTTCAGTATCAGTCATGGTATCAGTAGAAGCACCATGCTCCAGCCCACGTTCCTTTTTTACTTTCATAGCAGCACTGCCCCAAAGGTAATCCATTTCAGCAATATATTCAGATTCCGATGAATCAATTGACTCAATCTCATTCATCAGACTATATATCTCCAAGTCAATTTCACTAAGTGTTGCACCATAAGAAGACAAAAGCAGCAAATGCAATTCTTTAATATTTATGCCATTATCATTTCTAGAATCAAAACCAGACTGGTCAGCGCCAGACTGTAGGAGTGTTCTAAGTAACTTAAGAATTTCTAACTGCTTGACACACATCTCAGCTGCTTCCTGATCATCCTTGCTATCCTTCATATTTGAAGTGATTTGAGGGATAACAAGCAACCTCAGAATACTGGACATAGGCCTGAAAAATATACCAGTCTCAGAGACGGATGATTTAGAGATAGAGCAAATCATAGGGCCAAACTGAGAGTGACCAAGCAACATTTGAAGGCATAGAACACGAAAAAATTTTCCCTCTGACAGCAATACAAGGATGCTTCGTAGAATCCTTGGTGTATTGGAATCTTCTAATCTGTAGAGAAGAGTGGATCTCACTAACTTTTCCACAAAGGGAATAGATTGCAACTGAGTTAGATAACTGCGCATTTTGCTGGTCACTTGAAGAATATTTCTCAAGATGAAAACTTCCAAACATCTGTACAAGCATAAGCAATCCCCACTACTTTCTATTATTGATGTGGAATATTCTGGAACTAAAGGTAATTTCTTAACCATCCATTGCCATGCACCCACTAAAGCATTCAGAAAATGCATTCTTGATGAATCAGCTTTATTAGATCCCAATGTTAATGAGATTTCCTTCAAGCCTTCATCTGCTTCTTTTGGCCAAAACAGAAGTTTATCATCGTCCAGAAATAACAGCATCCTACAGAATGATATTTTGGCAACAATTTTATTAATATGGTTCAATGACTTGTTAACTGAATTAAAATCCATTTCAGTAACATCACAATCAAGCAGTTCTTCATGTGTAGCAGAACATGAGAAAATGGAATTAAAAAGCTCCAATCGCTTTTTCAGTTTCAAAGAGTCTCCACTTAAGCAAAAGTGATATCTCAACAAATGAATTGCTTTCCCAAGACGACTTCCATCAACCAGATTAAGAAGTTCTTCAGCAGAAGATGGCAAGAACTCACTGTACTCCTCCTGAAATATATCTCCAGACACAAAGCTCTTCCAATGCACAAAACCATTCAACAGCATCCTCGAATAGAAAGATGGTATACTTTTAAAATGCTGGTAAAAATGCTTCTCAAATTTCACAAGAGCTGAATTTAGCAATGATAAAGCAGCAGGAAGAAGCATCATGAAGTCCTGATCTGAAAGGGCATAGCCAGAAACTTCTTTCAACAAAACGCCATTGGCAAGAAGATTTCTGTTTAAGATACCTAAATATAATTGCCCAAAGATTGATAGATGCAGGGGACTCATCTCAATAAGAAGATACAACAGTTTAGCTTTTGCAATGCTAGTCCTACAAATGCAATGAGAAACCATTTCTACGGGGGTGCTCATTACAACCCTTGACATTACCACACTTGATGGATGAAGTTCACCTTGATGCCTCTTTTTTTGCCAATACATGGCACTAACAGCTCTTAGCAAACACGTATCAACAAAATCCAATTTGAAATTACAGGCAAATTTACAAACTCGAACATAGATATCCTCCAAGAGGTTAACATCAAAAGTCTTCTCTTCCACTTCCCATAAGAAATCATATGGTGCTCTCTTTATTAGAGGCTGCTGCAAATAAGTGGACAGAACTTCAAAAACACCACACGCAATAGAAAAACCAACACACAAAGCAGACATTACATGAAAATTTTTAACTGTCAGTTCTTTCATATCAATTCTACTAAACATCCAATGCCCCAATTCAAGAAGCTCAAAAGGGGATATAAATCGAATCAAAGCATGTATGGCACAAAATGATGAGAAAAGTGGCTGCAAATCTCCACCAGCACAGCACACATCAAACCTATCCCTTAGATCTAGAAAAAGCCTTTGAACAAGGGAACTGAAAGCCCTCTGAAATGTCTTCCTTGCCCCATCTTCAATGACGCAACGATTGCTTTTGGAAAAAGACAAGTAGTACTCCAAAGTCGCAGTCAACAGAACAAGGACATGATCATCTAATTTATGAAGTCTCTGCCTAGATGAACTCAGAAAAGTCTCCAAATCATTCCCTATGAGTCCCGTTGTCACCTGACTCACCTCCTTTTTACAGCTCAAAGGACAAGTCAGTGATGATATCACTGCAGGATGACATAAGATAGCTTCTGCCACTTCCCTTATCATTTCTGCAGACAAAGGAGCCTCACTATCCATTGAACATTCAAAATCAGGCTTTAAAGCCAACAGTTGGGAAAACATATTCTTTACAAGAATCAAACACATATCAGAAAGTCGTTCCAGTTCAGTTAACTGTTTGTTTCTATAAAGCATTCGTACACGATAAAGCCAAAATAACACAAGGCGCAGACAGGAAATGAGGCAATCACTAGTCCATTCTGACCTTTTAGCCAAAAGCAAGCTCTGTATTTTGGAATACTCAGATAAATGGAGGGCATCAAAGCTTATAATTGCAGAAAATAGCACATGAAAGGGAATCTGCTTCAAAAGCAAACTAAAGGCTGTAGCAGCAGATTCTTTCATATCAAAATCAATACCAGAGGCCATTCCTTCAGCATCATCGATGCCTTTCATATGGATCTTTATCAAAGCCATTTCCATACCAGGAAAAAACACTTCAGGCCATAAATTAGAAAGACCAACAAGAAAATTTTGGTCACTAAATATTATTGACGACAATAGTGGAACAGCTACTCCAAGCTTCAGAGAAATAGTCATTACTGAAGGAAAATACATTAATATATCCTCGGGTGTTGCACATAACAGTGCAGAATAAAATGCTTTAGCTATTTCATTTAGTTCACCAGGATGCTCATTTCTAATAAATTTTTTCACTTCACCAAGTGTATTTGCAAAAGAACTATCATCGAGGAGAGCAGTTTTGTCTATTGAAAGAACGTACTGAGGCTGTTGACACCATGAATTTTGTGAAAAGTACAATAAGCTCTTCATTGGCCTCCACTCACATAAGAAATCCCCAGAATCATAAACCATGGAACGGCGACCACCGAGTCCCTTGGACAAAACTGATTGAATTAAATCAGACAAAAATCCCGCATCTACCTATCAAATTTCACTGATATTAGAAAATCACAAATAGACAGTATTCAAGCATAAGATAAAGAGCAAACGTCATACCTGTGTCTGCAAGATATACTTCACTGTATTGCACACATACAATGATATCATTGACTTCTCATATAATGAAAAGGTTCCAGATGAGGAGCTGAGCAATCTTAGACACTTATCAAGGGCACATAAAATGAGAGGGCTAAAGTTAGGTGATATACCTGCAGAACATGAATAGTTGTTTAAGTAAATAGTACTTCCATTTATAATGAACTTTGAGGGAAAGAAAAATCTTAAGCAACAGACCAAAATCTCTTCCCAGCCTACCTTAGATATTTTACAAAATAAGATTTACTTTCCAAATTATTAGCAAAGTGCCATAAATTCAAATTTTGCCAGTGAAACTTTGTCAGTTGACACAAAATCTGACAGGACCAAAACATCTATCATAAATTCTTGAAGTAACTAAGACAAGGACCAGCTCTGTTCACATCAATTTCTTGATATATTGGAAGAGATAGGAAGCCAAAATTCCCCATTAATTGCAGATCATTCAGTATTTGAACAAGTAATCTCAATGTCAAACAGCTTAAAGCAATCTAGACATTGAAATTTAAAGCACCAATTACTAGAAGCATAAATATACAATACTCCCCATCTCTTTTTGTTTGTTTCCATTTGAATTTCAGGGAGATAAAGAAAAAGAAAAAAAAAAAAAAACTTCAGTGTATTTTTTCTTAAAAGTTTAAATCTTTTATAACATTCATTTTCAATATATTTTAATATCAAAAGGTATTGAGTGTTCAAAAATGGAAAGGAAGGCAATCTTGGGACATCCCAACAAGGATAACAGGACAAAGAAAATTAGACAGTAATTATTATTAGTAACAACAAATTCGATTTACAAAACTACGCATGCAAATATAACAATATAAAGTCAACAAAATCATATAAATTACTAGTTACCTTTCAAGCGGGATATATAATGCCTAACATTATCCCAATGTTTGGACAGATTATTCCCAATGGTGGAAATAGCATCACCTAAGAATGAGACAACAACAGCAGACAGGCTCTGCAGCACTTTTACTCCTTGCACCTCAACAGACGATTTATTTCTGCTATAACCTGGCAAGAATAAGAACCATGCATCTATTTCACATGGGTTTCTGTCAAAAGCACCAGTACTCAACATAGCTGCTCTTGCCAGAATATATGCTTGATTCTTTATGTCACTATTTGGTGAAAGAATTAGCAAGTTAATGAACGTCTGCAGATGCTTGTACATCAGTAATGGGGCTCTATTGGATTTTCTATTCCCTGGAGACAATCCTATATATTCAATTAGCAAAGACAGAAGAGAGCACTGCAGATCTATTAGTAATGCTGGACTGCTCAAAAGATTAATGAAGAAGTCAAATGATCCCTCCAACACAGTTGGTACAGCCCGCTGCAGAAAGTAAAAGAAAAAACTATTATAGAATTAAATTACAGTAGAGATCATTCACCTAGAAGTCAAATAAAAACGAATGATACACTTCCATTTTTCCTCAAAATGATACTCTAATATGATGTATAAAGCCAATCCATGGAACTCATTTAGTGCCTTGACTGAAAACTTCATAATGCAAAAGAATCCTACTAAGCAAAATCAAATATCTATGAGAAGACAAGATCCGTCAGTCGAACATGTTTGATCTTGGTCACGGATCTCGCAAACAAGGTTCTATGAATTGAAACTTAGAAGATGCATATTCTAAGAAATGAAACTTACAAGATATATCTTGAGAGTGTCAAGAAGCTTAGAGTAGAAGTAGATCTTCACATCTTTTAATTCCAAAATGGGGCTGGAGTATAGGTCTAAACCCCAAATTTCTGAAATGACATTCCAAAATTCTTTTTCAATGTCCAACTCATCTGTCAAACATGCATCTGCAACAATGTCATGATCCTCAGGCAAAGCAGCGTCAGGAGCAGAGCTTATCCCACCTATAATAATGTCTGAGTCCTCCTTTGAAAGACCAGTTTTCAATTTCTTTAAACTGCTGTTTTCTGAAAATTTTTCTAAACCAGGTTTCCTTTTCAAAGAATGCTTAAGAGTACCACCTTGGGTAACCAGCGAAGAAAGTAGCGTCAACAGGACCTGTATATCAGGGATAAAAGTTCGAACCTCATTCTGAATGTCTTGCTTTAACAATGCCCAGCTTTCCATCATCTGATTTCTCACAGAAGAAATGTGGTTCAAAGAACTAATGAAGGAATCCAACAACTTCAATGCCTCCAAAAGGAGCCTTAAGGCTCCATGCTTCACAAAAAAATCAGAGTGAAGCAAACCCTTGGTGACTACAGATCTGCAGAGCGGACGAGGACATATGCATTTAATGATATTCTGCACATCTACACTATCAAAGGCAGGTGGATCATGAGACTTAGCATCAAGGAAACCAAATGGGTTTCCCATGGCCACTGAGGAAATCAAGCTTGCTGCCAGAGAAACAGTAGAAAACCTGCAAGTGCTTCAGTTACCATTAATACATGCAGTAATATAGGATATAGTATTAACAAGGAAAAAAGACAGGATCTTATGAAAGCAATGTGAAAAACAGACCAAGTAGGCGAAGAATGATCTTCAACACTGTATGGAAACTCATCCAGATAAGCTGCAGCTAAGGATGGTCTCCCCCTAAGAGTAGCCAAAAGTAAGTCCTTGTGATAGCCAATCTCTGTCGCTTTTAGCTTTTTCATGACCCCCAATAATCTCTTTGGATTACCCTTTAATGGATTAGGTTGTCTCTCCAAATCAGGCATCAATCCGTTACAAGGATCTGTGCAAACCATAAGAAGAACACTATAGGCCAATTCTGCAGCAACCCCACCATTCTCCCTTCCAGAAATGTTCACCAGCTGTTCCAAAGTAACACTGCCAAAGAGAACACTCCTAAGACCAGGGGGCACTAATGACTCTTCTGTGAGTACCCTATCACGCAATGTAACCAAAATATATGTGACAGTTTCATCATCATCATTCCCAAGGCATCTTAATACACCAGAATACATTTCCCTCTGTTGCAAGACCCACCTCAATAACCCCGGCTTACCCATCTCCAAAAATGACATAGCAAATCCAACAAACGACTTTCTAGTTGAATGTTTTTTCTTATCACTCGGCTTTCTTTTCTTATACTCAGAAAGCTTGGGAAATCCCTGGAGTTTAAAATCAAATTTCTTGGCAACCTCAAAAGCCAACCCTGTACCACGCCTAACAACCGATCCCATCAACAAAAGTGCAGCATTTTGTCGCTTCCCATCTTTACTATTCAATTCCTTATAAACATCCTCCAACTTTTCATCCACAATCATTCTAGCAAACTTATCAAGCACTCTACTCACACCCGATTTATCATTATATCTTCTTCCCTCAGGATGACTCAAAATAGTTGAAATCAATGACAAAACATAGGACATTCCAGGTTTCCCCTGTAGAAGCTTCCAAGCTTGTAGAAGCTCCAGCAAGGAAGGAGAAGCTTGGACATATTTATGAAGCAATTCAGCTCCAGCATCAGTTTTGAGCAACTTAACAAACTCTTTAGTAGCATTTGAAAACAATTTGATTTCAATAGAATTAATCTTAGGTAATAATTCTTTCAGTTTAGCTTCACAAGATGATTCAAAAACAGTTGTCTTAGAAGCTCCTTCCTCACTTTCAGTATCATTACCACCTTCCATTACTGCAATTAAACAATACCAAAATAAATAAATAATGACAATTATTCGAACCAAATTTCATTATTAGAAAATCCCAGCTGTTATAGATATTAATTACCATCACAGAACAAGAACTAAACAAAACCAAGCAAAATCAATAAAAAAATTTCAAAATATCCATTGGAAATTTAAAAAAAATGGAAAACAAAGAAGATGAAAAACCTTAATTATTAGAGACAGAAAAGGGTTCCTCCCTTAAAAGGATTGCAACGGGTAGGATCCCTGCTAATTTAGGATACTAATTTCGGAACATGATTATCGATCAAGGTACCCGAACCCGATAAATACTCAACTATTATTTATTTTGGCTCTCGAACCCTATTGAAATAATACACAAAATACCCAATAGATACCCCTTCCCGTTATTTACCCGATTATTCAACCGAAGTTTAATAATACCTGTTACTTGACCCCCAAACCTAAACCTGAGCAAGAAAAGCTACTTGTTCAACATAAAATCAGTTATGCAATATTATATTAATTAAGTACATAAAGTCAAGCAAGAACTAATTTAAAAAACAAGTTCACTCATAATTCAACAAAAAACTAAAAAAAAACCAACTTGATGTCCATGTAATCTGTTTATGAAACCAAAACAAGAGTTCAAGTCCTGAAAAACAACAATGGACAAGCAACTTGAATCCACAATGATCTTACACAAATAAAATAGATAAAATATTAAACTCTTCCAGTCAGAGAGAAATCAAACAAGCACATGAACAATTTTCATGTTTTCCAGATAGTAAACTCCAGGTTTTCCGGATAGTATCTTATCTAAAGGAGAAAAAAAAGGGCAAAACGGCACATGAACAATTTTCAAACAGAAATACTTGTCTTATTAACCTCCTAAATTAATTGTTCAAAAGCCAATTAGCACCTGAAAACACAGAAATAAAACGGAGAAAAGAAAACCTGAGAAAAATGGTCAAATTTTGGGTTTCTAGTGTTCTTCAAACCGAAGCAAGCAAATCCATTTAAAGACAAATTCTATTCAAGGAAAGAGAAATATGTCAAATAACCTTGAAGAACTAAAGTCCAAACTCGGATGCTGAGTGCGGTGCGGCGCAGGTGCTGGGATTGGGAGCTGGGTGCGGCACAGGCAAGGAGAAGGAGTTCGGTCAGTCCAAACTAAGATCGGCGCTGGGAGTGGGAGCTTTCATCAACAGACGAAAGGTTTGGTTATGCGCAGCTGAGAGCGAGGGAAAAAAAAATCCGAAAGGAAGGAATGTTAAGGTGTATTGAGTTTGGGTCCGGATGACAGATAGAGCTGGGAATGGGCCGGATCAGGCTGATTCTAAGCCGGACTAAACCGGTTCCAGCCCATTACCAGCAAGAATTAGTGTAAGCTGGTTTTATAAAGGGCCGGACCGCATTAAGGCCACTGATTTCCAGGCTGATCTTGACCGGTCCTGAGCCAATTTTATTTTTAATTTTTAAATTTATTCATTAATTTAAAAAAATAAATAATCATTTATTTAATATATTTTTATCTAATGAAGTTAGTATAGTAAAGTCGTTGTAATAAAGATAAAGTTTTATTATAATAAATAATATTATTAATTATAATAAAGCTATTATAACTTATTTAATATAATTATTATAATAAAGATAAAGTTATTATATAATAAAGTTTTTGTATATAACAAATAATGTTATTATAATAAAGTTATTATTTAAAAAAATTATAATACTTTTAATTTTTTATAAAATTAAATTTATTTATTACATTTAAAATATAATTAAATTTATCATTTACCATATGAAATATAAATAAATATGTCATTTTACATTTAAAATATTTATTCATTTCTTTTTACTTCTAAGAAAACATATTTATTTAATATGTTTTTAATATATTCATTTTGTATTTTAAATATTTATTAATTTTTAAACTTATAACATTAATTTATTTGGTATTTAACAATAATAAATGAAAAAAAAAAGGAAATCATTTTTTTTTCATGAAAACCCCCTTCAAAATTAGAAAGGTAAAAACCATGAGACTGTAGTCCATAAAAAATTTTACTTTGAGTGAAATTATTTACAATTTTATATACAATTTTTTTTTAAAAAAAGTAAAACTATCTTATTCCTTATAATTTATAAGAATTGACTTAAAATGTTCCTCCTCATTGTTTGAGAGATTATCAACAAACTCATTGGTCATTCTAAGTTTTCTATTATAGGATCCCGCTTCAAACCAATCTTTGAGGAATGTTAGCATGCATAATGAAGTCGATCAAATTAAGATTGGTTCGATGGTCTCCAATGATTCTCCTACATGTCGAGAATGCAGATTCTGAAGCAATAGATAATGCTTGCATCTTGAAAATATCTCGGGCCATGGAAGCAAAAATCAAAAATTGCCTTTGATTTTTTTTTTTACCATTGGAGAAGATCAAAGTGCTTATCTATTCGAAAACTTTGACTTAAGAAAAATTTTATCTCATTAGAGCTACCTCTACCATGACTTCGTCGAGAAGAGGTTGTTGATCCGAATTCGCTGGCTTTTCCTTTTAGCTACATTCTCTTCCTTGATGCTACCTTCATTGTGTCGAAAATGCTAAGGCTACTGCCGCCACTATCATTTTCTTCATTTGATTCTTCTTGTCCTTGGTTGGATTGCTCCCTTCACTTTTATAAAAATTAAATAAATCTCAAAAATACATGTTAATTGAGAACTTTTGGTCCTCAATATAATCAAGCCCAAGAAAACCTTTATAACTAAAGACATCTCTATAGTTAACTCACCTTAACTAAGATCTAATAAAGTTGCAATACGATAAATAGAAAGAATTGTTTCCCAATATTTTTTAAAATTTTCCTCTATGTCACATACAAAAGAAAATAAAGTTTCATCACTCCTAAACTTTAAAAAATTATCAAACATTGTAAAAACTATAGGAATAAAGTAAAGTGTGGTTAGATAATATTGAATTAAAAATCTTTCAGTTGTGTCTTTAAAAATAGATAATAAATCAACACAGCTTTCAATAAAAATCCAATCATTATCATTAATTGTTTAAATTGGGCTACTTTTAAAATTGTTATAAAAAGGGGTACTAATATCTATGTAAGGTAAAATAAAAAGAAAGGAAACGGTGAAGTGAGTTTCATCTTATTTCAATAGAAAGTGAAATGTTATAGCATTTATGTTATTCACTTGACAAATTCACTTCCATTTAATTTTTAGTTTAGGTTATAGATTCATTTTGCTAAAGTTTTAATTTTGAACACCCAAATTTATAATATGACAAGCACATCTAACATGAAAAACACATTGCATAATTGGATTTAAATTTCTATTTAATATAAGAATATTTGTGGAATTACTTGAAGTATTATCTAAAGTAATAGAAAAAAATTTTATTTTCAATTCCATATAATTTACACACATTAGTAATTTACTGAGTAATAATATATAAATTATGCGATTGTTTTAATACATCTAAAGATAAAATATGTTTTTTGCATGCACCAATGTTTATCTATCCAATGACAAGTTATAACAAAATAACTTGACCGTTGATACTTGTGAGACCCCATATATGTATAAGCATGACTTTGTATATATATGTAAATAGTGATGTGCTTGTAATGTGAGGTATATGTGATGTAAGTCCATAAATTAAATGTGCACACAAGTAATAAGAGGTGTGATTGTACATACAAGTTATATTATGTATGAATGTGAAGAAATAGACTTAAACATGTGGAGAATGTGAGTAGAATGAATTATGAGTAGTGTGATAAAATGGAAGGAAGATTGCATAAGTTGTGCACTTCCATTTGGCTTATATTAAGTACCTTTAGATATGCAAAGATTTCACACAAGTTTGAATAGATATTAAATATGAATTGATGTCATTTTCAAGTCTCAAAGATTAGTGGAAGAGAAAATGATCTTGGCAACAAAATGTATGAAGTTTGGTATGAGTTGTTGCAGAAAAACTACAGAAAATCTGAAAATATGAAGGCCAGATTGATTCCATAGGATGAGAGATCGATCTGAAAGAGCCAGAAAGCTCTTATTTGAGCAATGGAATAGAGCAGACCAATCTTTAATGGAACAAATCGATCTCCTTAGCTCTCGGGTTGGAAGTAGATCGATCTCCCCTAAGACCAGATCGATCTCCTTAACTTTCTGTTTGAAGCAGATCGATCTCTCCTATTCGACAGATCGATCTCCTACTTCAAAATGTCTCAAAAAAGAGGGATTTTAAGAGGACCAGATCGATCTCCACCCTAGGCAAATCGATCTCATCAAGCTGAATCTATAAATATGGAGCAGTTGGATCTGCATTTTCAAGACAAAAACCAATCTTTCCCATTTTCAACCTAAAAACCTAGCTTTCTCACTCCTAAATCCACACATTTTCAATAAGATTCGAGGGAAAGCTATTAGAGACAAAGTTGTTCACATCAAAGAGGATAACAACATAGTTTGGACGCAATTCCCCACTTGTTGGATTGAAGGATCAAATGTGCATTTTCATTGGAGCAAAGAGGAAATCATGCTAGGTCATTTTCTAAATGAAATAACTCAAGTACATTGTGTAGATATTGATTTTGGAGTTGTTTGGTGTGCATAGAAAGGGTAGAAACTACCTAAGAAGTAATGAATCCACCATGACCTAGAAATGGTCTAGTGTGAGAAAGTAAAATGTGTTGAGATTAATGATGAATGGGATATATTGAGGTTAATAATAGTGTTGTGGTATGATTTTAAGATATTGTTAGTGGATAAATTGTAAGATTTACCTAAAAGGGGTAAAATATGGATTAAGGCATTGGTAAATGCAAAGATGAGTTATATTGACTAATGAGGTCAAATGTGAGTTAACAACTTTAACTCAAGTGGTTTGGATGATTAAATCGCAGCTTCCGAGGATACACCGGAGCAAGGCGAGCCAAGAGCGCAAGAAGCTAAGAGGAAGAGAGTCGCACTCAAGTAAATTGAGGTAAGGGAATTGTGTAGACTCTTAGAGATATCTGTGCACAATTTGGGTGCTTAAATGCTTTGCTAGAATGCATGAGATATTAGGAAATGATATTGGTGTTTGAATGGTAAAAATTGGGTGTTTGAGAAATATGCATTAAAATAAAAGCATAATACTTTGGAAAAATAATGTTTTATTGCTTTTTAGCAAGTGATTGGTAGGTTGGCTAGCATTTGAAATGAATTGCAAAAGAAATTAGTTGTTTTGGTTTGTTAACCACACTTCGCAAAAAAATGAGTCACCTACATTGTTTTCGTGAGAATGAAAGCGTGCTAGAGTATGACTCGCACAAGATTTGACGTATTTTATACACATGAGTGCTAGAGCTTAGCTTGTACTGATTTTCACATGGATTTCATATTTGACATAATGCTTGGAGCTTAGCTCGCACTAGATGCCCACCTTATTTGTTGCCATGCTTGGAGCTTCGGACAGACTGGTGTCGCACTGATTAAATAGACTCACACATGCATTTGTGATATTGTGACATGTTGTTAGCTGTGTTAGGAACTTCGGGTAGATAAGAGGTCGTACCGATTAAATAAGTCCACACAAGCGTTTGAGATGTGGCGTGATATAATATGTTGATATGGGTCCATAGAGTACGTTGTACCGTGCAGGTAGCATGGAGTACATTGTACCGTGTTGAGATGTGATATGCCATCTTTGGACGAGATCTGCTACGGACCGGCGGGCAGGATTTGACCCACCTCCCGTGTGGAAGCAGATAGTAGTGATATCCCGCACACATGATCCGTGTAGTCAGTATCACAGGTTATGGCCATAGACCTAGAGGTTATTACCCTTATTGAATTGCATATCTCACATGTCTATTACTTTAAGAATAAATCCATATTTGAAATGATTTGTGGGTCAAGACAGTCTGAGGGAGGGGCTGAGACTTGATAAGTGTGAATTGTTTTGAGATATCGATTGTTAATGGTTTAAAGTGCACCGAAGCATGATGATTAATGTCATGCTTTATTGTGAAAAATGCATGATGGTTAATGCCATGCTTTATTGTGAATTATGCATGATGATTTATACTATGCTTTGAATTGAATTGTGCACTGGATTTTAATAGCATGAATCCTTTACATACCATTAACACAATCATACACTCATGTTTTGAGATAAAATTATGAACTAAATGCTTTTGAGCATGGCATCACGATCACATAGATAGTGCAGTATCTACTTGTTCGCATGATGGCCTTACTGAGCATGTGGTTCGCTCACCCCCTTATTTTTCCCCTCTCTACAGATATTTGAGTATAGAGTGAGCATGACTGAAGGCTTTCCCTTTTTGGTATCCGTTGCATCCCATCGCTAAAGGTATTCACATTTGAATTATTTTGTATCTAAACTAGAAATAGCACAGTAGCATTTTGTATGTAAATATTGGGGATGTAAAGCAATGTAAACACTTGTAAACAGTAACTCTGATGTATTCATGAAAGTGTTTACTTTTGAAATTAAATTGTTATGGATGGTTGAGGTAGACATTGACACACAGCCCAACCATTGAGAGTGTGATTGTTCATGATCGAGGAAGGATGATTAATAAATGATGCATGAAAATGCGAAAATTTTGTACTTATTTTGGTAAGTTAAGGGTCGTGACAGAAGTTAGTATCAGAGCTCAGTTAGTCTGATATGTGTCGATGTCTAAAATACTTAATAAGTTGAAAAATTACATCATCATGTTATTGTGCTTGTTTATATACAAATTGTGTGTGTGTCGATGGGTTGACTAAGAATTTGATGTGAATGTAGGGAATTGAGCAAATATGCCTAATACCAATCCCAGTAAAGGGGCGAGGGCGCAAGTTAGAGGTCGTAGAGGTAGGCCTAGGGGTCGTGTTGAGCCGAAAACACACGAGGCTCGGGATGATGTTGAGGTGGAGGCTGAGGTTGAGCATGCTCCACAGGGTCTAGAAGAGATACCCGAGAGTACTGAGACTCGCTTCGCGAGGATTGAGCAGAGCATTGAGATGATCTTGGAGTTGGTCACTCAATCATTGCTTGGAGTTGGGGGTAGACAGAGTCCCACTACATAAAGTGATGCCAAGCAGGCGACAGTTCCTGAGGCACAGGCACGGCCAGCCCAGAGACCTCAGACGACATATACCCCACCTACACAGGATATGCCTACACCTATTGCTACACCACAGACTAGTAGAGGCTGGGGTTACGGTTGTGATTTGGATAGACTGCGGTAGTTCTAGAAGTTTGGACTATCATCTTTCAGTGGAGTTAAAGATCCGAAAGCTGTTGAGGATTGGATAAATGAGATCGAGAAGCTGTATGGGTTCTTTGAATGCACTACTACTGAGATGGTAGCGTTTGTCGCGTTTATGTTGAAGGGATCAGCAGAACATTGGTAAAAGTCCACCAGACCAGTTTTGAGAGCCCGACATATTGAGATCAGCTGAGATATATTTTCGGAGGCCTTCCGGAGACAGTACGTTCTGGATACGTACAGCGTAAGATGAAAATGGCATTTTTGGGATTGACCCAAGGGAGTATGATTGTAGATGAGTACGAGACGACCTTTATCTCCCTGGGCAGGTATGATCCCAATACGATGAGAAATGAGGTTGAGAAAATCCAGAAGTTTGTGGATAGATTGAGACTGACCATCAAGTCTAGACTGGTTCCTCTAGATATACTGGCCTGTGAGGAGGCAGCGCGCAGGGCGCAATTATGTGAACAAGATATTGATAAAATCGCCTCAGAGTTTGGAAAGGTTGGTAAGATGAGGGACAGGGATAAGAAGAGACCAATGATGGATAGAGGCTTCAACTATAAGGGAATCAAAAGGTTTTCTGGAAAGAGGTCAAGGATCGAAGAGGTCCGGGAGAGGACAGCTAATACTCCCATGTATCCTGCCATTTCTCCCACTAAGGGAATTGTGATTGGAGGGACACGGCCTCTGACAGAGCAGTGCAATAAGTGTGGCAGGTACCATGGTACTCGACCCTGCTATGGACAGCCTGCAGTATCTTTCAAATGTGAAAAATCAGGGCACATGATCAGAGATTGCCCAGAGATGACAGAGAGAGCCCCACAGAAAGGCAATGAGCCAAAGAGAGCTCCAGTTGGGACAGCTACTCCAAGAAGAAGGGCTACAACTGAGGAAAAGAGGAAGCAAGCAATGTGTGTAAGCATAGGGCAAGTGCACGCGTTGGACCAGGACACTGTAGATCAATCTTCGGATATGGTTAAAGATACCATCCAAATCTTTGATTTAGAAGTATATGTATTGTTTGATCCTGGTGTCACGCATTCATTTATATCGCCATCGTTTGCATGTAAATTGTTGAAGTATGTAAAACCCACACTGCTTGATAAAATGCTGATGATATCTACCCCTATGAGTGATAGTCAATTGACTGAGCATGTGTATAGGAATTGTAAATTGGGGATATGAGGTAAAGAAATGGCAGCCGATTTAATTTTACTAAATATGAGTGATTTTGATGTAATCCTAAGGATGCATTGGCTGGCTGCAAATCATGTTATTATGGATTGTCGTGCTAGAACCTTGACGTTTTCAGGATTAGACAATCTTATTGTAAATTTTGATGAGAAGAAATGAAATGACATGATCTTTATAAATGAGAAGAGCATGATTTTAATGCATAATATTTGAGAGATTGATATTGTTTATAAATTATATGTGAGTATGTGATGATTGTGTTACTAATGATGGGAAGAATATTGTGAAGGATTCATCGCTTATGTGATTGAGACGGATAAGGCATGTCCGAAATTTGGAGGCATACCAGTGGTTAAGAAATTTTCAGATGTCTTTCTGGATAAGTTACTAAGGTTATCTCCAGATAGGGAGATGGAGTTTGGTATAGAATTGGCACCTGGTACTGAGTCGATATCCAAACCACCGTACAGAATGGCTCAAGTTGAGTTAGAAGAATTAAGAAAATAGTTACAAGAGTTGCTGGAGAAGGGATTCGTCAGGTCGAGCGTCTCACCTTGGGGAGAACCGATTCTGTTTGTAAGGAAGAATGACAAAAGCCTCCGACTGTGTATAGATTACCGGTTGTTGAATAAGGCCACCATCAAGAATAAGTATCCCCTTCCACGCATCGATGACTTGTTAGATCAGCTTAAGGGAGCGCAGGTCTTTTCCAAGATAGATCTGAGATTTGAGTATCATCAGTTGAAGATACGGAGTGGAGATGCACCCAAGACAGCTTTTCGCACCCGGTATGGACATTATGAATTTATGGTTATGTCATTCGGGTTGACGAATGCTCCTGTAGCTTTTATGTCGTTGATGAATGAGGTATTTCACCAGTACTTACTTGGATCGATTTGTAATCGTGTTTATTGATGATATACCGGTGTATTCAAGATCTAGAGAGGAGCATGAAAGGCACCTAAGAATAGTGCTACATACCCTCAAAGAGAAGAAGTTGTACGCTAAACTCAGTAAGTACGATTTTTGGTTGGAACAGATCTCTTTTTTAGGTCATATAGTATCAAAGGATGAAGTATCAGTGGATCCATCTAAGATTGAAACCGTGGTTCAGTGGCAGAGGCCCCAGACAATGACAAAGATCAGAAGTTTCTTGGGTGTAACTGGGTATTATCGAAGGTTTGTGGAGGGATTCTCGAGATTAGCTGCTCCTTTGACACGTTTCACGAGAAAGAATGTTGAATTTGTGTGAGACGATAAGTGTAAGGAAACTTTTGAGGAGTTAAAAAGGAGATTAACTACAGCTCCGATCCTCATTATTCCTACCAGTTCAAGAGGTTTCTCGGTGTATACAGATCCTTCACACTAAGGACTGGGCTGTGTATTGATGCAGGATGAGAAGGTAGTAGCCTATGAATCTAGGCAGTTAAAAGATCATGAGAGGAACTACCCGACCCATGACTTGGAGTTGGCAGCAGTGGTGATTGCGCTGAAGATATGGCGCCACTACCTTTATGGAGAGAAATTCCAAGTGTTTACGAACCACAAGAGCCTTAAATACTTGTTCTCGCAGAAAGAGTTAAACATGAGACAGAGGAGATGGCTCGAGCTCTTAAAGGATTATGATTGTGAGATCCTGTACCACCCAGGCAAGGCAAATGTGGTTGTTGATGCATTGAGTAGAAAGCATCTCGGGATGGTATCATTCATGATGGTCAGGGAACACGAGTTGTTGGAACAGTTCACGAACCTCAGTTTGGATATGACACCGCCTGACGTTGATAGTGGATTTATGATAGCTAGCCTGCAGTTGGAACCGGATCTAGTAGATCGAATCCGATAGGCTCAGCGAGTTGATTAGCAGTGCAATGATATTGTCGGGCAGATACAGAGGGTACAGAGACGGGCTTTGAGTTGAGTTCAGATGGATTGTTGAGGTTCAGAGGTAGGATATATGTTCCTGATGATGCAGAGATCAGAAGGTTAATCTTGACAGAGGCTCACTCATCGGAGTATACGATACATCTAGGGAGTACCAAGATGTATCAAAACCTTTGAAAGGTTTATTGGTGGTCTATGATGAAAAAACACATTGCTGAATATGTTGCTAAGTGTCTCGTTTGTCAGCAGGTGAAGGTAGAGTATCACAAGCCTGCAGGGTTATTGCAGCCTTTACCAATACCGACTTGGAAGTGGGAGCACGTCACCATGGATTTTGTGATGGGATTGCCGAGGACTCGCAGAGGTCATGATGTCATATGGGTGATTATGGATCGGTTGACAAAATCAGCTTATTTTCTAGCTATGAGAGCTACCGATACTCTGAGCTAGTTAGCTAACTTGTATGTGAGCGAGATAGTGAGGCTACATGAAATTCCAGTGATCGTTGTTTTTGATAGGGATGCCCGCTTCACTTCCCATTTTTGGAAACGTTTTCAGGAAGAGATGAGGACCCAGTTGAGTTTTAGCACCCCGTTTCATCCTCAGACAGATGGTCAGTCAGAGAAGACTATACAGACCCTGGAGGATATGTTGAGAGCGTGTGCATTGGATTTTGGAGGCTCCTGGGATGACCATTTGCCACTCGTAGAGTTTGCCTATAATAACAGTTTTCATGCGAGTATCGAGATGGCACCATATGAGGCATTGTATAGGCGTAGATGTCATTCCCCTATTGGGTGGGAAAAGGTTGGTGACAGACAGATTTTTAATCCAGACTTAGTGCAATAGGCATCTGAGGATGTCCAACTGATATGTGAAAGATTGCGGACAGCTTAGAGCCGGCAAAAGAGTTAAGCTGACAAGAGACGGAGACCACTAGAGTTTAAGGTGGGTAAGTCAGTGTTTCTAAAAGTTTTCCCTTCGAAGGGAATTATGAGATTCAGGAAGAAGGGAAAGCTGAGCCCGTGGTATATATGGTCATTTGAGATACTTGATAAGGTGGGAGATAAAGCTTATAAATTGGCATTGCCACCAGAGTTGGCAAGTGTGCATAACGTCTTCCACTTATCCATGTTAAGGAAGTATCACCCGGACCCGACGCATGTGATAAGATATGAGCCATTGGAGCTCAATGAGAGTATGACATACGTTGAGAGGCCAGTTCGGATACTGGATAGAAAAGATAAAGTATTGAGGACAAAGACAATTCTCTTGGTGAAGGTTCTTTGGCAATATCACACGGTGGAAGAGGTCACATGGGAATTAGAGAGTTTGATGCGGGAGAAGTATCTCGAGTTGTTCACAGAATGATTGGTTCCAATTTAGAGAACCAAATTTTTTAAGTGGGGGAGAATATGAGACCCCATATATGTATAAGCACGACTTTGTATATATATATGTAAATAGTGATGTGCTTGTAATGTAAGGTATATGTGATGTAAGTCCATAAATTAAATGTGCACACATGTAATAAGAGTTGTGATTGAACATACAAGTTACATTATGTATGAATGTGAAGAAATGGACTTAAACATGTGGAGAATGTGAATAGAATGAATTATGAGTAGTGTGGTAAAATGGAAAGAAGATTGCATAAGTTGTACACTTCCATTTGGCTTATATTAAGTACCTTTGGATATGCAAAGATTTCACACAAGTTTGAATAGATATTAAGTATGAATTGATGTCATTTTCAAGTCTCAAAGATGAGTGGATGAAAAAATGATCATGACAACAAAATGTATGAAGTTTGGTATGAGTTGTTGCAGAAAAACTGCAGAAAATCTAGAAATATAAAGGCCAAATCGATTCCATAGGATGAGAGATCGATCTGGAAGAGCCAAAAAGCTCTTATTTGAGCAATGGAATAGAGCAGATCGATCCTTAATGGAACAGATCGATCTCCTTAGCTCTCGGGTTGGAAGTAGATTGATTTCCCCTAAGACAAGATCGATCTCCTTAACCTTCTGTTAGAAGCAAATCGATCTCCCCTATTCGACAGATCGATCTCCTACTTCAAAATGTCTTGAAAAAAAGGAATTTTAAGAGGACCAGATCGATCTCCACCCGAGGCAGATTGATCTCATCTAGCTGAATCTATAAATATGGAGTAGTTGGATCTGCATTTTCGAGACAAAAACCAATCTTTCCCATTTTCAACATAAAAACCTAGCTTTCTCACTCCTAAATCCACACATTTTCAGTAAGATTTGATGGAAAGCTATTAGAGACAAAATTGTTAACATCAAAGAGGAGAACAACATAGTTTGGAGGCAATTCCCCACTTGTTGGATTGAAGGATCAAATGTGCATTTCCATTGGAGCAAAGAGGAAAGCAAGTTAGGTGAGTTTCTAAATGAAATAACTCAAATACGTTGTGTAGATATTGATTTTGAAGTTGTTTAGTGTGCATAAAAAGGGTAGAAACTACCTAAGAAGTAATGAATCTACCATGACCTAGAAATGGTCTAGTGTGAGAAAGTCAAATGTGTTGAGATTAATGATGAATGAGATATATTGAGGTTCATAATAGTGTTGTGGTATGATTTTAAGATGTTGTTAATGGATAAATTGTGAGATTTACCTAAAAGAGATAATATGTGGATTAAAGCATTGGTAAATGCAAAGATGAGTTATATTGACTAATGAGGTCAAATATGAGTTAACAACTTTAACTCAAGTGGTTTGGATGATCGAATCGCAGTTTTCGAGGATACACAGGAGCAAGCCGAGCCAAGAGCGCAAGAAGTTAAGAGGAAGAGAGTCGCACTCAAGTAAATTGAGGTAAAGGAATTGTGTAGACTCTTAGAGATATTTGTGAACAATTTGGGCGCTTAAATGCTTTGCTAGAATGCATGAGATATTAGGAAATGATATTGGGTGTTTGAAGGGTAAAAGTTGGGTGTTTGAGAAATGTGCATGAAAATAAAAGCATAATGCTTTGGAAAAATCATGTTTTATTGCTTTTTAGCAAGTGATTGGTAGGTTGGCTAGCATTTGAAATGAATTACAAAAGAAATTAGTTGTTTTGGTTTGTTAACCACACTTTGCAAAGAAATGAGCCACCTACATTATTTTCATGAGAATGAAAGCGTGCTAGAGTATGACTCGCACAAGATTTGACGTGTTTTATACACATGAGTGCTAGAGCTTAGCTCGCTCTGGTTTTCACATGGATTTCATACTGATTTTGGCATAATGCTTGGAGCTTAGCTCGCAGTAGATGCCCACCTTATTTGTTGTCGTGCTTGGAGCTTCGGGCTGTCTGGGTGTCGCACCGATTAAATAGACTTGCACGTACATTTGTGATATTGTGACATGTTGTTAGCCGTGTTAGGAGCTTCGGGTAGACAAGAGGTCATACCAATTAAATAGGCTCACACGTGCGTTTGAGATGTGGCAAGATATGATATGTTGATGTGGGTCCACGGAGTACATTGTACCGTGCAGGTAGCATGGAGTACATTGTACCGTGCAGGTAGCATGGAGTACATTGTACCGTGTTGAGATGTGATATGTCGTCTTCGAACGAGATCTACTATGGACCGGCGGGCAAGATTTAACTCACCTCCCGTGTGGAAGCAGATAGTGGTGATATCCCTCACACATGATCCGTGTAGCCGGTATCACAGGTTATGGCCATAGACCTAGAAGTTATTACCAATATTGAATTGCCTATCTCACATGTCTATTACTTTGAGAATAAATCCATATTTAAAATGATTTGTGGGTCAGGACAGTCCGAGGGAGGGGCTGAGACCTGACAAGTATGAATTGTTTTGAGATATCGATTGTTAATGGTTTAAAGTGCACCGAAGCATGATGATTAATGTCATGCTTTATTGTGAAAAATGCATGATGGTTAATGCCATGTTTTATTGTGAATTATGCATGATGATTTATATCATACTTTGAATTGAATTGTGCACTGGATTTTAATAGTATGAATGCTTTACATACCATTAACACAATAATACACTCATGTTTTGAGATAAAATAATGACAAATATATTCTAAATATTCTAACTTTTTCACATATTAGAAATGATTATTCATACCTAACTACAAATCTGACATAACCACACTTGGCTTATCATTTTCAAAAACTCATTTTTCCACCTTCTTGTATATTAATTTGAGATTACATACATTGCTTAATTTTTTGTTGTACTATGTTTGGATCAAATTTATGTTTAATAATTAAATGTTTTTTATACGTACTTGTGCTCCCACCACTTCCATTGGGGTATAATTACAGTTCAATTAATATATTTTTACAAATAGCAGAAAAGTTCGATCGTACATTCTTTTCGCACAATATCAAAATGCTCTAATACCTTACTCTTATTGTGGCACGTCTTCGACTGGTGGTAGTTGGTAATTCCGTTTGACCATCATGTGTCGATACTGGGAGAAACTCCTCTTTCGGATGAATGTCGCATTCAAATTTATTGAAAGATTTGTCAGTAGAATCGAAAAGATGAGAGATGGAATATGAACAAACAAATCCACTTTTTAAAGCCGGATCTTGACTGAACAGGTCTTATACTTAACCAAAGTATGTTGAATCGATCTAATTTCGAACCGATTCTGAGCCGACCTTGTTAATACCTACTCACCTACGCCGTTTATCATCACTACTTTTATGCTAATATGAAATATATATAGAATTAATATAAAGTAAACCGTTCCTAAATCCATTATTATATTATATATCAATTTCATTTTCACTTTTGCAAATCCATTGTGGGTTTCCAACTTTTATCCATCATTCATCGCCTTTCCATAACAAGATAAAAAGAACGTTACTTTTTCTTTTTGAAAGAAAGCAAGAGCTTTACTTGATTACTAGTCATCATCAAATCAAAGATCGACGTTACATAATCTCAATCTCAAGTAGAATTTCTTATTTTATTTTACACTTTCATAATTAGAAATGATGGTTAAAATAATCATTTCCTAACTCATTCAATTTTATTCACTTTCGCCTTCTATTTTATTTTTTTTTCGAGGTTTTAACTTTCTTAGAGTAAAAAAAGAAAATTACATATTTAATATTAAAACTAATATTTCATGAATTTTAATGATAAAAATTATAAAATATAAAAAATAAATTAAAAATTAAAAAGAAGAGAAAATTTTGAGACATTTACAAAAAAAGAAATTATGAAAAATTTAGTTATGAATTTCGATAAATTCTTTAAAACTAAATATTTTAATATCAATTTATGATAGTAAAAAAGATTATAACTATATATTTCGAATCGAATGAGTTTTTCGAAGTATATCTAAAAGGAAAATATATTTAAGAGTAAGTTTGATGGGATTAATCAAATAACTGACACCACAAATGTGAAAGCCACGTGGGGCTCATCAGCAAGTTGTTTAAGATTCCAAAAATATTCTTTCTTTTTTAGTTAAAACGGAAACATTTTATTTCAAAAAAAAAAAAAAACATTTGCATGTCTTTCTTTATTAAACAGTTGCACCCTCCCTCATTCTCACATACGAGCGTGGAATGCATATTATTAAAATAAACAAACTCCATTGGGCAGTGTTGGTCACGGCAATGAAAAAGAATGAAAAACTGAAGAAAGTGACACGTTGGCAAAAGACAAAAGGGGTTAAAAGGACAATGGAATTCACGGAACTGTACTGCAACGGATTACTGAAAAAAGAGCATTCCTCCGGTAATTCCGCTGCCCAACGTTTTCTTGTACTATGCCCCTATCTCCCTTCACTATTTTTTTTTCTGATAATTCTTTTAGGTATAAATAATGATAATTTTTACTTGGATAATAATAATATAAATTAATTAATACTACCACCTAATTGTTTGAATTCATGAATCTTTTGTTTAGGAAGAATAATATTAAAAGCAAGTATAATTTTATGGCAAGACAAAAAATGATAAAAGTAAAATTAGTTTCAATCTAATTATAACAATTATAGTTCGACACGGTATATGTATATTTGTATATATGTTGTGTTTGACATGATTTGATTATTTATATGTAGGTCATATCAAACATGTCTAAAACAGTATCAAATTATATCATACCATGGACCGACATGATATATGTATACATGAATCTATCTTGTGTTTAATGTGATTTGATTATTTATCTATAGGTCATATCAAACATGTCTAATACAACACCAAATTATATCATATCATGGATTAACATGATATGTATATATACATACATCGTGTTTGATATGATTTGATTATTTATCTGTAGGTCATTCAAACATGTCTAATACCATACCAAATTATAGCATACCATGAGTTATTTAGCTAATTTGACACCTCTAAGAATAGCGTAACTAATTAAACTAGTGAGTTGTGATATTAATCAATAATTTTTTTTGTGCAAATTAAATTGTTTCAATAAATTACTTTATTTATCAACATTATTATATTACTCGTGAAGCATCTTAGTCTATCCCCACTACAATGGATATTGGTAAATATTTAAAATTACTATGAAAAAAATCCCTAGTGATCAGATCAACCACCGTATACAAGTCATGATAATATTATATATATGTGTATATATATATTTAAATCATAAGTTGAGACACAACCTGTTTAATTACTTTTATAAATATTTTTACATTAATATTTATTAAATATTTTTGAATAAAAACTAATAATTTATTCATAAAATAAAATTGTATGACATATAATATCTAAATTAGACCAACATGATCTTATTTAATATCTAAATTGAATCAGATGAAATCTAAACTCGACGAATAATTTAACTCAACAGTAAATCTATCCAATATGGTTTAGAGTGATTATGATGTTATTCCATCACCATAATTGAAAAGATTTCACCTTGTATTCATTATAAATAATTTGCAAATATCTTAGAAAACTTTATTATGTCTAATTTAACTTTAAGCAAGCAAAAATTACAAATTAAACTAAGCGTTACATATTAATTTGATGAGTATTTTTCATCATGTCAATAGAAAGTGAAGGATAAAATATTGTCTGGATTATTTTAAACTTTAGCATATACTTTTAATTTAACTAATGAAAACTATGTGTTAAGATGGGAAAGAATTAACTTTAATTAACCTTTTTTTTTGGGTTATAATCTGTTAAATCACCTTTCCATCCAATCATCCATCACCAAAATAAAATTAGTACTCACAAACACACCTTATCTAAAGAAGAATTATTATTTATTAGTACCAAAAAAACTTTTAAATAAAAAGTGAAAAATAATTTTTTTTTTGTTTTTAAATAAAATATTAAAATTTAATATATAAGAAAAATAAAATAATGTGACTAATTGTACCTGCCAAGTACTCCACTTGTACTCTTCCTTTCTTTATATACGTTCACCCATCTCCCCTTCCTCCTCCAACTCTCTGCCTCTTTCCCTCACATTTTCTTTCGCTTCCCTTCCCTTCCCTTCGTTTCTTCTCTAAACAGACAGCGACGACAGCAACAACAATTGCTTCTCCCTCAATTTCTTTTATTTTCTTTTCATTAAACATAAATGAAACAACTCATCCGCCGTCTCTCCCGCGTCGCCGACGCTTCCTCCCAATATAGCCTCCTCCGTTCCGACACCAACTCCAGGCGCCATCGCGCCACGACCACGTGTCGGGCTGAATCATTCTGTGTCGCGGTCTCTTCGTTGAAAAAGTCGGCGCGCCGCTCGGTCCCCGGAGGTCACGTGCCAGTTTATGTAGGGGAAGAGATGGAGCGGTTTGTTGTGAATGCGGAGCTGCTGAACCATCCGGTTTTCATTGGGTTGCTTAATAAATCGGCACAGGAGTATGGGTATGAGCAAAAAGGAGTGCTTCATATTCCGTGTCACGTGCTGGTTTTTGAACGTGTTATGGAAGCGTTAAGACTTGGGGTTGAGTCACGCGACCTCCAAGATCTTCTTCGTTCTTTCTCCGACGACTGTTTTTTCGATTTCTAGAAGAAGAAACATGAACAATACGAGGTCGTTTTGTTTTTGAATTTTTTTTTTGGGGTGTAAATATAGAAGTTTTAAGGAAAAGTGAAAAAATTTAGGGTTTTTTTGGGTAGTCTCTCAGTGTAAAGAGATATTGTCCATTTTCGCCCTATGTATTTTCTGATTAATTCCCTGTTTAGTAATTAAGAAAATCATTGAAAGGAAAGTAAGACAGAGGGAAAGTTTGAGATTTCCTTTCTCGGTTGCTAAGTAAGATTTGTTATTGGCATCACTTACATTGCACGTGGAATCGAAGTTGGGTTAGTTAAAAGGGCTAATCAGATTAATTTTGCTAAGATTAAAAATTAAAAAATAATTATTAAAAATATATTTTTTAATAAATTTATAAAAAAATAAAATATTAAAACAATGTAAAATTGAACTTGAGGTTATTTGAAATTAACAGTGAGATTAATTTCAATAATATTTGTTGTTGTCAAATAGAATGATAGCGTATTATTAACGTTTTTGTTTCGATATTCGTGCCACATATTATCAGAAACTCTGCAAGAAAAAGAATGATCAGAGAGATGCAAGGGTAGTTCCCTACATAAGCATTCCGATCCTTAAGTTAGAATGGAATTTTGACAAAATTTTTATAGAAAAAATAGAGACTTAATTTCATGAATCATACATGTCCCTTATTTATAGGGATTAATTTCACCTTTAATTACGTAGTTATCTACTAATTAAGTATTTTTTACTGTTTTTCAAGTTCTGCAGAATTAAAAATATTTAAGAACAAAACTGTTCAAACTGTATAATTTATATCTCTCGCAATACTGTTTCCAAGACGGTAGATCAGATCTCCCACCTGTTTTTTTCGTGCACCACGTGACGCATTTTTCGTAAGTTTCGTAAGCCACGTGGTGCATTTTTATTTTTATTATTTTTTTATCATACACAATAATGTTAAAAAAAATTATCATTAAAAAATATATTTTTTAATAAAATAATAAAAATAAAAAACAAAGACGAAATGGTAAATTTACCATCTAAAAGTTTTGTTTAACATGGGTAAAAATCATAGCACCTTCAAACTGAGCCTTAATATATAGCGAGACAATTATAATCTCAATTTAACTCCCCCTTTCCCCCCAAATTTCGCACCAAACAAAGCATTCTTAGGGCAAAAGTAGAGAGAGTAACACTAATTTTCTTATTATGCCAAGAAGCATATGGTAGAATATTCTAAAAATATTTGGTTCCGAACATTGTCTGTAATTAACTTTTCTTTCGAGTAGGCTCAAAGAGGTGACGACAGGCAAGGCTAGAGAGACGTTGGACAGCAAGTAGTGGGAGAATCGTCCTTTTTCTCTTTCGGTTTTACACTTTGGATTAAGACCCCCACAATGCAAATGGCTCAACTTTCAGGCCAACTTTTTTTTATCTTCCCCGTCCTCACAAAACAATAAAAAATCGTCATTATTAAACAATATCATCAAACATATTAAGATTAAATCAACTGAATAAGGTCTTAATCAACCAAAATTCGTGGACCCCGTCTACGATTTGGTCCCTTAATCAGACAAATAGATCGAGTTTTGTAGCTATGGATAACTAAGCCGCCAAAGAAATAGAGTTACGCAAAATGTGATGAAAATAGATCGAGCTTTAGACCAACCTAATCTCGGCGGGCTTAGGCGGAGCTCATGTTCTTCTAGTTGACTAAAAGGGTCCAATTTTCTATTTGACTTGTGTGTTTTCGTAAACTGGAAAGGAACGTATCTGACGATATGGCGAAAGAGGGGAAACAGCAAGGAGAAGTCTTGGTGCAACGAATGACAGAGTGCTCATATTATTTATCTATTTTAAATTAATATTTACAATGTTCAATTTACTGCAACGAATCACTTTTGATTCTTGAAGTTTTCATTGATGGTTAGTTGGTTTATTATATATATATATATATATATATATATAGTAGGTTGAAATTATTAAATTTATAATATATATATATATATGTATAAGAAATGTTGAGCATATAAATCTAAAAAATAAAGAATTGTTGTGGTGCTACGTCACCTTAATTATATTTGAAAAGAAAATTTTGTTTGATGATGCAAAATTGTACTAACAAATTGATGAATTATGAACGGTATATTTGACTGGCATGAAGTGAGTTATCATTAGAGCAGGCATGTATGTATGTACTGTACGTACGTATGTTCGTGCAAAAGCTGTAAAAAATGTTCATATTCATATACATAAGCTGTTTACAGCTTATCACGTCATATCATCGTATGTTCCAAGTCGAAATACCATGGAATGCTAATACTGAAATAATTCTAATATATGGACAGCTAGTCAATATCGTATATTATTGGTATTTTAATTCCAACTAAGAATACTGTTATTAACATTATGTATCAAATATTCATTTTCGAGACACACAGAATGATTGAAGATCCCAGAAAAGGTGCAATTGAATATATTAAGGAAACGTGTGAAAGCAAGATACGACTTCTGAGGCACACGGGCTTAACCAACGGTTTCTCTTTTTCTTCCATAAACTCAAACTTATTTCTTATTTCTTGATTCTCCATGTTGACTGCTCACATGAATGAAGCAGTAATTGCTATGGCCTATGGGAGATAGGGAAAGAAAAAAGGACTCATGAATCTTATTCATCTTTTCAACTTTTTAATATTTTATATTTAGGATTAGGAATATCAGCCCTTGCTGCTTATTCCTCCCACCTATTATACGATGCACACCAAAACTCATTAGCAAATGCCAACATACAATGTAAGTGAGGCAACAACCTAAAATTTGTGGAATGAAACGGACTTTAATGGCAAAAGACAGAATTCTCAAAATTTTTCAACTTCAGAGATCAGGATATTTTGCTGTTCTTGTTTTTGTGCTTTACTGCCTTACTTTGTTTCTTGTATTCTTCATATAACTGCAAGGATGATGTCGTTCGATCCAACTCACCCCTTAATCTTTCATTCTCTTTAATGTCCCGAAGAAGCATGAAATGCCTACCGAGTTTCCTGCTCACCTCGGTTTCGTCTATTTTACTAGGCTCGATGCTAGCTGATGTCAACGGCACGGTTGCTCTTTTTCTCTTGTTATTTGATTTCTGGGTGCCGCTGCTACCCTGCAGGTTGAACGACTCCTGTTCCAATGACAAGTTCATAAATGCTTGTTGAGGAGAAATGGAGAGATAAACATTGTTTTGGGCAGTGTTCATGCTTGAGATGCTTGAAGCCAGCGTTGATATGGTTGGATGATAGTGCTTGGACAGAAGATTCAGTTCCCAAAGCACCGACGCAAGTGCACCGCTTAAGTTGGGGTCTGAGGCATATGGTTGGTATTTCTGCAAATCAAATGGTTGTTTTGCATTTGTCACAATCTCAAAACAGAAAACCAACAATTACATTCATGTCTGTTACTAAAACAACCAAAATTCATACAGCAGTGAAACAAAATGTAGGATTTTGGTTCAAAAATGTCAAAATAGAAACTAAAACTGATTGCTGTAATGTTGAAATTAAAGTACTCAATACCATAGTAATTTAACAATTTTCACAAATAAGGTGCTAACCTCAAAACAGTTGGGTTAATAAGATAACTACAGGTTGGCACAATATGCTCAGAAACTGGAAATTTCGTCCTTCATTATTCTTCTCAGACTAAATTCTTACTTACTACTCACTCCAAGTCAGTCATTCTTCCATAAATGACTCACGAAGCTTACAATGCACAGAAGCAACAGATTTTCCAAATAAAGATAAATCCAACATAAGTATGGGTCAAAGAGATAAATGTATGACTGACAAATGTATTTGCCAAGAAAGGAAAGAAGGGTATGCCAATAAACATTATACGCAGCAGGTGTCACTCTCAACAAGATGCATATGAGAATTATTCTATCATTTCAAGAGTAGCAAAATAGCTTACTGCAATTGATCCGGATACAGAGCCACCACCAGCATCATTTTCTAATAGATTTCGGCACTTTATATTTTTCTGAAGAATATGCTTTAGCGTTACCAAGGCTGCAAAGTTTAAGAAGATAAAACAGAAAAATGCATTAAATGTACCATAATGAAGCATTGAAAGGAAAATATTCAAGCGATTAAGATAATTACACACCAGCCATGGATTCTGCACATCCAAAGCACAAAGAAAATGTGGCTAAGCGTTTTACAAATGCAGCTGCCTTTTGCATGTCATGTTGCCTATCATCACATAGCATGATCTTCAGAGCCTCAGCTAACACTTCACCTTGATCTCTGCAGCATTAACAAACATTAGGAAAAAATTTACCGGAGCTAAGTTGTTAGTGATGCCAGTACTGCTAGAGAGGGACAGAAAGAATCAATATTAATTTGATAGACTGGCTTCTTATTATTATTATTATTATTATTATTTTCTTTGCCCAGGTGACTGGCATGTTTTAAAATCTGTTCTTGTTTGAGAATGTTGATTGTGGCATTTGAAAAGGCTTGAAATAAGTGTCTCCACTGGTTTTTGTAGCTAAAAACGATTTTATCAAAGTGAACATCTATTCTTCAGCTATGCTTTTCATTAGATAAATATAAGGGACAGCAAATACCCTACTAACCTTCCAGGCCTGTACTCAAGTACAAGATTGTAAAGCTGGACAAAAAAGTCTTGTAAATCTACATTTAGAGCATCAAGATTGCTTCTCATTACTTTAAAAGCAACAATGCAGCAGCGTAGGCGCTCAGACACAGTCAAATTTTGCACTTTCTGGGCAGAACTATCTGAGTTGCTACCTCTAGCAGCTAGCCTTTTCAAATAATTCATAAGATCTCCAATGTAATCCAAGTCAATCAGATGAGAAAACTTTCCTAAACCACTCAAACAAGGAGATAGAAGTGGATGCGCCCCAGATGCAGCAGGAGTTATATTACCATTTGCTTCAGAACTGGAAAAAAAAGAATTATTAAACAAAGACAAGTTGAAATTAAATAAAAAAGAGGTCAGTGTAAAAATTCAATAGGTAATCTTAAAGTTGTCAGTATTAACGATCCTAATCCACCATTGTTTGGAAATTTCAAATCAATGTTAATGAAGTTATACCCTTTTAACAAATAAAGCTCTCATTTCATGCATCTTACTGAATACTGAGATGCATTTTTCCCATCTTATATTTATGAAAGACATATTGAAGCTCAAGGCTAGAGTAAAGCCTGGATAGAACCCAACTTTCTTTAATTTCCAGGGAAAAATCTGGACGGAAGACCAAGGAAACTCATCTACAGTTATTTGATCGAGGTAGCATGGAGGAGATAACAAAAAAAAGGTTCCCTACTGCCTTCCCTTTGAGAACCTGATGAAGTCAACTTTCTTCAAACTAAAAAGTCATAACCACTGCCACCTTATAAATCAATCAGCTACTCATTTTTCAGGCTCATTTTTGTCAGCCACTGCCGCATTGATCATTGTAATAGTGTAAAAATCATACAAACCTTGCTACAGATGATTGCATGGTATTCCTTAAAATGCGGAAATATGTCTCAAATACAGCAGAAAGTATCTCAGATTGCATCCTCTTACGTTCCTCAACGTCTTCAGTAAAGGCAACAGCTTTATAATCTGCAGCAACCTGCACAAAGCATTCAAAAATCAATGTTGTGATAATTATAATAAGACAAGGGAAAAATCAACAATTGTTGCTATTTTCGGGATAAATACCTCTTCCTTCATCTTTGCTATCATTTCTTGCTTATTTTTCTTTCTGTCATTTCCTTGCAATTGATTCAACTCTTCCGAATTTTTTCCCTTTTTATTTTTCTTGTTCTTAATTTTGTTATTACCTTCTGGAACTTTATGCTTCCCAAGATCTTCATCAAATGACAAAGACATCAAAACCTGAAAAAGTATTGAAAATAGAAAACAAAAGAGGTATTAAGGAACAGCAAGAGATAAAGCTATCCATAAACAAATAAAATGTGAATCACAAGGGGAACATTTCTTATAAAGAAGTCATCCTACCTTCCAATTGTCAGTAGCTAACTTAATTAACTGCCAACTGTGAAGTATATACCAGTTAGAAACTGATAATCTCACTTCCACATCTTATTAACACCTTAAAGATAAACAAGCAAAATGCAAGCTAAAATCCTCAGTTGCTGATAGCTCCAACTTGAATTGTTTATAACAACTTCAAATACCTTTTATATAGGAAATAGGTGGACAAACATAGAGGAAAAGGAACTTCAACAAAGCTATGTCTATTCTATGGCAAGGTTATGGAGTTCAAGAGTAAGAGAGCCACCATAGTCTTGGGAAGATAAAGGAGATAAAAACAGATCTCAATCATGCCAATGGATTCAGCTTACCAATATTTGCACCAAAAGCAAAGTGCATAATTAATAAACATAAATGCATTGAGAAATAGGTAGGATTAAATATTATCCAATACCTCAACAGAATCAGGATGCAGTTGACACTCATGAGCTTTCACATGGTCTGCAATCAACCGAACAGCCTCAACAGTAGCTTCACCACCGTGTTTCCCCTCGTTGGTAAAAAGTGACTTAATGGTTCCACAACAAAGTCTCCTATAAACAAGTAGCAGGTGCTTTGGTTGGAAAAGATAAAAAGCGACAAAAATGAACTTTATGTGATCATCACTGAAGCAATTATAATGGCAAGTTTTGAGGGGGCAGGTAATTAATCCAAGGTGATACAGGAAATAGAATTAGCAATGGCGGAGAACATTATAATGTTGTCTTTCATTGATGTTATTAAGTTAAATGTGTTAGGAATAAAATGAAATGGTATACTGTAGTTTATTTCATAATTTCCAGGTTATTAGTCCTGAAGCAAGGATTTAAAGGTTAGCACAGTGGCTGAGTAGCAGACAAGTAACAGGGAGAGCTTTCTTATAAAGGAATCCACAGAACAATAACCATTACTCTATGCATGAAATAATCAAAGGAAAATCTGAATATTTAATAGGATTAAGCTTCTTTAACATAAGCTAAATCTGAATATTTAATAGGATTAAGCTTCTTTAACATAAGCTAAAGCTCAATTATCATCTGGTTTATTCTTTGACTTCTCGAATATCTTCCAAATACCATTTTTTAAGTTTATCTAAAAAGCTCTCTTTCCCAAGATTCATGTTGATTAAAAGGATTAGAATAATGGCTAAAGCCTATCCCCTCTTCCTATTAATTAGTTACGTAAAAGTAATGCCTTAACTAAAGTACCCAATAGATTTTTTTTTAAAAGCCAATCCGTATATTGGTGAACATATCAATATCTAATGACTAGAAAGGATGGAATGTTATGATATGAAGGTGGTGATAGGAATGCAATGAGGTGAAAGGGAGAGGGATGTAGTGGTAGTTGAACTTTAAAGAAATGAAACACCAGTGGCAATGCAATGATAATAATGCAGCAGCAGAACAATATGATAAAACACAATTGGCAATTATGCTAAAGGGATATTTTAGAATATCTTAATTTAAGTTTCTTACTAGTCTGTTTCAAGAGCAAAAGCACCAAAAATTTGGTTACATACTAATGAAATGACCCTCCAAACAAGTTTCCATTTCTTTTTACAGGAATAAAGAAGCAAAAAAGATGCAGTGCTGAATAGGATTTATGCACTGATCTTACATATATAGAAAATAAGAACTACAATGAATAGAAGGAAAAAGGAATGTAAATTATATATGTTTCAATGCCTTTAATCTTCCAAGATCCCAAGTTAAAATTTTTTAAATGATTCAACATAGAAGACCCATTGGCAACAGGACAGAATGATGAAGCCCATACATGAAGTTAAAAATTTGACATGCCAGTCCAAAATATTGTTAAGGTAAAAAAGCTAAAAGAGGATTTTGACAATGAATCAAATCTTCATTTTCCTCAATAACAGTCAAAGTCATTAACCAAGTATTTCAATCTCCTAAAGCACGTTTTTAGAATTTTGCAAAACAAGTAGGTTGTCCTTTTCTATTAATTTTACAACAGTCATCATACTGCTTTTGGAGTTTCATTGTAGTGTCCAATCTCAAATACTACTAATTTATTGAATTCCCATTAACAACCTTAATCCTTCAAAGGCCCTCAAAAGATTACTTTCTAACATTTCAAAGGACATGAATACAGTATACCTTACAACATCATCTGAGGAGCCCATGTTTCTGACAACAGTACCTAACAAGCTTTCACGAAAGTTGAAGTGAGGTACAGCATCAAGCAAAGTACAATAACAACGAACCACAACATGATGAAATATGGGCTGCTTTTCTAAGGCTAACAACTTCTGCAGGTATCCCTGTTGCACATTCATCGGAACAAGAACGAAGGTGAGGGGACTAAAAGATGAAAATCCCAAATTAATAATGTCTCCGAATAACAATAAGCTCAAGTGATGTGGAAAACATAAAGACATTATTAGAAGCTAACAATCTTTTTGGGAAGGAGGAATTCCTAGTAGTAGCATCTTTAACATTGGACTCAAGATGAAAAGTTATTCAACCAATACAACCCATAACAGTCTTTACAAGATAAATCCAAAACTTACTAAAATATGTTGCACTGTTCATCTTCTTGTAGTGGCATTACACAATCTTTTCCGTATTCATCAGGATATCATATGGTTACACAACTCCATGTGCCAATTAAACTATGTTATCGGCTTTTAGATAACGGCAGTCTTTTTACAAAAGAATAGGCGCCATAGACATAGTTTGCTAAATATATTATATACATAATAAATCCTTCTGAAATTGTGAATCCATGAACGAGAAACCCCACACCATGCCAACTCCACTCAAGAACTACTAAAATTTCAAAATAGAGGTCATATAAGGATTGCAGTTCAAACCTTGTATGCTGATAGAAGTGTTGATTCATAGTACCGCATTTTCTTAACTTCCTTGGAAACTTTCATTTCTAGCTCTTTTTCAGTAGGAAGCCTAATCCGGTACCTTTATTTGCACATTCAAAAGTTGAGTAAACAAAATACAAACACAATGCATTGAAAAGGAAAATTAATTATAACATCAAAATTAAGGGGCAGAAGAGAAAAGAAATAATAGGTACCCAGGAATAATGTCTTTGAAGACAGCCAACAAGGATAGAAGTCCAAGCTTTACGATGGAGTGATCACCATCTTTGGCAAATTGCAACATCTCTTTCAGAGACTTAATATTTGCCTCAGGGTCCGCAAGTAGTGCCATTCCAAGCTCAGCTAGCTTATGTTTTTTTCTTTCAAATGCTTCCTCAGCAGTGAGGTCTTCTTTCACCTCTGCCTAAACAAAGAGAAGTGTTTGAACATTGAAGATAACGACTGGAGCATGATAATATAGTATCTATGATATTTCACGTTCCAATGCCAGATGGCAGGAACAAATGCAAACAAGTCTATAAGCACAATTTAGCATAAGTAACGGCTAGGGGTGTAAACGATACAGTGGTGCTCGCAAGCTACTCGGACTCGACTTGAGCAAAACTCGAATTCGGCTCGATTTTAGTCGAGTCGAGCTCGAGCTCGAGCTACTCGAGCTATCGAGCGAGCCGAATTCGAGCACTTAAATACCCTACTCGAGTAGCTCGCGAGCCTAATCGAGCATCGAGTTTTTATATATTTTAATAATATAATAATATTTATATAATGATTCGAGCCTAATCGAGCTTAATCGAGCTTAATCGAGTCTAATCGAGTTCGAGCAAAATATCTAACTTATATAATCGAGCCTAATCGAGCCTAATCGAGTAGCTCGAATTCGATCTCGAGCCGAGCTCGAGCTTAAAAAACAAGGCTCGATCGAGCTCGAGCCGAGTATCGAGCACCGAGTTTCGAGTCGAGCTCGAGCTCGAGCACCTCACTGTATCGACTCGACTCGACTCGATTACACCCCTAGTAACGGCATACACAAATAGATGGGAGGGGGAAATTCTCCATTTTATATATTACAACAGAAACAAAGCTTATTCGGAAAATTAGAGCAAGAACTTAACAGTATGAGCATGAGAAATTATGCAAAAAGTTTAAGAAAATTAAGAATGCCACCTTCCAGAAAATTATAACACTTTGTGATGCAGATAGAGAAGCAAGAGAAAAAGCTTCTTTGCACCATCGTAATATGTAGGGAAGGAAGCTCTTCTAAAAAAATGCCTATAAATGTATATATAGATAACAAACCCTTTCACTAAATTGCAGACTCAGCCAGATTTGGTTTCTATTAGATTAGGTACAATAGTGATAATTGGGATTGTTGCTAAGGCTTACACTTGTTTCTTCCCTTTTCTTGTTCCCTTAGGACAGCTATAATATCCTGAATTACAGATCAAAACCTAAGAGCATTTCAATAAACCTGAAATCCCCTTGTCTAAGGTAGGCCAAATTAAACACCTTCTTACATACTTGACAACCAAAGGCCTGAACATATTTTCCCATCAAATCCTACCAATTAACTCCTCCAAACATATCATTCAAACGGCCACCAAGGCCAGAAAAACTGTAATATATTTCTTAAATTCCAACCACTCTATTTTTCAAATCTTAATTGAATGGAACACTAAATGCTAGCTTCTACTTAACAACAATCCTAAAAGCCTAATTTTTAAAATTTAAGCATTGTTCATAAGATAATATTTGTATACAAACTCTGTTGTTTATGGGTAGGATGGAATTAGCTGGTCAATGGTTAAAATTGTCTGAGAGGCCAGTCAACATCCAGTTTCACATTAGTGGTACATGACACGCCAAGTTTAAGGAATGCAATAAACCTAAACCTGCTATGCTATATACATACTAAATCCAGCTACATCCTTGATGCTCAACAAGAATGCTCCATCTAATATGCAGTCTTTTAATAAGATAGAAAATAACTAAGATGAAAACAAAGCACATTAAATCATCATATGAGGAAATGAACAAAAAAATTGGATCCTTTCATTTCATAATGTTATAAAAATATATCGCTAAAATTGTCAGAGACACGTGTGTAAAATTTAATATTCATTCTTTTCTTGTTTAACATCACAAGAGATCAAGAGAAACAAAGTAGCAACATACCAGTGCAGCTTCTTGTTGAGTTGGTTGCAGCTCTTCAATTTTAGCCAATTCCTTCCCTTGTTTCTTAGCCTCTTTCTTACTCTTTTTAAGCTTTGCCCTCCTTTCAGCTTTTGTCAGTTTAACCATGCTCTTATCTTCATTCCCTTCTTCATTTCTAGCTACTTCTGTTGTATGAGGAACTGCATTGTATGACAAAACAAATCATTTCATTCTCTGCGTTCAATAGACACACTTTTTCACCAGCAAAGAAAAGTAAATTTTATTTCTTTTTTCTTTTTTTATTTTTAAAGATTAAGTACATGTTCGGTAGTAGACTTCTCCATCCAAAGTCTTGACGGGAAGGGCATCAACAGGATCAACTTTAACAACACTGTTCTCATTTTCTTTCTGCTCCAGTGCCTTCCTTCTTCGTTTCTCATATAAAGCCTCCACAGCATCTTCGCTCAGACCCTCCACCCGTGTGACTTGCCTACCCATAAAAGAAAGCTCATATCATAACATAAGATATCTAATTCTCATTTCAAGTTGTCGCCGTCAAATAGCATTTCAAGTTTAACCATTAAATCTCAGCATATATAATCAAAACAGAAAACTCTAATCTTTTACTTACCCCACAACACACAGCACTACCTAGATAGAATTGAAAGTTTGAAACTAATTAAATGCAGTTGAAAAAGAAAAGAAAGGAAATTCCTATAGTAAGATGAGATTATCAATTCTCACTTTATGTTACTGCAGTCAAATGACATTTCTATTACAATGAATTTTCAACATCCCAAAGTATTTTACAAGTATACGTCATTCTTTCACAAAGGGTTTACTTTCCATATAAACACAGTGACGTGCTGCTACATATTCACATTTCTATTACAATGAATTTTCAACATCCCAAAGTATTTTACAAGTATACGTCATTCTTTCACAAAGGGTTTACTTTCCATATAAACACAGTGACGTGCTGCTACATATTCACATTTACAAAGAAATAATCTGATTCCATTTGGTTGTTATTTTTCTTTTTGCTTCCTAGCAAATTGCTATCACTAAAATTGAAGAAACGACTAGAAAATAAACACCATTTCCAACGTTATCGTTCTAGATCAAAATTAAAATAATAAATTTTGTTCTCCAAATAATTAAATCTATAAATAACATAGAAATAACTTGCGAAACAACTTCTATCCTAAGAAAAATGAACACAGAAACTACTTCTATGTTTACTACAATCCAAACAATTTCCATTCAATAATAAACTATTTTCATTTTTATAACAAGCTTTATAAGAAATTAAAAAAATTTACTTTGAAAAATGGGGGAAAAAAGGAAAGTGTAACGGACTTGGTAATAGAATGAGTGTCCAAGCGAGAGACGAAGCCAGCGTAGTCTTTGTTTTCGTCGATGAACTGAAGGTCCTCGTCGGAGACTTCAATCTCGTCCTCGTTAATTTCCGGTGGGAGTTCCGGTGGCAGAATTATCTGCTTCCGCTGCTTGCCCTTCGTCTTCCCCATCGCGGACCTTCAAGGAATATTTTTACTTATTTTTCTTAGTTATGAGGTAGCATGGAGGGAGACGAGGGTTTAGGGTTTATGAAGTCATTTGATCATTACAAAAATTATGGACTTGGGCTCTTTGTTTTCAACCCGAAAACCATTTTACCAGTTGCTGTCTTTCAAAACCTTAGCCCAACTCCAATCCAACTCATGAAATTAAGAAAAAAATCTACAAATATATAAAAAAATAGTTTATAACTCGTACGAATAGATTAATTATATATATAAATTAATGTTATTCACAAATTTTAATTTTTAAAAAAAATTATGATCAATTATTTTAATTGTTTTCAATGTATTATATAATTAATTTTATTTCTTAAATGGATTAGATGCCATACAATATTTTAATTATTTTATAAATTTCAAGATAATACTTAGATTATTTTAGTAGTTTTAAATGTATTTGGATAATGTATTAATTTTTTTATTTTATTAATATATTTTATATTATAAATCTATGTCTTTTATTTTCATTGGAGTATCAGATTTAAGTTTTTTATGCATGAATTTAATCTAATTTCATATTGAATTTGTTTAAACATATATTGATTCTTTTACAATCTCGATACAAATTCGAGCTTAATTAACAAATTATTGATTTGAACTAATAACTGTAATACTCTATTAACGTAATTCTATTAAAATGAACCCATAATTTATTTGTCAAAGAGTAAAATCAAGTTGCCAAGACCAAAATATTAAAAATAAAACCACACGTCTTAGTAATACAGAACCCACGTTCTCCAAGATCGTTTGAGTGAGAAAAAAATTATTAAAAAAAATTAATAATTTTAAATGTAGATAATACAAGGTCAGAAGGGATTAGAATTTTAAAAAAATATATTAGATTTTAATATAGTATTTAATTAATTAAATTACATATAAAACTATTTAATATTATCTAACTTCTCCATCTTTTTCATTTCTCTAAATTTTTTTATTCTTTAAATCATTATTATAACTGTCCACGGATGTTATATAATAAAAAATATTTAAAAAATTAATTTAATATTATCTATTTTAAAATATATTTTAAAAATATTTAATATTATCTAAGTTTAAAACAACCATCTCCACATCCCTAAAAATATTTAATATTTCTACATGTATACATTATGAAGCTGCTGTAACTTTAAGCCAACCTAATCCGGAAAACTGTATAAGAGCGCATAAATTCAACGATTATATTTTTGCAATATTGCAATGAAAGAAACGTTGCTCATTCCTTTGACCAGCCGGGATTTGACTAAATATACACTTTGTACTTTGGTTCCATCCCTTGACGCCTTCGATTATATTTATAGCTCACCTATTTATTGAAAAATACAGAGTCAAGTAATTACAAATATATATATAATTCTTTTTTCTATCTCTCAATTATAGATCCATAAAATCAATATATGAGGCTTAATTAAAAAAAATATCATATAAATTTATAAATACGAGTCCAAAACTTAATATTATATATTTATATATATAGCAGATAAATAAAAGAAGTAATGGATATGGAACTCTTATGCTATCAAATTTCTTTGGAAATTTGAGATTAATTTAAGTTTGAATCTTTAATGTCAAATGCAACAGGTAAGATGCATGGATGTTGCCTCATTAATTAGGGTTGAATTTTTCTAATTGTGTAGGTGTAGCCTAAGCCTATACAGTAAATCAATATTGACAGAAACTAAGGATTAGTATAGAATTAATTGCTGGATAGGCCAAGTAGAGGTTGTTTTCTGGAAGAAAATACATGGATTGGTATGGAAACTAAACATTAAAAACTGAAAAGAGAAAGTAGGTACAACACTTGTAAATTGCCATGAAAATTTAAATTCTCATTTATTATATACAAGTGTTAGGTATGTTAATGAATTGCTCTAGTAAATGGCCTTTAATTATCTTCATGCAGCAACCCTAATAAAGCTCATCATTTGAGAAAGCGTAGGTGAATGCAGTTTTCAAACATTTATAGGACACAACCATATTTTTTATGATCTGCCAAGAAAAAAGGTTAACTTGAAGTTGACAGGCAACAAAGAAGTTATTACATGCCTTGAAACCATTGGGAAACAGGGATAAATTGTTGAGCACTCCAAGTCGGGATCTAAGATTAATTGATTTCTCCATTAATGGTTTCAGACTTTATAGCATTATTTTCTGTTCAGTATCTTTCATTTTCGGTTGGATCAGAATACCTAGAGGCTATCTAAGTAGGACAAACTCGTCAAATATGCATGGTACAGCTTTGTAGGCAAGAACCATGTTTATTGTGTTGCAATATAATTAAATAATTCAATTAACATTAATTGGGAGTTTAGGACTTGACTTGCTATTGTTTAAATTCATACACTGAGTACGATATTGAAAAAGAGCAAAGAATAGATTAAATTTAATGAATAATAGGTTCTCTTAGTAAATTAATTTTGGAATTTGGATTTTAATTTATTGCCCGTTCAAAATAAATAAATAAATAAATAAAACAAAAGCTTTTCAAGTATAGTGAGGTAGGAAAAAGTATACAATAGGTAGTGTAAGCATAAGTAAAATATGTTACAAGTATATAAATATAAATTTAATGTCAATAAATATAAACACGTGATAGTTTTTTTATAAAATATGTTGATTTTTTATTATCATATATTTATGTTTATTGACAATAAAAACCCCTGGATGTGTAGGGTTTATAAAGTTCATTTTAAGCATCCTTAATATTGAAACTTATTACAATTATACTAGGAATTGACATATAAGGTAAGGAGCAAGTACACCTAACTTGGTGCATTTCTAATTAAGTTTATTCCTAATGAATTAATTTTTTTTAGTACAATGAAGCTTAGATTAAAACGTATAAATCTCGTATTATAAACAAGACCTTAAAACTTGATAGTTCGAAACATACATAATCCAAGAATACCATAAAATGGAAATTAAGAATCAATAAGTAGTAACGTTTCTTCTCTTTGTTTTTCCAATATACATGTGCTCAAGTTTCGCCAACATTTCTATCTAAACTATATGTCATTTACAAAATCAAAAGCGCAGGACATTAAAGCTAGGACAAATGAGATTTCTTCTATATTGATATATTGAGATCAATGCGAGGCTTCTTAGCAACCGGCAATATTGGAACAACGGTATTGCACCGAGGGCATTTAGGGTTATGTTTCATTATCAACACATAAGATAAGCATCCGGGGCAGCCTGCTGCAACTGGCGATGCAAACAATAGCTCTTCACCGTCACCATCTTGTGATGAATCTTTGATTGAAGATGATGAAGAGGAATACGAAGGTGACGACATGGATGATCGCTTTTTGATCGGCTCCGTCTCGACCCTTTTGAGTGCGAATTTTACTTGGTCTAGGGTACAAACGCTCTGATAATTGCTAGAAGATGATGAGACTAATTTCAATTCTAAGTTGCTCTCATAGAAAAGGTTTAGCCAAGGTTTAGAAGGCGATAGCGGGAAGTTCAAATCTTCAAGCTTTGGCACCGTTTGGTTGATTTGGTGCTTCGTATCCTCCAATGAATTGCATCTTTGCAAGTAGACCTGACCAGACTGCAACCATTAACAATGAAAGAATCATATATTAAACCACAAAACTAAAGAAATATATATTAATATTAAAAGAATTTAGAAAATAGTAACAATAAAAATTCAAATAGAGGGAACTGATAATAATTAATGAAAGTAAACCAAAAAAAAAAAAAAAGTGGCACTCCAAGTTGAAGAACATTGAAAAGAATAATTAATTTTGAGGTATAAATGCAAATTTTAATGTTATTAATTGCTCATTTAAAGCCATTTCTATGCAAGGAAACAAATGTTAGAATTTGATTAGAAATAAATGACTTATTTCGGTTGGAGAAACTAATGAGGCAATCAAATTGTATTGATTGCTAGAGCCTTTTTGAGAAATAAGGGTTCAGTTAACTCTCAATTTTCTCAGAATCCAAACAGAGGAATCCACAAAAAACAGAGAAACTGAACAAATTACTTTAAATAAAAATAAATATTTAATTCTAAAAATCATGCTAGTAAGAAAATACAACGAAAAACGCGTTTCGAGAATGTAGAATCTAATTAACATAACAAAAATCAAATAATGATGAATCAAACATGATAGCATAAAAGTTTGGAATTTGAAAATATTTTTTAGGAAAAATTTTCAAACAAAGAAAATTCAAATTCAAATTTGATATAAAAGTGAAATTGCAGAGGTGATATTGAATCTATAATTAAAAAAAAAATCATATAACACGAAGGAAATTATTTCATTCCTTACTTAGATGAGAAAATCAGCATACCTTCAAGTCTAGGTGCTTTTCCCATCCATTAGGGACTTGGAGGTCAAGGTCAAGTTCTTGGTGTTGATCATTTTTCATACTGATTAAGGCGGAGCCATCACAGATGCCACCGGCATCACCACCTCCAAGCAAGTCCATAGTGATCAAAGCCCTTGATTTTGCTCCACCAGATTCATTCCCCACGGTTAGATCATCCTTGTACCCACTTAAAACCCTATGTAAAGAGCTAACATCGGCAACCATTGCCAAAGAGCTTCTGTCTTTAGAAAGAAAGAAACAGAAAGAGAAAGAGAGAGTCTACGAGTTTTTTTTGTTTTGTTTTGTGATGTAACAATAAATATATGAGCCATTTATAAGTGTTATAACAAATATTATAGTTGCGTTATTGAATAAAAATTTAAAAATAAAGGGTCATAATTGGTGGTTTATTATTAAATTAAATTTCAATTTAATGAAATAAACTCATTGATTAAATTTGTCCAAATTAATTGTTAATTCTTTTTAATTTTAATTATTTTTATACGTTTTACTATTTGAGATTAATTATATTCTAACAGAGAGTAAATTTAAATAAATCTTTTTTATTCTAAAATTCAAATTTTATTTAAATATTTAAAAAAAATTATTTTCATTTTTTTTAATAAATTGTTAGTATTTTATGTTATTTATTCATGATAGAGCGAGGACTTCAAGGAAAGAAAAGGCATGCAGTGCAACTAAATGGGTACATTAATTGCTTGGAAACACATGTAGACATCAGTTAGAAACTTTGTGTATTTTACATGTTTATAATGAAAAAAAAAATTATTTTATGAGGATATATATCTTTTTTATTTAAATTATATTATTAAAAAATTAATTATTTATCATCAAAATTATTAATAAATCTCTTAATATAAATATTTATCATTTAATTATTACATATAATGTGTAATAAATAATCGATTTTTCATAATAATATTATTTCGTACCATTTTTTGAATGAATTCTCAGTTTAAAATTGTAACATCCATTGTTTTATTATTTTTCTTTGACCCACATTTGTTTTTTTTATTTTATATAAAATTCAAAAAATAATTTTATAGGCCATTAATCAAATTTTTAAATTTCATGTACCAACAAAATTGGTGAATTATTACATATCTTTTCATAGTATATTTAACATAATAATATAATAAAGACAAACAAATAACAATACTTTAATGCTGGTTGTAGGAGTCAATTTTTTTTTTTTTTTGACAATTTGTAGGAGTCAAATTTTCATATAATTTATTTAATGCATTATTATCTTATCATTATTATTTTTCGTATTTAACGTTAATATAGTATGGAATTATTTTTTGTTTACTACACCATATGTTGCGGTCATAAATGAAGTAGGTTTTGACGTGTTCTAGAATGCATTTCCGACTTTATTAAATATTTAGGCACACGCGATAAAGCTAAGGCCAATGCCAATTCGCGAGAATTGATGGCGTTTGGTTGCAGGCGGTTCAACGACCAGCAAATTATGAATTAAAATTATAGCAATTTGCTGACGGAGAGTTCTGCTATAATTACGTTTATTTTTATGCATTAGATTTATTATTATATATTTATATTTTTTATTATATAATTATGTCTATTAATATTAATATTATATTTATTTTGTTGTGTTTAAAATATTTTTAAAAAATAAATGTTAAATAGATTGACGTTATAATAAAATTGATCTTATTTTTTATTTGCAATAATGTTATAGATTTTCAGGCTTGGATAGAAGAACCCCAGTTTTTTTACTGCCTATTATTTAAAAAGACATGGATGCCATTGTATTACATAATGTATCAGTTGGTTAAATTTAATAAATTGTATCGTTTAAGAAAATATCAAGAGTTAAGACCACTATGACATTATCAAAGTAGTTATATGCACCATTCCATCTTCTTTTATTTAGTTTGGGTTATTGTTGTTGTGTATGATAAAAAAATAATAATTACATTACGTTGTGCACGAACAATACGTCACGTGACTCACGAAGAAAACAAGTGAAAATATCGTCTTGAAAATAGTATTACGGGAGACATAAATTATGCAGTATGGATAATTTTATCCTTAAATATTTTTGATTCTATCAGATCCGAAAAACAATAAAAAAATACTCAATTAGTGGATAACTATGTAATTGAAAGTGAAATTAATACCTATAAATTGGGGTCATGTATGATTCATGAAACTAAATCTCTATTTTCTTTTCAGAAACTCTGTCAAATTTTCTTCTGACTTAAATATCGGAATGCTTACGCAGAGAATAACCTCTGCATCCCTCTGATCATTCTTTTTCTTGTAAAGTCTCTGATAATACGTGACACGAAAATCAAAACGAAGATATCAACAACACATCATCATTCTGTTTAGCAACAACAATTGTAACATATGAAATAAATTATTAAATATATATCGAGCAGTTAAAATTTGAATTTTATTTCAGTTTTAATGATCTAAAAGTGAAATGATATTAAAAGTCTTCTCTTTGAGGGAGTCGAGTACTAATTTCTGTTTGTGGTTTTATTCATTTTTCATAGTTCATTTCTTCTTTTACAATTCCATTCGCTTGTTCATGCACAAAATTATCATTTTCGTGACTATAATGGAGATTTAAAGCCTGAAGAGTATTTTTTGAAGATCCCTATAAGGGTTCGTGTGTATGGATTGCCATTAAGGATGTTAATGCATGCAGCTATCGCTTTTATCAATTTTTTTTTTTTTTTTATGTTTTTCAAAAGGAAACATCTATATATATTAAAATAAACATGGACAATATAATATTGATAATTATTCTATTCACAATTAGTAAAATTTTTTGAATCTATAAGTGAGGTTAAAATAATTTTACATGTCCTATTTTATTTATTTTTTATTTTTTAATATTTTTAAAGGACATATTTAATCATCTTAACTCCGTTTGTGAAGTTAAAAAACTCCACTGACGATGTATAGAATAATTATTTATATAATATAATATGTAATATTAATATAACAACATGTTACATATTATTAGATTAAAAATTATTTTTTTAATTGTCTAAATGATAACATCCATTTCTCTAAATATTAAAAAATTTTAATTATCCTTTTTTAAGTTTCAAAAAGATAAAAATCTCTCTATATATATTAAAAATATAAAATAAAATAATTACTTCTTTAAATTAATTGTCTATTTCAATTTCTAAGGGATATATTTTATATTTATATATCGATTAAAATTAAATAAAAAGTCACATATCACTAACCTCTGCCTATAATAATATTACAAAATATAACATCTATATTTATAACTTTTATCAATTAATTTTTTTATTTTTTAAAAGAAAATATCTATATATAAATATTTATATATATCAAAATCAGTTTGGACAATGTAAATATAACATAATTTATTAATATAACAGCATGTTACATGTTATAGATTACCAACTATTTTTTCTAATTTTCTAAAAGATAACATTATTTTCTTAATTAATATGTAACATTCATTTCTTTTTTGACATAAATATTACAAAATATAACATCCAAATATATAGCTTTTACCAATTAAATTTTTTTAATTGTCTTAATGATAACCTTTATATATATATATATATATATATATATATATATATATATTAAACTTTTTAATTTTTTCCATTGTTATTATATAATAAATTGCATGTAATCATTTATGTATTTGTGTATTGTTTTGTATATGTGCGGGGTATTGATTTGCCACTACCCGAAAGTCATGACAAATATTGTACACTTACATATTTTTCACTTATCTAAATTTGCAAACTAAACTTTTCTTTTCACTTAAGGTTTGTATTCAATGTCATTGTAGTCACTAAACAGTTTCTACTTGTCTTATCTTATCTATTTTTAACTTAAGGTCATAAACTTTAATCCATGAAAAATTTAATTAAATTTCTAAGGTAGGTAACACCTATTTTGGCTCTACAATAATTTCCTAATTTTTTTTATAAAAATTTGAAAATACCCCATTGTAATAGGAGCTTTCTCGAGTTTAATTTACCTACAAATAGAGACATTTTATATACTTAATCTCAACCAGCCAATTTTGTTCAACACTATTTCAATCATATCATTATATCTATTCGGCTCTTAACATTTTCTATCTTAGTTTCATCTCATTTTTTGGATTTCACTTCAATCATGTGAAAATACAGTTTTTATCCTAAAATCTCACTTCAATTCACATTATTCAATAAATAATTCAAATGATCCTAAGTTACATCCCAACAAATTGTAATTAAACATGTACTGTGTATCATAAATGTCTATGCATGTAAAAGAATTATATACCTTTTCATATACCTCGAAAGTCGTGAAAGCAAGGCTTGGAGGACATAAGTTAATATCAAAACTAGGTATCGTCCTCAGTGGCCCAACAAAGCTCAACAATCTGCATATAGCTCATATAGTCTGCGAGAGTAAAGAGGGGGTGAGCAATTGTAAGCTCAGTAAATAACTTAAGTAAATGAATGTTGGACTCATGTCGATCTACATGCTTATGTATACATGAACGGAAAAATAGCGTGACATGTATGCATGATAACATGCCATGTATAACAAATCTATCTATCTAGACCTAGACTTCAAGGTTGAGGCTACATGGGGTATTAATTCGAAAATCGCCTTAAGTACATCATTTCCTTAGCCTCAACATAAAGCCTAAAGGGCACAACCATTCGCCATGCTGCTATGTTATTTATATTCACTGCGTTACAATGATCAATGCACTTAGTTCAAAACACTCACTTTGCATTTTGATTAAAACAATTTCATTATGCACATTGATTAAACGGCTTACACTACACTTCAACAAATCAATGACACTATGTACTTTGGTTAAAATGCTTATACTATGCACTTTGATTAAAATGATTATACGATCCACTTTTAATTAAATCATTGACATCTTGCACTTTGATTAAATCACTTACACTATGCTCTTCATTTAAAATCAATTGCAGTTGCACTTCGATTTGAAATGATAACATTTTGCACTGCAATAAAACGATTACACAATGATGATCGGTAAAATTAGGCATAAGCCCCAATCACTGAAAACGATATCAAAACCGATAATTGATCACTTTAGACGTAAGCCTCAAATCACTAAAAATGATATCATAACTGTTAGCTGATCACTTTGGGCGTAAGTCTTAAATCACTGAAACAATAATCAAAATCGATAATTATAAAAGTTTAGGCATAACCCCGATCACTTAAACACTCACTGATATTCATCCTTGCTAGTGATGGAGAAAGTGTCGCAAGCGACATACATGTGTAGTACTTAGGTCCTTTAAAATTCTAGAGATGGCTCCCACGGTCTTGGGGGTATTTGTGTAGCACATAGGTATCTTAGGATTTTAGAAGTGACTCTCATGGTAATTATGACCATAGATTTGACCTAGTCGCTATGCAATCGAGAATTGAAACTATCTGTTGGTTTTTTAGACAAGTATGATTTGCTTAGAGCATTATGCTCTTTATGCTCATTTATGCATGTCTTGAGATTTTGAATGGAATCAGAGTACAACAAAAGAAAGGTAACTGTTAGTTGCATAAATAAGGAAGAAGATTTTTATTTGAATAGGAAGAGTATGTAAACTCCTTTCATTCTATTTGCCAATAATTTTTTATTTAGTTTTGTTGTGCAAGAATAAATAAATAAATAAAAGGCAAAAAAGAGTAATTAGCGTTGGATTCAAACTCAACTTTATCTATATGGTTGAAACATTATCAAAATCAAAAATAGATATAGATAAAGAAAGAGTTTCAATCAGGTACAAACTGATATCTTTAAAAGCACAATCACCATCAACACGCCGAGGGGGGGATAGGTATGATACATAAAACTAAATCTCAATTTTTTTTTTTTACAGAAACTTTGTCAAATTCTCTAGTTGACTTAAGTATCGGAGTGCTTACGCAGGGAAAAACTCCTGCGTCCCTCTGATTGTTCTCTTGCTTGCAGAGCTTTCGGTAACACGTGGCAAAAAGATCGAAGTGAAGACGTCAGCAATATATCACTGTTGTTTTTGGTCACAACAAGTTTAAATACTGCAAATTAATATTTGTTCGAGAAAAAAATGAAAAGTTTGATAAAGTTTTAGTTGCTTATTATTTGATATCAGTTAGAGCACAGTGAAACTAAAAGTTTAGCATTGATTGATGGCTATCTTTATTTTGTTTGTGTTTTTGATGGATTTTTCTGTGAGTTCTTCGGTTGTTTTATGTTACAGTATTATTCATTGCGTCTTGTGGGTTTTTGGTTTTGGGTAGGTACGATAGTTTTTTTTCTGATCATTTATTGGTGCTCGATTGGTGTTTGTATTATTGTTAGAGAATACTTGGGTTGTAAAATGTTATCAGTTCGCCTTCTTGAAGGGACTGTGGCTTGCTTTGTGTCCTCCTGTTGTCTTGTTTTTCTTTAGCAAAGCTGGCTTGATTATCAATGCATTAATTTGCCTTTAAAAAAAAAAAAAAGTTCAGCATTCATCTTTCTATATGTTTATCTTAGATTTGAACCATTCCTTATATAGTCTTTAGTTGATTTTGATTACTTTTATTATGTGAAATCTCCTTGTCTTATCTGTTTAAGTGAGTATCACTAGCTTTACAAGCGGAATTACACCATCTTTGATGCCACTTGCTTCAACGATCATCTTAGTAACTATTTAACTAAGCAAATGGGTTTAAGGTTTCAAATTTTTACTAATGTGAGCATTTTCATCACTTGCATCTATTTTCTTGCATGTTAATAGTTGCTGAAATCATTGCTAAGAAATATGATGTGTGAATAAGAGTGAGTTAATTGATTGAAAAATTGATGATCTAACTGTGCGTATTGCGCTTAAGGAAACTCAAGTGATTTGTTAAAATTTAGTTATACCCGTGACCTTGTTAATTCTTCAATTGCCTAACTTTCCTTTATTGAGTCTTAACCTTTTGCTTTACAAAAGCTTTTCATTGTTGCGATTAGCAACTTTGACATCTTCCTTTGAATTAAAATGTCATTGAAGTCCGTAGCCGATTAAATTGCTGCTTTTGCTAAGATTGGAATTAACAAATTTGATGATTTTTAAAAATAATTTTATCCTGAAGTAACGAGAAGGTATTTTACTAGTGTTTTATTAAAAATGATAATTACAATTTTAAGTATAATTTGTACCATATACGTATATAATAGTATCATATATGAAAATGGTCAATATGTAAGAGTTACATTTTAACTAATTATGAAATTTTTATTAATTTAAATTCAATACCATGTGTTTACAATTCTAAAAAAACTCATTATTTTAAGCATAATTAGTTAATTTAGTTTTATAATTATATATTTTATTAATTTTCTTAAACCAACAAAGTTGTTTTATATAAATATGTTTAGGAATTAGGTACGAATTCATTAGGTTAAAGTCTTAAAGATATGATATATATATATATATATAATATATGTATATACGAATATATGTAATTTTAATATTTTAATAAATAACAAACGAATATTAAATGAACAGTAACGGATATTAAGTGATACTTTAAATGAATTTAGACAAGTTTGTTTGCGAACATTAATGAACAAACTGCCCATGTCTTTATGTTTGATTCGCTTAATAAACGAACACAAAAATATTGTTCGTGTTCGTTTGTTAAACTTAATAAACAAATATAAATGAACAGAAACTGAATAAGTTTACGAATTATTCATCGAATGTTCTATTCATTTACATTTCTATTTTGAAAAAATGAACCGTGCGAGAAAAAAAAGAAATATTATTATTTTCTTTATTTATTAATAAAAATAAAATTTTCCAACTTAGAAAAATTAGTAAGAGAAACGGGAGATGTAAGCTAAATATGTATATTCACGAAATATCATTTATTTTTAAATTTATTTTATTATCTTAATTAATTGTATTGTGATAAAGCAATATAATTCAAATTTTTTTTATTTTACTTTTTTTAATTTACCAAGTAATAGAAGGAAAGCATTTTATTTTCTTTCACATATTTTATATTTTTACTCAATTTTTTTTAATTTTTGTTTTAATAGTCAAATATATGATCAACTTTTTACACAAAATTGATATAAGCTTTTAACGTTTTATTACATAGAAATCAGTTCATGAACTTTTATTTTATTCTAAAAAAATATCAACTTTTCAAAATAATGCAACTAAGTCGAAATTTGTTAAATGTCACTAATTTTCGTTAGTATTGCACACGTGATATGCCACGTAACAACCAATCAAATTATCTATATTAGCTTCTATATAGGATGTCCAAATAGAAGTTAGTATCATTTAATAGATCTGAACTTAATTGCATGATTTTGAAATGTTCAAAATTTATTTACAATAAGATAAAAATTTATGAAATGATTTTTACATGATAAAATATTGAGAGATTATATCCATTTTATACAAAAAAATTGATGATACATTTAGCTATTAAACCTTTATTTTTTTATTTTATTTTTTCAATTTTTTATCTTTCGGTTTTATCATTCATCATAAAAAAAAAAATCTTCGCTTTCTTAGCCAAACATATTGAAGAGTTCTTTTTTCTTTATTCATTTTCTCTCCTTCTGAATTGGGCCTCCGTTTCAGACATTTTTGTCTATACTTGTGCATGATGCACTGGGTCAACTATTTCCCTCTCCTCCCTTTGGTTATTTTATTTTTACATATGTTCATTCTTTCACTCGCCTTCATCTGTAACGACATCGTTTTAATTCATTTTTGTTTGCTCGTTTCAAACCCATAATATTGGGCCAGACTTCTCATGAGCCGACCAGAATGCGCTTAAGGCCTAACCCCTCACTCCAATTGTCGGCGTCCGGAGGGATGCGACTTCAATTCCCAAAGAATCGTCCTTCTCTCCCGATTTAATCTTTTCTCTTTTTAAATCATAGAGCCAATTTTCCAACATTAAAGTTTTAGATCATTCGCTTAGTCTTCCCCACGAGAGTTTCATCTATCACAGTAAGTTCCTTTTTCATTTTTTTTTAAATACTGTGATTAGGGTTTGATCAACATAAATTGGTATAAATTTTGTTCTTTAATTGTATTTTCAGGTTATAGTATTATCTGTTAAGTTTTGGTGAACTTGGACGATGGAGGTTGGTTAATTATTAAATTGAGTTTTCTTTTGTTTCTTTTTTGATATTAAGTTCTGTTTTTTTGGATTTTGATTTTTTTTCTATGGTTTACAAATAGCCATTTGATGTGAATAAGACCATAGACACTTTGGAGCCTGAAGTGAGCAATGGCGGCGGTGGATTGTTTGTTCCAAAGGATAGACCCAAGTACATAGCTCCTGCTAGCAAGAAGTCTGTTTTAGGTATGTTTGGCATAAACGCGGCGTACTTTACATTCTAAAATTAATTCTATTGAAGGATTGCTTGAAATTTTCTGGAGTATGATTTTGGAATATAGTGTGAAGGTTAACTATTAGCGTTGCTGTAATTTTCCGTTATTACATTTTTGATATTTATCACTTTGGTTTATCAGTTTAGTTTTATTATATATTCTTTCTAAAGAACGTTGAATAGGACATGTCTGTGTCTCACAGTTTAGGTAATAGAGCGTATAAGTTAACTATTAGCGTGTTGCTAATAATTATATTTTGAGAATAATTATTTTACCGAAGGTACTAGTCTTGGTGCTTCACTTTCAAAATATGGTGCTTCTAGAGGTATGGTGATTATGGCTTGGTGATTAAATTTTTATATGACCTGAATCTCTTGGTTTTCTTCTACTTTTTGAAGTTGTTTTCAGTTTATTTATTTAATGGTTTGTTATTTAACTTTTGGTTTATTTTTGTGCCCTTATTCGGGTTTATGGTGGTAGCTTCCATTACAGAGTGTGTCTGCTGTTTCTAACTGATTTGTTCTTGAGATTACTGTGGTCTCTCTTTTTTTTTCTTTTCTTTTCTATCTTATCTTGATTCTAGTGACTTCTCTCTCTGGCTAAGAAAAAATAATAGCATGTTTGCTCTATTGCCTAAATGTGCATGGCTCTTTCACATTTGTAGTTAACCTACACCACCTAGTTTTTCCGTTTCCTTGTTAAAGTTTTGGAGTACAATGCTTCCAATTGTGTTCCTCTTCTAGGCATTTTCTTCCTCAAAAAATTAGTCTTTTTTTTGGTAATTGAATTTCTTATAATTTATTAGGTTTGGACATTCGTGCTAGTGAGAAGCAAGTAGATGCTAAAGTTGAGGGCGGATTCAAGGTCCCAAAAGAAAAACTCTCCTCCTTTGTGGCATCTATTGATGAAGATGAGGGATTTGAATCTTCTGGAGTTGAAGAAACTAGAAGTACTATTACAAATGGCACCCGCAGCCACACTAGTAGACACTATCGTGATAAGACAGCTAGTTCAACAACTAATACAGGTACTATTTATTTTCATTTGTGTCAAACAAGCCTAGAAAGATTGTAAGGTTGTGGTTGGTTTTTAATTAAGGAACTATGCCCTTATTTTATTTTCCTACTTTCATGTAAAACTCTTATACAAAATAGCAACATTGTTAAATCATCACATGCTGATTATTAGAAGATTTTATTGCTGCAATTCCCCTAGTTGTATTTTCTTTTTTAAGAGCTTGCATGTTCAAGCGCATGCTTGAGTATTTGAAAATAGATCTTGTTAAAATAGTTTCTAGGTAAGGTGGCACTGACATAGAGTTTATATGTTTTATAAACTATAAGTCATGTGTTGTCTGGGCTTTTGATTTCTGATTGTTTTTCAGTCTCTTTTTCTTTCCATAAACTTACTAATTCATTTTGCAGAACTAGATTTAATTATTTATGTATATGTGTGCATTTCTGTCTGTGGAATGGCTAACCTATATCTTTGAGGCATAGTAAGATTTCAGCTTAGCTTATAGAGGGAATGACACAGCTAAGTTGTATTGATGCAAAGGACCAGCATTTACCTTCAAGAAATGAGTTGGATTTCCAAATCATGCTTGTGGTTTAGAATTAAGAAACAATTCTATATCCCATTCCTATTTTTGTTTTAAAGAAAAGGTTGAGGCTTGGAAAGGGGGGTGAGAGGGGGGGGGGGGGGGCAGATGTGGTGATTCTGATGATGTACACTTTCTTTCACTAATCACTAGTAATCCCTTTTTTCATCAACTTTGAGGTTCTCTTCTTCCAAAAGGATATGTGTTCCTTTTTTGTGCTTTTACAGTGTTTATGTTTTTCGTTGTTCCTTGTTGAAGCTGTGGGTCAGAGCTTTTATCTCAATACTGGGATAGGCTACATAAACTAATATACGAATGCACGTTAAGTCATCAACATGAATACGGGATGCCCTAACAAAGTTCATATAATAGTTCATCATCATCAAAGCCTTTATGTCCATACTAGGGTAGGCTACATGAATCAGTATATGAACTCGCGCTAAGTCGTCGATATGAATAGATGATGCCCTAATAAAGTTCATATAATGGTTCATCTCATAAAAATTGGGCGATCTTTGAGTGGCTTGTTGTTCAAATCTACCGCTAACCTCCCTCCTTTATTCGGGCTTGGAATTGGTTTTGTTTTCGTATAATAGGCGGACTTTATGGGTCTCATTTATCTAATTATATTTTTCTGTTCCTATGTTGCAGAAAGTACAGTTACTGTAAACAGACGAGGCGAGGATGATACATTTGGGACTCCTCACTCAAGCAAACGTAGGAGTTCAGATGTAAGTGAATAACTTCTGTCGTCGTCATCATCATCATCATCATCATCATCATCATCATCGTTCACTTTTTCATTTAGCAAACACAACAAACTTTACATGCATCTGATTTTCCTTTTAATTGAAGGTTCCAGCTTCATCTAGTCGGAGTTCCCGTAGTGCATCTTCTAATAGTCCAAGGTATGAGAGAGATGAGCGTGGTACGGAGAGAAGAGGTTTCAATGATGATTCTAGAATTGAGAACAGGAATACAAGAAAAAGACACAATTATGACGATAGAAGAGACACTCATGGTCGATATGAAGAAGATTATGGAAGAAGCCATCGGAGGACACCTGGTATGTGATACTTCATAGTGAATGAGTGCATGTTTGGGTACTGTATTCCAGAACTAGTTTCGTTTGAATTTGGTGTGTCATTCAAGTAATTCTATTTTCCGAGGCTGGGTGGAATGGAGAAGGTGGATTAATGTATCCAAACTGATTAGGAACTAGGGAATAGTTTAGTTTTGATAACTTATGAAGTCATTCATGCTGCTAGAGTTTGTATTCTATGAGATTTATTTGCTATCTTTTTGGCATCTTTGTTGAACTGCAATGAGGGTAATTATCTTGATATTCATATCTTAATCTTTTGTAGGCAGATTTGACTGGGATGATGGAAGATGGGAATGGGAAGATACTCCACGTCGTGATAGTTATTCTGGTAGTAGCAGGCGCCATCAGCCTTCACCATCTCCAATGTTAGTTGGGGCTTCACCTGATGCTAGATTAGTTTCTCCATGGATGGGAGATCGAACTCCTCGTTCAACTGGTAGGTTATTCATTATGTAAAGCCTTTCTTATTCTTGATGGTATTAACTGCTCTTGTCTTCTTTTAGCATTGATTTTGAGTGAAGAGAGCGAACAAATTTTTTAACTTCATACTGAAATTTGGTACAGCTAGTGTTGCTTCTCCTTGGGACTATGCATCTCCTTCTCCAGTTCCAGTACGAGCCTCTGGAGCGTCAATTAAATCTTCAAGTTCCAGATATGGTCAGAGATCTCATCAGCTCAACTTTTCAAGGGAAAGTTCACAATCATTTGAGGTAGTATATGGCATTGCCCTCCTATTTCCTTTCCGTTTCTTTTCCTCGCCATTTCCCTCTTCTTAAATATTTCTCTTCAAGTTATATTTGAATAGTTTTTTTCTCCTTTTTTGTTTCTTCTATATCTTTTTCCTCTTTATAAAACTCTTTTTATGTGTGTTAATGTTAATTTCAGGTCTTATAATTTGTTATGTTTACTATTTAGGATGAATCAGATAAGACGGGTTCAGCAGAAGAGCACAGTTACGAGATAACAGAAAATATGCGTATGGAGATGGAGTACAATTCAGACCGTGCATGGTAAATTATGTAGACAATTCATCATAGATTGAACATCCGAGGGTTTCTTTCTTCATAGGGGATTAAAATATATTGTGAAGGGATATCTATTTTCCTTTTGACTTTTGAAATTGTCATAAAGTCCCATTGTTTGGCCTCAGTTTGATCTGGTGGCTTTTGACCCTTCATTGATTAGTGATTTTACCATTCATATGTTGGCTTTATGCTTTTTGTTTCAAATTGTCTGAACTCTCCTTGTTTGAATATCCTGTATAGGTATGATAGAGAAGAAGGAAGCACCATGTTTGATGCTGGTAGTTCATCATTATTTCTCGGGGATGAGGCTTCATTCCAAAAGAAAGAAGCGGAGCTGGCCAAAAGACTGGTATTGTTTTTGTCTCTTCAATTACATAATTTAATTATTCAATGAACATGTCATGTTTCATGGTTGTTTCATATGTGGTAAAGATGTTAGATGCCTGATCTTACAGCTGTTGTTACATTGAAATAATTAAACACATTAGTGGCATTAGTGACATGTATTCAAAGATAGTGATTAAATAATTGTTATGATCGATGGGTTCCTACTGTCTTATGTAGATAGTGTGATAAGAGAGAAGTGATATTCTGAAGTAAGACAATCTTATGAAGATATTATTCTTTTCCACCTTTTGTTTATAAATTTCAAGCTGTTGTCGTTAGGGTTTTGCAGAGATTTAAAACTGTTGTGGCGTTCTCTTGTTATTTATCTCTATTTTGGTATTGAAATAAGCGGAATGATAAACTTTTATCCGTTTTTCTTTTATTTTCTTTGCTTCATTTGCCTTGGTTTGATCATGCTAGTTTTCTTAATCTTCTTGGAAATTATTGCTGCTTTCTCTGTTTTACTAGGAGTCTGGAAGTATAGTAAAATGTTGCAAGTTACAGCTATCCATCAGCTAGTTTTACTATCTGTTGATTCCGTCTCTTGAGAACAAAAGTTAAGTTGGTTTTGACTCAGTAGCCTCTAGGTGCAATGAACCAGCATTAGAAGAAATTTCTGAAAGATATTTGCCTAAGATGCAGACATGTTTTCCTGTTTGCATGCTTATTAGTGATAAATTGAAGCTTACATGTCCTTCTTGATGACCGGTGATAATAACTTGTTCATTTTTTAAGTTGCATACAGTGGATCTTTTGTTAAGGTAGAAAGTGAATAATAAAGCAGTTATTAATATAACTTTGGTTTTTTGTGAAGGGGCTGAGTGCTCGTGTAAAACAAAGTGAAATGTGCTTGTCGTGGTCTTTGATATTTCCTTTCATGACTGCCTTTTGGTGAAAAAAATTCCCCTCTTCCCCATCTCCCCATTTCTAGTCATTGATATGATTTGAAGATTTTTTTTTTCATTCTTGTGCTCCTTTTAAATCTATCAGTTGTCCTTTAGAGAATAAAATTATTTCTGAACACTTGGGTCATCTCCTAAACAGGTTCGAAGAGATGGGACTAGGATGTCGCTTGCTCAGAGCAAAAAGTTGTCTCAACTTACTGCTGACAATGCTCAGTGGGAAGACCGACAGCTTTTGAGATCCGGAGCTGTTAGAGGTACTGAGGTGCAAACTGAGTTTGATGAAGAGGACGAACGCAAGGTGATTCTTCTTGTACATGGTAAGTGAATATTGTAATTCTGTTAATTTGTTAAATGCTTTCTTCTTTTAGCTAAAAGTTCTTTATATCATTTTTGTCATAGATACAAAACCTCCATTCTTGGATGGCAGAATTGTTTTCACCAAACAAGCAGAGCCAATCATGCCCATAAAAGACCCTACGTCAGATATGGCTATAATTTCACGTAAAGGATCTGGCTTGGTTAGGGAAATTCATGAGAAGCAAAGCATGAATAAGTCACGCCAACGATTTTGGGAGCTTGCAGGCTCTAAGCTTGGTGATATCCTTGGAGTTGAGAAAACAGCAGAACAGGTATTGTTTATAAAATGTAAATTTTACCTTTTCTTTTTCAAAAAAAAAAAAAAAAAGAAGATAATGTGGTTCATCAATTAACTTGTCTCTACATTGGATGCTAGATTGATGCTGACACTGCTGAAGTAGGTGAACACGGTGAAATTGATTTCAAAGAAGATGCCAAATTTGCACAACATTTGAAGAAGGGAGAGGCTGTAAGTGAATTTGCAAAGTCCAAGAGCATTGCAGAGCAGCGTCAATACTTGCCAATATTTTCAGTGCGGGATGAGTTGCTTCAGGTTTGACATTTTTCTGTTAGTATATGTTCATCTAATTTTGTAATAGATACAAAGCAACAACTGGAGTTTGGTCTAGTGGTTGTTACCTCTTTTTAGGAGAGATCAGGTTCAAGGTTCGATTTCTTATCCCCTCTTGTACTTCCCTATGAACCAAAAAAAGAAATAGACAACAACTTTAGTTTGCCACTTGCTCTTGGTGGGTATTAGCCACCTTGCACATTCAAGGATAAACTACAGCCATCCAAAAGGAATATATATGTAAAAGTTTCGCACTTGCAATCGACCTTTTTTAATTTCAAAGCTAAATTCTATCATGTTTACTATGCCTTTAGAATATAAGTGTTGTATTGACCATCGCTTTATTCTGTTTTTAATTATATGTTTGACAGGTGATTCGGGAAAATCAGGTAGTAGTTGTTGTCGGTGAAACTGGCTCTGGAAAAACAACTCAACTTACACAGTATCTTCATGAAGATGGGTACACTGTAAATGGTGTAGTTGGTTGTACCCAACCTAGACGTGTTGCTGCCATGAGTGTTGCAAAAAGAGTTAGTGAAGAGATGGAAACTGAGTTGGGTGATAAAGTGGGCTATGCTATACGTTTTGAAGATGTGACTGGGCCAAACACCATAATTAAGGTGAGCCGTTCAGTTCACATTAGAGAGAAAAATGTAAAATCTTTATATACTGTTATGTAATCTAGATTGCTTATATTCTGGGGGAGTGCACCTTTGTGTTTTCTATCATGCAATTTTGCCTTAGGTCCATTAGCTTGTTCTAAAATTGATATATTAGTTGGCCCAATTAATTGTTGGAGCATTTTCTCATGTTTCTTTGTATTTGTTGTGTTTTGCTTCTGATATGACATGCTAAACCTTTTTATTTCTTCAACTTTACAGTATATGACTGATGGAGTCCTCCTTCGTGAAACATTAAAAGATGCTGATCTTGACAAGTACCGGTATGGAGAAACTATATCTTAATTTATTTTTGTTGGTCCCAATTGCAACTAATGAATTAGTGATGAAACCTATGCTATTTACTTTTAATTTGCAATTCTTGCAGCGTCATTGTAATGGATGAAGCACATGAGAGATCACTGAGCACGGATGTGCTTTTTGGAATATTGAAAAAGGTGGTTGCTCAACGCCGTGATTTCAAGCTTATTGTGACATCTGCAACTCTAAATGCACAGAAATTTTCAAATTTCTTTGGAAGGTAAGTCTCATATTTTAGTATCAGCAGCGCATCCTGGCCCTAATCAATCTAATATGATAATTATTTTTTTAAATTTTGCAGCGTACCAGTTTTCCACATCCCTGGTAGAACATTTCCTGTCAATATTTTGTACAGCAAGACTCCTTGTGAGGATTATGTTGAAGCTGCAGTGAAGCAGGCCATGACTATTCACATCACCAGCCCTCCAGGTGACATCCTCATCTTCATGACTGGCCAAGATGAGATTGAGGCAGCGTGTTATGCCCTAGCGGAACGAATAGAACAACTCATCTCCTCCACCAGGAAGGGTGTTCCTAAACTTCTCATACTCCCAATATACTCCCAGTTACCTGCTGATTTGCAGGCAAAGATATTCCAGAAGGCTGAAGATGGAGCTCGCAAATGTATCGTTGCCACCAATATTGCTGAGACATCCTTGACTGTAGATGGAATATTTTATGTTATCGACACTGGTTATGGTAAAATGAAAGTCTATAACCCTAAGATGGGTATGGATGCTCTTCAAGTTTTCCCTGTCAGTCGTGCTGCTGCGGACCAGCGTGCAGGACGTGCTGGTAGAACTGGGCCAGGCACATGTTATAGGTTGTATACAGAGAGTGCATACTTAAATGAGCTGCTGCCTGCTCCTGTACCCGAGATACAGAGGACCAACCTCGGCAATGTGGTGTTGCTGCTCAAGTCTCTTAAAATTGACAACTTGCTAGATTTTGATTTTATGGATCCACCACCACAGGAAAATATCCTTAATTCTATGTACCAGTTATGGGTCTTGGGGGCACTCAATAATGTTGGGGGCTTGACTGGCATTGGATGGAAAATGGTAGAGTTCCCATTGGATCCCCCCCTTGCCAAGATGCTGTTGATGGGTGAACAGCTAGGGTGCTTAGATGAGGTTTTGACCATTGTTTCAATGCTTTCAGTCCCATCAGTATTTTTCCGACCTAAGGATAGAGCAGAGGAGAGTGATGCAGCAAGGGAAAAATTTTTTGTACCAGAATCTGATCACTTAACATTGCTTAATGTTTACCAGCAATGGAAAGCTAATCAATATCGAGGAGACTGGTGTAATGACCATTTTCTGCATGTGAAAGGGTTGAGGAAAGCCAGAGAGGTAAGATCTCAGCTATTAGATATTCTGAAGACATTGAAAATCCAGCTAACATCCTGCGGATATGATTGGGATGTTGTCAGGAAAGCTATCTGTTCTGCTTACTTTCACAATGCTGCAAGACTGAAGGGTGTTGGGGAGTATGTCAATTCCAGGAATGGAATGCCATGCCATTTGCACCCAAGTAGTGCTCTATATGGTTTGGGCTATACGCCGGAGTATGTTGTTTATCATGAATTGATTTTGACAACAAAGGAGTACATGCAGTGTGTTACAGCAGTGGAGCCGCAATGGCTGGCTGAACTAGGTCCCATGTTCTTTTCTGTGAAGGAGTCAGATACAACATTGTTGGAGCATAAGAAAAAACAGAAGGAGGAGAAAACTGCCATGGAGGAGGAAATGGAAAATCTGAGGAAGATGCAAGCCGAGGCAGAGAGAGAAAGCAAGGAGATGGAGAGACAGAAGAGAGCAAAACAGCAGCAACAAGTTTCAATGCCTGGGTTGCGGCAGGGTTCTTCCACTTATCTAAGACCGAAGAAGTTCGGTTTGTAAATGCAAATTCTGTTGTACTCATTAGTTGAAAATTAACAGAACTTTCCCTAGTTTTTTGTGTAACCGATGATCCAAAGAGTATTTGTATTTATACGTGATACGGCAAAATCATATCGTTTGCTTTATTAAGGTTACTGCTGTGAAATCTAATTGCTTATATCATTTTTTTCTGGGTTGTTCGAGAATAAGAAATTGATCGTTTTGGTAGGAGAATATTCCCAGATTGACCAAGACCGTCTTTTTCTGTTCATTTAAAGTTCTTGTGCTTGAAACAATGTAGAATATCTTTTCCGTGGCTTTGGTTAATTATGGATCCTCACTTGTCAATAGCTCTTTGTCTCTTAGGTTATTGTTAATTGTCAATAGTCTAGCTTTCATAGATCTGGGAGAAGCGATTGATATAGCAAGAATCCAAAAGGCAAACCTTTTTAGTATTGGATCTTTGAGGAATTGCTTTAGCTGTTCTTTATGTTAAGATTAGACTAAAAAGATGTGAAGCGTAAGTATAATTTTGATAAGGTGGCCCTCTTTAGTTTCGTTTCTCTTTAATGATTCGCTGTTAGGAGTTTGTAGAGACACTCAAAGATGCATTTTTCAACGATCTTTTAAACAGAATTTGGCATGTCTTGATATAGGTTAGCTAGGAATGAGGTAAAGAGAGTGACACAAGTTAAAGCGAAGATTGTGAAAGTGATTTGTGAGGGGTTGGACACAAAAAATGAAAAGAAAGAAATATATAGATCCACACGAGTAAAGAAGAAGAGTCTCAACTTAACAGGAACCAATCGTAAAATCACATACAGCTGTGTAACCTCCAATGATACTACTCCTAGAGAAGATGTCTTCAACATAGAAAGAAATGGAAAATCACTGTTACTTAAGAGCTATTGAGAGGCAGGGAACAGTTGGTTCGGACCAGGCCTCGGGTTCCTGTCAACACATCGAGTATAGACATCTTTACCATAACCTTGGCGAATTCGGTTCTAAAGGCTGATCCCTCATCAAAGGCATAATCCATAACAAATCTAGCAGTCCTCTCATCAGCCATCATTTGTTGATCAGAAAAGAGAAGTCCTCTTCCCATCACTAAGTTCTGATAAAAATGATTGTCAAAACCAGCTCCAGAAGAAATCGAGTTTGGTTCTTGTAAGACATTGGTTTCCAGCTTAGATCGAGTTGCAGCTGCACCAGACACATCATTGCTGTTGTTTCGATTTTCTTGACAGTTTATTCTCATATCATTGAGGAAATCCAAAGGAATACTTGGGTCTGGCTGTCCAGTCCCTGAGAAATTGTAGAGGCGATTCTGAATGAACTCGCAGCTAATTTTTCCGATCGAATGCGCCCCTTCAAATAACCAGAATGTACCATTAAGATATTTTACGTGTCTTATTCAGGAAAAGTGTGTAAGGGGGACAAGAAATGTATGTAGGTAGATACCTAAAAGACTGACTGTCTCTTTTTCATCAAAACCTTTAAGATGAAAGAGGCGAAGCGTCTCTGTGATGTTACCATCAGGCTTTGGAATCTCAGCAATTGCTTCATTGTAGTAAGACTGAATGCTATCCCTTCTACCAGTGAATACAGGATAATACGGGCCACCAACCTGCGAATCAAAATAGAAGATAGAGTGCATTGATGGAAACAAGACACCAACTCAAGAACCATACTAATGCCTTGAAATCTCAGGAATGGCAGGGAAACATCAGAATTAAAAGAACATCTGTTAGAGAAACACAAACACACACAGAGAGACACAGAGAACAGACCAGAAGAATGCCATCTCTGGTTGCTAGTGCAAGTATGTCGGCACACGATACTACTCCAGAACATGCCATTTCCACCTCCTCCTTGATCAAATCTATTATGTCAAAACCTTTCAATGTCCTACTTGGCACCGCTTGCTTCTCACTGAAATTGCTCCCATCATCTTTTCTGTCATCCAAGATGACCGAAGCATCACAGCCCTGATTCAGAAAACACCCACAACATAAAAAACTAGACCATTGATCAAAACGAGCAAAGAAATCCATCCAAGAAGATACACCAATGCTGAACAAAAGTTTACAAGAGCCATCTTGATATTCAGATAAAATTGGAAAAATATCACTAACAAATAGAGAGGAATAAAACAAGATGTAACAGAAACATCAAGACCAATGTGGGAAAAGAATTTGATCTTATTAACAAAAATGAAAAAAAAGGCAGTAATAACCTAAAAAGCTTGAAATCTTAAAACAGTCAGAACAGGCAATGATAACAATTATGGAGGAAAAGAAAAAGAAATAAACAATCTTTTAAATGCAAAAAGAAACCCTCACAGTCAACAACATTTCAATTCATTACAATTTGATGTTAGTATAGAAATAAGAAAAGATAACAGAGCTAACCGTTTCAGAAATAGTCTAAAAAAGATGGTAAGAAAATAAATGCAAAATGAACCCAATTTTTATTAACTTTGAAGAAAGAAATAGTGATATAAATAAAGAAAAAGTAGTGCACCTTGACAAAGCAATCATGAAAGAAGAGGCGCAAGAGTGCAGCAGAGACATTGCTATGCTGAGAGACGAACTCGGCCATTTTCGACCTCACTATAGTTTCTGCTTGTGGACATGTGTTCCTATAGAAATCATAGTCAAGACCATTACTTCCGGTGGTTGATGTTTCTTCTTCTTCTTCATCTACATTATCAAGGTAAATGTTTTGGAGTCCATCCCAAGGGACATTCACTACATTTCTTGAGCGCTTTATGGACATTACTAATGCAATTGTAACCACTAGCAAGGCCACTCCCATCGTTAATGCCCGCATATTTTCTCCTATTTTTCTGGAAATGGACACCAGCAAGAGCGGGAAGAAATTTTGTAAAGAAAACGAAATCGTCCTTTCCAAAACCACTTTCTTTTTTCTCTCTTCGGCGAAATTCTAAATGTATCCTTTTTCTTTATTTATTTATTTATACAAACAGAAAACTGATTTAATTTACCAATTCTCTTGTCCTTGATACGTGTGTTTTTCCATAGAGATCAGATCATAGATGTATGATTTAATTATCGAATAATTCAAATAAAACAAAATAAATTGTTGTATAAATTATATAAATTAATCGAAATATATTCTAACAAAATTTGATATTTTTCATCACATCAAAATTTTAATTATATAAAATAAAATTCATAAATTTAATTGCAACTATATATTTTATTTAAGGAATTATTTTTAAAAAAATTTTTGGTACCTTTGTTTAAACACTTTGATTTTTTTAGATAAATTTACTTATTTTGTGTTTGAATTCTAATCAAATGTAAAAATTGATTTTGCAATAAAAGTATGTACAATTTGCGAATTATCATTATATATATTAAATATTAATAAAAATAAAAATGTATTATTAATTTAATCTTTCTAATTTCTATACAATCCCTTTAATCTATGTCTCAATTTCTCTTTCTTTTCATTTCATTAAACTTTTTTATACAATATTTGTCACTGCTTCAAATTCAAATGCCCATTCTTATAGTCACAGAAAGATTTCAAATTTTAATATTAAAACATAATTACATATACTATCAAACTCAATTAAAGTCAAAATCGTCAATGAAATCTTAATTTAATAATAAAAAAAAATTTTTGAAATTTTGAGATTCTTAATTGAGTTCAAAAAAATGTGAGATTTGTTTAGTTTGTTATTATTATTTAGATAGTTTATTATTATTATTTGTATTTATCGATTTATTTAACTACCGACTTATCAAATGTAATATTTTGATCATAATTATAATTTTAAATAAAAATATTCTATTAAAAAATAAATAAATCAAAGAGCAAGCCTCTTGCATTAAGATGATTTCTTACATAAACAATTCACTCATTTTGATGATTTCTTGCACTAAGGCTCTAGGTTGTGTCTAGAAGTTGTCATTCTTATAATTTTGGTGTAAAAGGTAGTTTAGACATTTTATTAAGCTTTAGTTCCAAATGAAGTTTACATTAAAAAAGATAGGCTGTTAAAAGAAATTAGAGATGGTTGTCATTGTCAAAATAATTTCTCTCTTCTTTATGATAATAATTAAGCCAACCAATAGGCAAACAGCTACACCCGCAACAGCTAAAAGTTATCCATTTCTCTGATCTACTTTGATCAAGGGGAAACAAACATAGTTGTGCAGAGAATTTTATTGATTCAATGGCAAAGAAAGCAGTGTTGATTGGATGCAACTATCCAGGCACAAAGGCAGAGCTGAAAGGGTGCATAAACGATGTGATGAGAATGTACAGATGCCTGACAGAGCGCTACGGATTCTCAGAAGAAAACATAACCATATTGATAGACACGGATGATTCCTACACTCAGCCAACAGGGAAGAACATCAGAAGGGCTTTGAGTGATCTTGCAAGGTCGGCGGAGCCTGGGGACTTTCTGTTTGTGCACTACAGTGGGCACGGGACGAGGCTTCCCGCGGAGTCTGGGGAGGATGATGACACCGGCTACGATGAGTGCATTGTCCCTTGCGATATGAATCTCATCACTGGTTTTTCTTTCCCTATTTCTTCGCTTTTGTTTGTCTTGATTCTTTGCTCTATACGCCATAGATGATAGATCTGTGTGCCTCATCTTCAGATTTAGTTTTGTTTAGGTCTCCTTGTCTGAAATTTAATTCTCGGAATAAAAATTGATTGAAAGGTTATGATCTCATCATAACCATTTAGAATTTTCTCAATGATCCATACTTTTTCGTTTTAGCCAAATCTGTAGAACTACATACTCTTCATCCATTGCTTTGCTAAAGAAACACAAGTGCTTGGATGCCAGTGCCTAGAATTCTCTGTTATTTTGAATTAATACTTGAAACATCAACTCTGACTGGCTTGCAAGTGATTGTACCGCTTGATCTAGATAATTCTTCTATGGTTTGGATGCTTCTTGAATCTACAAGTGTTGTTTGGCAATAAACTGTATTTTAGAGTTGCTAAAAGTCAAGAATGGTGTTTATGAACAGATGACGATTTCAGAGAGTTTGTGGATAAAGTCCCAGAAGGTTGCCGCGTAACAATTGTATCTGATTCATGCCACAGTGGCGGGTTGATTGATGAGACCAAAGAGCAAATTGGTGAAAGCACCAAGCGCCAGGAATCAGCTTCTGGTTTTGGGTTCAAGAGCTTCCTGCACCAAACTGTGCAAGATGCAGTTGAGTCTCGCGGAATTCATGTCCCTTCTGCATTGCGACACCGCCGCCATAGGGATGAGGAGGAGGAAGAATTCGATGACAGAGTGAGGGAAGACTATGACGATCGTGGCTATATGAAAAGCAGGTCTCTGCCTCTCTCAACTCTAATAGAAATGCTCAAGCAGAAAACTGGAAAAGATGACATTGATGTTGGAAAGCTGAGGCCAGCCCTTTTCGATATCTTTGGGGAAGACTCAAGCCCCAAAGTGAAGAAGTTTATGAAGATCATTATGACCAAACTGCAGCAGGGTGATGGTGAAGGTGGAGGTGGTGGTTTCCTGGGGATGGTTGGAAATCTGGCACAAGAGTTTCTTAAACAAAAGCTGGACGATGATCAAGGATACGGACAACCTGCCTTGGAGACACAAGTGGATAGCAAGCAAGAGGTTTTTGCTGGAACTAAGCGCACTCTTCCTGACAGTGGAGTTCTGATCAGCGGCTGCCAGTCCAACCAAACTTCTGCAGATGCTAGTCCTGGAGGGAATCCAAGCGAAGCTTATGGAGCGCTTAGCAATGCAATTCAGATCATAATTGCCGAGTCTGATGGCACAGTTACTAATCAAGAGCTTGTTATGAAGGCTAGGAAGATGCTTGAGAAACAGGGTTTCACTCAGCGCCCGGGTCTTTACTGCAGTGACCATCATGTTGATGCTCCGTTTGTTTGCTAATTTTAATGGTAATCTGTTTCTGCTACAGATCGAAATAAGTAAATGGCTGCTTATGATGCTGTGTTTGATGAGATTGTACTGCCTTCTTTTACTATTTAAGGGTTTTTTTTTTAATAGTTGCTGTGAGATTTCTAGACATTACTTATGAAAAAAATGGTTTTGTATTGTAGTTATGAATTCAATGAACATTTTGTTACAAGTTGTTGTGTTTTTGCTACAATCAATGTGGAAAAATGGAGCTGAGGGGGAAACAAATCAGCATGAATAAGGCTGCACAATCCCAAAGCATGGTGCAGGGCAAGTCTCCTTGTTCTCCCACTCTCTTGACTATGTTCCTTCCATGCTTCAAAAAGCTGTCTCAATACTCTCACTTAGAGATGAAAGACCTCAACTTGATCATAATCTTCAATATCTTGAACCCATGCCAAATCTGCATCCAAAGAGTTCAGGAATCTCAGTATGATATGTATGGTCTCATTTAATATGGGGGATCTAGATTGGAAGATATTTCAACTTAAATTCACTTTCTTCACTGGGAGGGGTGCAAAGAATTCACAGCTTTGAACAATGTAGTAACAAAGTAGTGCTCAACTCAAGCCTACAAAAGAAAGTTTTCTTCATAACTGGCTGAGGCTGACTAAAAGAAATCAACAAAATCACAAAGATTACATAATGTCTCTAAATTTGTATGCATTTGAGTGCATAGATGGAGCCAGGGTGCAAGGGGTCACGACGGTCCGTGGCTTTTGAAAATTTGCTGCTTACAATGTAAGTTCTTATTAATTTTCTTATTAGACCTTACTTCGCCCCTATAGCTCTGTGGAAACCCCGGTTTTTAAAATTTTGCTTCTTACACTATAAAGTTCTCTTTAATTTTCCCATGAATCCTTTCTTCTGACCCATAGCTCTAAAAATATTTTAATTAGCATTAAAGCTCATCAATCTCTTTGTTTAAGCATGCAGTAACCATTGGAAGGACCCTTTAATGCACCAATTAGAAATGAAATTGAGACTAAATATAAAAAAAAAAAGAGTTTGGGATCTAAGTTGCTAGAAAAGATATAAGAAAACAATCTAGTTATCCATTATTAAATACAACCTTTTCGTTAATGAGGAGAGAAGATTATATATATATATATATATATATATATATATATATATATATATATATATATATATGATCCTATTTAGATCTCAAAATGTAGGAGTCTTATGCATTGGATTTGCCCTTTCTTTATTCTTATCAATCCTCAGTTTTTAATTTTTACTTTTCTAATAGTCAGTAAAGTCATCTTTTACTTACATAGTATTAGGACATTGAATACGACACAATGATTACTATGCAAATAAATTTTAAACTAAAATAATTCTTAAAGGAGTGAACGGCCCCTCTTAAGTTGAAATCTTGGAACCATACCTGTTTGTGCATGTGTGATTGTGCATGCATGTACTAAAAAAGATGAGTGACTGAGCAGGAACCTTGAAGTACAGTTCCAATGGCTGCATTTGGAACAAGACGACCGACAATTTGCTGGTCATCTGTAGTGGTTTCCATTCGTACAACACGAAGTCGCGTATGGCCGAGACGGGCCTGTAAAGATAACTTGAGCTTTTACTTGTTGGAAAGCAATTATATATAATGATAAAAGAATTCGCATAAGTAGACATAAGAAATTTCAAGTCTTCCATAAGATCTTAAATATTTTACTACATATATGGAAAGTATTTTAAGCATAAGAAATCCTCTAGTCATCAAACAAAACATGAAGAAAAAACAGTTAGAGAAAGGCACAAACAGATTAATTCTCAATCAAACAATTCCACAGAAGGCCAGGTTAGACTCTAGATGTAAATCAAATATTGGCTATGTGTTTCCATGTAGAATCAGCATCCATTATGATGGTGGGAAAAAGGTAAATGAATCTTGTAACATGGAAAAAAGAAGGTTGGCAAAACAATGGTGTGGATACAGAAAGCCAAAGGCTCAACTAACATGAACATGATGAAGGCCAACATTTGGGCAGGCTTGGTGGGACAATGCTTATGTAGCAGATCTAACAACCCTTTAATTGAGCAGAGAATTACAGTCCAAGAGTCTTATGGTAGGAAAACATTACAAAGGTGTCAGTTTATACCAAACAAAAGATGATTAGAACTTCAAACTAAAGGAGACAGTCAAAATTCTAAATTTAGATAGTCAAAGCCAGCAAGAGTGTGAGGAATGGGAGAGTCATATGCTCTCCCATTCATAGGAAATTTACAACAAACATATTGGAATAGAGAAGCTCATTGCCACATAATGATTGAGCAAACTACCCATCGGCCCTGAAGCATTATCTCAGATTGGTACCAATGACTTGAAGAATTCAGTATCACACGTCAAAACATACATGAGGGCTAGATCCTCCCACAAGCCTGTTCTCTTTCAACAATTGTGAATTGCAGCAGCCTGAACTAGCATAAAAGTATCACTCAAGTGCACAATTAAATTATTTTGCAAGCAATGATAGTTAGAATGTTATCCAACAATGTAATGCCATGAAATATAAATTGTGAAGTACATACATACACATTCATATAGGAATTGATAGTCAGAATAAAAATATCTTTTATGTCATGTCATGACAAAGAGCATACAAAATTCAGATTTCACAAGTGAAACTTGGATTGGAAAAGAAAGTGTCTTCATTAACACTTTGGCAATACAAATTATTCAACTCCCAAGGAATGATTACTAAAGAGCAGATAACATATGAAGTTACCTGCTTAGAAAGGGAATTCTCAATCGTGCCCAAAATACGAAGAGTGTGGACACCCAAAACATTTACTTCCTGGATTCTTCTGCCAACTGTGCAGAAATTGCCGAGCTTACAATTGAGGCCATGCATGCACTGCACATATAAGAAACAATGATCCATGGGAAAGTCATGATATCAGCAAAATGACATTAACCATATAACTAAAAAAGCAGGTCTTTCAATAAAGATGGAGTTATGATATATTTGATTTACAAAGGGAAGAACAAAACACATATTATCTTACTATTTAACTTTAAAGTAATACCATACTGACTCCCAACAGCCGTACAGATGTTGTAAACATTCCAGAAGCAGAACTGAAACACAATTTAGTGGAAAAACAATAATAGTAACTATTGTGGGAAGTTAAATTCATGTTTACAAGAAAGTACAAAACAGCTGTCGAATGAATAATGATATACTACTTTAAAGACCAGAGCTTGATGTATTCAAGAACGAAAATAATTGCCTATGACTTTGGTTATTAATGCCACAGGAGTGAATCCTACAAGAAGAAAAAAGAATACCTCTCAAATACTAGAATGAAATCACGTCTTGCCAAGTCCATCCTTCTTCTCGTCGAGTATGGTACTTGCAGACTAACACAGACAGTTAAATCACAGATTTATAAGCATAATACTTGTCATAATGAAACAAACCATTCAGTCCACCCCAATATTAGGATAAAGGCTCAGATGATGATGATGCTCAATGAAACAAACCATTCATTAAATAAAATGAAAGAGGAAAAACAAATAAGGTACATCCCATATGATTCCACGATCCAGACTGCAAGTAAACAGTACTGTTGTTGCCCCAGACATTTGATCGACATGGACAGTCTATTGGAAGGCAGTAGTTAGCATAATCAAATTATGTGAGGCAAATCAAAGCATCCGGAGAAAGAAATTAACCCTCGGATTTTCTTGTAATTCGATAATGTTAGCTTTCATATCAACAATTCCAAAATCAAGATTTCCTTCGATTCTTGCATTCTGAATGAGGACATCTAAGATGCTGATAAACAACTCGAATGGCCTGTATTTCAATTGAGTTTATTCAGCATACTAAGAGCAACCTAACTACAAAAGGCATCTGGGTTTTAGTCGATAAGCCATATACCTGTTCTGAATATCAGGTGGCAGTCCTAATAGACGATTTAAAAAACGACCAACGTCATGCATGTCTGAATCAATTATTCGGTCAGAGAACTTTGCGTCATTACCTATAGTAAAGAAATGGTGGTAAAATGAATAAATATCACATATGAAGTCAATGATTCATGGTACATTTTCGAAATGTCAACAGAAAGAGAGATAAACGAATAACAAAATTTTCGCTCGTTTCACATGCTGAAATATTATTACCAAGAACCGTATCCCTAACAATTCCGACAGACACAAGAGCAGCTTTTGCCTTTGTGATAAAATCATGAATCTATCTGGTTTCTCTGATGAACATCTAGGAGGCACAATTGGCAGAGTATCCTGAAAACCACAACTTTAGTTATTCCCCTCACTGTTTTCTTTTTACATGTAATATTACTGAGAAAAATTACAAGAACGTGCCTCATAATCCTTCTATACATCACCATCAATGCCTTTTAACCGTAAGAACTATCATAATTATAAGCACTCAAAGATGGTCCCGCACTGCAAAGTATGAATCACAGCATAAGAAAAAATCAAGAAGACCATTAAAACAGAGTTGAAGGGAAAAATAATTCTGTTTCATCGTTTTATTGCTGGGGTACATAGGTTTTATTAGTAACAGATAGCTCAACAAATTTTTTATTTTATTTATTTACACTAAAAAAAATCTGAATACTCTATATGAAATCTGACAGATACTCGATTTGAATTAATTAAGATTTAATATGGTTACCAAAGACTGAGTGGTCTAAAAAAAAAAACTGAATAATTGGAATGATAAACACTAAATCTCAAGAAAGTGGCAAGTGATTTAATTCCTATAATTATGAAATATTAGTCTTGCTCCCAACACTACCCTCATTGATGTTAGTCATTCTTAGCACATATGACTCAAAACTCAGGTTAGGCAAGGATTTTGTAAACAACGATTTAAATTATGGTTGCAGTGATGTTTTCAATCGCATTAATGAAAACCATTGCAGCGCTCGTTATTGTCATCGCAGTTGTAATTTTTATTTTCAATTTTGCACAATTTAATATAAAACATGATAATTGTAATTATAGTCATAAAACTCTAATTTTATATTTTTTAAAATAATATACGACACTTCTTGTCTATTATTTACTTATAAAATATACATAATCTTTTTAAATTATAATAAAAACATCTACATTTAAAAAATTATTTATGATAACTTAGAAAATAACAAATTTATGCATGCATTCATATTTGATGAAAAGGTTATGGTATATCACACCTTGACAAATGTATAAACGCATATCTAAAGATATTAGGCAAATTAAATTGTTCACACATGTCATTGCAATTTTTCATGTCTGCATTAGATTTTTTGGATCATTGTCAAGCATGGTTGCCAAAAAATTGTTGAAAGGTCATGGTGTCATAAAGTTTTAGTTGATGGTAATCTTCAATTCCAAGGCAGTTAAAAGACCCGAAGACATTCCCTCCAAGAGACACTCAACCTCCCCAGATACCAAACCCCTCACCACTTTTATTTTTTATTTTTTAAATTTTCTCCCAAACATAGCCCTCACCCACCCAAAGTCCCAGACATCCCCTACTTGTTCTCCCCTTCCCTTCACAGCCATGCCCCCTTGTGCATCACCTCATAGAGCCTCAATCCTCTACCCCTCCCCTTTTGCCTTCCCCTAACCTGAATCACTTGATTGACTTTGACCCCATGTTGGCAAGCCTAAGCCCAAGGCATCTAGTGACCACAATTTGAGTTGATGGTTGAGTTTGAGGTTGAAAATTTGAGTTTCTTATTGAAATGGGTGTGTGAAATTACAGATTTTTTTTTTATTCTTTAGGTTTATGTTTGTCGTGACTGATAATAATAATAAATAAAAAGTGGCAAAAAAGAGTAATTGGCATTGGATTCAAACTCAACCTCATCTACATGGTTGTAACATTATCGAGATAAAAATCAAAATATATATAGATAAAGAAAGAGAGTTTCAATCAGATACAAATTCATGTCTTTAAAAGCACAATCACCACCAACAAGTAAGGAGGGGGAGGTATGATATGTGAAACTAAGTCTCTATTTTATTTACAGAAACTCTATTAAATTCTCTTGCTAACTTAAGCATCGGAGTGCTTACGCAGGGAACAACCCCTGCGTCCTTCTGATCATTAGTTTTCTTGCAGAGTTCTCGGCAACACGTGGCAGGGAACCCGAAGAGAATACGTCAGCGACTCGTCGCCATTGTTTTAGGTAACAACAATTGGCGTCGTCTGTGGGAAACGGATAAGCCGATGCGAATTCAAAACTAGTCTATTTCGTTTATCGCGTTGGCATGCATGAATTCTCTATTTCGCAACGTCAGGAATCTATTTGCAAAAATTACCCATTAGTCTCTTTTCCTCAAAAACCTAGATTTTTGTTCCCGTTTGCTGGGTTCTTTTTCTATCAAAGACAGAGAAAAGAAGTGACTGTGTGATGGAGAAAGATGGCTCCACCCACAAGAATAGGACTTGCTGGTTTCGCTGTTATGGGCCAAAATCTTGCGCTTAACATTGCTGAGAAAGGTTTTCCATTTCTGTTTATAACAGAACTACCTCCAAAGTTGATGAGACTATTGAAAGAGCTAAACAGGAAGGGGATCTACCTGTATTTGGTTTCCACGATCCTCAATCTTTTGTTCAGTCAATCCAAAAACCTAGAGTGATAATCATGCTTGTTAAGGCTGGGGCCCCCGTTGACCAAACCATTAAGACTCTCTCTGCATACATGGAGAAAGGTGATTGTATTATTGATGGTGGCAACGAGTGGTATGAAAACACTGAAAAACGAGAGGGGATTGGCAACTATTGGTGATCTTAAAATGAGAAAACGCTCCCTCAGCATTCCAGCCATGGGAAAGCATGGATCGATAATCTGTGATCCCATACTCTCTAGGGCACCTCAGCGGTAACAAAACAGTTTTGTTCTTGCTTGCAGCTTCGAGATCCTTTTTGTACGCAGAGAGAGCACTCTTCCAGTATACGCCCTCAGAAGCTTGAACCATTATCATCACCTCTCGGCAGTAGCTTCTGTTTGTTGTTTAATGGATATCCACCTTGCCAAGTTTCCATATGAAGTCTAATTTCTTTTACCTCATCTGGCTTGAAAGACCCAAACGTCCTGGAAGCAATCTCTCGGACTACACCTAAATCAGTTTTTAAGCACTTGATTTTTTATATCTCATGTATCAGCATTCCCTGCCCACTAAATTTCTTTCTTCGCATTATTAGCCGATTGCTGATGTGAAGCTTAGTGATTCAGAGCATATACCTCTTTTAATCATTATGTTCATCAGCATCTTTGCTTTCTCTATCCGACAAGCTTCACACAGTAATTTCCCCATCTAATCGCATACAGATATATCAGCATGAAATCCTCTCCTTTCCATCTCAATTCGCAACTTAAAAGCTTCATCAACCATCTCCTTTCCATTTTCAAACCACAAATGAGAATAATTCTTTTCGCATATCTCTCTGTTCTTAAACCTCAAACTTGTTTCTCTACAAACATAATCCAATTCATGGGAATTTGTTTACTGTTTCTTGAATGCCCATTCACCCGTTCTTTACGGTTCCCTCATTTTGCTCCATTACAAGAGCATTCGATTCGCGTTTTACTGATGTGGCTAAGTTATATGCGACTGTCATGGATAACTCTAATGCATATGATAACATGGAGCAATCGCTTGAACAACTCGATCTCCGATTAACTACCCCTTTGGTTTTGGAGCTTCTCCAAAGGCTTTCTCTTGAGGAGAAACTAGCATTCAAGTTTTTTACATGGGCTGCAAATCAACAAAATTATGCTCATGATCCTCGAGCTTATGATCAAATGATTGACATTTTGTCCAGTACAAAGTATAAGAGTAAGCAGTTTCAAATTGTCTGTGATATGCTTGATTGTATGAAGAGGAGTAACAGGAAAGCCATCTCTGTTAAAGTTTTGCTTCCCATTTTGAGATAATATACTGAAAAGCATTTGACAAGGCCAAGGTTGCAGCCTAACCGGTTACTAATATGGCTTGGGATTACATCATTACTTGAGTTCTTGGAACCTCCAGCTTTTAAAGAGGGAATACTGGAGCGTTATCCTATCTTTTTTGATATTGTCCTCAACCCCATTAGTGGTGATTCACCTAAATTTTCCCATGCTGCTAATTACTTGAGGGAACTCTTTAAAATGCTTGGTTGTAAGCTTTGGCTGAGATCTACATTATCTCCAAGTGTGATGTACAACACATTGTTGGGTTAGTGTTTTCACACTAGAAATGAGAAGATACATAAAGATATTTTTAATCTTTTCTAGCCATTTTTTAAGCACTTGAAGCTTTGCAAGATGGGGAACATGAAAAGCAACGCAGGAATTTTCTTTATTTTCTTCTCCACCAAGTCCCTGTGAGCAGTAACTTTAGTGTTTTAATAAGAAAAACAATCTGCAAGACTGCACTTCTTATCATACACCGAGGCTATAAGATGATTCCACCATGTCCTCCTTTTGAATGTGCACATATGTGGGGTCCTTCACTTGTGTCTTCTTCGAAGGATTCTTCACTTCACAGTTCCCTGCGCCAACCTGCCTTTGATCTCATACAAACCATTCTGGTGTCTGATGCTGCTGCCTTAATAACTTTAATGTTGAATTGTAGCACTGCTACCAGTATTTCGAAAAACACTTCTATTGAATTAGATTATGAGGAAGAAAATAATGAGCTCCCATCTACTCGGGATGTTTAAGAGAAAGACATTAGTTGTTTGATTGAATTTAGTGCTCAGGGTCAAATTACTTCTCGGGAGTACAGAGAGTGGATGTGTATTCCCATGTTGTGGATTGATGTTCTAGTTGATATTGATCTTCCCGTTCTCCCAATAACATTTTCCAAGGCTGTATTTTTGGCTCGATCTCGTTTCTCTCTGGTAGAACTTAAGAATAGTGCTGAATTGGTTCTTGATATTAGAAGTTGGCTTTCATCCTTTGCTGCAGAAATCTTATGTACATTTGGATGGAAGTATCAGATCATCTACAACATTATAGCCTCTTCATTTCCTTCTTTCTCAACCTCGACCTAAAAGATGTTCCATGCATCATTACATAGCTCGAAACATACACCTACATCAGCAGTTCACAAAAATGAACCATTTTTGGCCAGCAGTGCCTGGTTCTTCTCTATGTGGGGCCAAACTGAACAATCTATATGTGGTACCACCTGCTGAGAATTTGATTCCCGAAAATCCATTGCAAGAAAGCTTCCCAGTTGTGAATCTAAACCCTACATAGGAAAAAGGTAAGGTTGCAGCGAGCTTTCCTGGTATTGCAAGGAAAAATAAAAAATTTGACTGCACCAATTTCATGGACACAACAGAGAAAGCAGGTTGTGGTTCAATAGACTCCCCAACCAGCACCTGCTGGTAACTTGATGCATAGCCCTGCTTTGATACTCCCTTGAGCCAGCACCATACAACGGCAAATCAATCTGGGCCTTCTAAATTTGCTACCTCAACTAACAAAGCATCATTGATTAATAATTCAACACCTGGAATTTCAACTAGCTCTATGGCACTGCCAGAGTAACATCAGCTGTGAACTTTAACTACCCAAATTAGGGTGCTAATAAAGCTCCGTACTTGACTACACTATAAAACAGTGGTTACCCTTGTGCTATCGCTGCTCCTGTTGAAAACCCATCAGCTATGAGAGGAGGAAACCCCACTCAAGCGTTTCCTTTCTTTAATGGGTCTTTTTATTCTTCTCAGATGTTCCATCATCAAGCTCACTCTCAGCCTCTGGTTCAACCAGCGTATCAGAATGGAGTAACATCTAGTGGCTCGTCATCATCCCACAAGCAATCGAAAAGTCAGTAGCCACAAGGTGCACAAGTTAGTGGTAATAATTTTTTGAGCTCAACAAGCGTGCATTCACAGCAGTTGCAGAAGTATCATGCGCTTCCATCCAATCAATCTCGCAATGTGGAACCTGGGATGCATAGGGAGAACACAACTGCAAACACCCAAAAAAGTGTTTATGGCGAGAATGCAACACTTCCTCATCAGCCGCTCAACTATGCCCTGATACCCTCTCCAACGTTGGGTGGTGGCAGTGTGAATGGAAATCATAGCGAGAAACAGCTTTCACAATAGAAAAATTTGAAAAGTGGCTCCAACGTTGGGTGGTGGCAGTGTGAATGGAAATCACAGCGAAAAATAGCTTTGACAACAGAAAAATTTGAAAGGTGGAGTTGATCTCGTCCCTTCGTAAGCATTTGCCATGTCATTTGCCTCTTTCACGGGAAACAATATTTCCTCAAATCTTAACTTCTCATCTATGACACAAAATCCCCTAATCTTTCATAGCCTACCTGATATGGCTCGACAAGAATACCAGGTTGCTACTGCACCACAAGTTGTACAGAAGAAGAATCACCAAATATCTAATGGAAGGAATGGAGCAGGTTTGACCAGTCTGGATGATGGAAAAAAAGGTAAGTTCAGGGAAGTCACATACAACAAACGGGCAAACTTGTGTTTTTGAGAATTCAGCTGGATCTTTGAACTTTGTATCCTCTCCTGTCCCTGGAAATTGGCTTCCTTGCTCTGTCACCTCCACTGCAGTAACTATAAATCCTCCCGTGCTAATTTATCAAATTCTCATATCCTGCTTTTCCTTTTCCCAGCTGGTCTATATCTCTGCTGCAAGCAGTTGTCAGATGCCACTATATTTATCGTCATCTATGGTCTTACAAGCATGTATTTTGCTGGTGTCATGGTTCGGTTGATTCTTGTTGCTACGTTGCAGTCTGCCTTATTAGTGCTATTATTGTTTCTACCACTGTGAAGAATTTGACTGTGCTTTTGAGGTCTAAGAACAAGGTTGTCCAGGTTGGTTCGACTAAAGGGACAAGCAGTGGAAGGGCCTCTTCTAAGGCTTCACTTGATCAATCCCAACCTTTCCAAAAAAAAAATGGTGCTATGGCATTGCTCTTTGGTGCTTTTTACTTGCTCAATAAGTATGCTACCTACTGTACCTGGGTCACTTCTGAGGCATACTCATCTCCCTCAATTGTGCTGGTTGCAAGAGGTGCCCATGGGAATAGAGTTATCTTTAATGATTATCGTGAGGCATACTTTTGGCTTCGACAAAATACTCCTCCAGATGCTAAGGTGATGTCTTGGTGGGATTATGGGTATCAAATAACTGCCATGGGAAACAAAACTGTTATTGTCGACAATAACACTTAGAATAATACACATATTGCTACTGTTGGGCGTGCAATGTCATCTTACGAAGACGAGCCGTAAGAGCCTTAGGCGCAATAGCGTCACTGTGGCCAGGCGTAAAAATTAGACGAGCCGTAAGAGCCTGAGGTGCGATAGCTCACTGTGGCCAGGCGTAAAAATCAGATGAGCCGTAAGAGCTTGAGGCACAATAGCGTCACTGTGGCCAGGCGTAAGAGCTCAGATGAGCCGTAAGAGCCTGAGCCATGATAGCGTCACTGTAGCCAGGCGTAAAAATCAGACGAGTCGTAAGAGCTTGAGGCTCATAGCGTCATTATGGCCAGCATAAAAAATCAGACCAACCGTAAGAGCCTGAGACGCAATAGCGTCACTGTGGCCAGGCGTAAAAATCAGACGAGCCGTAAGATCCTGAGGCGCAATAGCGTCACTATGGCCAGGCGTAAAAAATCAGATGAGCCGTAAGAGCATGAGGCATAATAGCGTCACTGTGGCCAGGCGTGAAAAATAGACGAGCCGTAAGAGCTTGAGGCGCAATAGCGTCATTATGGCCAGGCGTGACAAACAGACGAGCTGTAAGAGCCTGAGGCGCGACAGCGTCATTGTGGCTAGGCGTGATAGACAGACGAGCCGTAAAAGCTTGGGGCGCACTAGCGTCACTGTGGCCAGGCGTGAAAAATAGATGAGCCATAAGAGCCTGAGGCGCAATAGCGTCACTGTGGCCAAGCGTGAAAAACAGACGAGTTGTAAGAGCCTGAGGCGTAATAGCGTCACTATGGCTAGGCGTGAAAGACAGATGAGCCATAAGAGCCTGAGGCGCAATAGCGTCACTGTGGCTAGGCGTGAAAAACAGACGAGCTGTAAGAGCCTAAGATGGGACAATGTCACTGTGGCCAGGCATAAAAGACAGATGAGCTATAAGAGCCTGAGGCGCAATAGCTTTACTGTGGCCAGGTGTTGAAGATAGACAAGCCGTAAGAGCCTGAGACGCCATAGCGTCACTGTGGCCAGGCATTGGAAACTTATAAGTCGTAAGAGCCTGAGGCGTGATAGCATCACTGTGGCCAGGTGTAAAAAATCAAACCAGCCGTAAGAGCCTGAGACGAGATAGCGTCACTGTGGCCAGGCGTAAAAATCAGACGAGCCATAAGAGCCTGAGGCGCAATAGCGCCACTGTGGCTAGGCGTAAAAAATCAGATGAGTCGTAAGAGCATGAGGCGCAATAGCGTCACTGTGGCCAGGCGTGAAAAACAGACGAGCCGTAAGAGCCTGAGGTGCAATAGCGTCATTGTGGCCAGGCGTGAAAAATAGACAAGCCGTAAAAGCCTGAGGCGTGATAGCCTCATTGTGGCCAGGTGTGATAGACAGACGAGCCGTAAGAGCCTGAGGCGCAATAACGTCACTGTAGCCAGGCGTGAAAAACAGACGAGCCGTAAGAGCCTGAGGAGCAATAGCATCACTGTGGCTAGACGTGAAAAACAGACGAGTCGTAAGAGCCTGAGGCGCGACAGCGTCACTGTGGCCAGGCGTGAAAGATAGATGAACCGTAAGAGCCTGAGGCGCAATAGCATCACTGTGGCCAGGCGTGAAAAACAGAAGAGCCGTAAGAGCTTGAGATGCGACAGCGTCACTGTGGCCAGGCATAAAAGACAGATGAGTTATAAGAGCCTGAGGTGAAATAGTATCACTGTGGCCAGGTGTTGAAGATAGATAAGCCCTAAGAGCCTAAGACGCGATAGCGTCACTGTGGCCAGGCGTTGGAAACTTATAAGTCGTAAGAGCCTGAGGCACGATAGCGTCACTGTGGCCAGGCGTTGGAAACTTATAAGCCGTAAGAGCCTGAGGCGCGATAGCGTCACTGTGGCCAGGTGTTGAAGACAAATAAGCTGTAAGAGCCTGAAGCGCGATAGCGTCATGGTGGCCAGTCATTGAAGACAAATAAGCCATAAGAGCCTGAGGCGCGATAGCGTCACAGTGGCTAGGTGTTGAAGACAAATAAGCCGTAGGAGCTAGAGGCGCGATAGCATCACGACGACCAGATATCTGAAAAGACTTGCCGTATGAGCCAAAGAGAATACGTCAGCGATTCGTCACCATTGTTTCAGGTAACAATAATGTTTAATCAAATTTTTTATATTAGTTTTGAAAAAAAAGGAATAGCGAGCAATAACGGTCAGTGAATCCTTGTTATTTGAAACCCAGTTCATAAGAACATTAGCTTTTTGACATTTAGCAGGAACATAGGATAGTGTAATTTTTCCATTTTTTATCTTTGTTTTGATGAAGCTCTTATCGATTCTCATGCTTCATAATATCATTTTGAATCAGATTGTGAACCACATTAATTGCTGATTTACTGTCACTGAACAACTTTATGACCAGTCATAGATATATTCAAATTTCTCATCAATCTTTGTATCCAAATAAGCTCATATGTTACTTGTGCTACAGCTTTATACTCAAATTCTGCACTACTTCGAGCAACCAAAGATAATTTTTTCTCTCCTTCATGTGACTATATTCCCCCAAACTTTCTTACACTAACTAGTTGTAGACTTGCTATTTTCAATTGCTCTTGCCCAGTAAGCATCTGAAAAATCAACTATCTCCATTTTTTTTAGTCTTTTTGAACAACCCTTTGCCTGTGCTTCCCTTGAGGTATTTAAGGATCTGATGATAGTTTCCAAATGCCTTTTTATGGGAGCATGCATAAACAGACTAGCAAGGCTCACATTAAAAGCAATATCTGTCCTCGTAAGTGACAAATGGACCAACTTCCCCGCTAGATGTTGGTGGTTATCTCGATCCACTAGGGGATCTTCCTCAGAGGCTTTTTGCTTCTCGTTTTGCTCTAATGGCATCCCAACTGGTTTACACTCAAGCTTTCCAATCTCCCTAAGTAAGTCGAGCATGTATTTCCTTGGGGAAAAAATACCTTCTTGTTCCTTGCAATCTCTATTCGAAGAAAGTATTTGAGTGTTCCAAGATCCTTTATTTTGAATTCGGCTTAAAGTTTTTTCCAAAGATTCTTAATCTCATCCTCATCATCTCTTGTGATCACCATATCATCTACATAAACAACAAGTACAACTTGTTTTTTGAACTCACTTTTCTTGACAAATAGATTATGATTTGCTTGCCCTTGCTTGCAGCTAAGTTGTTTCATCAAATTGCTAAATCTGGTAAACCGCACCCTTGGAGTTTTGTTTTAAGCCATTAAGGGATTTCTTAAGACTGTAAACCTTTTCAGAACCATCCTATGGTTGGAGCCTTCATGAATATTTATTCCTCTAAGTGTCATTCAATAAGGCATTCTTAACATCTAATTAATGTAATTTCCAATCCAAGTTCTTAGTAGGAGACAACAGTAATTTGATGAAATTCAACTTTGTCAATAGGGCAAAGGTTTCGTCATAGTCAATTCCATATGACTGAGTAAATCATTGTTCCACCTACATTACTTTGTATCAATGAACTATGTCCTTTTGTGTAAGATCACTAACTTGTATATTCCGATATTTAGCTAAATACTAGTTTACTTGGATGTTTATGCATGAATAAGTCCATGAAACAAATTATCTAGTTAATAAATATATTCATGCAGTTAGATTAAGTTTAGGAAAGTTACTAAATATAGTATAAGGTATAAGGTATAAGGTATAACCATTTAAATAAAATAGGTAAACAGAAGTTAAAATAAATTAATCACGGTGAATATGAAGCAAAATATAATTAAAAGGTGAAATATAATTAAATAAGAAAAAATATATAATTTAGTAGTAAAATTTAAATTTTTTGCATGTACATAGGTATATTTATTTAGGTAATAAGTAAATAAATAATAGTAATAATAATAAAAAAAAGAAGAAGAGAGGAGCGTGCGACACCATTTCCCCTGTCGCACGATACCCCTCCCCCCAAACCCCCCACCCCCCAGCAGACCCGAACCCCCTCTCCCTCTCCTCAATTTTCCTTTTTCGTCCTCCCTCTTCCTTGCCGGTGATCGAAGACCCCACCTGAACCGACCAACAACCTCCCTTTTCTCTCCACCATCGACGACTTCCCTTAACCCAGAAAAACCTGAAAACCCAAGCCTCTCCCTCTGTTTCGTGAACCACCAGCCACCGGAGAAGGTGTCGGACCCCGCCAACCGCGAGCCCCGGCGACCAACACCATCCCATCAGGCCTTCCCCTTCCCCACCGACGCCAACAGTGCAGCTAAATAAAAACCCATTTTTTCTGCTTCTCCATTGTTGTACCAGTAGACTCCTAGGTAAAAACCAAATTTTTATCTAGCTAAATTTCTATGCAAATTGTGTTATAGATGCATGATTGTTGTAAAAATCAGTTTAAAATTTAGTTTGAAGAAATTAGAAAAAGAATTAGGGTTGTAATTTGACAGAAATTGGGGATTTTGATAATTAAATTAGAAACTGATATTTTGGATAAAATTTATGAATTTGTTCAGGTTGAATTTACTGGTTAGCATGCTAAATTTCATCTATGGTTGAAATTTCAATGTAAGCATAAGTAAGAAGTATTCAGTCACTTAGAGTAAATTGAGAGAAACATATAATACTTAGGAATTTTAAGCTTAAATCGTTTAAATTACAATAAAAATAGTGTAGTCCTAAAATTTATGATTTAAAATCTAACATATACAAGTTGGGTTACTAGGTTGGAAGTTTCAGCTATAATGATGATAGTTAGGGGATTCATGTTAAAATAGGCCATGAAGAATTACAACATGAATTTATCACGTAATCAGTACATGTATAGGCTCGCAAGTAAATATTTTAGATGAAAGTTATGACTTGATGTTGGAAAGAAGGTTTCGGCTACTTTGAAGTATAAAAGAAATAATATAAATAATAAATCCCTGAGTAATAATGGGCTGAATCTTGGAAGATATTGATAATATCTGGAATGGATGTTGTTAAGCGCAGGACTAGATAGTGCGCTTAGTCGTAATTAAGAAATACGCAAGTATGAAAGATGCTAGATGAGTAGTTTTGTATAATTTATAGTCAGAAATGTTATGATCGAATGATAGTAAATTAATATTTACTCGTGGAATTGCAGTTAGCGCACTACCAGCTACCAAAGAGACTTAGGCACATATATGCGTGCCTAAGGCGAGGAAGGATATTAATTTGCGCTTCGCTTTTGTGGTAAGGGGTTTATACAACTTGTAGCTAGTAGGATACCTTAGGTTAAATTAAGAATATATTAGAAACCATAGGTTGTAGGCATAGCTAGCTAGTTATGATTAATTTAAACTGTTTATATTCCCTATTGATTTTCGTAGATTTTGAAACTAATGTGTTTTGATAAACTTTTTGCAAGAAAGAGATTAAAGCATAAGGTTGAGTAGTTGGCAGGATACTTGCGCCTTTCTTTCACATTTTTAATAATCCCATTTGTTTTTGCATGGGCTATACCAATTGTTGTGAGAAAGCATTGAATTTCTTGAGTATTACTATTGTTGATAAGTCAGAAAACATGTTTTGCTTGATCTTTAAATTGTTTGATTGAAACTTGATACGTGTTTGACATGCAAATGCTTTTTCATGAAAATAAAGATATAATTGTTTTGAGACTGTTGGCGATCCCTAAAAATGCCTTTGTGGCAATCATGTCCTGTGAGAGCCTTCTCTAGCACCGATAGGAGGTTCTATGTGATTGCCCTACGGTGCTAAGTGCTTCATGGGGGTGCCTGTGTGGTATTGAGTTTATGGGTCATGAAAGCTATCTCTTGCACCGGTAGGAGATTCTGTGTGATTTTCCTACGTGCCAAGTGCTTCACGATTTTGCCTTGATGGCATATACGTACACTTCTGAGGGATGTGTCGACGTACCATGGTTGTTATGTTGTATTACTGTAGACCTTGATCCCGTCTTCAGTACCCTAGTCTGGTAGCCTGATCAGCTAGGATAGGGTGGTTAGATACTATGGCCATAGGGTTTCCTATTTGATTATAATTGGTCCATGATGTATTTGAGGATTCATGCCACGTCTCTCTTATTTGCACTGATTATTTCAACTGAACCCATACATGTTTTCGTGTCGAGTACACCTAATTACTTGTGTTGAACGTGCATGATTTTCTTGCATTTAAAGTGCGTGATTTCTTAGGTTTTCAAATAAGCGAACAAAGCATATTTGAGTTGATTTATAGATTTACAGGCATAATCGTTCTTACTTGGAAAAACCATGTGTTTGCAACTCAATAACCAAACTGTTTTTCCTTATTATGGTTTTGTGATGCATTGATAATAAGTGATCAAATAACGGTTATTTACTAGTTCACTTTGTATTGATTTCTTATTGAGCATGTAGTTGCTCACCATTTTCTTTTAAAAACATTTCAGATTAACTCGTAGGGTGAACCACTCGAAATTTGCTGATTCCTCGTGCTAAATTCGCGGTTTTCGTGCTAAAGGTATACGCAACAACAAGTGTAAAGTTTTTGATTTCAGACTTATATATACGCACGGACTTGAGTAATGGTTATTTGGGATGTATTAGCTGATTTTAGATTATTGTTTCTATACTAGGTTATATATACTTATATAGGTAACACTTCGTTAAATCGATTCTAAATCTTTGAGATTCTTTTTACTATGGTCAATAGTTAGCTACTTAAGATCATGTGATATCATTTTGGGTATAAATGTGATTAAATGGTTGTTAGTTGTGGATTGATAGGTTTGCTGATGTGATATGGGAATTATGTCGATAGCATGTGATTGAGATTGTGGTTATTGGTTGCCATATTGAGTTGTTTGCAGGTTAGGTTAGGTCCAATTGCAGCTGTTATGCTGTTGGAATTTCTCAAAAATTTTAGGACTTTAATGAATTCCTTTACCTAATGGTTTAAAGGCCGTAACCTATATCGGACACGAAACTATAAGAAAAAGATTTTAAAGGAATAATAATAATAAACACTAACCAATGTTAGTTCACTTTTAAACGTTTTCTACTTAATTGCGCACTTAGGGATAAAAGTAGTGGTCACGAGGTGTGATAACCTTTTTGGTATTAGAACGACTTGTAGTTAGACCGTGTCGGTGTAGGTTAGCTAGTATAACAATATATCTCATGTACCATGCATGTCTGAAATATATATATATGTTCCGTATACTTTTGATTGTTAATAAGTGTGTTTGGGTGTTTGGTATAGGAATTGTAGTAAATATGAGCGGGAGATAAGGACGAGGCTGAGGTAGAGGGAGACAAGCTCCTCCTTCTTCCCAACCGAATAGTCTGAACACACAGATAGCTAGACTTGAGCGGACTATGGAGCAAATGCCTGCTACCTATACACAGTTCATTGCTAACTTTGCTCAGTTTGCAAATGTGCCACAAGCTCCCTCACCACCACCCGAGCCACAACCAGACCCCCAAGATCCTCCACCACCAGCTCCACAACCAGCCTAAGACCCGGTGGATAAGAACATGGTCCGATTGAAGCAATTTCAGAAAATGAATCCACCAGTCTTCAAATGAGTTAAGGACCCTGATAAAGCTGAAAAGTGGATTTTGAAATTGGAGAAGATGTTCAAGTACATGCAGTGCAGTAGTGTTAAGAAGGTGGCATTGGCTACCTACATATTGGAGAGTGAGGCAGATCATTGGTGGACGTCTGCCGAGATTATTTTATTGGCTAAGCACACAGAAATAACTTGGGAGATCTTTCTTAAGGCATTCAATAAACAATATATATTAGAATGTGCTCAAAGAAAGAAGCAGAGTTTCTGAGTTTGGTCAAAGGTAATATGACAGTGGACCAATATGAGTCAAAATTCACCATACTCCTCCGATATGATCCCGACATAGCCCAAAATGAGTTGAAGAAGACTGTTAAGTTCATCCATAGGCTGAAACAGGCGATCCGAAGTAGGTTAGCACCTTTGAACCTACGGACTTATGTTGAAGCCATCTAAAGGGCAAAATTCATAAAACAAGATATGAAATTGTCCCAAGCTGAGTTTTACTCGAGACGAAAGAGTCAGGGTAGGAGATATGATGACAGAAGACCTTTTCAAAATAGGGGGTAGAATAAGAAGCCGAGGGTCGGTGCATCTAGAGACTTGACCACTAGGCTGAGGGTTCCTCCTACTCAAAATGCCCCTGTACCCATCATTCCCCTATATGTAATTAGTATGGGAGAAGACATTGCACCAATCAACCTTGCTACCGGTATTATATGACTTGTTATTAGTGTGGTAAGGTGGGATATATGAAGAGGGATTGTCCCAATATGAGAACCACACCAGCCTAACCTGTAAGGATTATTCCTTCGCCCCTAGTAGCTCCATCCCAACCTGTAACGACTATTCCTCCACCTCTAGCAGCTCTAGGAGATAAGGGCAAGAAAGTTGTTGGCCAAAGAAGGGTGTTCACACTGGACAAGGAGTCTGTGGATGTCTCTACTTCAGTTGTTAAGGGTAACCTTCTCATCTTTAATGTTAAAGCTTTTATTTTGATAGACTCTAAATCCATGAACTCTTTTGTGTCGCCCACTTTTGCTAGGAAGTTGCCAATAGAACCTGAACCCCTAGATTACATACTTCATGTAAAGACACCAATGAAAGAGTCACAAGCAACCGAGATAGTATATAGAAATTATGAAGTTAAAATTGGTGATAAAGTAGTACCAGTTAACCTGATATTGCTGAATATGATAGATTTTGATGTAATACTAGGAATGGACTGGTTAGCTACTTATAGAGCTAGTTTAGACTGTTTTAGGAAAGTTTTGACGTTGTACATACCCAAAAAGTGTTGTAACTTTTGAAGATGAATGAATAAATGAATCAGTAGATCTTTTGTTTGCCTATTATGTGTCTACAGATTTATTTAATATATGAAGGTTTCATAGCTTTTGTGGAATGTGTTGAGAAGCTGAAGCTCGACCTCAATGACATCCCGGTAGTGAAAGACTATCTTGATGTATTTTCAGAAGAGTTATATGGATTACCCCCAAATAGAGAACTAGAGTTTTCCATTGACTTGGTGCCCAAAACTCAACCTATATCCAAAACCCCATATCGATTGACCTGATAGAGTTGGAAGAGTTGAAAAAAAAAGCAACTCCAAGAGCTGTTAGATAAGGGATTCATCCGTCCCAGTGTGTCACCATGAGGTGCATCGGTGTTCTTTATGAAAAAGAAAGATGACAGTTTGAGGTTGTGTATTAATTACCGAATGCTCAGTAAGGCTACTATTAAGAATCGGTACACATTATCGATGATTGATGACTTGTTTGATCAATTGAAAGGTGTCAGGGTGTTCTCGAAGATAGACTTAAGGTCGGGGTATCACCAGTTGAAAGTGAGAGGTGAGGACATCCTCAAGACCGCCTTCCGAACTCACTATGGGCACTATGAATTCTTGGTCAAGCCGTTTGACTTGACGAATGCCCCTGCTGCATTCATGAACCTGATGAATGCAGTTTTTAAGGAGTACTTAGACAAGTTTGTGATCGTCTTCATAGATGATATCCTAGTGTATTCCAGTTCCCCGGAGGAGCACAAGCAATACTTGTGTCTTATCCTTTAGACACTAAGGGAGAGGAAGCTTTATGCGAAGCTTGACAAATGCGAGTTTTGGATGGAATAGATTGGTTTTCTGGGCCATATAGTGAACAAGGATGGGGTATTTATTGATCCATCCAAGGTTTAAGTAATAGTGAATTGGGAGAGACCAAAGATGGTGATTGAGATATGAAGTTTTCTTAGATTAGCAGGATATTACAGAAGGTTCATAGAAGGATTCTCAAAGATTGCTACTCCTTTGACATGTCTCACTCGTAAGGATATCAAGTTTGAGTGGAGTGATGTGTGTGAGCACAGTTTTCAAGAGCTCAAGCACCGATTAGCTTTTGTACCTATGCTTACCATCCCAGATGGTTTTGGAGGATTTACAGTGTACAGTGATGCTTCCCATAATGGTTTGGGATGTGTGTTGATGCAAGATGGCGAAGTGGTGGCATATGGTTGTCGACAGTTGAAGGAGCATGAAAAGAATTATCCTACACATGATATAGAGTTGGCAGCGGTAGTATTTGCATTGAAGATTTGGAGACACTACCTTTATGGAGAAAAATTCCAGATTTATACAGATCACAAGAGCCTTAAGTACCTATTTTCACAAAAGGAGCTGAATATAAGGCAGTATTGATGGATGAAGTTGTTAAAAGACTATGATTGTGAGATACTGTATCACTCGGGGAAAGCTAATGTTGTAGCTGATGCTTTAAGTAGGAAAAGCTTGGGTGTAGTGTCTTATATGATGGTTAAAGAATGAGAGTTGTTGGGACAGTTTGCAAGCTTAAGTATTGACATAACACCCTTCGAGCAGAGTCCTATAATTGCTAGTCTCAGGATTGAACCGAAGTTGATAGAACAAATTAGGCAAGCTCAGAAGTTGGATCAGAAGTTGCTTGAGGTATTTAGGCAGATTCATGAGGGCCAAAATACGCAGTTTGAGATTGGTAGTGATGAGTTGTTGAGATTTCAAGGACGGATCTGTGTGCCCAGTGATGAGAATCTGAAGAGGTTACTTTTAACTAAAGCCTACATTAGTAAGTACACTCTATATCCTGGTAGTACCAAAATGTACTAAAATCTACGAATGGTGTATTGGTGGCCTAAAATGAAAAGAGTTGTTACAGAGTTTGTAGCTAAGTGCTTGGTGTGTCAGCAGGTAAAGATAGAACACTAAAGGTCGGTAGGTTTACTTCAACCCCTGCCTGTACCAACTTAGAAGTGGGCACACATAATCATGGATCTTGTTATGGGCTTACCCAGAACTCAAAAAAAACATGATACCATTTGGGTAATTATGGATAGACTTACCAAATCAGCCCACTTCTTGGCCATTAGTTCCACTACTCCTTTGAACGTGTTGCCAGATTTGTTTATCAATGAGATAGTGAGACTGCATGGAACCCCAGTTAGTATCACCTTTGACAAGGACTCTAGGTTCACTACTCGATTTAGAAAGCAAGTTCAGGAGTCCTTGGGATCTAAGATGTAGTTTAGCATGACATACCATCCTCAAACTGATAGGCAGTCTGAACGAACCATACAAACTTTGGAGGATATGCTACGTGCTTGTGTGATTGATTTTGGAGGCTCATGGGATGAGCACTTTCCGTTGGCAGAATTTGCGTATAACAACAGCTACCATGCTAGCATAAAAATGGCCCCGTATGAAGCTCTTTATGGACGGAGATGTAGATCACCGATTGGTTGAGAAGAGGTAGGTGTCAGGAAGATCTATGCTCCGGATCTTGTTGATCAAGCATCCGAAAAGTTTCTCATGATTTGTAAAAGGCTCAAGATAGCCCAAGATAAGCAAAAAAGTATGCAGATCATTGGAGAAGAGATTTGAAGTTTGATGTTGGTGATCATGTCTTCTTAAAAGTTTCTCCGACAAAAGGCGTTATGAGATTTGGAAAGAAGGGCAAGTTGAGTCCTCAGTACATAGGACCATTCAAGATATTGGAGCGTGTTGGTGAGGTAGCATACCGACTAACTTTACCTCCTCAGCTAGCCGAGGTACACAATGTATTCCACATGTCTATGCTTCGTAAATACCAACCCGATCCTTCACATATTATTGCTTATGAGCCTTTGGAGATAGGGAAAGACTTGAGTTATGAAGAAAGACCGATTCAGATTCTTGATAGAAAGGATAAAGTCTTAAGGTCTAAAACAATTCCTCTTGTAAAAGTTCTCTGGCAATACCATACCACTGAGGAAGCAACGCGGGAATTGGAGAGCTTGATGCGAGAGAGATACCCACATCTCTTCTAATTTGGCTCGAGAATTCGGAGGATCGAATTCCATAAGGTGGGGAGAAATGTAAGATCACTAACTTGTATATTCCGATATTTAGCTAAATACTAGTTTACTTAGATGTTTATGCATGAATAAGTCCATGAAACAAATTAACTAGTTAATAAATATAGTCATGCAATTAGATTAAGTTTAGGAAAGTTATTAAATATAGTATAAGGCATAAGATATAACCATTTAAATAAAATAGGTAAACAGAAGTTAAAATAAATTAATCATGATGAATATAAGACAAAATATAATTAAATAGGAAAAATTATATAATTTAGTAGTAAAATTTGAATTTTTTGCATGTACATAGGTATATTTATTTAGGTAATAAGTAAATAAATAATAAAATTATAAAAATAAAAAAAAGAATAAAAAAAGAGGGGATTGCGCGACAACATTTCCCCTGTAGCACGATTACCCCCTATTAAACCCAAACCTCCTCTCCCTCTCCTTGATTTTCCCCTGCCGTCCTCCCTCTTCACCGTCGACGATCGAAGACCCCACTCGAATTGAACGATAGCCTCCCTTTTCTCTCCACCACCGACGGCTTCCCTTAACCCAGGAAAACCTGAAAATCCGAGCCTTTTCCCTCTGTTTTGTGAACCATCGGCCACCGGAGAAGGCGTTGGACCCCGCCAACTGCGAGCCCCAACGACCACCATTATCCCATTAGGCCTTCCCCTTCCCCACCGCTGCCAATAATGCAGCCAAACGAAAACCCATTTTTCCTACTTCTCCATTGTTGTACCAGTAGACTCCTAGGTAAAAATCAAATTTTTATCTAGCTAAATTTCTATGCAAATTTTGTTATAGATGTATGATTGTTGTAGAAATCATTTTAAAATTTAGTTTGAAGAAATTAGAAAAAAATTAAGGTTTTAATTTGACAGAAATTGGGGATTTTGATAATTAAATTAGAAACTGATATAAAATTTATGAATATGTTCAGGTTGAATTTACTGGTTAGCATGCTAATTTTCATCTACGATTGAAATTTCAATGTAAGCATAAGTAAGGAGTATTCGGTCACTTAGAGTAAATTGGGAAAAACATGTAATACTTAGGAATTTTAAGCTTAAATCGTTTAAATTACAATAAAAATAGTGTAGTCCTAAAATTTATGATTTAAAATCTAACATAAACAAGTTGGGTTATTAGGTTGGAAGTTTCAGCTATAATGATGATAATTGGGGGATTCATGTTAAAATAAGCTATGAAGAGTTACAACATGAATTTATCATGTAATTAGTACATGTATAGGGCAAGTAAATATTTTGGATGAAAGTTATGACTTGATGTTGGAAAGAAGGTTTCATCTACTTTGAAGTATAAAAGAAAAAAACTAAATAATAAATCCTTGAGTAATAATAGGTTGAATCTTGGAAGATATTGATAATAGCCGAAATGGATGTTGTTAAATGCAGGACTAGGTAGTGTGCTTAGTCGTAACTAAGAAATACGCAAACATGAAAGATGCTAGATGAATATTTTTGTATAATTTATAGTCAGAAATGTTATGATTGAATGATAGTAAATTAATATTTACTCGTGGAATTGCAGTTAGCACACCACCAACTACCAAGGAGACTTAGGCACATATATGTGTTCCTAAGGCGAGGAAGGATATTAATTTGCGCTTCGCTTTTGTGGCAAGGGGTTTATACAACTTTTAGCTAGTAGGATACCTTAGGTTAAATTAAGAATATATTAGAAACCATAGGTCGTTGGCATAGCTAGCCATGGATTTAAATTGCGGTCAAGGTCTCATTTTTGGTTGCGTTGCGTTTGTCGCGGTTGCGGATATAGCGGAGACCATCGCGGTCATTACGGCTATCGCGGTCGTGATTTTTTTTAATTCACACAATTTCACTCAAAATATATTATTTAAAATTATAATCATAATTAGTCTTATTTTATAATTTTTAAAGTAATTTATGATAATTACTAAACATTTAAGATAATTACTGAACATTTTTTAAAATAATTAGTAAATATTTACTTACAAAATTATTAATTAATACTAACTTCTTAAAAAAAAATTATATTAATTAAAAAAATATACTAATTAGAAAAATTAACTACTAAAAAATTATATTAATTATACTAATTAAAAAAATTAACTTCTAAAAAATTATATTAATTATACTAATTAAAAAATATATTAATTAAAAAACTTAACTACAAACAAATTATACTAATTAAAAAATTATATTAATTTAATTATTAAATATTTTTTTAAACCAAAGCCTACACACCTTCCCCACTCAAACCCAGTTTCTTTTTTCCTGGTATTTTGCTTCGGTTTCCTTCAGCCGACACCTTCCCCCTCCCCCCCTCCCTTCAACTCAGTCACCCAATTTCATACCCACCGAGCCGACACCTTCCCCCTCCCCCCCTCCCTCCAACCCAGTCACCCAATTTCTTTTTTTCTGGATGTTACTTCGGTTTCCTTCCCCTTCCCTTCCCCTTTCCCTTTCCAGACCAGATCCGGTTTTGTTTCCTCTTCTGGCTCCCATAGTTGACCCGCTCCTGTCCTGTTCCGACGACCCTCAATAGATCGGTTCCTTACTTTCCAAGAAGGCAAAACAGCTTTCTGCCTTTCTCCTTCATCGTCCTCTCACCTGTAATTTACCTCTGTTTTTTTCTTGTTTGTTTATGAATTCTAAATGTGTTTTGCATGTGGTATGCTACTGTTGTCGCTATTTACCTGATTTTATTCCGTTACGGGTGTGAAATTGGTTCACACCCGTTTTTTTATCAAAAGCAGTGGCGGCTGCCATCAAAACCGCTAAATAACGGCCGCGACTCCGTGTTGCGGCCGTTATTTGGAACCCTGTAGCTAGCTAGTTAGGAATAATTTAAACTGTTTATATTCCCTATTTGATTTTTGTAGATTTTGAAACTAATGTGTTTTTAATAAACTTTTTGCAAGAAAGCGATTAAAGGATAAGGGTGAGTAGTTGGCAGAGTACTTGCGCCTTTCTTTCACATTTTTAATAATCCCATTTGTTTTTGTAGGGGTTATACCAATTGTTGTGAGAAAACATTGAATATCCTGAGTATTACTATCGTTGATGAGTTGAAAAACATGTTTTCTTTATTTATAAATTGTTTGATTTCAAAACTTGATACATGTTTGACATGCAAATGCTTTCTCATGAAAATAAAGATACAATTGTTTTGAGACTGTTAGCAATCCCTGAAAATGCCTTTGTGGTAGTCATGTCCTGTGAGAGACATCTCTAGCATCGGTAGGAAGTTCTATGTGATTGCCCTGCGGTGCTAAGTGCTTCACGGGGGTGCCTGTGTGGCTTCAAGTTTATGGGTCGTGAGAGTCATCTCTAGCACTGGTAGGAGGTTCTATGTGATTGTCTTACGGTGCGAAGTGCTTCGCGGGGGTGCCTGTGTGACATCGAGTTAATGAGTCATGAGAGCCATCTTTAGCACCAGTAGGAGGTTCTGTGTAATTGCCCTATGTTCCAAGTGCTTCACGATTATGCCTTGGTGGTATATACGCGCACTTCTGAGGGATGTGTTGACGTACCATGGTTGTTATGTTGTATTATTGTAGACCTTGATTCTGTCTTTAGTACCCTAGTGCGGTAGCCTGATCGCTAGGATAGAGAGGTTAGATACTATGGCTATAGGGTTTCCTGATTGATTATAATTGGTCCATGATGTATATTGAGGATTCATGCCATGTCTCTCTTATTTGTACTGATTATTTCAACTGAGCCCATGCATGTTTTCGTGCTGAGTACACCTAATTACTTGTGTTGAACATGCATGATTTTCTTGCATTGAAAGTACATGATTTTTTGGGTTTGCAAATAAGCGAACAAAACATATTTGAGTTGATTTATAGGTTTACAGGTATAATCGTTCTTACTCGACAAAATCATGTGTTTGCAATTCAATAACCAAATTGTTTAACCTTATTATGGTTTTGGGATGCATTGATAATAAATTAATATGAAGTGATCATAGTGGGTATTTACTAGTTCACTTTGTATCAATTTCTTACTGAGCGTGTGGTTGCTCACCCCTTTCTTTTAAAAACATTTCAGATTAACTCGTGGGGTGAACTGCTCGAAATTTGCTGATTCTTCATGCTAAGTGCGCTGTTTTCGTGCTAAAGGTATACGCAACAGCAAGTGTAAAGTTTTTGATTTCAAACTTATATGTACGCATAGACTTGAGTAATGGTCATTTGGGATGTATTAGTTGATTTTAGAGTATTGTTTCTATGCTAGGTTATATATACTTATATAGGTAACACTTTGTTAAATCGATTCTAAATCTTAGAGATTCTTTAAGCTATGGTCAATAGTTAGCTACTTAAGATCATGTGATATCATTTTAGGTATAAATGTGATTAAGTGGTTGTTAGTTGTGGATTGATAGGGTTGCTGATGTGATATGGGAATTATGTCAATATCATGTGATTGAGATTGTGGTTATTGGTTGCCATATTGAGTTGTTTGTAGGTTGGGTTAGGTCTAATTGCTGCTGTTATGCTGTCGAAATTTCTAGAAAATTTTAGGATTTTAATGAATTCCTTTACCTAATGGTTTAAAGACCGTAACCTATATCGGACACGAAACTACAAGAAAAAGATCCTAAAGGAATAATGATAATATACACTAACCAATGTTAGTTCACTTTTAAACGTTTTTCGCTTAATTGTGCACTTAGGGATAGAAGTAGTGGTCACGGGGTGTGACATCTAGTCCATATTTTACTGAAAAATCTTATTTGCTGCTAACCATTATTTGTTTTTTCTGGAGGTAGTTCTACTATCTCTCAAGTCTTATTATCCTGGAGAGCCCTGATCTCTTCTAGTACAGCCTGCTTCCACCTAGGATCCTGTAGTGCTTCATGGACATTCTTAGGCACTTGGATTCTTTCAATCTTAGAAACAAACGTCGTAGAACCATATGATAACTTGGAATATGCAAGACAATTTGAGATTGGGTACTTTGTACAAGACTTTACCCCTCTTCCTTACAACAATTGGGAGATCTAAATCATTCACCTTCTCAATGTCCTCATTGTATTCTTCAACCTCTCCCATGATTGGTGGATTTTATTGGACTCTTGGTTCTAAATTAGAGCTCATGGTTTCGTAAAATAAATCAAGGTTGGTTTTGGATTTGTAGCATGTAGTTCTCCCTCTCAACCTAAGACACTGATATTGGACTCAGTTTGTGTTTGACTAGGTATTTGAGTGGGTAAATAATTGGGTAAGGATATAATGGGTAAGGATATAAAAGGGTCCTAATGTTTTTCTCATTGAGTACCCATATTCTCCCCTTAGAGGGAAACATTAGGATAGAAGACCTAGTGTTTGACAAAAAAGAGATCACATGAGATAAAGAACGGTTTTGATGGGGGATGATAACATTTGTAGCCCATTGTGTAGGTGAATAGCCAATAAAAACACACTTGAGAGCCTTAGGATCAAGCTTTCCTTAATTTAGTTAGAAATTATTAGTGAAAGGAATACATCCAAACACACAAGATGAAGGAAATTTGAGGATGCAGATTGTTGGGAATATAGACAATAGCCATTCTGTTGAGGTTAGAATGGCTTCGCCCTAAAAGAATTTGGCACATTAGTAGCAAACATGATTTATCTAGCAACTTTTAATAAATGACAGTTTTTCCTCTACAACCCAATTTTTTTGAAGAGTATTTGCACATTAGCTTTGGTGAAAAATACCATGCTTTATGAAATATTCATTGAGCTCATGGGAGAACTATTCTCCTCCATTTTTTGTACGAAAAATGTGGATGGAGAACTAAAACACATTGGCAACAATTTAATGGAATATATATTTTGAAAATAGTGCTTATTTCAAAATTCTCCTTTATTAGATAAACCTAACAAACACAGGTATGATTATCTATGAATGTAACAAATCAACAACTCTCAATTAAGTTTTGCACCCTAGATAGACCCTACACATCACTATGAACAAGGTGGAATAGTGTAGAAGGTTTGTACATATGAGAAGGATGAGATATTTGAAACTATTTTGCCAAAACACAATGATCACAATGAAATAACGAAGGATTTTATTAATAAAAAGATGAGGATACAAATACTTCAAATATGAAAAACTTAGGTGACCTAATCTATTGTGCCAAAGTTTAATAACTGAATCGAAAGATACGAAAAAGACAGTAGATATCCTAGGTTTTGAGAGAGAACCAACACCTGATAAATAGTTTAGGCCATTTTGCTCCTCAACATTGCAAATCGTCCTCCTCGATGACAAACCCTGAAATTGACAATAGGAAGGAAAAAAATTATGACACAGTATTGTTCTTTTATTATTTTAGTTATTGAAAGTAAAATTGCACTCTAGATTATGAATATAAAGAGCTAATTTTAATTTTAAAATACAGAGTTCAATATTCCCATGTTTAGGAGTTTTGCACAATTAACCACCTCCAACCATAATTCTAATATCTTCACATGGAGTATAATCAGGAAGATTGGCTGTAGATCTAGTCATATGATCAGATGCCCCGATATCAATATTCCAATTATCTAATGGGCCTGTATAATATAAGTTAAAAAATGATGAGAGTAGTTTAATGTTACCTTTCTTAGTAGCTAAAGCATTATATTTAGGCACACCAGTTTCAACTTCCTTGTTATTTTCAAGAAACTCATTATTTCCTAAAGTATTTCCATTTGTTCATCAGTTAATGGGTTAGGTGCTATATCACTAGTGGTTTCTATAAAATATGTTGATCGGTTGACCATTCTTTGGTTCCATGGCTTCCAATCTAGAGGCTTGTTGTGTAAGTCCTAACAAGTATCTTTGTTGTGGTATGGTTTTTTTGTAGTGCTTACACCACAATTGCTTGTCCTTGTTCCATTGTCCTTATGGATTCACTCCTTTGGCTTTATTTGTTGCTATTGCATATTTTGGGGATATAATATCACGTACAGTGTCCTTGAAGGGGGAACATCACTTTCTTTCGACTCTCTTCAGGTCAGACTTCGACAAGTTTGGGAGTTATGCTAGCTAACTTCAAACATGCTGCTTGATGAAGGTCATCTATATAAATCTTATAGACTACCCTATTCTCAATAGTACTATCCTCACTTGGCTGTTTAGGAACAAGAGATTCAAAGATATATTATTTTCCTCTATTTTGTAAGATCAATTCTTGAATTTTGATATCAGTCAATAAAATTCGGTCTAGTAAATTTATTACTTTCTAAAATGCTTCGAAGAGATCTTAATTAGAAAATCCATATATAAATTAAAGTATAGTATATTAATGTCCATAATTTCTATCATTTAAGCAAGGTTTCAAATTTTAAATGATTGTTTTATTATTTTATCAAAACAATAGCCCTCACTATTATTTCGAGAGTTTAATTCTGTGAATCTTTTAGTAAGTTAAGACCCAAATCATATTGCAATCCTTACTTTCACAATCCATTACAATATGACCTTCTTGGGTAGATAACATAGTTTATGAATGACATCACAATGTAATTACTAGATCAATTGGTGACAGTTATGTCACGACCGCCCGTGACTTACCAAAATCCACTACAAATGTTTTCGCATTTTACTTACCTTTCCTTCTGTGACAATTCAATCATGAAATCGTTGGGCTGTGATTTGATATTAGTCACCTCAACCACATTCATTTCATAGCATGCATACATGTCAATACAATTATCCACTAACTCTAAGTACTCTTTTCTTAAAAGTAACTTCATATACATTAATACAAATACTTGTACATATACATCCCCGACCGTACATTCGTTTATATAACTATATTTTTACATTGTTCAGTACAAAACGTTCAAATGAGTATACCTTTCGTAAGATGGGTATGCAGCAGATAAAAGAATACCAGTCCTCAGCCGTGCTCAACTACTGTGAATGCTCTATAGAGAGGAGGAAATAAAAAGGGGGTGAGTTCACAGCTCAGTAAGGAAATAAGGCAAGCAAGTAGATAACTACACTATCTACAAAATATAATGCTCATGCCATTAAATTATTTCCTTTTCGATTCCCATCTAAAGTATGTATCTTACTTGAAACATTTATGTAAGTATATATATATATATATATATAGATACAAATCATCAGTATGAACTGAAAACATACTGGTTTAATAACCTTAGCAATTTATGCAAAACGTTGCATTTTCATGTAATTATTGTAAATCACATTTCATTATGCCATTTCAATTAAATCAAAACACAGATGGCATATCATCATGTAAAAACATGAAAATCTGGGCCTCACCCATGCCTCGGGTTACCTTTTCACAAATCACAAAGTCACATGTCCAATTTATAAATCATGTGATAATTCAAACAAGAAATCTCAAGTGAATGAAACGAGATAGGCGACTACACATTCGAAGATTATAATCATATCTCATTTTTTCGTGATCCAAAGCTACACAGTACTCTGTGTGTGGGGCCTCACATTTGCTGTAATGGGAGGTGGGTCAAATCCTCAACCGTCAGCCAACAACTCTATATCATCGTGAACTCACGGTACATCGTACTTCATGTGACATACACGGTACAAAGTACTCTATGGACTCAATCCTCATAGTCGGGGTGCCTGCCACAGGTCTTAGCCTTTGTACCATGGATAATAGTTTCGATAGCCCTCGGTTATATCTAAAAAATTTACACGTGTGAGCATGTAATCGGTGCGACACACAGTCTGCACACGCTCTAAACTCGGCTGTTTGATGCTATCTCTTTCAAGACCGGTACGTACGAGTAAACTCCAGTACGACCTCATGCACAAGTCATATAAATCTAGTGCGAGCAATGCTCCCAGCACTATGTCATGTAAAACTGAGTATGAGAAATGCTCAATTACTCTTTCATGCATCAATCAATAAAACTGAGTACGAGCAATGCTCCAGTACTCTATCATGCACAAATCGCATTAAAATCCAATACGAGAAATACTCAAGTACTATGTGATGCATATCTGGTAAAATCTAGTGCGAGTATTACTCGAGCACCAATGGTTTTTCACACAAACCGATAGATGACTTATTTAAATTGAAATTCACTCAATTAAATCAAATTGGCACTATAACGTGCTGTTTTCACATATAACATGAAAACATTAGCCAAATCTATCTATGCAACTGTCAAAACTAGTCACAAACATGCTTTCTAAGCTTTCTACCCTTAATTTGGGTAAAATCACAATTTTACCTTGTCGGTTCCTACCAAAATTTTTCATATTCGAAAATCCATATACGATTTAAATACTCAAAATTCTATTCGAATTACGCATAGCTACCTCTAGCTACTTACAAAATTCCCTTACCTCAGATCACGTCACATGACCTCACTTCCTCGGTGCTGCTAAACCTCGCAACTGTAGATAACCATTCACATCAGTATACCTTAATATACTTAATTTTCACTTGCATGAATTTCCATTAATGCATTTGGCCCTTTTTACACCCATTTGGCCTTATTACATCTAATTGGACCTTACTCTCTCTTAAGTCCATTTCGATTTTGCAACTCATTTCTCGAGAACCTATTAGACTCATCAAGTCTACTGATTCGAATTGAACCGGCATAAATTTCTCAATGCCTCAAGTTCATCATTTTCTCCCACTATGGCTTTTCACCATGCATTTCATATACCTATTTTCATTCATCATCTATTCCAACAGATGTATTTCACAAAACTATCTTACAATCATATATACATGCTTAATAACATCACTACATGCTTAAATCATCATCAAATCTATTCCTATTCAACTTTCTCTCATTTTCTCACACCAATCCAAATTCTAGGTCATGGAGGATTAACATGTTCATAGGTCTTTTCAGCAAACAAAATATAAACCAATCAACTCACCAAGATACCTATATTAACATACTTGAAGTTGGTGTATTGAAATCTCACATAGCTTGATTTTTTCTCGTTTTGCCAAATTAGGGGAAATTCAACTTGCTCATTCAATCCTTGATTTCAACTTCTAGTTTTCAACTATGTTGTTCTCCTCCTCACAAGGAACAACTTTGCTGAAGTAAATCTCTCTTTAAACTAATTGGAAGGTGAAGATTTTTGGAGTAAGAAAGTTAGGTTTTCACTTGGTTTCAATGGGGATTTCTGTTTCTCGGAGAAAGAAGGTGCATCAGATGAGTTTATATAGAATTACCTTAGGAGATCGATCTCCTAGCAGTGAGAGATCGATATGCCCTATGTTTATCGCTTCAGAATTTGATCTTTAGAAGGTAAGATCGATCTGGCTCTTGGTATGAGATCGATCTAGCTCAAATAGAATCACTTAGAGATCAATCTGGCCCTTGAGAAGAGATCGATCTGTGCTATCTAGAACCTTTTAGAGATGTCTCAACTAGAATTCACCCAAGATCGATCTGCTTTGAATGACAGATCGATCTCCCTCTTGCAGAATGCTTGGCATGGTATTTCAAGGTGATGAGATCGATCTCCCCTTGCTAATGAGATCGATCTCCCCTTGCTAATGAGATTGATCTGCCCTTCATCTGTAGCATTCCTGCTGTAATTTTCCCAAAAATTTAAAGGTATATTCATATTCAATTTGCTTCCCTACTCGTTTTTCTTTTCATTCACATTTGGAACTTCAAAACATTCATTTCCTATGATTCATATAAAATATAACTTGTCTGTAGATCATGAAATCATAAAGAATACATATGAATTTATGGGCCTTACATTCCTCCATTCCTTCAAGAAATTTGGTCCTCTAAATTAGAACCAAGTTTATCATCAAACAACTAGGGGTGTCTCTGTCACGACCCAAACTACCCAAAAATCAGAGTTAATTTTTCGCGTTTTATTATTTTCTTACTTAACTTCTTACCTGTCCTCGAATCGTGACCACACTCCACTAATAATTGGGCTGTGCGTCAATGCCAGTCCCACCATTCAATTACCATCTAACTTATTTCTTCTCCAGTCATTTATAATTGTTTACATTATTTATACATCCCCTAAAGTTACTTACAAACATGTTACTGTGCTATGCTTATGTAGATACAATATGTACAAGTGTATATACCTTATGTTGATGGGCAGCAGCGGATATCCGGAATGCAGTACTGAGTCGTCGCAACTTCAGCTGGAGATTATCTGTGGGAGAAAATGAAAGGGGTGAGCACATCAATCTCAGTAAGGCAATCCTACGAACAAGTAGGTAACCATACTACCTACATGAACGTGATGCCATGCATAAACCACCCTTTCTCCACACATTTTAAAACAAATGATATGATGTTGTGATGTTATGTAAAACAAGTTTGCATGGAAATTCAACATGCAATTATAAAAAAATTATTTCTTTCTCAATTAAAATTTTCACAATAAAGTTAGGACTCGACCCCTCCTGCGGGTGATCCTGACTCACACAAAACCATGAAAACGGTTTACATCACACGTGGGTTTGAAAAGCATGGAAATATCATCATGCAATTTAGTTTAAAAACTCAGTTTAAATCATTGAAATCGTCGACATGCGAGACGAGGCAATATCTGTATAACGGCAATAACTAGGACTATGGCCATGTGTGTCCTCGGGAGTTCCTCAGCTACACGGATCCTAGTGTGCGGGTTCTCACCATGATCGGGAACCGCCCAGAAGGTGGGTTAATCCATCCCGTCAGTCTTATCCGATCCCAGGCATCCGAAGATGCTGCATCCGGAGATGCCGTATCCGAAGATACCACATGGTACATCATACTCCATGCTACTTGCACGGTACATCGTACTCCGTGAACCCATATAATATCTCTAGGTACTCCAACCCAATTGGCCTGCTTCCCACAGAGGTTTTGTTTCATTCGGGGTCATCCTTGCTTAAGGGCCTTTTCCCCTGATGCCATGTCTCAAGGCGCACGTGCGAGCCTATTTAATCGGTGACACACAGTCTACCCGATGCTCCAAGCACGGCTCATCGCATGTTCTCATAAAATCAGTGCGAGCAATGCTCAGCACTCTCATCAAATCAAGTAAATCTAGTGCGAGCTAAGCTCTAGCACTCTGTATGCAAATCGTATAAAAATCTGGTGCGAGCGAAGCTCTAACACCCTGTCTCAAAATCATATAAAAATATGGTGCGAGTTAGACTCTAGCACCCTGTCACGAAAATCATATATATATATATAAGAATCTGGTGCGAGTTGGACTCCAGCACCTATGCATGTAAAACTCTAGTGCGAGCTCTCGCTCTAGCACTAATGCGTGCATCACACAAATCGACAACATCGTGCGAGCTGAGCTCTAGCACGTCACATGTCAATAAAAACACGTAGGCGGCTCTGTTTCCTCAAAACAGTTTTCAAAACAATATCACGTTGAAAGTATGCAATGCTGTGCATTTTCTTTCAAGGTGAGCCAGCCTACTCATGCATGCATCAAAACACCTCCAGAATGAGCAGAAACCTTTTGTTCTTGCTCCTCCTAATTTTTCCTAACTTTGTAAATTTTACCCTTAACAAGGGTATTTTGGTAATTTGCCCATTCGGGGCACTAAAATTATTATCCGACCTCTAGACCCTTCAGATAAATTTTAAAGGACTGCATATGAACTTAAAATTGCGTAAAGTTACCTCTAGCAGTCCGCAGAATTCCCTTACCTTATTTTCCTGTCGAGTCTGACCTTTTCTTTTCCACTGTTGTCTCGTCGCGCAGTCCGATATGCTCCCAATCAAATACCCGAAACTGCGTATTAATATTCCTTAGGTCAGATATTATACAATTTAATTGTATTTAATACTTTCTGGGCTTAATTTAAATCGTTGGGCCCATTTACCCCTATTGGGCCCGATTGCACCTTAATGGGCCTTAATCGGCCTTAAGCCCGTTTACCACTTAATTTTCACTTTATCGAGGCCTATTGGGCTCATTGGGCCCACCAATAATTTATTGGGCCTCGTTCTAATTCTCGAATAGCTAAATCGATTATTTACGATAATTTATCTAAATTTCCATAATTTAATTCAATTTATGCGGAAATTAAATCAATATCATGCATAACGAGGTAATTGTCGTAAATAAGGGTCACTTACCCGAGATTCCATGCTAGTACGAAATTCGAGGCTGTCTCGAGCCTTCGGTGGATGCCAATCGTCGAGCTATACAATTTCATAATTTTTCTGGGTAAGTTTCCAGTCGAAAGTTAATTAAATTAAATACTCCGAAACTTAAATCGGGTCAATTCGACCGCTCACTGACTTACCCGAAGCTCGATTGCATCACTGGAATTTTCTCCAATTTTTCCTCTTTTTCTTTTTCCCTTTTTCTTCCTTTTTTCCTCCTCTTTTTTGGCTGAACCGGTTCAATCCGGTTCGGACCGGTTCAGACCGCCGGTTCACTCCGGTTCGGCCGGTTCTCCGCCGGCTTCCACCGCCAATCGCTCCGCTGGGTCGTCCGCATCTCAGATCTGGGCTCGGCTTCGCCCAAGGCCGCCGGAAAGTCGTCGGTCCGGCCGTTCTCCTCCTCCGTCGGTACCCACTTTCCTCTCTTTCTGTTTTCGGCGCCGTCCGTCGGTTTCGGTGGCTGCCACCACCGCCAATCTGCTCACCGTCACCTGGGCTTCCGAAATCGAGCCTTGGTGGGGCTCGAATCGCCGCCGTTCGCTGCCGGTGGCCATCTCTTCTCCCGCGGCTTCTCTTCCGTTTTTCGCCGGATTCCGGCGCTCCCACAGCGCGTCGTCGCCGCTGATAGGTCGCCTGAGGTCGGGCCGTCTTCGCCGGCCCTCGCCTGGGGTCCCTGGCCGCCGGACAGCTCGCCGGTGGTTTCCTCGGGTTCGGCTGCTTCCGTTTTCTTCGCGTTTCGTTTTCAGACTTTTTTTTTTCTTTTATCAATTATTATTATTATTATAATTTATTTTAATTATTACACTATTCATTAAAATACTATAAATACCCAAAATATCTTCTAAAATTATTATTTAATTCTAAATTCTTTTATTTAATTTTTATTTAATTTATTTAGTTTATTTTAACCCTTTTTCGGGTATAATTTCTCCGTATTTTCGGGATATTGTCCCGGGTGACTTTTCGATATATTTTTTGATTATTTTCAGGATTATTCTTCCGAACTAAAAATCTCGATTAATCCCGATTAATTCCAATAAATTAATATCTTGATCAATTTAACCCAAAATAAATTTATTTCATCTTTATTGACCAAGATTTCTCAAATCCATATTTTTAATTAAATTTTCTTATCGAAATTATACCGACCTTTAGTCTTTTGACCATTTTACCTTTGCACGTGTTCGGGATTAATTTAACTTGACCTTCCTTCATACATCCCCCATATTTTCTTATTTAATTTTCGTATTTTAAATTAAATTCGGGTCTTACAACTCTCCCCCACTTAAAGAATTTGGTCCTCCAAATTAGAACCATGTCATATGAGTCCATATACTATACAACTCCGGGTACATCGATCATATCATACTCTTAAGTTCTTATGCGACCTTCTCCGGAGTGTATTACTACCAAAGGACTTTAATTAGGGAGATTATCTTAAACCTCAATACTTTCTCTTTCCTGTTGAATGCCCGAATCAACTTATCAATATACTTATATTTTTATTAAATTGAACTTTTGGAATTCATATCCTATCACCTATGCTGGATCTGGATAGTATTGCCGAAGCATCAAAAGCTGAGACACATTGTGGGTGCCTGTTAATTCAAGTGATAACACCAACCTACAGGTCTTATCTCCCACTTGTCCAATCTCTCAAAATATTTCATCCAGCACAACTCAATTTACCTTCTTCCAAAGGCTCGCTATGTCCTTATTCTCTTAGGACGAGAAACTTTCAACCATACTAATTCACCAAAGGTGAATTTCAATACTTGTCCATCTGCTCTGAGATGTTCTTAATCTCTCATCCTTAACTAAACATCCTCAGAGACTTATTATCCAAAGTCGAAAATAATTTCTACCTGTCACCCACTTTTTCTTATCCAATTTGGGAAACAACCCCTACAGCCATACACTGTCTCATATCTTGTTATCCCGATACTCAACTGCCAACTGTCGTTATTAGTGACTTCAATTTGTGACAACTGATCATTCCAGGAGCTTATAAAATCAAGGGCACACGCTTTCATCGGATCCTCCAAAACTTGTACAGTCCTCTCTGACTGACCATCTGTCTGAGGATGAAAAGCTGTGCTAATACTCAGTCAGGTTCCCATAGCTTCCTAAAAATATCCTCAGAGGTGGGAAGTGAAGCGGGAATCCCTATATGATACCATGCTCACTGGAACGCTACTTAATGTTCCACAATCTTCCTTATACATAAATCCTCATACACACTCTGAGTATCTGGGGAGTTCGTAATCCAGAAGGTGGGTAGACTTAGTTACTCTATCGACTATCATCCAAATAGCCTCGTAATTCACCTGGGTTCTTTGTAACCCATCATAAAATTCATGGAGACTTGCTCTCATTTTCCGTGCCGTGTCGATATAGGTAGGTGCTGCAATAACTCTGCAGACTTTTAATACTCTACCTTATTCTGCTGACATACTAGGCACTTTTTCACAACCTCTACCATATCTCTTTTCACATCTGACCACCAATACCCTTTTCGAGATTTCAATATATAATCATTACTTTCCGTATGCACTGTATATCCCGAAGAGTGAGCTTCTAACAACATTACTATCTCATCAACTGTGGTCCTGGGGAGCACTCATACTATCTCGGAACATCTGTAAATCATTATCATACTCTGTGAACTCTGTCACTGTACCCTTCTGAATCTGACCCATACTATCGACACCATGCCGATCATCATGCTAAGCCTGGCAAATCCGAGAACTCTCATCCGGTTCTAGTCATCAGGCTAGCTGTCACACAATCACTGTCATCATCAGAAGGGATCACATCAATACTGAGGCTCATAACTGCTCAAGCAGCTCACGCTCCCTGACCATCATATGCAATACCATCCTGAGGCTCTTTCTACTCAAAGCATCAGCCTTTCCTGGGTGGTACAATTTTCCACAATCAAAATCTCTCAGAAGCTCTAACCCACTATGTATTCTCATGTTCGCCTCTTTCTGTGAAAACAGATACTCGGGCTTTATGATCAGTGCATATCCATAATTTCTCACCCTGTACCTAATAGTACCATATCCTTGGTACAAATACTGTTGCCAACTTAAATCATGGGTCAGATAGTTTATTTCATGATCAAGGAGTTGTCCGACTCCATACTTGACTATCTTCCCATTATACATCAATACACAGCTCCATCATAATTTTGAGGTATCCATTCTCACTGAAAACCTCTTGAGCTGTTGGGTATGGTGAAATTAATCACGGTGGTCAATTCATACTTCACTACACCAAATTCACATCACATTTATCATCTTATTTATCATCTCATTCCAAGACCACGTTTTCTTAGTTAAACGTGTCAACCAAATAGTCCATATTGAGAACCCGTAATAATCCATCTGTAAAAGCCATTTCCCAATTGTTGCTTATAAATCGCCCTAGACTTTAACTACACCTAATATATCATCGATAATGATGTTTACAGATCGGTCCAATCCTTGACTTATCCACGCATAAGAGTATAAGATCCTTCAAAATCGCTTACGTTTTCAGGTACTAACCTGCGTCATTTCCTTTTCTTATCTTAACGGCTCCTATTAAATTTTTACTATGATAACCTTTATGATTCGTCGAATTTTAATATTCTCATCGTCTTAGTAAAGGTATCCTAATGCTAAAGGTATTTATTACGACGATCGATTTCACGTTATATGTTATATATATATACTTTTAGACGCTGTCAAGTCTTCAGGCGGGGAGGTATTTTGAAATACCTTTGTTAACCCTTAGACTTAACCACAATTGCTTTACATATCGTTCCTGTGGTCACAATTTATATTCGCTACTAATTGCTTAATCCCAATTACTTCATATCTTAAGGGTATTCCTTACCTAGCATATGTCTCTTACTCCAATACATCTTGTATACGTAATCAAGCATATCTTATCTTAAAGATTATCTCCTTCGTATATCAATAATGACAAAACTCTTTCATTATTCATTCCGTGAGTACAATCCTTTACTCCTGTAATTTTCAACTATTGCACCCCTTTTTATTACTTAAAATCTCTATATCCATATTCCGTTTATTTAATCCTCCTCTAATGGGGCACTCATTTATCAGTATTGTGCCCAATAATGTAGGCATTCATGCCTTTTACTCACTTATATGCGAATGAAGGCGGTATGAATAAGTGTGTGGTACCAGGATCAATGAACATATGTACTTCATTATTCATAACAAGTGTGGTATCTTACACCACATCCATGAAACATCGATAGTGTCCTGGTCCAAGACATCCTCTCGCCTTCGTCCAACAATCTACTTTCCTTTTTCTTTTCGGCTATTACCTCCCTTTTCATTGCAGCTATACCAACGGAGTTTTCTCTGTCTCTCTACTTTTCTGTAGGGCGATCTCGCCCAACTCTGTGCAATTAAAATCAATGGTCCATCATACCACATTTAACGACCATTTTCCATCAATACAGTGATATAGACCCTCTTTTCGTGGTATCCACCACACATCCCGCACTGCTTACAGTGATCACACTGCTACTTTGCTTCGTAGCAGGTCAGGGTCCTCCAATCACAATGCCCCCCAAGAGTGCCAAAATTGGATACACTGGGGCCTTACCAATTATCTTACTCCATGACTCATCAAATTAAATCTTTTCACCAATTTGCATTTTCCCATTTTGACATCTCTGTCATTTCTCGATTCTCTTTTCTGTCTCTATTTCGGCCCTCACTACCTTTCTCAATCTCAGAGGCGTGCAATTCATGTTCTTATTTACCCAATTGTAAATCTGCGCACTGCCTCGGTACAAGTAATATCTCACGGGCCAATCGGACTCTAATTGAAAAGTCGAGCCATTTCGTGGACTTTTAGACATCTCGACTATCACTGTTTATAGTGTCGAGGTAATATCTGTCCAAGAATATAACTGAGTCACCATACTCATAAATCTTACTCATCAATAAATCAATTCCTTTTAAATAGTGTCCGGGATATTCTGTCACCGGAATACATCCATAAACATTTCTCATCTTAGCTCTGGATGTTTAACACTTAAGATGGGTCGAGCGGGTTTCCACCAATGCTCCGCTGTGCCCTCTGATCTCATACATAATCTGAGCAATTAGCTCCTTAAAATAATCTCCACACTCCGCTCCAACATCGCGAAGCGTGTCTCAATACTGTCCGATCTCTCTGTCGGACTCTGTGAGGCCTTCTCAACATTAGCCTCTATTTCAATCTCATCCCGATTCTCATAAGTCAACTCAGCACAACTTAGAAGACTCAGGTCTATCTCTACGACCTCTGCCTCGTGCACTATCTCATCTAACGCGACTCATATTAGGCATTCCTACATTCTCAACCATTTCTTAGTCAAAACCCATCTCGATATACACTATTGTATCTAACTAAGCACAGTAACACGGGGATGTAATTTCCTAATTACTGACACTGACACACATCAGACCAATTTCTGCTCTGATACCATAATAATTGTCACGACCCAAACTACCCAAAAATCAGAGTTAATTTTTCGCGTTTTATTATTTTCTTACTTAACTTCTTACCTGTCCTCGAATCGTGACCACACTCCACTAATAATTGGGCTGTGCGTCAATGCCAGTCCCACCATTCAATTACCATCTAACTTATTTCTTCTCCAGTCATTTATAATTGTTTACATTATTTATACATCCCCTAAAGTTACTTACAAACATGTTACTGTGCTATGCTTATGTAGATACAATATGTACAAGTGTATATACCTTATGTTGATGGGCAGCAGCGGATATCCGGAATGCAGTACTGAGTCGTCGCAACTTCAGCTGGAGATTATCTGTGAGAGAAAATGAAAGGGGTGAGCACATCAAGCTCAGTAAGGCAATCCTACGAACAAGTAGGTAACCATACTACCTACATGAACGTGGTGCCATGTATAAACCACCATTTCTCCACACATTTTAAAACAAATGATATGATGTTGTGATGTTATATAAAACAAGTTTGCACGGAAATTCAACATGCAATTATAAAAAAATCATTTCTTTCTCAATTAAAATTTTCACAATAAAGTCAGGACTCGACCCCTCCTGCGGGTGATCCTGACTCACACAAAACCATGAAAACGGTTTACATCACACGTGGGTTTGAAAAGCATGGAAATATCACCATGCAATTTAGTTTAAAAACTCAGTTTAAATCATCGAAATCGTCGACATGCGAGACGAGGCAATATCTGTATAACGGCAATAACCAGGACTATGGCCATATGTGTCCTCGGGAGTTCCTCAGCTACACGGATCCTAGTGTGCGGGTTCTCACCATGATCGGGAACCGCCCAGGAGGTGGGTCAATCCATCCCGTCAGTCTTATCCGATCCCAGGCATCCGAAGATGCTGCATCCGGAGATGCCGTATCCGAAGATACCACACGGTACATCGTACTCCATGCTACTTGCACGGTACATCGTACTCCGTGAACCCATACAATATCTCTAGGTACTCCAGCCCAATTGGCCTGCTTCCCACAGAGGTTTTGTTTCATTCGGGGTCATCCTTGCTTAAGGGCCTTTTCCCCTGATGCCATGTCTCAAGGCGCACGTGCGAGCCTATTTAATCGGTGACACACAGTCTACCCGATGCTCCAAGCACGGCTCATCGCATGTTCTCATAAAATCAGTGCGAGCAATGCTCAGCACTCTCATCAAATCAAGTAAATCTAGTGCGAGCTAAGCTCTAGCACTCTGTATGCAAATTGTATAAAAATCTGGTGCGAGCGAAGCTCTAACACCCTGTCTCAAAATCATATAAAAATATGGTGCGAGTTAGACTCTAGCACCCTGTCACGAAAATCATATATATATATAAGAATCTGGTGTGAGTTGGACTCCAGCACCTATGTATGTAAAACTCTAGTGCGAGCTCTCGCTCTAGCACTAATGTGTGCATCACACAAATCGACAACATCGTGCGAGCTGAGCTCTAGCACGTCACATGTCAATAAAAACACGTAGGCGGCTCTGTTTCCTTAAAACAGTTTTCAAAACAATATCACGTTGAAAGTATGCAATGCTGTGCATTTTCTTTCAAGGTGAGCCAGCCTACTCATGCATGCATCAAAACACCTCCAGAATGAGCAGAAACCTTTTGTTCTTGCTCCTCCCAATTTTTTCTAACTTTGTAAATTTTACCCTTAACAAGGGTATTTTGGTAATTTGCCCATCCGGGGCACTAAAATTATTATCCGACTTCTAGACCCTTCAGATAAATTTTAAAGGACTGCATATGAACTTAAAATTGCGTAAAGTTACCTCTAGCAGTCCGCAGAATTCCCTTACCTTATTTTCCTGTCGAGTCTGACCTTTTCTTTTCCACTGTTGTCTCGTCGCGCAGTCCGATATGCTCCCAATCAAATACCCGGAACTGCGTATTAATATTCCTCAGGTCAGATATTATACAATTTAATTGTATTTAATACTTTCTGGGCTTAATTTAAATCGTTGGGCCCATTTACCCCTATTGGGCCCGATTGCACCTTAATGGGCCTTAATCGGCCTTAAGCCCGTTTACCACTTAATTTTCACTTTATCGAGGCCTATTGGGCTCATTGGGCCCACCAATAATTTATTAGGCCTCGTTCTAATTCTCGAATAGCTAAATCGATTATTTACGATAATTTATCTAAATTTCCATAATTTAATTCAATTTATGCAGAAATTAAATCAATATCACGCATAACGAGGTAATTATCGTAAATAAGGGTCACTTACCCGAGATTCCATGCTAGTACGAAATTCGAGGCTGTCTCGAGCCTTCGGTGGATGCCAATCGTCGAGCTATACAATTTCATAATTTTTCTGGGTAAGTTTCCAGTCGAAAGTTAATTAAATTAAATACTTCGAAACTTAAATCGGGTCAATTCGACCGCTCACTGACTTACCCAAAGCTCGATTGCATCACTGGAATTTTCTTCAATTTTTCCTCTTTTTCTTTTTCCCTTTTTCTTCCTTTTTTCCTCCTCTTTTTTTGGCTGAACCGGTTCAGTCCGGTTCGGACCGGTTCAGACCGTCGGTTCACTCCGGTTCGGCCGGTTCTCCGCCGGCTTCCACCGCCAATCGCTTTGCTGGGTCGTCCGCATCTCAGATCTGGGCTCGGCTTCGCCCAAGGCCGCCGAAAAGTCGTCGGTCCGGCCGTTCTCCTCCTCCGTCGGTACCCACTTTCCTCTCTTTCTGTTTCCGGCGCCGTCCGCCTGTTTCGGTGGCTGCCACCACCGCCAATCTGCTCACCGTCACCTGGGCTTTCGAAATCGAGCCTTGGTGGGGCTCGAATCGTCGCCGTTCGCCGCCGGTGGCCATCTCTTCTCCCGCGGCTTCTCTTCCGTTTTTCACCGGATTCCGGCGCTCCCACAGCGCGTCGTCGCCGCTGATAGGTCGCCTGAGGTCGGGCCGTCTTCGTCGGCCCTCGCCTGGGGTCCCTGGCCGCCGGACAGCTCGCCGGTGGTTTCCTCGGGTTCGACTGCTTCCGTTTTCTTCGCGTTTCGTTTTCAGACTTTTTTTTTCTTTTATCAATTATTATTATTATTATAATTTATTTTAATTATTACACTATTCATTAAAATACTATAAATACCCAAAATATCTTCTAAAATTATTATTTAATTCTAAATTCTTTTATTTAATTTTTATTTAATTTATTTAGTTTATTTTAACCCTTTTTCGGGTATAATTTCTCCGTATTTTCGGGATATTGTCCCGGGTGACTTTTCGGTATATTTTTCGATTATTTTCAGGATTATTCTTCCGAACTAAAAATCCGGATTAATCCCGATTAATTCCAATAAATTAATATCTTGATCAATTTAACCCAAAATAAATTTATTTCATCTTTATTGACCAAGATTTCTCAAATCCATATTTTTAATTAAATTTTCTTATCGAAATTATACCGACCTTTGGTCTTTTGACCATTTTACCTTTGCACGTGTTCGGGATTAATTTAACTTGACCTTCCTTCATACATCCCCCATATTTTCTTATTTAATTTCCGTATTTTAAATTAAATTCGGGTTTTACAGTCTCTCTTGCAGCAAAATCTCTAGCTCCAAGTAGCCTCGCCTCTTCTGACGTGTGATGCTGCCAGAGAACCTTCACCTATCCAATGGTCTTCGACCTCAAGACTTTCTCATTCTTATCCAATATCCGTATCGATTTTTCTACATATGTCAGATCATCCTTGAGCTCCAATGGCTCATACCAAATCACATGGGTCGGATCTAGATGATACATCTAAAGCATCAAAATGTGGAAGACATTATGCACGCCTGATAAATCCGATGGCAAAGCCAACCTATAGGCCTTATCTCTTACTAGATCAAGTATCTTAACGGGTCCAATGTAGCGAGGACCCAACTTACCCCTTTTCTCGAATCTCGCTATACCCTTGGAAGGAGAAACCTTCAAAAACACTGAATCACCAGCTGTGAATTCAAGTGGTCTCCATCTCCTTTCAGCATAACTCTTTTGTCTACTCTGAGCTATCCTCAATCTCTCAAAAATCAATCGGACATCCTTAGAGGTCTGTGTAACCAAATCGGGAGCAAAAATCTTTCGGTCACCCACTTCTTCCCAACCGATAGGGGAATGACATCTACGATCATATAAAGCCTCATACAGTACCATCCCGATACTCGAATGATAATTGTTGTTTAGGCGTATTCGACTATTGGTAAATGATCATCCCAGAAGCCTATAAAATCTAGCACACATGTTCTCAACATATCCTCCAGAGTTTGTATATTCCTCTCTGACTGACCATCAGTCTGAAGATGGAAAGCGGTGCTCAAACTCAATTGGGTTCCCATGACTTCCTGAAAATGTTCCCAAAAGTGAGAAGTGAAGCGGGAATCCCTATCCGAGACAATGCTCACTAGAACACCATGCAACTTCACTATCTCGCGTACATACAACTCTGCCAATGAACTCAGAGTATCGGTAGCTCTCATAGCTAAGAAGTGGACTGACTTTATCAGTCTGTCAATGATCACCCATATTGCATCGTGATTCCTACGGGTCCTCGGTAAGCCCATCATGAAATCTATAGTGATATGCTCTCATTTCCATGTCGGTATAGGTAAAGGCTATAATAACCCTACAGGTCTCTGATGCTTTACCTTCACTTGCTGACATACGAGACATCTCGTCACAAAATTTGCACATCTCTCTTCATAGCTGACCACCAGTACACCTTCCAGTGGTTTTGGTACATTTTGTTACTCCCCGGATGCAACGTGTACTTCGAAGAATGAGCTTCCAAAAAAATCAATTTCTTGAGCTCTGGGTCCTCAGGAACACACAATCTACTTCTGAACCTTAGTAGTCCATCTGAACTTATCTCAAAATCAGTTATTGTGCCTTTTTGTATCTGACCAGTCATATTAATGCAATACAGATCACTCTGCTGAGCCTGTCTGATCCTGTCCAATAGATCTGGCTCCAAGCGTAGATTAGCAATCATACAGTCCGTATCCATGTCAAAAGGCACAATTCTCAAACTGAGGCTAGTAAACTGCTCTAGCAACTTATTTTCCCTAACCATAATATACGATACCATCCCAAGGTTCTTCCTGCTCAAAGCATCAGCTACAACATTAACCTCACCCGGATGATAACGTATCTCACAATCATAATCCTTCAGAAGCTCTAGCCATCTTCTCTGTCTCATGCTTAGCTCCTCCTGCGAGAATAAATACTTAAGGCTCTTGTGGTCGATAAAAATTTGAAACTTCTCACCATACAAGTAGTGGCGCCATACCTTCAACCTAAACACTACTGCTGCTAACTCCAAATCGTGGGCAGGATAGTTCTTCTCATGGTCCTTCAACTGTCTGGATCCATAAGCAACTACTCTCCCATACTGCATCAATACACAACCTAGTCCCTGATGCGAAGCATCGGTATACACTAAAATCCTCCTCAGCTGGTAGGGATAGTCAGAATCAGAGCAGTGGTTAATCGACGCTTCAGCTCCTGGAAACTCCTCTAACAACCATCGTCCCATACGAATGCTACACCCTTCCGAGTGAGGCGTGTCAATGGAGCAGCCAACTTTGAAAATCCTTCAATGAATCTCCAATAATAACCTACTAAAGTCAGAAAACTCTTAATCTCGATGACTGTCTTCGGTTGTTCCCATTGAACTATAACCTCAATCTTGAATGGATCTACTGATACTCCATCCCTTGACACGTGTCCCAAAAATAAGATATGTGCCAACCAAAAGTCACACTTACTGAGTTTATCATACAACTTTTGCTCTCGTAGGGTCTACAATACAATCCTGAGGTGCTTCTTATGCTCCTCCTCGAATTTCAAGTATACCAATATATCATCGATGAAGACGATAACAAACTGATCCAAAATATGGTTTGAACACATCGTTCATCAAAGCTATGAAAGCTGCTGGAGCATTCATCAATTCGAATGGCATAACCAAAAACTCATAGTGGCCATATCGAGTCCTAAATGCTGTCTTGGGTACATCTCCACTCTGAACTCTTAACTGATGATATCCAGACCTCAGATCAATCTTAGAAAAGACCTGCGCTCCCTGGAGTTGATCCAACAAATTATCAATACGTGGAAGGGGATACCTATTCTTGATGGTAGCCTTATTCAACAATCTGTAATCTATAGGTAATTAGAGGCTTCCATCCTTCTTCTTCACAAACAAAACCGATGCTCCCCAAGGTGAAACACTTAGTCTGATAAACCCCCTGTCTAATAACTCCTATAACTGTCTCTTGAGCTCCTCTAGCTCAATTAAGGCCATGCGATACTAGTGCGAGTATTACTCTAGCACCAATGGTTTTTTACACAAATCGATAGATAGCTTATTTCAATTCAAATTCACTCAATTAAATCAAATCAGCACTATAACGTGCTGTTTTCGGATATAACATGAAAACATTAGCCAAATCTATCTATGCAACTGTCAAAACTAGTCACAAACATGCTTCCTAAGCTTTTTACCCTTAATTGGGGTAAAATCACAATTTCACCTTGTCAGTTCCTACCGAATTTTTCTATATTTGGAAATCCATATATGATCTAAATACTCAAAATTCTATTAGAATTACGCATAGCTACCTCTAGTTACTCACAAAATTCCCTTACCTCAGATCACGTCATGTGACCTCACTTCCTCGGTACTGCTAAACCTCCCAGCCCGATGAGCTTCCAATATAAACTCCAAAACTGTAGATAACCATTCACATCAGTATACCTTAATATACTTAATTTTCACTTGTATGAATTTCAATCAATGCATTTAGCCCTTTTTACACCCATTTGGCCTTATTACATCTCATTGGACCTTACTCTCTTTTAAGTCCATTTCGATTTTACAACTCATTTCTCGAGAACCTATTAGACTCATCAAGTCTACTGATCGAATTAAACTGGTATAAATTTTCCAATGCCTCAAGTTCATCATTTTCTCCCACTGTGGCCTTTCACCTTACATCTCATATACATATTTTCATTCATTATCTATTCCAACACATGTATTTCACAAAACTATCTTACAATCATATATACATGCTTAATAACATCACTACATGCTTAAATCATCATCAAATCCATGCCTACTCAACTTTCTCTCATTTTCTCACTCCAATCCAAATTCTAGGTCATGGAGGATTAGCATGTTCATGAGTGTTTTTAGCAAACAAAACATACACAATCAACTCATCAAGATACCTATATTAACATACTTGAAGTTGGTGTATTGAAATCTTACCTAACTTGATTTTTTCTCTTTTTTCCAAATTGGGAGAAATTCAACTTGCTCATTTAATCCTTTATTTCAACTTCTAATTTTCAACTATGTTGTTCTCCTCACAAGGAACAACTTTGCTGAAGTAAATCTCTCTTAAAATTGATTGAAAGGTGAAGATTTTTGGAGTAAGAAAGTTAGGTTTTCACTTAGTTTCAATGGGGATTTCTGTTTCTCGGAGAAGGAAGGTGCAACAGTTGGGTTTATATAGAATTGGCTTAAGAGATCAATCTCCTAGCAGTGAGAGATCGATTTGCATTGTGTTTATCTCTTCTGAATTCAATCTTTAGAAGGTAAGATCGATCTGCCTCTTGGTATGAGATTGATCTGGCTCAAACAAAATCACTTAGAGATCGATCTGCCCTTGAGAAGAGATCAATCTGTGCTATCCAGAACCCTTTAGAGATCGATCTGTCTCAACCAGAATTCACCCAAGATCGATCTGCCTCAACCAAAATTCACCCAAGATCGATTTGCTTTGAATGAGGGATCGATCTCTCTCTTGCAGAATGCTTGGCATGGTATTTTAAGGCGATGAGATCGATCTCCCCTTGCTAATGAGATCGAGCTGCCCTTCATCTGCAGTATTCCTGCTGCAATTTTCTCAGAAATTTAAAGGTATATTCATATTCAATTTGCTTCACTACTCGTTTTGCATTTCATTCACATTTGAAACTTAAAAACATTAATTTCTTATGATTCATATAAAATGTAACTTGTCCATACATCATGAAATTATAAAGAATACATATGAATTTACGGGCCTTACACAGCTAATTGCCTAAACATATCATATAAGCTTCGCCCAATCCTTACCTCTAAAGTTATATATTCAAGTTTTTTGCATTTAAAATATACAATTTTAGTTGAGCAGGACCTACTGTTAATCAAGTCAAACATATTCGTGTAAAAGTTTGATATTGACTTTCATCAATAGACATCTTAATCATATGAAAATGTGTGACTCAATATTTTATGAGGGATTTTAGTTTATTAAGTCTCATTACAAGTTCATATATATCACATATATATTGTACGTATAACATGTATAGTATCCAATAAAAATAAATTTATCACATGCTAGTTACTAGGATGATTATGGACTTCTATCTATTCTAAATTCCTTGAGCCACTTAAGGAGATTAATCGATTATATCCTAAGTTGCACTCATATGGTCTTCATAAGCCTTGTCAACATCTTCATGGCGCATTTGGGATCTCTATCTTCATCATTGAGTTACATAAAATTCAATCTTAACCAATCCTGATTACATTTGTAATTTCTAATTTACATCATATGTAAAGAAACCTCGAGTTACACTCAAGGGATTTAAGTGAAAAGAGAATTTTACAACCCCTGAATAAAATAGGGATAGAGGTAGGGCTTGTAGTCCCTCTTTCAAAAACATAAACTATCCATACCCTAAGTCCGTAATCACCTTCATGCATTCATAGCACAAAAACTTGTGGAATGACAGAGTTTCAAGTTGCTTGCATGACGTATCATGATATAACTCTATTTCTTGATTAATATCCATTTTAATCATATTAAAATAAATTATAATCTAATTAGAACTAATTAAGATAATTAATTTCCATCATAAGCTTAATTAGATATTGTCTAATATGTCATTCTATGATAAAAAGATTAACCTTTTCAAAGACATTCCTTTAAAAGTAACCTATCTTACTATTGCGGAAACTTGGCTTGAATTGGGTCCATTTTTTATTATTTTGAGCCACTACTCACATGACATATAGAGGGTAGTGGTATGAGGTCAAAAAAATCAAAAGCCCCAAAATTGAACAAGGGTAGGTTTAATTATTAACTTATCGAAATTCACTATGGTGGTATTTCTTGGGTTGTTCAATTTTGTATCATCGTATGGCTATTTCGAGCTATTGCTTTCACCACATGTAAAGGGTTGCAGTACAAGGTCAAAAATATGAAGTATGACAAAACCGACGCACTAGGGTGAGCTATAAACCTTGTTGAAATTCCCTATTATGATTTCATTGGGTTTTTGGTTTTAGGTGTTTCCATGATTATCTCAAGCTACCACTTTCACCACACGTAAGGTGTCAGACTCGTGTTTTCGATTTATGTATGTAGCTTGTTCCTTATGATTCCTATGTGTATGAACACTTTATTTTCATGGTTGAATCATAAGAAGAGTGTTTACTATCATGCAATTGACAATTAAAGAATAAAAATGCATGTAAGCTACATCAAAGCCAAATAAGGGTCGATATGGCCATAGGCCAAGCTAAAAAGGGATCAAAATTAAGTTAACTGAAAATAAGAAGTTAAAATAAGAAAAGATAGTGGGTTTATAAAGGAAAGTCGGGTTAAATTTGTTCCGAACAAGTGAAGGGGTAAAACGGTCAAAAGATCAAAATTCGGTATAAATTCGATAAGAAAATTTCATTTAAAAATATGGATTTGAGAAATCTTGATCAATAACGAGGAAAATATTGAAATTCGAGTCCAATTGATCAAGATATGAATTTATTGGAATTAATCGAAATTTTCACCTCTAAAAACAATCCTGAAAATATTGAAAAAATATACTGAAAAGACAAAATAAGACAGATAAATTCATTTATTGATTAAATGAATAAATTATGAATTTTTGGAGATATTTTGAGATTTTTATTATATTTTATTTGATTAAAATAAAATATAATAAATTTATAAAAAAAGAAAAAGAAATCAGAAATTGAAAACGCGAAGAGAGAGAAAATTGAAAAGGAAAACGGAAATCGAAAAACCTGAACAGCCGATGACCACCGACGACCGCCGAGGCCAGACAAGGGTCGGAGAAGGAAGAGAACGACCGCGCGAACCCATCGGCACTGGCAACGTGCACCACCGACGCCTGAATCCGGCGAATTGACGAAAGGAAAATCGAGAGGAAATCGGGCTCGATTTCGGCAATCCACGGCAGTTGGGTGTGATCGAAGGGCACCGGTGTGATCGGGAGGATGAGCCGATTCTGTTAGTACCAGTAGTGGTCGGCGAAACGGCCGGGAACACCGACGACGGTGAGGGACCCAAAATGGCATTGTAGCCGGAAGGGGAAGGAAAAAGAAAAAGAAAAGAAAAAAAAGGAAAAAGGAAAGAAAAGAAAAGAAAAAAGAAGAAGAAAAAAAGGAAAAAGGAAAAAAATGGGAGAAAAATCCCCTGGAATACCTCAGATTACGGGTAAGTCGATACGCGATCAGATTGACCGAATTGATTTTCGGGAAAGTTAATTTAAATTGTATTTGATCGAAAATTAACTCAGAATTTAATATAAAAATTGTGCAATTCGACGATAACTTTCGAACGTGAGCCGATCGAACTCCGATTTGCACACCATCGCTTAATTTCAGGTAAGTAAAGCTTATTTACGACAATAGTATGATTTTTGTGTAATTGAAATTTAGTTTGCAGATTTCGGATTAATTTCTGCATAAAATAAATTATATCCGGATTTTTGAATTTACTGTCGTAAATGATATACGGGCTATCCAAAGAGTTTGGAACAAAGCCCAATGGGTATTGATAGGCCCAATGAGCCAATAGACCCTGATGAAGGGAATTAATAAGTGAAAAACGAGCTTAAGACAGAGTTAGGCCCAATTAAGGTGTTTAAGGCCCAATAAGAGTAAACAAGCCCATTTAAGTGAAATAGACTGTATTAAATGTATAATACAGTAGGAAAAGTATAATTAACCCAGTGAATGGTTAAATGCAGCTTCAGATTCATATTGAGAGTTGACCAGACTGCGAGATTTGAGCAGCACAGAGGAAGTGGGGTCACGCGACATGATTCGAGGTAAGGGACTTTTGCAAGTAATTAGAGATATCTGTACGTATTTTCATCTGCTTTTACATTCACTGAAATTTTCTGAGGGTCAGAGAAAGTCAATAATATTTATAGGGACCCGCTATGGGTAAATTACGATTTTGCCCCTAGTTAGGTAAAAAGTCAACTTTTGAAAAAAGTTGTAAAAAGCATGGAAATAATGTTTTTGAGTGTTTTTACTGCTGTGCAGCAGAAGAGTACGTAGATGAGCTAATGTTTTAAGGTTGATGTAGACTAAGCACACTTTATAGTACTGATTTTCATGTTTTGAGAACATCCCCATTTTTAAAGAGCCATCTACCGAACTATGTGAAAGCAATCATGCTGGAGCACAACTTGCACTTGATTGTAGATGTTTTTCACATACATTAGTGCTAGAGTGAGACTCACACTACATTTATTTGACATGCATGATAGAGTACTAGAGCATTGCTCGTACTCAGTTTTATTTGATTTGCGCATGATAGAGTGTTGGAGCGATTAGCTCGTACTCGAGTTTTACATGAGATGCATGACAGAGTGCTGGAGCGTTGCTCGTACTCAATTCTTCATGATTTATACATGACATAGTACTTGAGCGATTTGCTCGTACTTGATTTAAATGAGAACTATCCATAACCTAGTGCTGGAGGTTTACTCGCACTAGTGTTTGATGTTTTGACATGCATATACAATGTTTAGAGGCGAAGCGTTGATTGTGAGTCACACTCAATACGCGCACTGTAGTTTTTATGTGATATATAGACATGTTAGAAAAATCGTGACTATTTCCTCGTGTAGACTAAGTGTCACATTGGAGATGTTCGCACGTGGATTTAGAGACGTGACATTGATTATTCCATGGTATGAGGGTTAAGACCTATGACAGGCACCCCGACCATGAGACAGGGTCCACGGGTGTACGTTGTACCGTGCGTGTGGCATGGAGTACATTGTACCGTGTGTTGTTGTGGAGTTGTGGAGGAGAGTTGTTGATAGCTGGTGGTTGTGATGGACTGACCCCCCTCCCGTTACAGTAGTGATAACCTGCACACCGAGTACTGTGTTACCTGAGATTTCACACGTTAAGATATGGCCATAGTCCAGGAGATATTGCATTTAGTCACTGAGTCTCGTATGATATATCACATGTATTTATGATACGGGTAGACTTGAGGGATGAGTCGGAACCCGGTTGTTGTGTTGTGAGGTGAAATGCCATATTTACTGTGTTTTGAATGTAAATGACATATTTTATATAAAAGCATTTCGAAATGATAAATATGCACTGTTTTGCATGAATGCCTATGATTTATAACTCAGCATGTGTTTAGTACATGAGATTTTAAATATGTACTATTATTATATATATTTTGAAACATGCTTTTGAATTGAGAGAAGGAAAGGCAAAGCAATATTTTCAGTAGATAGTATGGATGTCTATTTACTTGCCTGATTTCCTTACTGAGCCAGATAGCTCACCCCTTTCATTTTCCCCCCTTTCTACAGATCATCGTCAATCGATTGAGTCGGCTGAGGTATAGTATTTCTTTTAATCACTGTCATTCCCCATCTAGCAAAAGGTATACACGATGCGTACTCTTTTGTATCTGAACAATGTATAAACACAGTGATGTACACGTTTTAATATTGGGGATGTAATTATATTAAAGTATATGAATTTACTTATAAGAAAAGTGTACATACAGTCAATAAATATTTATAATGACATGTATGTGAGATACGAAAAAGAATGATAAGGTATGTGTGGATGAGAAGACTAATGCCTAATGTAAGACCCCGTATATGTAAAAGGGTAATGTGTGTACTTGGATTAAATAATATGAATGGACTTGTGATGTAAAATATGATTGATGTAAGTCCATGGATTCAATGTATGTATGTGTAATATAAGTTGTAACGTACATACGAGTTTCATTGAGTATGAATACGGAGAAATGTGTCCTAGCAAGTGATGGATGTGATTGAGACTCAAAATGAGTAGTGTGGTAAAATGGAATGGAGTTATGCTTCCATTTGATTTTATGTAGCATACCTTTGAACATACAATGAATGCACACAAGTTTCAATGTGCATAAGGTATGAATGGATGCCATTTTCAAGTTATAAATGTGGATGGATGAGAAAATGGCCATGGCAATAGATTAAGGAGGTGTTGGTATGAGTTGCAGCAATGAAACTGCAGGAAATCTGGAAAACATGAGGTCCAGATCGATCTCCCAGGATGAGAGATCGATCTGGAAGAGCCAGAATGCTCTTATTTGGGTGAACGAATAGAGCAGATCGATCTCCAATGGAGCCAGATCGATCTGCCAAGCATTCTGTAAGTGAAAAGATCGATCCTCAAGCAGCCAGATCGATCTCCTTAGCTCTCTGTTTGGGACCAGATCGATCTCATGCTTCGACAGATCGATCTCATGCCTCAACAGATCGATCTCATTGCTTCGACAGATCGATCTCAGGCTTAAAAATGCCGTGAAAAAGAGGGATTTTAAAGGACCAGATCGATCTCCTCTTGGACCAGATCGATCTCCTCAAGTCATTTCTATATAAGGAGAGCTGAAAAATCTGGAAATCTCGGAAAACACTTAACCTTACAATTTCAACCCCAAAAACCTAATTTTCCCTCTCTAAAAATCAACCATTTTCAGTGAGATTTGAAGAGAGATCATTAGAGGCAAAGTTGTTCCTATCAAAGAGAAGAACAACATAGTGAGAGGGCATTTTTCCATTCTTGGAGTTGAAGGAGTTGAGGGCATTACCAATTGTAGCAAGGAGAGAAATCACATTGGTAAGATTCTAACCCTCCAATCCAAATGTATTAGCTATTTAATTGATTTTGGAGTTGATTGATAGGAGTATTGATGGATAAACTACTTAGGAATGTTGTGGAAGTGGTGTGACCTAGAAATCTAAAATGGGTATAATGTGGGGATATGTGGGATTGAATGAGCCTATCATTTATGGCATGCTAAAGTTGCTGTTGGGGTAATGTTTATGATTTTAAATGGTTAAATGAGATTACATTGTGAGTTTGGAGGAATTGTGGAAATGGGTATGAATATACTTGATAAATGCCATAGTGAGGGAATTAATGAAGTATGAACACTATGAGCTTAATATCGATTTTGAATAAGTTAATAGGCCTCAAAAGATCCATAGACTCGAGTTATGGGTAAAGTAATGAAACGAGGCCGTATAAGCGTTAATAGAGGCTATAGGTTAAATTGACTATAGCAAGTGCAAGGGTTGCAATATATGGGTCGAATATAATGCGGGATATGATTTTGTGCAGTCCCGAAGAGTTCGTTGAAGGCGAACCGAATCGTACGAGTAAGCAGCTTAAGGAAGTGGACTCACGCATCGCAATTCCAGGTAAGGGAATTTTGTGAGTATATAGAGATAGCTGCTCGTATTTTGAACTGGGTGAATATTGGGTGTTGTATGAAATGCATGAATTGCTCAAATAAATGTTGATGGTATTTGTGAAAGATGATGGGTATATGCGTGGTTTTGGTTTTGAAGTGGATGTTATGAAAAAGGGATAGTAAGGCTAATAATTGCATAAATCATGTGTTTTGAATGCTTTTACAAAACACAATGCTTTGATTTGAGCAAATAAAAGGATAGGCTGGCTGGTACTTGAATGATGTTGTGAAATAGCCCATATGAGGCACTAAGCATATTAAGTGATGTTTTGAATGCACATAAGCCGCCTATCGCGTGTATGTGATATAATTCGCGTTAGAGCCTCGCTCGCGCGAGATTTCTATGTTTTCACTTGTGTGAAACGTGCTTGAGCTTAGCTCGCACTTTGAAATTGAATTGTGATGATGTTTATAAACCGTACTGGAGCTTCTGCTCGTACGTGGATTGTGAATGGTTATCTTATGAGTATAACCGTACTAGAGCTATGCTCGTACGCGCCTCTTTATGAGAAGATGCATGATGCATGAGTCGTGCTAGAGTTTTACTCGCACAAGCTTGTACAATGGGATTCGTATAGGGTTGTGAATGTGGGTAAGATCCTTAAGCCTTACATCCTTAAGCTAACATCCTTAAGCCCGAGGAGGCAGGGAGGCTCTGTTAGACGGGTAGGCTCTGTTTGGTGGGGAGGCTCTCTTACGGTGGGATCCTTAAGCCAACATCCTTAAGCCCCAAAGAGGCGGGGAGGCTCTGTTAGGCAGGGAGGCTCTCCTACATGGGTATGGTGAAGGTAAGATCCTTAAGCCTTACATCCTTAAGCTAACATCCTTAAGCCCGAGGAGGCAGGGAGGCTCTGTTAGACGGGGAGGCTCTGTTTGGTGGGGAGGCTCTCTTACGGTGGGATCCTTAAGCCAACATCCTTAAGCCCCAAAGAGGCGGGGAGGCTCTGTTAGGCAGGGAGGCTCTCCTACATGGGTATGGTGAAGGTAAGATCCTTAAGCCTTACATCCTTAAGCTAACATCCTTAAGCCCGAGGAGGCAGGGAGGCTCTGTTAGACGGGGAGGCTCTGTTTGGTGGGGAGGCTCTCTTACGGTGGGATCCTTAAGCCAACATCCTTAAGCCCCAAAGAGGCGGGGAGGCTCTGTTAGGCAGGGAGGCTCTCCTACATGGGTATGGTGAAGGTAAGATCCTTAAGCCCTACATCCTTAAGCTAACATCCTTAAGCTCGAGGAGGCAGGGAGGCTCTGTTAGGCGGGGAGGCTCTGTTCGGTAGGGAGGCTCTCTTACGGAAAGGACCCTTAAGCCCTACATCCTTAAGCTAACATCCTTAAGCCCGAGGAGGCAGGGAGGCTCTGTTAGGCGGGGAGGCTCTGTTCGGCAGGAAGGCTCTCCTTCACGGAATATGGAAAACTCTTGGTATGGGGTAGATAAGACCTAGGAATGGCAACCCCAATCATGATATGAGTTGCGGAGTACGATGTACCGTGTATATCACATGGAGTACTATGTACCGCATGATGGTTATGTGATGAGAAAGTCTGGCGAGGGATAATTCATCTTCGTGCCAGCATGATACCCCGCACACCTGGATGCGTGTGGTCTGGGATGATTTATGATGTAATGATTCACATAGGCACTTCTGATATAGTGACCTAGATTTATACACATGCGTGAATTGTGGAATGTAAATGTGGTTGTGGTTTGTGAGTTGATTTGGTGGTGTTATGACGTTGGTTCAAAAAGGAAGTTTCTAAATGAATTGCCCTTTTATGAATTTAAATGAGATTAAGCATGAGATGTTTTATACATGATGTCTCTACCATGTTTTATATGCCAATGTACATGATTTGATACATGATATATATATGTATATTCACATGGCATAGTTTTATTCCTCATGCTCGTACTATAAACGATTTATGCATAACACTATCAGCATGTAGATAGAGTAGTTATCTACCATGCTTGCATTATTGCCTTACTGAGCGTGTGGTTGCTCATCCCACTCTATTTTCCCCCCTACAGAGCGTGCATAGTAGCCCAGTGAGGACTGAGGCGTATTATTTTGGACTCCGCTGCATCTCCATCGCAAAAAGGTATATACACAGTGATTCTTTTTGTATCTAAACAATGTAAAAGCACAGTATTCTTTTGAGTTGTACTTATGGGGGATGTAGATGTCAGTAAATCATGTATTCGTATAAGTACACAATTAAATGCACATGTATGACATCGTTTTAATTTATTGAGAATGAATGAGATGTGGTGTTTATTATTGACTCACAGCCCAACAGTGTGTGGTGAGCTTAGTTCACGACTGGGTAAGGTAACAGTAAAACGCGAAAAATTTTCAGTGATTTCGGTTAAAGAGAATGGAATTGGGTCGTGACACCTAATCACAGCCCAACTGTTGAGGAGAGAAAGGTAAGAAAAAAATGAAAAATTTATTGTGATTTTTGGTAAGTCACAGAAGGAGGTCGTGACATAAGGGAAAGTACTACCAGTTCACAGACACTAAGAAGTCCAAAATCTGACACGCTTAGTGAAAGATATTCCAAGTCGACTTTCATTATCATTAGGTTTTATCGGGCTTTGTTTTCATAGCATTTCATGAACAATTCACTAGCCTACCACCTTAGTATCTTTCAAGCACGTATGTAAACCAATTTAACATACTTCTAATGCTTAAGATTGATCAAAATCAATAGCTAATAATTTAATTCTCAATTTATATCAGTCTACCACAATTAAGGAATCATCCATGTTCATAGTTTCACAAACTATCTCCTAAACATGCATACAATATTTCTTCATGTTTAAATCATTATATAAATATATTTATCAATTAATTAAATAACTTTTAGAATTGGATGACTAATAAATCATATTTAAAAATATTTTGAATCATCAAGAGTTACATCAAACACTTAACACGCATCTAGATGCATCATGGTAGCATCATAATACTTGATTTATTGATTATATCGTATTTAGTGAGACTTTGATACCAATTGAAAAGGGTTTTGGTTCATGTTAAATCAATTAAACACGTTATTGGAGCATGTAGTAAAATTTATAATTAAACAAACAATATTGAAACCATTCACATGATCACACTTAATAGCTAAATAGAAATCGGTTTGTCGCTGTTATAGCAACATGAAGTTTTAAAATTTTTTCCATAATGTTGACTTTGAAATACATTAGGATTTTAATATGAATTCTTAAAGAACTTAAGAAGAATGTAATTTTAATAAGCAATATTGGTTTAAATGTTTGAATTTTATACTCATACTGAATGTATGTTAAAATTAAATATGCACTTTATTAATGATATAATATGTACTTGCATATTTGAACTTAATGTAAGACTGCTTCCTAGGCCAATTATATGTGATTTATATAGAAGTACCGATATGGTTTTGAATATGTATTGATAAAATATGATTTAAATAATGGTAAGACTAACTATTTACTGATACTGATAGGGTTGAGAAAAAAATTTGACTCAAATCAGGGGTTTCAAATCAATTCGGTTTGGATTCGGATCGTGACATCATTAAATTGAATTCATTCGGTTGGTTCGGATACAAATTATATCTGAAGATTTTTTTATCTAATATTTTGGAATTTTTACCCTTTATATCAAAAGCCCAAGTTTTATATTTAATTAAAAGCCTATGAAAAAATTGGAATAAAGCCTAAAGTTGCTTAAATATCTAACAAAAAAAATTGAAAAAAAGCCCAAAATTGCTTAAAACCTAAAAATCCAAATGACTGATTTAAATTGATCTGCATTGCTTCATATTAGATTGGATATTTTTCTCTTTGGATCGGATATGGATCACAAAATAAAAAACCCGATTCGGTTGGATCGAATCAACAAATTGCAAAAATCCAATCTGATTCGATCCAATAAAACCCTCAATGCCCGACCATTACCTTGAAACAGAAGCTTCAAGCTCTATTTTGGTATTGATACGATTAATTGATGTATCGACAATTGTTTCATTCAATGTAGGATTTCTCTTAAGGGTATCGATATATAGAAGGAATTATCGATACGCTTCAAGTCTGACAAGCTTCAACGGTCAGATTTTTGTGTCTACTAATGGTAAGTTTATTGGTAGTTCAACCTCTGTAGCCAAGGACTTGAAGAATCTATATATAGATGAAGCTAAGAATTGAACAAAGAGAAAGCTAAAATTCCATAGCCAAAGTTATATGGTCATTATACTATCGAGAAAGAACATTGATAATGCTTAAAGATTGGTGCATGTTAAGCATCCTTACTTATGAAGTAGGCAGTCGTTCTAATAGATTAAATATGGAGATATTCAAAGGTAGCATGTGGGTGCTTATTAGAGAATAAGTTCAACGAACATGACTCGAAGTGGGAGTTCTATTTGGTAGTATCACTTAAGTGTCTATGGAACACACTCCCACGTGTTGGTAGTGCAACTAATCCTTTGACTTGAGATGCCATGTCATCTTATTTCTTTCTGTCGTTCTCTGATTTCATCATTATAGGTTTGCAAGGACAGATGCTTAAAATGGATGTTTTTGGGTATGGCCTGGAGCATGTGAAGGTAGATGAGTAGTTAAGATGATGATTTATCACCTTGAGTGATTTAAGGGATAATATCTTATGTATCCTAACTTGTATTAACTGATAAAGTTTTTGGCCAAAGCATTTCTTGAGAAGAGTAAATATTTGAAGCTTAAGGATAAAAATGGAAATATACTTATAACAAATATTGAACCAAGTTGTAGTTATTTTTAAGATATTGTTGATGAAAAGATTGAATTACATTGAGCTACTGCATACTAAAAGGTTGGTCAAACCATTTTGACCTTCCCAACATTTGGTTGATCTTGATGTATTGCTATATTCCACTCATGATCTATAAATTAAAATGAAAATTTAAATTCAATGCCAACATGTTGAAAACCGAATGGGTCACACTCAAAGAGAAATATATGAATTAAATGGAATCGTCGATTGGAAAATTTGGAATTTTCCATTTTCCATTTGGACCTAATGAGAAAGAATTATAATTACGTGAACTTAATTAAATATGTTTCAATAAGTGGATTAATGAGAGAATTTAATTAAATCATAAAGGCTTATATTTAATTATAATGGATTTAATTTAGGGGTTCAATTTAATCCATTGGTACAATTATTAATTAAAAGAATTAATGAGTTTGACTAAAATAAGTTCAGACAAGGAATTTTAATTAAAAAAGTTAAATTAAATTATTAAAGACCATATTTTAATTAATAGGGTAGACATTGGCTAATCCAATTAAAAAGGAGTTTAATTAGGTCATGGACCACAAGTCAATTAAATGGTTTAATGTTGATTTGAGCCTTAAAAAAATAATTATAATTAAGTATAAAGCCTAGTGGGATTAAAATTAGACATCCCTAGCTATAAAATCCTTGTTTTGGCAGGCCACTTAGGTGGGAATACAACTCTTGTAGTTGGTGGCACATGCACTCCTTTTTCCCTGAGAAGGTGCAAGAAAAGAAGAGAGAAACCTTGTGAAAGGTGCGACAACTACTTTGAAAAAATCTTTCTGATTTGAAATGATCAAAGCAAAAGGAAGATCCTCTAATATCTGTGGTGCCCTGTAAGCTTTGAATGTTGATCTAATGTAGTTGATATTTGAGTAATTTTCAGAATTGTTGTAAAGAACAACCCTACAAAAACCCAATGCTTACCGCCCTACTCTCCCTCTACAAATCAAGAATCGTTCTTGATATTCTTTAGAGGTGAGTTTCAAGAAACTTAGGCTACTAGCATAACTGTGACCATAACTTGATTAGACCTTACCAAAAGTTCGAGTATTGTTTGTGTGGATTATTGTTAGAGGCCGAGCACTTGAATGGTTTTGGTTTGACAAAATCAATAGCATGTGTGGAATCATCTTTAAGCAATATTCTTGGACTACGAGATTCAAGAATTAACGTATGAAAAATTTTAAACTTCATGTTTGCTATGATTATAACAAACGATTTCTATTTGACTATTAAGTATGATCTTATGTATGGTGTCAGTGTTATATGCTTTATTGTTTGTTCCGTTATGCTTACATGTGATGTGTGTTTTGATTGAGCATGAACCAAAACCTCTTTGGGATTCATAAGAAACTCATATCAATTGGTATCAAAGCCTCCTTACTATGATAGAAAATTGTAAATTGAGTTTTATGATGTTGCCACGATGCATCTAGATGCATGTTAAGTGTTTGATATGATTCTTGATAATTTGAAATCTCTTAAAAAATGTTTAATAATGAATTCAATTATGAACTTTGTTTAATATGATTGATAAACATGTTTATACAATGATTTAAATATGAAGAAAGATCGTATGCAAGTTTAGAAGATATTTATAAAACTATGAACATTCATGATTCTTTGAATGTGGTAGATTGATGTCAATTTAGAATTGAATTATGAGCAGTTGATTTTGGTCAATCTTAAGCACTAGAAGCATGTTAAATTAGTTTATAGACATGCTAGAAAGATTCATAGGTGGTAGGTTAGTGACTTGTTCATAAAAGGCCATGTAAATGAAAATAGGTGAAACTTAAAGACTATAGAAGTCAACTAGGTGTATATTTTATTGTGTTTGTCAAAAAATATATATGTTATCATTATTATTCTATATATATATATATATATATATATATATATATATATATATATATATTGTAGGTTTCGGGTCATTCTAACGACAATGGTGACAAAACTTGATCTTTTACTTCTAACGTATAAAATCAAGTTCATGTATTCGAGACAATGAATGTATTCTAATGTTTATTATTTTGTAACATTGTAATTTGAATTTGAGATATTTGTATTACTGACAATTAATATATCTTAATGTTTATATTTTTCTATAACATTGTAATTTGACTTTTGAGATATTTGTATAATGTTTTATGATTTCTACATAATAAAGTTAAATATAGTTTTAATGTTTTTCAATTTTAAGGTATTGACAATTTTAATAATTTACTATATATAATAATTTAGAAATGTTTTTCTATGAAAACGCTGGTAAGATTATTCAAATAACGATATTTCTACGAAATAACTTCATTAAGGACTCATTATACTATTACCATGGACTTACAAAAGTAAATCTCAAGACAAGAATAAGCAAGATATGTCCTCTAAATTCATTTGCAACGATGAATCCTCTCTGGACTACTCATCCACCTTCACATGCTTCAGGCAACAACCAAAAACACTATTTTACGCATTTGGCTTAACAAACTTGTAAAGATGAAATCAAAGTATGATATTCAACATATAAGATGATTTGGTGTCACAAATCAAAGGATTACTTACAGGACAATAACATGAGAATGTTTCCATAGACATTCTTACTATCAAATGGAATTCTCATGTCAAACCATGTTCAACGAACTTGTTTCCCAACAAGCACTCACATGTTATCCTCAAGTATTTCGTATGCTTCAATTATGTGATTAATTGCTTACTTCGCAAGTAAAAGACCTAACACGTGCTAGTCTCTAGAGCATTCTCAATGCCCAGTTTTGACAATACATTTACTAGGAATAGATTTTAGGAACAATGTTTTGATGTATAAAGATTTCATAATTACAACACTTCATAATTCCTTTGCAGAGCCAATTTTATTCCATAGGTTTCACGATATTTAGTGGCAAGTAATCCTTATCATTGTCGATCTAAATGATGGAGGGAAACCTTTATGTCACTTACCCTAAGTGATAATGTAGTATTATGTCTCTTATGAAATAAGTTCGGCTCTAGGGCATACGTTAAAATCCACCCTTTGGAAACCAAGTAAAGAGAAATAGAGGAAGACTAGTCTAACCTTTTATATCAGCATAAACAACTATGTCAATTAAATTCTTTAATTTCTTGGTATTCTTGGTTTCACATATTGATGTTGGATATCATGTTACATTTTCTTTCTACATTTTTTTTTTCTAGAATTTTTTTTAAAAAATTTCTATAACGTAATGTAAACGATCATTGCGAGGCTCGTATTCAACGTCACACTCATTGTCTTTTAACAAACACTTCATGTATCTCACCATCAACTTCATCACCTAAAGTCAAGGGAAGAGTCTAAGTAACATAGTATGTAACTTAATTATTTCTCAAGTACGTACAAGACAAGAAAAGTTTTACACGATGATTCACATGAATAGATCAAAGACAAAAGGACAGAAAGACTCCCCTCAATTTGATTCTCTAAATGAATGAACAAGTCCAGAAATCATATTCTGGAACATAGTAAGAATCATATAACTGTAAAAGAGATATTGCCTCTTTTTCTGAACCTTCCACTGGCAGTGCTGCCTGGGCTTCATTAGATGTTTCAGAGGAACCAACATAATTTTCTATGGCGTGAACTCTTTTGACTGGCACTTCTTGGGTATTACTAAATGGAGAGAGATCATACGTGGTTGAGTGTGGTGATTCTTGCTTTTTTGAAGAGGAATCAGTATCGGAAAGTTTTTCCTGCTTGGCTTCAGCCACGCACTTGCGTTCACTATCTTCGGATGATTCAGTTTTAGAAGAAAAATCCTCCTTCCGTTTCTTCATGCGGGTGTTCCAGTAGTTTTTTATTTCATTGTCTGTTCTTTGAGGCAGTTTTGCGGCAATTGCAGCCCAGCTGAAGAAAATTAAAAAAACCATGACTAAATTGTCAGCTAATAATTAAGATTCAGAGTAGTCTTGTTGACTTTGTAAAAATTACAAATATAACTCACCGGTTTCCCAGAATGTTGTGCAACTTGACAATGATTTCCTTTTCTTCCCTGCTGATGTTTCCACGCTTTATACCAGGTCTCAAGTAATTCAGCCATCGAAGACGGCAACTCTTGCCTGTCCTTGACAAACCTAGAAATGAAAACTTGGTGTTGTCATCCTTTAATTATTCAACAAGATTGAGTTTGAATAGGTTAATTACATACCGGCATGTTTTGGTATTTCATTCCAATTCCAACTGCCATATTTGCTAATGTATGCTATCAACTTCTGATCTTCGTCTAGGCTCCATCCACCTTTCCTTAGAACCTTCTTCTGATCTTGTGATGGATTATTTGCCATCACTTTATTACCATTAATTGGCTAATACCTCAAAGTAATTAACCAATGATCGGTTTATTGGAAGCTTCTTTGCACATATATTCTTATATAGAGAGATTAGAAACTAAAATTAAATATATTAATCCTTACCATATATTAAATGCTTTCTTCCAACGACATTTCGTTGTACAATAGTCATACTGAAGAGTGGTCCTTTCCAAGTCTTTTATTAGTCTTTCGAGTCAACAAGGTATGATTTTTTTATTTTAAAAAAAGGGAATAGCTGCAGTCAAAAACGCAGCTAAATCCTATTATATAGAGTAAAATAATTATGTGGGTTCAATAGCTACTCATTTATCTGTAACGCAGACAGGTCGATTTATTGGTTGTCTTATTGCGGCCATTCAACGAGAGGATATTTAGTTTTCAACAGAAATAATACTTTGCTTACCTAAGCTTGGATAACGTAAGAGCACAGGCTTATTAATTTCTTTCAGTGTGGAGACAATTTGCCAATGTCAAGTTGGTGCATCAGACAAGAATCTAAATGGAAAATTATGCAGGATATTTAAATTCATTTGCAAAAAACTAAAGATTAATTATGAAAATGATTTTTAACTAAATCAGAAAACCTATCTATGATAGTTTATTAGCCTAATATTATCCATTGAATCATTGGGTTTGCAACCACCAAGTAAATTTATTAAAATTTGCACATACTAAAGTATATATTATAATCTTAATCAATAATAAAAATTTGCTCTCTTTGATAAGTATAGAGTTTGATATCTATTCTTGTATATTTTGCTGGATATATTATGTATTTTGAGTTTTGAGGTAATAAATCAAGCTTTTGGCAAAAGAAAAAATGATAAGTATCAAGTTCGCCCATAATGGGTGGAACCCGATACATAGTAAAATTGCCAAAGGAAGTTCCTACTTGAAAAGTGTTGTTACCTAAACAATAGTGACGAATCGCTGAAGTCTTCTCTTCGAATTCCCTGCCACGTGTTGCCTAGAGCTTCTGCAAGAAAAATAATGATCAGAGAGACGCAGGGGTTGTTCCCTGCGTAAGCACTCCGAAGTTAGCCAGAGAATTTGACAGAGTTTCTGTAAACAAAATAGAGCTTAGGGTTTTCTTGATCATACCTGAGGGTATTTATAGATGTCCCTGTGTGGCTTCAATGAGCTTAAGACTCATATTTATGTGGGTCCCAAAACTTTATTATGTTGAGCCTTTTGTATCCTGAAGCTCAGGCGCGCAACTGGGCTAGGAGTAAATTACCTCTATCAATTGCTCCCCACTCTTTCATAGGGAAGTTCCCTATGTAAGAGTATATATGTTCTCATCGTAACCTCATGTCAAGTCCTTACGTTAGATTATGAAGTCGAATTTTCATCGGAGTGTTTAGCTTAACTCGCGCATTTTTTGCTTCAAGCCCTTATTTGAGTGCTTAGCTTACCTCGCGCATTTTTCGCTTCAAGCTTTTGCACTTTTTCTTCGTGGCCTAGCTCGCGCATTTTTTTGCTTTAAACTATTTTATATAAATCTTCTCCTAGTGCCGGGCCATCGTGACGCATTCGCGCCTCTGGAACTATGGCATGTTTGTCTTCAACGACTGGCCACCGTGACGCTATCGCGTCTCAAGCTTTCATGACTTATTTATCTTCAACGCCTGGCCACAGTGACGCTATCGCGCCTTAGACTCTTACGGCTCGTCTGATTTTTACGCCCGACCACAGTGACACTATTACGCCTTAGGCTCTTACGGCTCGTCTAATTTTTTACGCTCGGCCACAGTGACGCTATTACGCCTCAGGCTCTTACGGCTTGTCTGATTTTTTACGCCCTGCCACAGTGACGCTATTGCGCCTCAAGCTCTTACGGCTCGTCTGTTTTTCACGCCTGGCCACAGTGACGCTATTGCGCCTCAGGCTCTTACGGCTCGTCTGTCTTTCACGCCTAGCCACAGTGACGCTATTGCGCCTCAGGCTCTTACGGCTCGTCTGATTTCTACGCCTGGCCATAGTGACGCTATTGCGCCTCAGGCTCTTACGGCTCGTCTGATTTTTTACGCCTGGCCACAGTGACGCTATTGTGCCTCAGGCTCTTACAGCTCGTCTGTCTTTCACGCCTGGCTACATTAACGCTAATACGCCTCAAGCTTTTACGGTTCGTCTGTCACAAGATCTATATTTATGAGTTTCAGTAAAACAAATATAAGAATAGAGAAATTCCATCTATTATATGGATCTCATGACAACATATTCAAAATAAACAGATAAAATGTGAAAATGCAAAAATATATAAAGGAAATATAATGTAAATGGCTAATTCTAGTATGATTTCAAGTGACTTGAAATCCATATCCTCCCTACAAAATTTCAAGGTTACGGGTGTTGGGCCCAATCATCCGTGCGACTTTCTTGATTAGCTCTGAATTTCATTCTCTTTCAGAGCATATGTTATGTGCGACTTTTTCAGCACCAGATCTTCGACAAGTTGGGGTTTTGGAAGGTTAGTTATAGATAACTCCTCATTTCTCTCTATTCCTTTGCATGTAGTAGAGGCGATATAACATGTACGAGCCTTCTTTTGATCCCCTTGCACTTGTTCAACTCCATTGGGGGTATGAAACTTTATTAACAGGTAGCAAGGAGAGATGACAACCCTCATGGCATTCAATAGAGGTCTTCCCAGAATCATGTTGTAAACAGTCGAAGTTGACTATACGACCATAAATAACACTTGTCGAGTTACATATTTTGGGCTTTCCCGACTACCTTTACCTATTCCCCAAACTTTCGTTGTCTACTAAGATTTGATTAACTATTTCATGAAATAACCATGGGATCATCGTGGGGGATGATATTATCTCCTCAATCTGCTAGGGTGAACACAATAGGCTCTTCATCCACTCTCTCCTCCATAACAGCATGAACTCGATACGCTTACCTCGCGTAAGTTTCACAAGAGGTAGAGGAATTTTTCGCCATTGAATTTCCACCTACTATGACATTTATAGCTAGTCCAGTTGGTTCATTATCTTATCGGTTACCTTCTGGGAATTGGTCTAGCTTCTTCCTCATTTCTTGGCTTGTTTTGCCTATTTTGTGGGCGATTATCCCTTCCATCTCGGGGAGGGTAATGAGCTCTTTCGTTTCTCCAAAGGAAACGATTAATCTTCCCCTCGCGAACCTTTCCAACTGGTCCATCAGTTCTCTGCACCTTTCCGTAAAATGACCATGAGCGAAATGAAAGTCGCAGTAGACATCTATGTGTTGGCCTACGTTTTCTACTTTCTTCTTCGGGAATTCTAATAGTTCAGTCCCTTCAATATCAGTACGCGGCTCATTTAGCTTAGCATAGCTTTCGTACCTAAGCCTGGGAGCTTTATCCAATCTATCAGGTCTAGAAGAGCTCCTTTCAGGTACATCTCTCTCTTTTTTTTTCTTCCTTCACTTCTCGTGACTGTACTTTCTTCATTACATCCTCTTGGGCTACATACCTATTTGCTCGAGCACATAAATCTAAGATGGTTGTGGGTTGATCAAGGGACTCTTATAGCATTTCAACTTTTGTTCCTTGTAGCATTGCTGCCATAGCTACTCTAACTTGTAGATCTTTCACTTTTAGAGTCGTATCCCGAAAATGATCAACATAACTTTTCAACGACTCCTTGTTTCCTTACTTGAGTGTAAGCAAGTAGGTCGCGCCCTTTTTTCGTTGGGTATTGATCATGAAGGCTTTCAAAAACTTGCTTCGTAACTGATCAAAAGACGAGATGGAACCTTCTTTCAAGGTATGCCCCATTAGTGAAAGCGAAAAGGCTCTACACATTATTTCATCCTCCCATCCATGAAGTATCAAGGGAGACTCGTAATTTTGCATATGGTTATACAGGTCGATTTTGTCAGCATAAGTAGCCATATATGGCATCTTGAACTTCTTTGGCAATAGCTTGTCCATGATCTCAAGACAATATGGGATAAACTAGCTTTTTCTTCTCCAGAATCCTTTCTATGACTTTTTTCATGTTCTTCTTCGATTCTCGGGTCGAATGTGCTCCCATTTCCTTGGTATTAGAAGAGTCCGAGTCATTTGAATGAAAGCTCCTTCTTCCGTGTCTTTGCACTGGATGCTTTCTTCTAACACCTCCCATTCCAAGATTTGGCCTTGAATCTTTGAAATAGACTAAGGAGTTCAGACTGTTCTGACCATTACATTGCTGTCTTCTTTTTTGCTGAGAGAGAGCTCTGCCTCGCCTGCTCCCCAGACCGATGACCTTTGAATTCATATCAAACTTTGTGGTAGGGTTTATCTCTCTCACCCTGACGACAGGGTCTTGAGTACTGATCCCTGCAACAGGGTTCTGAAAATGTGTCGTAGGGTTGTGCTCCCTTAGCCTTGCGGCAGGAATCTAAATCTGTGCTACAAGGTGCGTGGCATAGTCTTTCACGCGACAGGGTTTCGGGCGATAGAGTACGCGATAGGGTTTTCAGCAGCAGAGTACGCGACAGGGTCTCTCGCTAGGCAGAGTGCGCGGCAGGGTCTCGTGCGGCAGAGTGTGCAACAAGCCTCATGCGGCAAGGTGCGCGGCAGAGCGTCGCCATGTGCGACAGGGTCTCGCGCGACAGAGTGTGCGATAGAGTCTCGCCTTTGCGCTGCAGGGTCTCGCGCGACAAAGTGTGCGATAGAGTCTCGCCTTTGTGCTACAGGGTCTTGCGCGATAGAGTCTCGCCTTTGCGCTGCAAGGTCTCGAGCGACAGAGCGCGCAATATGGTCTCGTGCGGCAAAGTCTAGCACGGCAGTGTGTGCGTTAGAGTATCACGCGACAGGTGTGCGGTAGAGTCTCGAGCGGTAGGTTCGTGACAGAGTGTGCGCAGAGTCTGTGATGGGGTGTGCGGCAGAGTCTCGCATGTCAGAGTGTCCGGCAGACTGGCGCGGCAGGGTGTGCGCGGTAGAGTCTCGCATGGCAAGTTGGCGACAGAGTGTGCGCAGAGTCTGCGGCAGGGTGTGCGGCAGAGTGTAGAGCGGCAGGGTCTTCCATGTCAAAGTGTGCGCGGCAGAGTGGCAACAAAGGCGACAGAGTTACGGCAGGGTGACAGAGTTGCGGCAGAGTGGCAACATAGGCGACAGAGTTGGGCCGGATTGACAGAGTTGCGACAAAGTGGCAACAAATGCGACAGAGTTGTGACAGGGTAGATAGAGTTGTGACAGAGTTGCGGCATAGGCGACAGAGTTACTGTAGAGTGGCAACATAGGCGACAGAGTTGCGGCAGGGTCGACAGAGTTGCGGCAGAGGGGACAGAGTTGCGATAGAGTCTCTCCTTGTGTTCAAAACTTTGGAAGGCTATAACTTTGGCCTCCGTCGTCCTATTGAGGTGAATTTTTTTTTGAATCCTTGTAACTTTTCAAGATCTACGTGTTAGCAAACAGTCGTAGATGGTTTGTCCGAGATTTTTTCCCCAAAAAATGTCATTTTGGCTTCGAATTTTGATTTTTTCGTATTATTCATCGGTTCTAGTCCCTCTCGAACGCGTCCGTATCATAGCTTTTTTCTTTCGTTTCCCACAGATGACATCAATTGTTGTTACCTGAAACAATGGTGACGAATCGCTAAAGTCTTCTCTTCGGATTCCCTGCCACGTGTTGCCGAGAGCTTCTGCAAGAAAAATAATGAACAGAGGGACGTAGGGGTTGTTCCCTGCGTAAGCACTCCGATACTTAAGTTAGCCAGAGAATTTGACAGAGTTTCTGTAAACAAAATAGAGCTTAGGGTTTTCTTGATCATACCTGAGGATATTTATAGATGTCCCTGTGTGGCTTTAATGAGCTTAGGACTCATATTTATGTGGGTCCCAAAACTTTATTATGTTGGACCTTTTGTATCCTGAAGCTCAGGCGCGCAACTGGGTTAGAGTAAATTACCTCTATCAAAAAGAAGAGAAAATTGCCTAAGCTAGTTATACAATTTGTTTTTTAAAAGTTACCGCCCTCTCTATTGCGCTTAAATATGGCAATGACCATATAGAGGTTAATTGAAGAAAAACTAAAAGGAAAAGAAAGAAACAAATCGAAGGCAGTAAAAAGAAAGAAGAAAAAAAAATACTCTCAAGAAATTCTATGCAATTAAGATTCAAAGCATGTTGCATGAGAAAGAGAAAAAGCAAAGTATAACCTTGCCAAAACATGATGAAGTCATGAAAGGTGTGACATTAGATTCAAAGCATGTTGCATGAGAAAGAGAAAAGGCAAAGTATAACCTTGCCAAAACATGATGAAGTCATGAAAGGTGTGACATAGAAGGCAAATGTCACGACCTACCAAAATCACCACAAATTTTTTCGCATTTACTTATCTCTCATTCTGTCATAACTCAACACCAAACAGTTGGGTTGTGATTCGATATTAGTCACCTCAACTATATTCATTCCACAACATACATACATGTCAATACATATATTCTACTAACTATAAGTATTATTTTCTTAAAAGTAAACTCATATACTTTAAATACAAATACTTGTATATATACATCCCCGACCGTACATTCGTTTAGATAACTATGCTTTTACATTGTTTAGTACAAAACGTTCGAATGTGTATACCTCTCGTAAGATGGATATGCAGCGGATCAAGGGATACCAGTCCTCAACCGTGTCCAACTATTGTGAACGCTCTATAGAGAGGGGAAATAAAAAAGGGATGAGCTCACAGCTCAGTAAGGAAATAAGGCAAGCAAGTAGATAACCACACTATTTACAAAGATAATGCTCATACCTTGAAATCATTTCCTTTTTGACTCATATCTAAAGCATGCATCTTGCTTGAAACTTTTATGCAATATATACATATAGATATAAATCATCAGTTATGAAACTGAAATCATGTTGGTTTAATAAATCTCAGCAGTTTATGCAAAACATTGCATTTCTCATGTAATTCATAAAATTTCACATTTATCATGCCATTCAATTAAATCAAAATAATTTGGCATATCATTATGTTAAAAACACGAAAAACTGGGCCTCACCCATCCCTCGGGTTACCATTTATCACACATAAATTCACATTTTCAGATTATAAAATCATGTGATAAGTCATTCAAGAAATCTCAAGTGATGAAATAAGATAGGCGACTACATGTTTCGAGATTATGATCATAACTCATTTTTCGTGATCCCATACTACACAGTACTTGGTGTACGGGGTCTCACATTTGCTGTAACAGGAGGCGGGTCAAATCCTCTACCTTCAGCTCACAACTCAATCACATTGTGTACTCATGGTAAAACGTACTCCATGTGACATACACGGTACAAAGTACTCCATGGACCCAATCTCAAGGTCAGGGTGCTTGCCATAAGTCCTAGCCCTCATACCTTTGATATACCTCATAGTCGAGGTGCTTTCCATAAGTCTTAACCCTCATACTATGGATAATATTTTCGATAGTCCTCGGACATATCTCAAAATATGCAAGTGCGAGCATATAATCGGTATGACCCACAGTCAGCACAAGCTCCCAACACAGCTGTTTCATACTCTTTCTTTCAAAATCGGTACGTGTGAGTAAACTCCCAGCACGACCACAACACAATGATATAACTCTATTGCGAGTAATGTTCCCAGCACTATGTCATGTAAAAATCGAGTATGAGCAATGCTCCCAATACTCTATAATGCATCAATCAATGAAAACTGAGTACGAGCAATGCTCCCAGTACTCTATCATGTAAAACTGAGTATGAGTAATGCTCTAAATACTCCATAATGCATAAATCACATTTAAAATTAAGTACGAGAATATACTCAAGTACTATGTGATGTATATCTCATAAAATATAGTGCGAGTATTCTCTAGCACTAATGGTTTACATACTAACCCGATATATGACTTATTTAAATTGAATTTCACCAAATCAAATCAAATCGACACTCAAATATGCTATTTTCGCATATACATGAAAAAATTTGCCATTCTATCTATGCAACTATTAAATTTAGTCACAAACATGCTTATAAGGCTTTTTACCCTAAATTTGGATAAAACCATGATTTATCTTATCGGTTCCTATCACGACATTTCTATACACAAGATTTCATATATAGTATAATAATCGAAATTCTATTCGAAATGCGTGTAGCTATCTCTAGCTACTCACGAAATTTCCTTACCTCGGATCACGTTGCGTGACCTCACTTCCTCGGTGCTGCTCACTCTCGCAGTTCGATCAGCTTCCAATATCAACTTTCGAAGCTGTTAATAATCATCTACATCAGTATACCTTAATATATTTGTTTTCACTTGCATGACATCTAATCAATGCATTTAACTCCTCTCAATGCCTCAATCTCATCACTTTCTCCCATTATGGTATTTCAGCATAATTCTCATATACCAATTTTCATTTCTCATCTATTTCAATTCATGTATTTCATAAAACTACCTTATAATCTTACATATATGCTTATTTCAGCCTTAAATCCATGTGTACTTAACTTCCTTATCATTTTCTCAATTTCATGCCAATATTTAGGTCATGGATATTTTACATGATCAACTTGTTCCCAGCAAATCAAACATACACCAATCAACTCACCAAGACACTTATATCAACATATATGAAGTTGGTGTATTGAATCTTACCTAGCTTGATTTTTCATCTTTTTGCCAAATTTGGTAAAATCCACTTTGCTCCTTAAATCTTTGATTCCAACTATGCTGTTCTCCTCTTTACTAAAAACTACTTTACTTAATTGAATCTCACTTAAAACTACTTAAAAGATGAAGATTTTTGGAGTAGAAAGGTTAGGTTTAACTTTGGTTCTTGAAGGGTTTGATGTTTCTCGGGAAAACTGAAGTTGCAGAGTCGTGTATTTATAGAATTGCTCTTAGAGATCGATCTCCTAACTACATGAGATCGATCTACCCTGCACTTTTCTCTTCAGAAAATGACTTTTTAAGCTTAGGGGATCGATTTACTCTTAGCATGAGATAGATCTGTTTTACTCAGAACCTTAAGGAGATCGATCTGGCATTGCTATGAGATCGATCTGTTCCATCCAGAACCCTTTGAAAATCGATCTGCTCTTGCTGGGAGATCGATCTGCCTCTTACAGATGTTGTGACATTGCATTTTCAAGCTATGATATCAATCTTCCTTACTTATGAGATCGATCTGCTCCTCTTCTTCTGCAGTTTCTGTTGTAATTTTTCCCAATAATCACTGTTACATTCATTTTCGATTTGCTGAACTACCTGTTTTGCATTTCATACACATTGGCAACTTAAAAACAATCATTCCTTATGATTTATATCGAATGTGACTCATTCGAACATCACAATTCATAAAGAGTACATATTAAAATACGGGTCTTACAATCCTCTCCACCTTAAGAAATTTGATCTTCCAAATTAGAACCAAGTCAATCTCTAAACAACTAGGGATATTTCTCTCGCATCAGACTCTCTAACTCCCAAGTAGCTTCCTTGAAAGTGTGATGCTGACAAAGAATCTTTACTAATCTAATAGTCTTATTCCTCAAGACTTTCTCCTTTCTATCCAGTATCCGAATCAGTTTCTCTACATATGTCAAGTCTTCCTTGAGCTCTAATGGCTTATATCGAATCACATGATTTGGATCTAGATGATACTTCTGAAGCATCGAAATGTGAAAGACATTATGCACTCCCGATAAGTTCGATGACAAAGCCAACCTGTATGCCTTATCTCCCACTCGATCAAGTATCTCAAAGGGTCCAATGTAGCGAGGACTCAGCTTACCTCTCTTTCCAAATCTCGTTATACCCTTAGGAGGAGAAACCTTCAGAAATACTAAATCACCAACTGCGAATTCAAGTGGTCTCCGTCTCTTGCCAGCGTAGCTTTTCTGTCTACTTTGAACTGTCCTCAATCTCTCAACAATTAACCTGACATCCTCAGAGGCTTGTGTAACCAATTCAGGAGCAAAAAATCTTTCGGTCACCCGTTTCTTCTCAACTGATAGGGGAACGACATCTACGGCCATATAAAGCCTCATACGATGCCATCCCGATACTTAAAACTGTTGTTATAGGTGAAGTCGGCTAGTGGTAAATGATCATCCCAGGAGCCTATAAAATCTAGCACACACGCTCTCAACATATCCTCCAGAATCTGTATAGTACTCTCTGACTGACCATTTGCCTTAGAGTGAAAAGCGGTGCTCAAACTTAACTGGGTTCCCATGGCTTCCTGAAAATTTTCCCAAAAGTGGGAAGTGAAGCGGGAATCCCTATCTAAAATAATGCTCACTGGAATACCATGTAACCTCACTACCTTGCGTACATACAATTCTGCCAATGAACTCAAAGTATCGGTAGCTCTCATAGCTAAAAAGTGGGCTGACTTCGTTAGTCTATCAATGATCACCCATATCGCATCGTGATTCCTCTGGGTCGTCGGTAAACTCATCATGAAATCCATAGTGATGTACTCCCATTTCCATGTTGGTATAGGTAGAGGTTGCAATAACCCTGCAGGTTTCTGATGCTCTACCTTCACCTGCTAACATATGAGACATCTCGCCATAAACTTCACCATATCTCTCTTCATACCCGACCACCAATACACCTTTCGAAGGTTCTGATACATCTTGTTACTCCCTGGATGCAATGTGTACTTCGAAAAATAAACTTTCGACAAAATCAGTTTCCTGAGCTCTGGGTCCTCGGGAACACACAATCTGCCTCTAAACCTCAGTAGTCCATTAGAACTCATCTCAAAATTAATTATTGTGTCCTTCTGTATATGACCAGTGATATCAATGCAATACAGATCAGTCTGTTGAGTCTGTCTGATTCTATCCAACAGATTCGGCTCCAAGCGTAGACTGACAATCATACAGCCAGTATCCATGTCAGAAGGCACAACTCCCAAACTAAGGCTAGCAAACTACTCTAGCAACTCATGTTCCCTGACCATCATATACGATACCATCCTAAGACTCTTCCTGCTCAACGCATCAACTACAACGTTAGTCTTACCCGGATGATAAAGTATCTCACAATCGTAGTCCTTCAAAAGCTCTAGCCATCTTCTCTGTCTCATGTTCAGTTCTTTCTACTAGAACAGATACTTAAGGCTCTTATGGTCAGTAAAAATATGAAACTTCTCACCATACAAGTAGTGGTACCATACCTTCAACGCAAACACTATTGTTGCTAACTCTAAATCATTGGTCGGATAGTTCTTCTCATGGTCCTTTAACTTTCTAGATCCAAAAGAACCTACCCTCCCATCCTGCATCAATACACAGCCTAGTCCCTGATGCGAAGCATTGGTATACACTGAAAATTCCCCTGAGTTAGTAGGGATAGTGAGAATCAGAGCGGTGGTCAATCGGCACTTCAACCCCTGAAAACTCTTCTCACAATCCTTATTCCACACAAATGTTACACTAATCTAAGTGAGACGTGTCAACGGAGCATCTAACTTAAAAAATCCCTCTATGAATCTCCGATAATATCCTGCTAAACCTAGGAAACTCCTTATCTCGGTGACTGTCCTCGACTGTTCCCACTGAACTACAACTTCAATCTTGGATGGATCTACTGATACACTATCTTTTGACGCAACGTGTCCCAAAAATGAGATCTATGACAACTAGAAATCACACTTTCTGAGTTTAGCATACAGCTTATGCTCTCGAGAGTCTGCAAAACTATCCTAAGGTGCTTCTCATGCTCTTCCTCGGATCTCGAGTATACCAAGATGTCATCGATAAAGACGAAAACAAACTGATCTAGATATGGCTTGAATACATCATTCATCAAAACCATGAAAGCTGCGGGAGTATTCGCCAATTCGAATGGCATAACCAAAAATTCATAGTGACCATATCGGGTCCTGAATACTGTCTTGGGCATATCTCAACTTTGAACTCTCAAGTGATGATACCTAGACCTCAAATCAATCTTAGAAAAGACCTGCGCTCCTCGGAGCTGATTTAATAAGTCATCAATGTGTGGAAGGGGATACCTATTATTGATGGTAGCCTTATTCAACAATCTCTAATCTATACACAATCGGAGACTTCCATTCTTCTTCTTCACAAACAAAACTAGTGCTCCCTAAGGCAAAACACTCGGTCTGATGAACCCCCTATCCAACAACTCCTGTAACTGTCTCTTGAGCTCCTCCAGTTCAACTAAGGCCATACGATACGGTGGTTTCGATATAGGTTCAGTACTAGGCACCAAATCTATACAGAACTCCATCTCTCTGCCTGGTGGTATCCTTGGCAATTCATCCGAAAAGACATCTTGGAATTCACTAACCACAAGAATATCTGCCAACTCCGGATATACCTTATCCGTATCAACCACGTACTCGATAAAACCTTCAATATTTTCATTTCTCAGTCAGCATAGTACATTATTTATTACTACCATTACTATTACTTTCATTTCTTTTTATCAAACTTTACAACGTAATTCATAAGGGTAGGAAACATAATTGTCTTAGCATAACAATAAAAAACAACATGGTTTGCAAATAACCAATTCATTCCTAAGATTACATCAAAATCACTCATACTTAACAGTATTAGATTGACTGTCATATCCTTTTTCCCTGCTCTTAACTCGCAATCATTTAATACATACTCAACTAGTTGACTATTATCCATAGGCATACTTATTAACATCATCCTACTTAAAGGTGTATGCTCTACATGTTTTGCTAACTTACTTGCAAATGAAGGCGATACAAATGAATGCGTGGCACCAGGATCAATTAAAACATGTGCTTCTAAATCATACATCAGGATGTTACCTCTAATCAAATCCGACGAAGCATCGATTGTACCTTAGTCCAAGGCATGTACTCACCCTCGTCCAATGACCTATTTCCCCTTCTTATCTGCTGTTGCTCTCCTCCTTGACGCAGACATATCAATTGGAGCTCTCTTGGACTCCTTGCCCTTTTGTGGGGCAATATCAATAACCTTTGGGCAAACTCTAGCCATATACTTTGGCTTCCCACATCTGAAGCATACTCCGCTAAAAATAGTACAATGTCTACCTCCATGGAATCTACCAAATCTACTGCACTACACAGTGGTAGGCCTCAATCCTCCAATCACCACACCTCTATCTAGAGCTATAGCCGGGTATGTAGGAGATCTAACAGTCTTCTCATGTGCTTTCTCAATCCTTAGTCTCTTATCGAAGAGTCTCCTCCCTCATTGATATCTAAAACCTCGAACACTGTCACTCACCGGCCTCTTCCTATCTCGGTTTCTACCCTTGCTAACTGTCCTGAACTCGGAGGCATTCCTCTCATAATCTTGCTCACATAGTTGTGCACTGCGCACTGCTTTATCATAGGTAGAGATGTCAAATGTAGCCAGTTTAGATTATAATACTGGTCTCAGTTCATCAATGAATCTGCGGACCTTCCTGGTCTCACTACTTATGGTGTCAGGGTCATACCTCCCCAAAGATAAAAATTTGGTCTCATACTCATCGACTAAATGACTCCCCTGGCTTAACCCCAAAAACTCGACCTGCAACCTTCGTTGGGCCGTATCTGGAACAAACTACCTCTTAAGGCATCTAGAAATATCTCCCAACTGATATTTGTATGTCAGGCTCATAACATAGGTCGGGTGGGCTTCCACCAATGCTTTGTCATCCCCTTCAGTAGGAACGCAGCAAATGCGATCATCTCTGAAGTTGTACACTCAAAGAATTCGTACAACTTCTCCATCTTTCCTATCCACTCCTCTGCAACTATGGGGTCCTTCACCCCACTAAACGACGGTGGTCCAAGATTCTGGAATTGTAGCAATCTGTCAAGCTCACAACCATACCCCAACGTACTACCGCCCTGTCATGGAGTAACATGAGAAGGCGTATTCTAAACTGGTGGGGTTGTAGGTGTATCTATCACGACCCAAAAATCAGAGTAAATTTTTCATTTTTCTTTCATATTTAATTCTTACCTTTCTCTCATCGTGACCATCCTACCAACAGTTGAACTATGATTCGGTGTTAGTCCCCTCACACTACTTACCATTCCATTTCCATGTTACATTCACACATTAGGATTTTTCTATCCTTTGACTTTAACTAAAATGTTCACAATTGCATTTACATAACCTTACATCCCCGACATCATATACGTTTACAGTACTGTGCATTTACATATTTAGATACAAAACTATACAAATGTGTATACCTGACTCTCGATGGAATGCAGCAGATACCAAGAATGCAAGTCCTCCGCCGCTCACAAACCACTGCGAGTGCTTTGAAAAAGAGGGATAATAAAGGGGTGAGCAAACCACGCGCTCAGTAAGGCAATCATGCAAGTAAGTAGATAGCTCCACTATCTACATGCTCATAATGTCATGCCCTTAAATCCATTTCTTTTCATTTAAAGCTCATGCACACATTACTGCCATAGTTTATAAAAGCTGTTCGTGCTTATAGAAATCATGCAACTCATGCCTCAATGGCATCTCATGTAAAATCATAAAACGCATGAATTAAATCAACATCATGCATTTGCAATTAAAGCATGGATAACCTCCTCATGCTAAAACCTTTCATTGCATGAATTATAAACATCTATGAAAAATACATCATGCTGAGTTTCCACAAAACCTTCATGCATACCCATATGCCACACCATGAATGTCATGTAAAACCAAATTACCTCATGCATGGGTTTAAATAGCATGGAAATAACGTCATGTAAGTTTTAGTTTAAATTTCAGTTTCATTCTCATCAAATCACATCTCAGTCACACTCATTAGGACTCAACCCCTCCATCGGGTGATCCTGATCCACATAAAATCATTTATTTCCAAGCATTTTTGAAAACATTTAAAATTTCATTTATTCACAACAAAACCAAAATCATCAGTCAAGATCCAACCTCTCCCTTGGGTGGTCCAGACTCATACAAAATCCATGCATTCTCAAACTTTCAAAACATCAGATAATAACATGCGAGACTAGGTAATATATATATCTCAGGCAAATAAGCAAGACTATGGTCATATCCTCGTGATCTCACTGCTATACGGATCCTGTATGCGGGGTCTCACCATTATCGGGAACCGCCCCCAGGAGGTGGGTTAGTCCATCCCGTCGGTCCTGCCCAATTACTCGTATCTGAAGATGCCACTCGCATCCTAAGATGCCACATAATCAATCCCAGCACGGTATGGCATACTCCATGCTACTTGCATTGTACAACGTACTCCGTGGACCCACATCTCATATCAATAATCATGCTTGTCTCAAAACGCACGTGCGAACATATTTAATCGACGTGACACACAGTCTACCTGACGCTCCAAGCACGGCTCATCGCATGTCTCATAAAATCAGTGAGAGCGATGCTCCAGCACTTTCATAAAATCAAGGAAAATCTCATGCGAGTAAAGCTCCAACACGCGTTTCATAAAATATCATAAGATCCAGTGCTAGGTAAGCTCCAGCACTTTGTAAAAATCATGTAAAACTAGTGCGAGCTAGGCTCCAGCACTGTGTCATAAAAATCAAGGAAAAATTTGGTGCGAGTTAGACTCCAGCACCCTGTCACGAAAATCATATGAAAATCTGGTGCGAGTTAGACTCCAGCACCTATGCATGTAAAACTCTAGTGCGAGCCCTTACTCTAGCACTAATGCATGCATCACACAAATCAAAACTCGTGCGAGCTAAGCTCTAGCATGCCTCATGCATGTCAAATCATTAAAACTAGTGTGAGCAATCGCTCCAGCACCTTTTTATGCATATCATGTCACACAAATTGGTGCGAGCAACAGCTCCAGCACCATTATTCACACTCACAAACTCAGATATAGTGTGAGTAAGGCTCTAACACCATCTGTTTCCTATAAACTTGATAGTTGGCCCTTTTTTCAAAGAAATTTCATTTAAATCTAAATAACACTTACGTAGTGTTATCTTGTGAAATTTATGCAAATATTGGCCAATCTACCAATTTGCTTTGCTAAAAAGTCACAAAAATTCTTCAAATCATGCATTTCATACATGTCATGCTTTCACCATCCTTAGGTGAATTTCCCTCAGTAGGGGTAAGATAGTCTTTTACCTATCCCGAGTCCTTAAAAATTTTAATCCATTTCTAGGACCTTTATACATTTTCAGTGTATACAAAAGCTATTAAAAATATACGTAGCTATCTCTAGCTACTCACAAAATTCCCTTACCTCATTTTTTTGTATAATCTGACCTTTTCACTAATGTCTCGTCACGTAGTCCGATTTGCTTCCAATCAAATCTCAAGAACTACATATAATTATTTATCGGGTTAGAAATCATTCAATTAACTTTATTTCATCATTTCTGAACTTAATTCAAAGTATTGGGCCCATTTACAATTTTGGGTCCAATTGCACCTTAATGGGTCTTAATCGACCTTAAGCCCATTTTTCACTTACTATTCACATTATCGAGGTCTATTGGGCTCATTAGGACCATCAGTTTTTTAGTGGGCCTCGTTCTAAACTCTCAGATAGCTCAATTAATTATTTACGACAATTTATCTTTAATTCCAAAATTTAATTCATTTTATACGGAATTAATCCGTAATTTATATAAATTTCTAACACGCATAACTATGCAAATTGTCGTAAATAAAGGTTACTTACCCAAGATTCCATGATAGTACGTAAATCGAGGTTGACTCGAGCTCTCATTTATCGCCAATTATCGAGCTATAAATTTATATATTTTTCGGGTCAAACTCGGTCAAATATATATTTAAATAATTATTCCAAAAATTAAATCGGTCTATTTGACCACTTACCGGCTTACCCGTAACTCGACTGCATCGTCAAATTTTTCTCCAATTTTTTCTTTTTTTTTTTCCTTTTTCTTTTTCTCTTTCTTCCTTTCTGGCTAAACCGGTTCGGTTTAGTTCAGCCCGGTTCAGACCGATTCAGTCCGATCCAATTTTCTTCTTCGTCATTCAGAGGATCGTCGATCGATTATTCACCAGCTTCCATCTCCAGCAGGTCCGCGAGACTATCTGATGCACGGATCTGGCCTTAGTTTCGCCAAGACTAGCCAAAAAGTGGCCGGTCCGGCCTCTTCTCCCTCCGACGTCGCTACCCATTTCTTTCTCTCCCGATCGACGCCGTTTCTCGTCGATTTGCACCTGGATCGACATCACTGTTACCCCCTCTCGCCGGTGGCAAGATGCTTCCCCTTCCTTTGGCCTCTGATCGTCTTTCTCTCCTCCATTTCTCTCCTCTCCTATCGGTTTCTCTCACTTTCTCACTCTTTCTCTCGCCAGTCGCCGTTCCTTCTCTGTCTACCAGCGCCGGCGGTGGCCTCAGCTGCCCCTCTCGTCCGGGTTCTCCTCGGTGACTCTGTCGGTGAGGCAGAAGGGGGAAGCCCTCGGCTTGCTTCCTCGTTTGCCTTCTGTTTCTTTCTTCTGTTTCAGGATCGCGATTTCATGATTCTTTTCTTTTTTAATTAATTAATTAATTATTTATTTATTATATTATTATTTTATTAAATAAAAAATTATATTTTTGACAAACTATCTACACTATTCCTTAAATTAATATATTTAATTAATTAAATATATTTTTATCTTTTTTAATTATTTTTTTCAGTATAATTTTCCCCGTGTTTTCGAAATAGTATCCCGAAACAAAATTTCGGTTAATTTTGATAAATTCATATCTTGATCAATTTAACTTGAAATTTAATTATTTCTCCTTTATTGATCAAGATCTCCAAAATTCATATTTCTAATAATAATTTCTTATCGAATTTATATCGAATGCTAGGCTTTTTGACCATTTTACCCTTCTACGTGTTCGGGACCAAACCAATCCAACTTCCCTTTACGAACCCTTTCTCATTTCATGTTTTAAATCCTTATCTCCAATCCGAATGGTTCGAATCCCCTCTATTTAATCTATGGCCATTTCAATCCTTCGTTTGATCTTTAAATGAATTTTGAAATTTTTATTCATTCCATTTGCATTTTTCATTCATGTATAACTCTTCTTATGATTCAATTTACATCCAACCATGTTTACATCATATGAACCATAAGGAATTTTGATAAAAATTAGGTCTTACAGTATCTGTAGGCTGTGGCACATGAGCTAGCTGTGCAGGCGTACCAAGTGCAGCTCCCTCTCCGAGGGCAGTCTTTGCATCCTGTCCCTATTTGCCTGGCATAGTTTGTGTCGATAACTCCACTAGTCTCAAGGCGACGCTCTAATCTCGTGAAGTGTGCCTCAGTACTCTCGGATACCTCAGTGGGACCTGTCGTCTCATCTCGAGTCTCTGGCCTACCTCTACGGCCTCGAAGCCTACCTCTAGCCCCTCTACCACGGCTGGTATTAGCCATAATAGCTAAATTCCTGCATTTATAATCATTAATTAGTCTGTTTTCCATATCGTATACACAATTATAATTAAACAAAGCATAGTAATATGGAGATGTACACTTTCCTAATTACTAATACCGACTCACATTAGACCAACTTGGCTCTGATACCATTCTATCACGACCTCCCTTCCCGTGACCTACTAAAATCATCATAATTTTTTTTCGCATTTAACTTACCTCTCCTTCTGTCATAACTCAACACCAAACAATTGGGCTGTGATTCGATATTAGTCACCTCAACCATATTCATTCAACAACATACATACATGTCAATACAGATATTCTATTGACTATAAGTATTCTTTTCTTAAAAGTAAACTCATATACTTTAAATACAAATACTTGTACATATACATCCCCAATCATACATTCGTTTACATAACTGTGCTTTTACATTGTTCAGTACAAAACATTTGAATGTGTATATCTCTTGTAAGATGGATATGCAACGGATTAAGAGATACCAGTCCTTAGCCGTGTCTAACTACTGTGAACGCTCTGTAGAGAGGGAAAATAAAAAAGGGGTGAGCTCATAGCTTAGTAAGGAAATAAGGCAAGCAAGTAGATAATCATACTATCTATAAAGATAATGCTCATGTCTTGAAATCATTTCCTTTTTTACTCATATCTAAAGCATACATCTTGCTTGAAACTTTTTTGCAATATATACATATAGATATAAATCATCAGTTATGAAACTGAAATCATGTTGGTTTAATAAATCTCACCAGTTTATGCAAAACATTACATTTCTCATGTAATTCATAAAATTTCACATTTATCATGCCATTCAATTAAATCAAAATAATATGGCATATCATCATGTTAAAAACATGAAAAATTGGGCCTCACCCATCCCTCGAGTTATCCTTTATCACACACAAATTCACATGTTCAGATTATAAAACCATGTGATAAGTCATTCAAGAAATCTCAAGTGATGAAACGAGATAGGTGACTACATGTTCCGAGATTATGATCATAACTCATTTTCTGTGATCCCAGGCTACATAGTACCCGGTGTGCAGGGTCTCAGATTTGCTGTAACGGGAGGTGGGTCAAATCCTCTACCGTCAGCTCACAACTCAATCACATCGTGTACTCACGATATAATGTACTCCCTGTGATATACACGGTACAAAGTACTCCTGGACCCAATCTCAAGGTCAGGGTGCTTGCCATAAGTCTTAGCCCTCATACTATGGATAATATTTTCGATAGCCCTCGGTCATATCTCAAAATTTGCACGTGCGAGCATATAATCGATGCGACACACAGTCAGCACAGGCTCCCAAACACGACTGTTTCATTCTCTCTCTTTCAAAATCAATACGTGTGAGTAAACTCCCAACACGACCACAACACAATGATATAACTCTAGTGTGAGTAATGCTCCCAGCACTATGCCATGTAAAACCGAGTATGAGCAATGCTCTCAATACTCTATAATGCATCAATCAATGAAAACTGAGTACGAACAATGCTCCCAGTACTCTATCATGTAAAACTGAGTATGAGCAATGCTCCCAATACTCCATAATGCATAAATCGCATTTAAAATTAAGTACGAGAATATACTTAAGTACTATGTGATGTATATCTCATAAAATATAGTGCGAGTATTCTCTAGCACTAATGGTTTACACACAAACCCGATAGATGACCTATTTAAATTGAATTTCACCTAATCAAATCCAATCGACACTCAAATGTGTTGTTTTCGCATATACAAGAAAACATGTGCCATTCTATCAATGCAACTATTAAATTTAGTCACAAACATGCTTTTAAGGCTTTTTACCCTAAATTTGGATAAAACCATTATTTATCTTATCGGTTCCTATTATGATATTTCTATACACGAGATTTCATATATAGTATAATAATCGAAATTCTATTCGAAATACGTGTAGCTATCTCTAGCTACTCATGAAATTTCCTTACCTCGAATCACGCCACGTGACCTCACTTCCTCGGTGCTGCTCACTCTCGCAGTCCAATCAGTTTCTAATATCAACTTTCGAAATTGTTAATAATCATCCACATCAGTATACCTTAATATATTTGTTTTCACTTGCATGACATCTAATCAATGCATTTAACTCCTCTCAATGCCTCAATCTCTTCACATTCTCCCATTATGGTATTTCACCATAATTCTCATATACCTATTTTCATTTCTTATCTATTTTAATTCATGTATTTCATAAAACTACCTTATAATCTTACATACATGCTTATTTCAGCCTTACATCCTTGTTTACTCAACTTCCTTGTCATTTTCTCAATTTCATGACAATATCTAGGTCATGGATATTTTACATGATCAACTTGTTTCCAGCAAATCAAACATACATCAATCAACTTACTAAGACATTTATATCAACATATATGAAGTTGGTGTATTGAATCTTACCTAGCTTGATTTTTCCTCTTTTTGCCAAATTTGGTAAAATCCACTTTGCTCCTCCAATCTTTGATTCCAACTTCTAGTTTTCAACTATGTTGTTCTCCTCTTTACTAAGAACAACTTTATTGAATTAAATCTCACTCAAAACTACTTGAAAGATGAAGATTTTTGGAGTAGAAAGATTAGGTTTAACTTTGGTTCTTAAAGGGTTTGATGTTTCTCGGGAAAACTGAAGTTGCAAAGTCGTGTATTTATAGAATTGCTCTTGGAGATCGATCTCCTAACTGCATGAGATCGATTTGCCCTGCACTTTTCTCTTCAGAAAATGACTTTTTAAGCTTAGGGGATCGATCTACTCTCAGCATGAGATCGATCTGTTTTACTCAGAACCTTAAGGAGATCGATCTGTTCCATTCAGAACCCTTTGAAAATCGATCTGCTCTTGTTGGGGGATCGATCTGCCTCTTGCAGATACTGTGACATTGCATTTCCAAGCTATGAGATCGATCTTCCTTACTTATGAGATCGATCTGCTCCTCTTCTTCTGCAGTTTCAACTGTAATTTTTCCCAATAATCATTATTACATTCATTTACGATTTACTTAACTACCCGTTTTGCATTTCATACACATTGACAACTTAAAAACAGTCATTCCTTATGATTTATATAGAATGTGACTCGTCCGTACATCACAATTCATAAAGAGTACATATTAAAATACAAGTCTTACAACAAATTAGTTAATATATTCACTTTGTACCAAGACCACTAAGTGTTTGCAACACTAGGAATGATAGAGGCAATATCAACAAAGTTAATCACTTTGTCAAATTCTTATGAGCTTTTACATTTGTCTAAAAACTCCAAGTGTAGATAAAGGCATCATCACAATGCTGCGACCATCAAGGAAAAGGAAAAAGAGTTCGGCCACCCTAGTTAGATATGATGAAAGCTATGGTCAAAATCTAAGGTGAAAATGTATTACGCGATTTGGCTATGAAAAAACCAAGTTTTCCAAGAAAAAGAGGGCAGCATTAGTTCTCTTTGTTTTCAAGCTTTTTTCTTTAGATGGACTTCCATCCTTTCTTTATCTCTATACAACCTGTCGTTTAACCTTTATAGGGCATTCCTTTTCTTTATCCTCTCATTTAGATCTATCTTAATCACCGAATCTTTTCCAAACCCATTGGCCATGCTCTCTATCATAAGACTTGTCCCACCATTGGTCATGAGATCTTGTTGGAATCAATGATATGTTAGGAGAGCTAGACGTTTTGGAAAGATTTTCTAGACCCCAAGATGGGTCTACCTCGCTATCATCTCCAATTAGATCAAATTTGGAAATAGGCTGCTGAGATGACCTTGGCACCTTAGTCCAATGTTGCTTTCTTAGAATTTCAGTTGTGGGTTGGACAATCACATAATCCCTCATAATCTGAGTTAGATTGTGAATTTTTTGTCATAGTTAGCTAATCTTATCCTAAGCTGCTTGGTAGGACTGTTAACAAATCAGGTTGGGCTGGTTTTGGGTTGGATCTAACTGGTTTTGGCTCGTTAGCAGTGAGATCGGTCTGAATCGGTTTCGAAGTGTACCGGTTCTGGGTGGTTACAAAGCTTAATATAGTGAGATTGGCTCAGACCGGTGGACCGATAGACCGGTTTCCAGATTGAACTTAGTCGGTCTCAGGCTGACGCACTTTTTTTAGAAAATGTGTTTTTTTAAAATTAATTTTTTAATAGAAAAAACTTATAAATTTATTTATTAAAGCATTTTTATAAATTTATTAATTAATAAAAATAAATATTGACTTATTTAGTTAGTTAATATATTTTTATATATTAAAATTATTATAATAAAATTTTATAACTTTTTAATTAAGTTATTGTAATAAACATACAATTATTATCTAATATTATAAAGTAATTATTATAATAAACAAAGTTAATATAAAAAAGTTATTATAACCTATTTAATAAAGTTATTAGTTTAAAAAAATTATAATACTTTTAAAAACATTTAATTTCTTTTGAAGAAAAATTAAACCTTTTTATTACATTTGAAATATAATTAAATTTGTCATTTATTATTTGAAATATAAGTAAACTTAAAGCTTGTCATTTTGTACGAAAAAAATAATTATTCATTCATGATTTACTTTTAAGAAAATATATTTATTTAGTATGTGTTTTAAATATGTATTCATTTTCTAAACTAAACTTATAGTTATAACATTAATTTATTTGGTATTTAACAATTAAGAATAATAATACATGAAAATAAAAAAGAGAAGAAGAATATCAAAGATTTTTTACATGGAAAACCCCATCAAAATTTAAAAGGGTAAAAACCACAAGATGGTAGTCTATAAAAATATTTACTAAGGTAGAACGTTTTTACAGTTTTACATACTATTTACAAATAAAGAAAAATAAAACTATTTCTTATTCCTTATAATTTATAAGAATTGACTTGAAAATTTATTCCTCCTTCTCCGGCATACTATTGACCAACTCATTACCCATTCAAAGTTCGTTATTGCAGGATTTTACTTCAAACCAGTCTTTGAGACATGTTAGCATGTATAATGAAGCCAAACTAAGATTGGTTCGATAGTCCCCAATGATTCTTCCTCATGTCGAGAATGAAAATTTTGAAGCAATAGATAATACTTGTATTGCAAAAACATCTCAGGCCAAGGAAGCTAAAATTGAAAATTGTCTTTGGTTTTTTTCCCACCATTGGAGAAGATCAAAGTTATTGTGTATACGAAAATTTTGACTTGAGAAAAATCTTATCTCATTGGAGCCTCCACCTTCTTCACCATGAGTTCGTCAAGTTAAGTCGGATCCGTTATCATTGACTTTTCCTTTTAGCTTCAGTCTCTTTTTTGCTGCTCCTTAATTGCATCGAAAATGCCTCCTCAGCTGCTGTCGCCACCACTTTCGGTTTCTTTGTTCGGTTCTTTTTCCCCTTGGTCGAGCTACTCCCTCTCACCTTCAAAAAAACTAAACAAATCTCGAAAGTACATGTTAATTGAGGACTTTTGTGTCACACCCTACTTCTGGGTGCCCTTCATCTATACGTACACTACTGCAGTTGGGCTGTGAGTTAATGTAATTACTAAATTCCATACATTTATAGCGAAAAATTTAAAACTTTAATTCACACTCCCAGGTGTGTGAGTAGATATACAAAATCAGTTGCATAATATAATATCTTTACATAACATCCCCATACAACTATTTTCATTTCAATTCATAACTGTGCGATACATTATGATAGATACAAAATGCTATTGTGTATACAATTCTTTTACCTTCGTATATGGTGGGAGCTGTCCAACACAAAAGGAATCTAGAGACCACCGCACTGTCTTACTTCTCAATATCTGGAGGGGAAAAAGAGTGGGATGAGCAAACCACAGCTCAGTAAGGAAAAGAATGCTAACATGTGATATTGTACTACCTACATAACCCATACATGCATAAACAAATCATGTTTCAATATGAAATGAAATATTACTAGAAAATGCTCTTAAACATTTATTTCTCATAGGCATTTCCATGTAAAATCATATGCAATACTTCCAATTAAAACATGTCATAAACAGTGTCATCATAGCACAAATATTCAAATCAAGAGATGTATCAAATCATAATATTTCTTTCTTTTTCTCAAATCATTTCTTTCCATCAAATCTATTTCTTTTCTAAGTTTCTCAATTTCACTTATCTCTGAGACAAGTATGAAATTCTCGACAATCAATATCCACGACATATGGCCATAGTCAGTGATCCCAAGCCTCACTGATCAGGTGTACACAGGGAATCACTTCGCCTGAAGGGGGATGGGTCAGTCCTACCCTCCGACTCATCTCAATCAACACCATTTTCTCATATCACATATACTTACGGTATAATGTACGCCATGTGTCATCTATGCGATACTCGTACTCACGTGCACCCAGCACAATACATAGTATACTAACGGACAACAATACAGTTCAACGTACGACCGTGGACCCAGTCCACCTACCAACTCCAATGGACTCATCATCCTGAACCATGTCTCATATACCAGGCGAGTAAATCAGCATGACACATAATCATCGTAAGGCTCCAGCGTGGTATCTCTCAGTGCGAGCAACAACTTCTAGCACTGTATCAACTCAACTCAGCAGAACTAGTGCGAGCAATGCTCCAGCACCTCTCCCAAATCCATCGTGCGAGACGAACTCCAGCACGGCATATCAAAACATAGAAACATGTACGAGCTAACACTCCAGTACATTTTCATTATAAAACCACATGTGAGTCATGCTCCAGCACGGTTTATCAAAACATGTAAACATATGCGAGTGAAACTCCAGCATAGTTTAAGTAATTAAAATAGGTATGAGCTAGAGCTCCAACACCAATTCACATCTCAAATCCGATAGATGGCTATTTTCTCTTTTAAAAACTCAAAACATGTATATTTACGTAGCATCTCATCCTATGCTAAACATGTAAAACTAGCCAACCTATCCATCATCGTTTCTCAATCACAAAATCAATATATAGTTGAGAAAACATCAAAAACATGCATACCATGCTATTTCCTTACCACATCCCATTTTCACAATACATATATATATATATCATAGTACAATTCATATCATTTCATAGTTCCATAGCTAAACGTTCTAATTCTAGCGTTATATCTACTAAAATCACAGTAAAATACGTACGAATATCTCTACGCTAACATACAGTCCCTTACCTCGAATCGCGCTCGTATTTCCTTCGTCTCGTTTACTCCGTTCGCGATCCGGGTCAATCGTATTCCACGTATTTCAATCTACACGTATAAATCATTAAGTTATTTTCCTTTTCTTTCTTCTAAACATACACATTGTCACCCAATTAGCTATTTATGCTTCCCAATCCTTAAAATCAGATTTCACCTTTCCCATTTGTATTCCTCTTCATAAATCCCTCTTAATATTACTCACCCATCTCTACAATCATCATTCCTATCCATATTTCACCTATTATCTAACTCACAAATGTCTAGAAACCCATATTTAAAACTTGAAGGTTGAAGAGCTTACCCCTTAACTTAGCCAAACTTGTGGTAGCCGTAATTCCTTCTCTTGGTCACACCAATGTGTGATTTTTGGATATGTTGTTCTCCTTACTTTAAGGAATAGCTTTCCCTTCTTGAGCTTCTTCCAAAATTGGTTGGAATGTAGTGATTTTTAGAGTGAGAAAGCTTGGATTTTTGAGAGAAAATGGCAGGTGCAGTTTGGTGGGAGGGAAATCTGAGTTTCAGTCCAAATCTCGTGCCCCTTTTATAGATGCAGAGACATGAGATCAATCTGGCCCTTGTGGAGATCGATCTCTGCATGGATTGGTAGTCCTTTTTACAAAATGCAACTACTACTAGATCGATATTCTTCCATGATGAGATCGATCTGTTTGTAAGCAAATTCTCTATTGGAGATCGATCTTCCTTTTGTAGGAGATCGATATGCTCTTTACAGAACCTTAAGGAGATCGATCTGTCTTCCCATGAGATCGTTCCATTCGACAATTTTTGGGCATTTCATGAGGGGTGATCGATCTCTCCTTCATATGAGATCGATCTCTCATCCCCTGCACCCTCATAATCTGTAATTATTTTACAGATTTTTACCTATACACTCATCCACATTTGCTGCACGCCTCAATTTACAATCTGTACACAATTAATACAAAATGGCATCCATTCCACATAGTTCATAGTTAATGAAAGTTGTGCACACAACTTAGAATCATAGAGGTTTCATTAAATTTTCAAAATCCTTACATTCCTTTTATCACTTACACACATGTAAAAATACATATGCATACATCATAGCTTCTCAAGCTATTTTTTGTAATAATGTACGTGTACATTATATCTTCATAAAAAAAATACATGGGAAGTTACAGGTATTACATTTCTCCCCTCCTTAGAAAATTTGGTCATCCAAATTGAACCAAGTCTATTCCTCAAAAAGTTGGGGATATTTCTCCTTTATTAGATCCTCTAACTCCCATGTGGCTTCCTCCGATGTATGATGCTGCCACAGGACCTTAACCAATGAAATCGATTTGTTTCACAACACCTTCTCTTTTCTATCAAATATTCGGACCGGTTTCTACACATACGACATATCCTCATTGAGCTCCAATGGCTCATAGCTAATTACATGTGTTAGATCCGGGTAGTACTTTCGAAGCATAAAAACATGGAAGACATTGTGAACTTCTGCTAACTCAGGTGGTAAGGCTAGCTTATAGGCTCTCTCTCCCACTCTATCCAAAATCTCGAAGGGACCAATGTAACGAGGACTTAGTTTTCCTTTCCTTTTGAACCTCGTTATTCCCTTGGAAGGAGATACTCTTAGAAATACATAATCACTCACATCAAACTCAAGTGGTCTCCGTCTCCTATCAGCATGGCTCTTTTGTCGACTTTAAGCTATTCGTAGCCTCTCATATATCATCTGAACATCCTCGGAGGCTTGTCTAACCAAATCAGGAGCAAGCAACTGTCTGTTACCAACCTCTTCCTAACCAATAGGTGATCGGCATCTATGACCATATAGTGCCTCATAAGGGGCCATACCAATACTTGAGTGATAACTGTTATTATAGGCGAACTCAATCAATGGTAAGTGATCGTCCCATGAGCCTCTAAAATGCAGTACACATGCTCTCAGTATATCCTCCAAGGTCTGTATAGTTCTCTCTGATTGACCATCTGTCTGAGGATGAAAAGTGGTGCTAAAGCTCAATTGGGTCCCCATCGCTTCTTTAAAATGTCCCCAAAAGTGAGAAGTGAAGCGGGCATCCCTATCAGAAACAACTCTCACTGGGATTCCATGCAATCTCACTATCTCTCATACATACAAGTTCGCCAGTGCACTCAAGGTATCAGTAGATCTCATGGCTAAGAAGTGTGCCGATTTTGTTAACCGATCTACTATAACCCATATAGCATCATGGTTCTTACGGGTTCTCGGTAACCCCATCACAAAGTCCATGGTAACATGCTCTCACTTCCATGTCAGTATCGGTAGAGATTGCAATAATCCTCCAGGTTTTTTATGTTCTACCTTAACCTGCTGACAGATGACACATCTCGCAACATACTTAGCTATGTCTCTTTTCATTCCAGACCACCAGTATGCTTTCTGGAGATTTTGATACATCTTACTTGTCAGATCCGTGTTTTCGATTATGTATGTAGCTTGTTCCTTATGATTCCTATGTGTACGAACACTTTATTTTCATAGTTGAATCATAAGAAGATTATTTACTATCATGTAATCAACCATTATAGAATAAAAATGCATGTAAGCTACATAACAACCAGATAAGGGTTAAATTGGTTCCATACAAGTGCAGGAGTAAAACGGTCAAAAGATCAAAATCCAGTATAAATTCGATAAGAAGATTTCATTAAAAATATGGAATTGAGAAATCTTGATAAAAAACGAGGAAGATATTGAATTTCGAGTCCAATTGATCAATATATGAATTTATTGGAATTATCAAAATTTTTAGCTCAAAAAACTATCCCGAAAATATTAGAAAAATATACCGAAAAGACAAAATAAGATCGATATATTCATTTATAGATTAAATAAATTAAATATGATTTTTTGAGATATTTTAGGATATTTTATAATATTTTAATGATTAAAATAATAATAAAATATATTATAAAAAAATAGAAACTGAAATCTGGAAAAAACGAGAAGAGAGAGAAAGAAACTAAAAGAGGAAATCGAAGCTAGGCGACCAAGGAAGAATTCATCACTGGACAAGCACCAGCGACCCAGCGGCCACGCGAAGGGCTGAAAAAGGAAGAGGACGTTCGCTCGACCCCCTGGTACTGGCGACGTGCCGCACCGACACCGAAATTCGACGGATCGAGGGAGAGAAGCCGCGGAGAGGAGAAGCAAATCCGATGGCCATCGACGTGAGTTGGCCCCGATCGAGGCCAGCCAAACGTTCCCCTGCCCAAGACGAGCCAAATTACGGCAGCGACGCACCGGGAACCGATCGAACAACGTCGAAAGAGCAAAAAGGGACTGAACCGGTCGGCAGTTTAGTGAGAAAGCTACTATGCTGAATCGGACCAGACCAGTTCAGCTAAGGAGGAAAGAGGGGAAGGAGAAAAAAAGAAAGAAAAAGGAAAAAGAGAGATTTTCGGGGATACACCGGACTTCAGGTAAGTCGATAAGAGGTCAAAAGTGACCGATTTAATTTTTGAAAAATTGATTTAAATTGTATTTGATCGAAAATTTGGCTTTAATATACAAATTGTGCAGTTCGATGAAAAATTTTGAACGTGAGCCCGATCGAACTTTGATTTGTGCACCATCGCATAATCTCGGGTAAGTAAAGCTCATTTACGACAATTTATGTGATTATCACATATTAAAGATTTATTTTACGAATTACAGATTAAATTCCGCATTTAGTGGATTATATTGAGATTTTTGAAGTAACTGTCGTAAATGATATACGGGCTATCCAAAGAGTTTGAAACAAAGCTCAATGGGTATTGATAGCCCAATGAGCCAATAGACCTTGATGAAGGGAACTAATAATTGGAAAATGGGGTTAAGACAGAGTTAGACCTAATTAAAGTGTTTAAGGCCGAATAAGAGTAAACGAGCCCATTTAAGTGAAATAGACTGCATTAAATGTGTAATACAGTAGAAAAAGTTTAATTAACCCAGTGAATGGTTAAATGCAGCTCCGATGTCATATTGAGAGTTAACCGAACTACGACATTTGAGCAGCACAGAGGAAGTGAGGTCACGCGACGTGATCCAAGGTAAGGGACTTTTGTAAGTAGTTAGAGATATCTGTGTGTATTTTAGTCTGCTTTTACATTCACTGAAATTGTCTGAGGGTAAGAGAAAATCAATAATATTTATAGGGACCCGCTATGGGTAAATTACTATTTTACCCCTAGTTAGGCAAAAAGCCAACTTTTGGAAAAAGTTGTAAAAAGCATGAAACAATGTTTTTGAGTGTTTTTACTGCTGTGTAGCAAAAATGTACGTAGATGAGCTAATGTTTTAAGGTTGATGTAGACTAAGCTCACTTCATAATGTTGATTTTCATGTTTGAAACATCCCTATTTTTAAAGAGCCATCTACCGAACTATGTGAAAACATTCGTGCTGGAGCACAGCTTGCACTTGATTTCAGATGTTTTTCACATACATTAGTGCTAAAGTGAGACTCTCACTACATTTATTTGACATGCATGATAGAGTATTGGAGCATTGCTCGTACTCAGTTTTATGTGATTTGTGCATGATAGAGTGCTGGAGCGGTTAGCTCGTACTTGAGTTTGCATGAGATGCATGACAGAGTGCTGGAGCGTTGCTCGTACTCGATTATTCATGATTTATACATGACATAGTACTTGAACAATTTGCTCGTACTTGATTTAAATGAGAACTATGCATGACCTAGTGCTAGAGGTTTACTCGCATTAGTGTTTGATATTTTGACATGCATATACAGTGTTTAGAGGCGGAGCGTTGACTATGAGTCACACTCAAGAAGCGCACTGTAGTTTTTACGTGATATATAGACATGTTAGAAAAATCATGACGATTTCCTCGTGTAGACTGAGTGTCACACTGGAGATGTTCGCATGTGGATTTAGAGACGTGGCATTGATTATTCCGTGGTATGAGGGCTAAGACCTATGGCAGGCACCCCGACCATGAGGCAGGGTCCACGGGTGTATGTTGTACCATGCGTGTGGCATTGAGTACATTGTACCGTGTGTTGTTGTGGAGTTGTGGAGGAGAGTTGTTGATAGCTGGCGGTTGTGATGGACTGACCCCCTTCCCGTTACAGCAGTGATAACCCGCACACCGAGTACTGTGTTGCTTGGGATTTCATATGTTAGGAAATGGTCATAGTCCAGGAGATATTGCATTTAACCACTGAGTTTCGCGTGATATATCACACGTTTTTATGATACGGGTAGACTTGAGGGATGTGTCGGAACCCGGTTGTTATTGTGTTGTGTTGTGAAATGCCATATTTACTGTGTTTTGAATGTAAATGGCATATTTTTTATAAAGGCATTTCGAAATGATAACTATGCACTGTTTTGCATGAATGCCTGTGATTTATAACTCAGCGTATGTTTAGTACATGGGATTTTAAATCTGTACTATTATTATATATATTTTGAAACATGCTTTTGAATTGAGAGAAAGAAAGGCAAAACAATATTTTCAGTAGATAGTATGGATGTCTACTTGCTTGCCTGATTTCCTTACTGAGCCAGATAGCTTACCCCTTTCATTTTCCCCCCTCTCTACAGATCATCCTCAGTAGATTGAGTTGGCTGTGGTATAGCATTCCTTTTGACCGCTGCCATTCCTTATCTAGTGAAAGGTATACACGATGCATACTCTTTTGTATCTGAACAATGTATAAACACAGAGATGTACACGTTTTAATATTAGGGATGTAATTATATTAAAGTAGATGAATTTACTTATAAGAAAAGTGTACGTACAGTCAATAAATATTTATAATGACATGTATGTGTGATACGAAAAAGAATGGTAAGGTATGTGTGGATGAGAAGACTAATGCCTAATCACAGCCCAACTGTTGAGGAGAGAAAGGTAAAGAAAAAGTAAAAAATTTATTATGGTTTTTCGTAAGTCACGAAAGGAGGTCGTGACATTACTGCTCCCCGGGTGTACTGTATATCTCGATGAGTGAGCTTCTAATAAGATTAATTTTCTCGGCTCTGAGTCCTTGGGAACACATATTCTATTTCTGAACCGTAGTACTCCATCTGAACTCAATACAAAATTTGTATCCTTACCTTTCTGAATTTGACTAATCACATCAATGCACCAGTGATCATTTTGCTGAACTTGCCAAATTCTCTCAATCAATTCCGATTTTAATCTTAAGCTAGCAATAATTCCATAACTGCCAATCTCAAGTAGGGTCATATCCAAACTAAGGTTCGTGAATTATTCCAATAACTTGTGCTCTTTAACCATCATGTATGATACCAACCCGAAACTCTAACCACATTCGTCTTCCCCGGGTGGTACAAAATCTCGCAATCATAGTCTTTGAGGAGTTCTAACCACCTTCTCTATCTCATATTTAACTCCTTCTGTGAGAACAGATACTTCAGACTCTTGTGATCCGTAAAGATATGAAATCTCTCACCATACAACTAGTAGCGTCATATCTTCAATGCAAATACTACAGCCTCCAACTCTAAATCGTGAGTAGGGTAGTTCTTCTCATGATCTTTCAGCTATCTAGATCCATAAGCGACTACCCTTCCGTTCTACATCAAAACAAAGCCTAGCCCTTGATGTGAGGTATCTGTATAAACAGAGTAGTTCCTTGAGTTGTTAGGGATCATAAGAACTGGCGCGGTGGTTAATCTGCGCTTAAGTTCTTGAAAACTCCTCTCACAGGCTTCATCCCATGTAAATTCCACATTCTTTCTCGTAAGTCATGTCAACGGAGCAGCCAGTCTAGAGAAACCCTTTACAAATCTCCTGTAGTATCCTGCCAAACCCAGAAAGCTTCTAATCTTTGTGACTGTCCTGGGCTATTCCCACTGAACAATAGCCTCAATCTTGGATGGATCTACTGGCACCCCATCCTTCGATACAACATGGCCCAAAAAGGAAATCTGCTCTAGCCAAAAGTCACATTTACCAAGTTTGGCATACAACTTTCTCTCTTAGAGGGTTTACAAAACAATCCTTAAGTACTGCTCATGATCTTCCCTAGACTTTGAATACACCAATATATCATCAATGAAAACGATCACGAATTGGTCCCGGTATGACTTGAATATCTCATTCATTAGAGCCATAAAAGCTGTTGGCGCATTCGTCAACCCGAAAGGCATCACCAGGAATTCGTAATGACCATAGTGGGTGAGGAAAGCTGTCTTGAGCACATCCTCCTTTTGAATCTTCAGTTGATGATACCCAGACCTCATATCTATCTTGGAAAAGATCTGTGCTCCCTGAAGCTGATACAATAAATCATTGATGTGCGACCAGGGGTATTTATTCTTGATGGTAGCCTTGTTCAACATCCGATAATTAATACATAACCTAAGGCTCCCATCTTTCTTCTTCACAAACAATACCGGAGCTCCCCATGGTGAGACGTTCGATTTTATAAACCCCTTATGTAACATATCTTGCAACTGCTTCCTTAATTCCTCTAGCTCAACTGGACCATCCTATATGGTGACTTGGATATTGGCTTGGTTCCAAGCATCAAATCGATACCAAATTCCATTTCCCTGTCCGGTGGCAATCTTGATAGGTCATCTGGAAAGACATCAAGGAATTATCTAACCACTGGAATGTCATCCATATCTGAATGTGTTTTGTCCAAATCAACCACATAAGCAATGAAACCTTCAAAACAACATTCATGTCATTTTATATACCAATGCACTTTATTTGTCACAAAGTTCAAGATTTCATTATTTCTTCTAAAATCTTACAACACATTCTTCGGGTAAAGAAAATGTAATAGACTTAGTGTGGCAATCTAAGACAGCATGATTGGTAGCTAACCAATCCATTACCAAGATTACATCAATGTCATACATATTCAACAAGATCAAGTTGGCTGTCGTACACTTATCTCCTACTCTCACTTTACAATCTTTATACACTTGTTCAGCTAATTGACTAACTCTCATTAGAGCACTTATCAACAAAGTCCCATTTAAGTGTGTGGATTCTACAAGACCTGCCAACTTTGATGCACATGCAAGTGATATGAAAGAATGCGTAGCACCAGAATCAAACAAAGCTATAGTTTCTAAGTTAAAAATCAAGATTGTACCTTTTATCACCTCAGAAGAGGTATCCACTGATGCCTAGTCTATTGCATACACCTTGCCTTGACCCATAACTTGCTTCCTTTTTTCTTCAGCTGTAGCTCTCTTCCTTGCCGGAGGTGTGGTTGCAGGAGCTTTCTCTAGCTCCTTACCCCTCTGTGGGACTACCTCAACTGCTTCTGGATAATCTCTTGCATAGTGCCTAAACCTACCACATCTGAAGCATTGTGTACCCTGAAGATGATAGGGCCTACCACCATGATATCGATTGCATACTTTACATTGATTAGTAGTCGGTTGGGGTTCACTAATCACTATACCTCTAGCTGGTGCCTGAGTGGATGCATAAAAGGTTTAGCAGCCTTCATCTGTGACTCATCTGCCTCTCTCCGATGCTTACTCATAGTTTTTGTCCAAATATAGCACTCTTGCCATCTCCCAGTTTCCTTAGACCCTTATCCATACCCCAACTGAACTCTAAAATTTATAGGTTATAGTCCTGCTCACACAACTGGGCCCGTCGTACTGCTTCTCTATATGTAGTGACATCAAACGGGGACAACTTAGCTCAAATCGAAGGCCTCAATCCATCCATAAATCTGCGGACCCTGATAGCTTCACTCCTTATAGAGTTTAGATCATACTGACCCAATAAGGTGAATCGTGACTCGTACTTATCAACTGTTTGATTCCCTTGAGTCAGATTCAAAAATTCCATTTGTAACCTACGTCGAGTGGTGTCTGGGATGTATTACTCTCTGAAGACACCTAAAAACATATCCCATGTGATTACCATACCCTAAGCTCTCAACATAGGCCTGGTGGACTTCTACCAATGCTCTGCTTCACCTCTCAATACAAAGGCCGTAAGCGTTACTCTCTCTATAGCCGAGCATCTATAAAAGTCGAACAATTTCTCCATCTGGCTTATCCAGTCCTCAGCCACTGCTGGATCTTTTACCCCGCTAAAAGAAGGAGGCTTAAAGTCTATGAAATGCCTCAACCTCTCCATATCACAGTCATATCATACCCCAAATCATCATCATCATACTGTTGTGGGGCTACTGGAGAAGGTATGGGTCGAATAAGGGGATCTCGTGGCCTAACCGGTTCAGGTTGTACAGGTGCAGCATTCTCAGGTTCCGGTACAGCTGCTGGGGGATTCGATGCAGCCCGCCCCACTGTACCATGTATACCTTCAAACCTAGTCATAATCTAACCCATCATAGTTATCACCGTACGCATCGGGCTATCCGAGAATCGAAAGCCTCTATATGTTCCTAGGGCTCATGACTAGAGGATGATCTACTGTGCCTCTCAGTCCTATCATTCTGCCCTTGAGCTCTCGAGCTCTCTCCCCTCTTGCGGTGTCTCTCAGGCATATCTCACAAGCCTGCTAACCTTCCTGCATTTATAACAAACTTTTAATTCACTACCAGTTTCGTATACATATTTATATCTCAATATCACACAGTAACTTGGGGATGTATGTTTTCTTAGTCCTGAACATTGACTCACATCAGACCAACCGAGCTCTGATACCAAATCTATCACACCCCACTTTCGGGTGCCCTTCATCCATACATACACTACTACGGTTGGGCTGTGAGTCAATGTAATTACTAAATTCCATACATTTATAGCGAAAAATTTAAAACTTTAATTCACACTCCCAGGTGTGTAAGTAGATATACAAAACCAATTGTATAATATAATATCTTTACATAACATCCTCATACAACTGTTTTCATTTTTAATTCATAATTGTGCGATACATTATGATAGATACAAAATGCTATTATGTATATAATTCTTTTACCTTCGTATCTGGTGGGAGCTGTCCAACACAAAAGGAATCTAGAGACCATCGCACTGTCTTACTTCTCAATATCTGGTGGGGGAAAAAGAGTGGGATGACCAAACCACAACTTAATAAGAAAAAGAATGCTAACAGGTAGATACTGTACTACCTACATAGCTCATGCATGCATAAACAAATTATATTTCAATATAAAAGGAAATATTACTAAAAAATGCTCTAAAACATTTATTTCTCATAGGCATTTCCATGTAAAATCATATGCAATACTTCCAATTAAAACATGTCATAAACAGTGCCATCATAGCATAAATATTCAAATCAAGAGATGTATCAAATCATAATATTTCTTTCCTTTTCTTAAATCATTTCTTTTCATCAAATCTCTTTTTTTTTTTTTCTAAGTTTCTCAATTTCTCTTATCTCTGAGACAGGCATGGAATTCTCCACAATCTAATATCCACGACATATGACCATAGTTAGTGATCCCATGCCTCACTGATCAGGTGTGCACATGGCATCACTTCGCCTGAAGGGGGATGGGTCAGTCCTACCCTCCGGCTCATCTCAATCAACATCATCTCCTCATATCACATATACTCAAGGTAGAATGTACGCCATGTGTCATCTACGCCATACTCGTACTCACGTGCACCCAGCATGGTACATAGTATACTAACGGACAACTACACAGTTCAACGTACGACTGTGGACCTAGTCCATTTACCAACTCCAATGGACTTATCATCCTGAACCATGTCTCATATACCATGCGAGCAAATCAGCGTGACACATAGTCATCGCAAGGCTCCAGCGTGGTATCTCTCAGTGCGAGCAATAGCTTCTAGCTCTGTATCAACTCAACTCAGCAAAACTAGTTCGAGCAATGCTCCAGCACCTCTCCCAAATCCATCGTGCGAGATGAACTCCAGCACGGCATATCAAAACATAGAAACATGTACGAACTAACACTCCATCACATTTTCATTATAAAACCACGTGCGAGTCACGCTTCAGCACGATTTATCAAAACATGTAAACATATGCAAGTGAAACTCTAGTGTAGTTTAAGTCATTAAAATGTGTGTGAGCTAAAGCTCCAACACCAATTCACATCTCAAATCCGATAGGTGGCTATTTTCTCTTTTAAGAACTCAAAACATGTATATTTACGTAGCATGTCGTCCCATGCTAAACATGTAAAACTAGCCAACCTATCCATCATCTTTTCTCAATCACAAAATCAATATATAGTTGTGAAAACATCGAAAACATGCATATCATACTATTACCTTACCACATCCCATTTTCACAATACATATATATCATAGTGCAGTTCATATCATTTCATAGTTCCATAGCTAAATGTTCTAATTCTAGCGTTATATCTACTAACATTGCAGTAAAATATGTATGAATATCTCTATCGCTAACATACAGTCCCTTACCTCGAATCGTGCTCGTATTTCATTCATTTCATTTGCTTCGTTCGTGATCTGGGTCAATCGTATTCCACGTATTTCAGTCTACACATATAAATCAAGTTATTTTCCTTTTCCTTCTTCTAAACATACACATTGTCACCCAATTAGCTATTTATGCTTCCCAATCCTTAAAATAACATTTCACCTTTCCCATTTGTATTCCTCTTCATAAATCCCTCTTAATATTACTCACCCATCACTACAATCATCATTCCTATCCATATTTCACCTATTATCCAACTCATAAATGTCTAGAAACCCATATTTAAAGCTTGAAGGTTGAAGAGCTTACCCCTTAACTTAGCCAAACTTGTGGTAGCCACAACTCCTCCTCTTGGTCACACCAATGTGTGATTTTTGGGTATGTTGTTTTCTTTACTTCAAGGAATAACTTTCCCTTCTTGAGCTTCTTCCAAAACTGGTTGGAATGTAGTGATTTTTAGAGTGAGAAACTTTGGTCTTTGAGAGAAAATGGTAGGTGAGGTTTGGTGGGAGGGAAATCTGAGTTTCAGTCCAAATCTCATGCCCCTTTTTATAGATGCAGAGACATGAGATTGATATGGCCTTTGTGGAGATCGATCTCTGCATGGTTTGGTAGTCCTTTTTACCAAACGCAACCACTACCAGATCTATCTTCTTCCATGACGAGATTGATCTGTTTACAAGCAAATTCCTTCTTGGAGATCGATCTTCCTCTTATAGGAGATCGATATGCTCTTTAGAGAACCTTAAGGAGATCGATCTGTCGAGGGCTCGAGATCAATCTGTCTCAGGAAGAGAGTTAAGGAGATCGATCTATCTTCCCATGAGATCGATCTACCTAGTTCCATTCGACAATTTCTGGGCATTTCATGAGGGGTAATCGATCTCTCCTTCATATGAGATCGATCTCTCATTTCCTGCACCCTCATAATCTGTAATTTTCTGTAGATTTTTACCTATACACTTATCCACATTTGCTGCATGCCTCAATTTATAATCCGTACACAATTAATACACAATGGCATCCATTCCACATAGTTCATAGTTAATGAAACTTGTGCACACAACTTAGAATCATGGAGGTTTCATTAAATTTTCAAAATCCTTACATTCCTTTTATCACTTACACACATGTAAAAATACATATACATATATCATAGCTTCTCAAGCTATTTTTTGTAATAACGTACGTGTACATTATATCTTCATAAAGCAAATACATGGGAAGTTACGGGTATTACATTTTGTTTCTCAATTCAAGATCAAGAAAATCTTTATAATAGTAAAGAAGATCAATGTTTACCTCACCTTGACTACGATATAAAAAGGTTGTAATACAATGAATAAGAGAAAATGTTTCCCAATATTTTTTAAATTTTTCCTCCATATCATATACAAAAGAAGATAAAGTATCATCATTCTTAAATTTTAAAAATTTATCAAACATTTTACAAACTATAGGAATAAAAAAAGTGTAGTTGGATAATATTGTGTTGAAAATCATTCGGTTGTATCGTTCAAAGGAGATAACAAATCAACACAACTTTCAATAAAATTCCAATCATAATTAAAAATTATTAAGGATTGGTCTTTTGCAAAATTGTTATAAAAATAATTAATAATATCTTTATAAGGTAAAATAGAAGAAAGTAAATAATGGAATGAGTTCCATCTTGTTTCCATGGTGTAAGACCAGTGATTTAATATGTATTCTTGATTATTTTGTGATGTAAGGACAAGTCATATATGATATAAATCATAAGGAATGAATGATTTCAAGTTGCCAAGGTGTATGAAGTGTAAAACGGGTGGTTAAGTAAATCAAAAATTAATGTAATAATGATTTTGGGAAGAAACTTGTAGCAGAACTGCTTCTGAAGATGAGCATATCGATCTTTCATTCAATGCAGATCGATCTCCATAAGGCACAGGTTGCAACAGATCAATCTCATTGCAAGGTCAGATCGATCTCCTTAAGGTTCTGAGTAATACAGATCGATCTCATGCTTAGGAGCAGATCAATCTCACTAGGCCTGAAAGGTCAGTTTCGAGGGGAAAAAGGCAAGATAGATCGATCCTCATTGTTAGCAGATCGATCTCTAAGATCAATTCTATAAATATAAGGCTCTGCAACCTCTGTTTCACGAGAAACATAAAACCTTCCAAGAAAACCAAGCTAAATCTAACCTATATACTCTGAAAAACTTCATCTTTCAAGTGGTTTTGAGTGAGATTCAGTTAAGCAAAGTTGTTCTTAATCAAGAGGAGAACAATATTCTTGGAAACAAAAAGTTGGAATCAAAGATTTAAAGAGCAGGGATGAATTTGCCAATTTTGATGAAAAGAGAAAAGTTCAAGCTAGGTAAGATTCAATACACCGAGTTCATATATGTTAAGATAGGTGTATTTGTGAGTTGATTGGTGTAAGTTTGATTTGCTGAAAAGAATAAGTTTGATTTGCTGAAAAGAATTTAATCATGAAAAAAATTCATGACCTAGCTATTGACATGAAATTGAGAAAATGATGAGGAAGTTGTGTTGGCATGGATTAAATGATGGAACATGCATGTATGAAAAATTGTAAGGTGGATTTATGAAATACGAAAAATGAAAATGATGAGATTGATGTATTATATTGAGATAATGCAAATGAAACAAGTATATTACGGTATACTAATGTAGATAATTATAACAGTTTCGAAAATCACAGTAGAAGCTGATCGGATTGCGAAAGTAAGCAGCACCGAGGAAGTAAGGTCACGTGACGTGATCCGAGGTAAGGGAATTTCATGAGTAGCTAGAGATAGCTACACGTATTTTGAATAAAATTTTGATATTATATCCTATATGAATTTCTGTAAATATACATGTCATGATAGGGACTAATGAGATAAAGTGTAATTTTATTCGAAAATAATATAAGAAAGCCTTAGAAGCATGGTTGTGAATAATATTCATAGTTGCATGATAGAATGGCTAATGTTTTCATGAATATGCGAAAACAACACATTTTAGTGCCTATTTGATTTACTTAGGTGAATTATGATTTGAATAAGTCATCTATCGGGGTTTGTGTGAAAAACATGAGTGCTAAAGAATACTCGCACTTGATTTTGAGATATGCAGACAGAGTACTTGAGTGTATTCTCGTACTAAATTTTAAATGCAATTTATACATGATAGAGTACTGGGACCATTGCTCATACTCAGTTTTATTGAATTATGCATTATAGAGTATTGGGAGCTTTGCTCATACTCAGATTTTTAAATGACATAGTGCTGGGAGCATTGCTCGCACTATAGTTATATCATTGTGATATGGTCGTGTTGGGAGTTTACTCCCACGTACCAGTTTTGAAAGAGAGCATGAAACAGCCATGTTGGGAGTTTGTGCTGACTGTGTGTTGCACCTATTATATGCTCATACATGCAATATTTTGAGATATGATCAAGGGCTATCGAAACTAGAACCCATAGTATGAGGACTAAGACTTATGGCAAGCATCCCGACTATGAGGTATATCCAAGGTATGAGGACTAAAACTCTTGGCGAGCATCCCGACCTTGAGATTGGGTCCATGGTGTACTGTGTACCATGTATGTCACATGGAGTACGTTATACTGTGAGTACATGATATGAGTGAGTTGTGAGCTGACGGTAAGGATTTGACCCACCTACCGTTACAGCAATTGTGAGACCCCGCACACCGAGTATTGTGTAACCTGGGATCACGAAAAATGAGTTATGATCATAATCTCGAAACATATAGTCGCCTATCTCATTTCCTTTCATGCAATGTAAATTGAGTTTCTTGAATGAACTATCACATGGTTTTATAATGTGAACATGTGAATTTGTGTGTGATAAAGGGTAACCCGAGGGATGGGTGAGGCCCAGATTTTCATGTTTTTAAACATGGTGATATGCCATATTATTTTGATTTAATTGAACGGCATGATAAAATGTGATTTGTGTGAAATTGCATGAGAAATGCAATATTTTGCATAAACTGCTAAGGTTGTTAAACCAGCATGTTTCCAGTTTTTATAACTGATGATTTGTATCTATATATATACATATATATTGCATAAAAGCTTTAAGCAAGATGCATGCTTTAGGTATGAATCGAAAAGGAAATGATTTCAAGGCATAAGCATTGTATTTTGTAGATAGTGCGGTTATCTACTTGCTTGCCTGATTTCCTTACTGAGCTGTGAGCTCACCCCCTTTTTATTTCCCTCTTTGCAGACCATCCACAGTAGGTGGACACGGCTGAGGACTGGTAGACTTTGATCCGCTGCGTTTCCATCTTACATAAGGTATATACAAGTTGAAACATTTTGTACTGAACAATGTAAAAGCACAATTATGTAAACGATTATACAGTCGGGGATGTATATGTACAAGTATTTGTAATAATGTATAAGAGTTTACATTATAGAAAAGAATATTAAATTGTATGCATGTTATGAAAGAATGTGAATGTCACGACCCAAACTACCCAAAAATCAGAGTTAATTTTTTACGTTTTGTTATTTTCTTTCATGCTTACCTGTCCTTTGATCGTGACCACACTCCACTAAAAAATTGGGCTGTGCGTCAATGCCAGTCCCACCATACATTTACCATATAACTTAATTCTTTCCCAGTCATTTATAAGTGTTTACAATATTTATACATCCCTTAAAGTTACTTACAAACATGTTACTGTGCTATGCTTATTTAGATACAATATGTACAAGTGTATATACCTTAAATGATGGGCAGCAGCGGATATCCAGAATGCAGTACTGAATCGCCTCAACTTCTACTGGAGATTATCTGTGGGAGAAAATGAAAGGGGTGAGCACATCAAGCTTAGTAAGGCAATCCTACGAACAAGTAGGTAACCATACTACCTACATGAATGTGGTACCATGCATAAACCACCATTTCTCCACACATTTCAAAACTAATGCTATGATTCGTGATGTCATGTAAAACAAGTTTGCACGAAAAATTCAACATGCAATTATTTCAAATCATTTCTTTCTCATTTAAAATTTTCACAATAAAGTCAGGACTCAACCCCTCCTTCGGGTGATCCCGACTCACACAAAACCATGAAAATCAGTTTACATCACACATGGGTTTAAAAAGCATGGAAATAGCATCATGCAAATTTAGTTTAAAACCTAGTTTCAATCATCGTCAAGATCATCAACATGCGAGACTAGGCAACGTTTGTATATCGGCAATAACCAAGACTATGGCCATGTGTCCTCGGGAGTTCCTCTACTACATGGATCTTAGTGTGCGGGTTCTTACCATGATCGGGAACAGTCCGGGAGGTGGGTCACTCCATCTCGTCGGTCTTATCTGATCCCATGCATCTGAAGATGCCAACGTATCACAAAGATACAACGTATCACAAAGATACCACACGGTACATCGTACTCCATGCTACTTGCACGGTACATCGTACTCCGTGGATCCATATATTATATCTCAATACTCATGCCATGTCTCAAAACGCACGTGCGAGCCTATTTAATCGGTGACACACAGTCTACCCGATGCTCCAAGCACGGCTCATCGCATGTTCTCATAAAATCAGTGCGAGCTAAGCTCAACACTCTGTATGCAAACCATGTAAAAATCTGGTGCGAGCGAAGCTCCAACACCCTGTCTCAAAATCATATAAAAATATGGTGCGAGTTAGACTCTAGCACCCTGTCACGAAAAATAATGTAAAACTTGGTGCGAGTTAGACTCTAGCACTGTATCACAAAAATCATGCAAATCATATATATATATATATATAAAATCTGGTGCGAGTTAGACTCCAGCACTAATGCATGTAAAACTCTAGTGCGAGCTCTCGCTCTACCACTAATGCATGCATCACACAAATCAAAACATCGTGCGAGCTGAGCTCTAGCACGTCACATGTCAATAAAAACACGTAGGCGGCTTTGTTTCCTTAAAACAGTTTTCAAAACAATTATATCGTTGAAAGTATGCAATGCTGTGCATTTTCTTTCAAAGTTAGCCAGCCTACTCATGCATGCATTAAAATGTCTCCAGAACGAGCAGAAACCTTTTGTTCTTGCTCCTCCCAATTTTTCCTAAATTTGTAAATTTTACCCTTAACAAGGTTATTTTGGTAATTTACCCATTCGGGGCACTAAAATTATTATTTGACCTCTAAACCCTTCAGATAATTTTTAAAGGACTGCAAATGAACTTAAAATTTCGTAAAGTTACCTCTAGCAGTCCGCAGAATTCTCTTACCTTATTTTCCTGTCGAGTCTGACCTTTCCACTGATGTCACGTCGCGCAGTCCGATCTGCTCCCCCATCAAATGCCCGGAACTGCGTATAATTATTCCTCAGGTCAGATATCATACAATTTAATTGTATTTTCCTATTTTTTGGGCTTAATTTAAATCATTGGGCCCGTTTACCCCTATTGGGCCCGATTGCACCTTAATGGGCCTTAATCGACCTTAAGCCCATTTTTCACTTAATTTCCACATTATCGAGGCCTATTGGACTCATTGGGCCCACCAACCATTTAATGGGCCTCGTTCTAACTCTCGAATAGCTAAATTTATTATTTACGATAATTTATCTAAATTTTTAAAATTTAATTCAATTTATGCGGAATTGAAATTCATATCACGCATAACGATGTAAAGTGTCATAAATAATGGTTACTTACTCGAGATTTCATGCTAGTACGTAAATCGAGGCTATCTCGAGCTCTCGTTGGATGCCAATTGTCGAGCTACACAATTTCATAATTTTTCGGGTAAATTTCCAGTCGAATAATAATTAAATAAAATATTTCAAAATTTAAATCGGTCAATTTCGACCGCTACTGACTTAGCCGTAGCTCGATTACATCGCCGAGATTTTTCCCCAATTTTTTTTCTTTTTCTTTTTCCCTTTTTCTCCTTTTTTTTCCCTTCTTTCTTGGCTGAACCGGTTCAGTCCAGTTTGGACGGTTCACCCCGGTTCACTCCGGTTCAGCGCCTTGTCGGTCAGTCCTCCGCCGGCTTCCACCGCCAGCAGCTCCGTTGGGTCGTCCGCAGCTCGAATCTGGCCTCGGCTTCATCCAAGGCCGCCAGAAAGTAGTCGGTTCGGCATGTTCTCTCTCGACCGTCGAAACCCATTTCTCTTTCCGTCGTTTTCGGCGCCGTCCGCCGATTTCGCCAGTCGTGACCACCACCGATCGCGTCGCCTGGGCCTGGGGAAGCTTCGGCTGGGAGCGAGGTCGGTCAGATCGGAGCCGTTCGCCGCCGATGGAGCTCTTTCTTCCCGCGGCTTCTCCTGCCATTTTCGACCTCCTCCGACGTCGGTTTGGCACGTCGCCGGTACCAGAGAGGTCGCCGGCCTCTCCTCTTCCATTTTCTACCCTTCGATTGGCCGTTGGTCGTCGGACGGTGGTTGTCCGGTCTTCCTCGGTTTTCGGCTTCAATCTTTCGTTATTTCTTCTCTCTCCTCGATCCCTTTTTTTTTTCAGTTTCATCTTTTTTTTAATTTATTATTTATTTATTTTTATTATATTTTAGTCATTAAAATATTCACAAATATTCTACAAATATCTAAAAATTTCTTATTTTATTCTAAATTCATTTATTTAATTTTATTTAATTTATTTTAACCCTTTTCGGTATATTTTTCTCTGTATTTTCTGGATATTGTCCCGAATGACTTTTCAGTATATTTTTTGATTATTTTCGAGATTATTTTTCGAATTAAAAATTTCGATTATTCCCGATTAATTCTCATAAATTTATATCTTGATCAATTTAATCCAGAATAAATTTATTTCACCTTTATTGACCACGATTTCTCAATCCATTATTTTTAATTAAACTTTTCTTCTCGAATTTACACCGGCTTTCGGTCTTGTGATCGTTTTGGCTTACACGTGTTCGAGAATTTCTATTTCAATCCTTTTTGCATTTTAAGTTTTGTGTTTTAACTAAATTCGGGTCTTACAGTGAATGGGAGACTAATATCAAATCTCAACCCAACTAATTGGTGTGGAGTGATGGCGGAAGAAGACGTCAGTGAAATGTGAAACATTTGTGGTGATTTTGGTAGGTCACGGGAGGGGAGGTCGTGACACATAGGAAGTGGAAACGCTTTAACATTTAGTTATTTGCTTGATAAATTCGCCTCCATTCACGTTTATACTTGGATTACGAATCCACTTTGCTAAAATTTTAATTTTTTTCAATTAGACTTATGCTACTAACATTAAAACCATTTTGCACACACAAAATTATAATATGACATGCACATCTAATATGAAAAATACACCTTACATAACTGGGTTTAAACTTCTAATTAACATAAGAATAACTGTAATATTTTTCGAAGCATTATCTAAAGTAATAGATAAAAAATTATTTTCAATCCTATACATTTTACACACAATAGTAATATATCGAGTAATAATATACACATTATGTGATTGTTCTAATACAACTATAGATAAAATGTGTTTTTGCAGGCACTAATCTTCATTTAAACAATGACTAGTTATAACAAGATAACTTAAACCACTAATACTACTCCAAATATCACTAGTTAAACTAACCCTAGATGAAAGATCAGTAAGTTTATGCCTTAAAGCTTCCCTATATTCTGGAAACATTAGCATGCAATTATTTTTCAATATATGTCTAGAAATAGAGTTATATGCTAGTTGTAAATATTGGCCAACAAATTCTAAATATCCAACTTTTTCACATGTTGTGAATGGTTGTTCAATCCTAATTAATTACAAATCTAATTAAACCATACATATCTTTATCATTGTCAAAAACAAATTTTTCCACCTTTATGTAAATTAATTTTAGATTTTTTACCTTTCTTAATTTCGTCTTGTTTCGCATCTGAACTGATGTGATGTCTATAATTAAATGTCTTTTGTAGGAGTTTGTACCCCCACCACCTCCACCAGAGGTATAAATATAGCATATTTTACATAATTTACAAATAGTAGAATATTCGTTCATACATTCTTTTTGCACAAGGTCAAAATATTTTCATACCTTGCTCTTCTTAGAGCGATTATGCTTCTATTTTGATGATATACATGTAGTAGTAGCGGTGGTGGAAACAATGGTGGCAACAACTGATGATTGTGTTTGACAACCAGTCGCTGGTGCCTGAGGAAGCTCCTTTTCCAATTGAATATCAAGTTCAAATTCATTAAAAGATTCTTCACCCAATCGGGGGGTTGAGTAGAATTGTAAGGGCGATAAATGGAATATGAACGACGATGATGGAAATATGCCATTTTGTATTTTTTAAATTAAAATAGTTGAAAATTTGAAAGAAATACATATTGGAAGTTGGAGGAACTAATGTCACGCCCCGAATATGCGGAAAATAGGGCTAATTTAAAACTTTTTACTAGTTAATTCACAATTAAGAGTGCATTCCTGTGCAGTGTCATACATCATCATAATTATCATGCCTCAGGATCTCATCATGATACAATAAATACGGTATTATACACCTTACTCAATTCCAAGTAAATTAATCCTAATACATCCCATATACTGTTATACATCAAGTGTCTGCAATTACATTAATAGTCTGGGTACATGAAAAGATAAATATACCTCAAAGTACAAAATATTTAGCCTGGAGCTCGAATCCTCCACTAGCCACTACTCCGTACGTCGCAGGGAAGTCCTTATTCACTTGAAGAACTCTGGGGGGAAAGAAAAACAGGGTGAGCTTCTAAATCGCTCAGTAAAGGGGGTAGGGAACTCATTTCATAAACCAAAATGCACATCACAAAAGGTTTATTTGTATGTGAAACTCATTTGAAAACCATAGCATGAAAATACTCAAAATGACATTCTCATGTCTCAAGTCATGTAAAAACATGAAGAAAAAGGCTCACTCTAGAGCAATAACAAAGCATGTGAAAACAACGCGTTAAACGCTTTCTCAAATACGTGATAAAATCACAGTAAAAATAATGCACGTGGCACAGCCACTAAACACGCGTGGCATAGCCACTGATTTAATTTCTCACGTGGCATAGCCACAAAATAGGGTTTCTCAACGTGGCGCAGCCACCAATGGGGTATAACATGGCTCAGCCACTAATGGGGTTTCTCAACGTGGCACAGCCACCAATGGGGTATAACGTGGCACAGCCACTAATGGGGTTTCTCAACGTGGCACAGCCACCAATTTTATGTGGCATAGCCACAGAATAGGTTATTCTCACGTTACCAGAACGGAGAAGAATTCGGGCTTACATGCTACCAGAGCAATGCCCGGTGTGTACTCACAACTACACACCCAAGTCTTATCACATAAGACAGGTTTGCCTTCACGTAGAACTCGTAATGGTTTTTCTCTCGTAAAACTCATTTAAAAATCGTTTTGTACTCAACACAAAACGTAATAAAATCGAGTTCCAACCGGCAAAGCACACGCACACATTTCTCAAATCTCAATATTGCCTTAACGTAGAACCCAGTTATAAACTCATAAAAACATTGGGTTCCAACCGGCTATAAAAATCGTGTGCAATTATATCTCAACACAAAACACTCAAATGCTTGTTTTATAAATCACAATTCATGCTAAAATAGTTTACAATTCACATACACAAATGGTTTAGATTTCCCTTACCTCTTTGCACCTCGTATAGTGCAATCGTTTCCCCCGTATCACGGACTAGCCTCGCATTTCACTCTGGAACTCCCGAGCTGTCCAAACGTTGTTAAAACATCAATACTCAATTATCTCATAACCCTCAATTCTCAAAATCGAGCATAATTGCTCATAACACCTCAAATCTCTTGATTTCTCGTAACTCAACCCTAAACTACAACCTCATTCACAATATCTCAATGTCCTACATTCCTCATGCCAATTATCTAGGCTAATTCTCCACATTGTCTATATTTCCATTTACAGCACAATTCCTCAAAATTACCGAAATTATCAAATATCTACATTACTCCAACTACATTGCAATTTCATAAATCCCTAATCCTTTCTCAACTATTTCAACGCAATGACAACCACCAATAGCATCAAAATCAGCTCAAATATCAAGATCGAGGTTTAGAAATTACCCAAAGCTTGTGAGACGCACAACTCACGCCTCGATCCGATTCGTCCTTCGATTTCCAAGTATGTTGTTCTCCCTTTGATGAGGAACAACTTTCCTTCTTGCCACAACAGCTGATTCGACCAGAAATGGAGGATTTGGATGAGTGAGAAAGTTAGGTTTTCGGAAAAATGGGGGTTGAAAGAGAGAGAAAGTGAAATTTCAGGAGAAAACACGGGTTTTTTATATAGACTGGAGGTAGGAGATCGATCTGCCTCTTGATGAGATCGATCTGCGTTTGAAATTTGGGGACGATCTGGGCAATTTTATGCCTAGGAGATCGATCTGTCGAGGGGTGAGATCGATCTCTTTATGGCTTTATGAGATCGATCTGCTCCTAAGGAGATCGATCTTCTCCCCAAACAGATTCATTTGGAGATCGATCTCTTCCTCATGAGATCGATCCTTTCTCAAACAGAATCATTTGGAGATCGATCTCTTCCTCATGAGATCGATCTTCTCTCAAACATATTCATAAGGAGATCGATCCTCTTCCATTGGAGATCGATCTGCTCCTTAAATTTCTTCTTCCTTGTCGTTTATAACTCACCAGATCGATCTGTCCTCATAGTTCATGCTTATTTTACACACTTAACATATAAATCTCCAATTATAATTCCCACAATTTACTTAGCTCAATAAATTACACTTCGAATTCTTATTACATTAATAAAATATGTCTGAAATTCTCAGATCTCACATCCTCCCCACCTTAAAAAGAATTTGGTCCTCCAAATTCAACTCGACTAGTCAAATAGATGGGGGTATTTCTCCTTCATGAGACTCTCTAGTTCCCACGTTGCCTCTTCCCTTGAGTGATGTTTCCACAAAACTTTCACTAATGGAATGCTCTTGGTTCTCAGTACCTTCTCCTTTCTATCGAGAATCCGGACGGGTTCCTCAGTGTAGCTCATATCCTCTTGAATGTCCATCTCGTCATACTCTATGACATGAGAAGGGTCCGGGTGGTACTTCCTCAACATAGACACATGAAAAACGTTGTGTATTCCGGACATCTGTGGGGGTAATGCCAATCTGTAGGCTACTTCTCCCACTCTCTCAAGAATCTCGAATGGTCCTATGTATCGAGGACTCAATTTTTCTTTCTTCCCAAATCGCATGATACCCTTGCTCGGTGATACTCTCAGAAATACTGCATCACCAACATCAAACTCAAGTGGCCGTCTACGCACATCCGCGTAGCTTTTCTGTCTACTTTGTGCAGCCCGTAACCTCTCACATATGAGTTTCACACTCTGTACGGCTTGCTCAACAAGCTCAGGAGCATTTATCTTTCTGTCACCGACCTCTTCCCAAGCTACAGGGGATCTACACCTCCTACCATATAGAGCCTCAAGAGGTGCCATTCCAATACTCGCATGATAGCTGTTATTGTACGCAAACTCTGCTAGGGGCAGGTGATCATCCCATGATCCCTTAAAATCCATCGTACACGCCCTCAACATATCCTCCAGGGTCTGAATAGTCCTCTCTGACTGACCATCTGTCTGAGGATGATAGGCGGTACTAAAACTCAATCGAGATCCCATGGACTCCTGAAACTGGGTCCAAAATCTGGAAGTAAACCAAGAATCTCTATCAGAAGTAATACTCACTGGAGCCCCATGTAATCTAGCTATCTCGCTGACATACAGTTCAGCTAAGGCATCCACAGTATCTGTGCTCTTGATGGCAAGGAGTGGGCACTCTTGGTTAATCTATCCACAATGACCCATATCGCGTCACGACCTCTCCGGGTCCTCTGTAAACCCATAATAAAGTCCATAGTGACATGCTCCCATTTCCATGTAGGTACAGGTAAGGGCTGTAGTAGTCCTCCGGGCTTCCGATGCTCAGCTTTCACTTGCTGGCATACTAAACACCTGGCCACATACTCTGCCACGTCTCGCTTCATACCACTCCACCAATACACCTTTCTCAAGTCTCGGTACATCTTAGTACTTCCTGGGTGCATGGTGTATCGCGAGTAGTGGGATTCTCTCAGTATCTGTCTCTTCAGGGTATCATCGTCCGGTACACAAATCTGTCCTCTGAATCTCAACAATCCATCCTCACTGATGGTGAGATCCGACTGCGAACTCTGCTCAGCTTGGCTAACCATATCTATTAATCTCTGATCACTGCGCTGCCCAGTTCTAATCTGATCCATGATCCTGGGCTCTATCCGCAAGCTAGCCAAAAATCCAGTCTCTACCTCTTTAACTCTGATCCGAAGTTCGGTGAACTGCTCTAACAAATCCCATTCCCTGATCATCATAGCAGATATCATACTCTTCCTGCTCAGGGCATCAGCAACCACATTCGCCTTACCCGAATGATATAAAATCTCGCAGTCATAATCCTTAAGGAGTTCCATCCATCTCCTTTGTCTCATGTTTAACTCTTTCTGATCAAAGAGATATCTCAAACTCTTGTGATTAGTGAAGATCTGGAATCTTTCCCCATATAAGTAATGTCGCCAGATCTTCAAAGCAAATACCACAGCGGCTAACTCCAAATCATGCGTGGGGTAATTCCGCTCATGGTCCTTCAGCTGTCGCGATCCATATGCGACCACTCTTCCGTGCTGCATAAGCACACACCCTAATCCTTGGTGAGATGCATCACTATACACTGAGAATCCTCCTGATCCCTCAGGAATAGTTAACACAGGTGCCGCTGTCAACCTCCTCTTTAATTCCTGAAAACTGAGCTCACATTGATCAGTCCATATAAATGGAGTCTCTTTGCGCGTGAGCTTAGTCAAAGGGGCGGCAATCCTGGAAAATCCTTCCACAAATCTCCTGTAATACCCTGCCAAACCAAGGAAGCTTCGTACCTCAGTCACTGTCCTCGGTCTGTCCCAATTAAGCACAGCCTCCACCTTGCTTGGGTCCACTGATACTCCTTCCTCTGAGACTATATGCCCAAGGAAAGCTATCCGGTTCAGCCAAAACTCACACTTACTAAGCTTTCCGTACAATTGCTTATCTCGGAGTATCTGAAGTACTAACCACAAATGCTGTGCATGCTCCTTATACGACCGAGAGTACACCAGGATATCATCAATAAAGACTATCACAAACTTATCCAGACAGTCTCTGAACACCTCGTTCATCAATCTCATAAATGCTGCAAGGGCGTTCGTCAATCCAAAGGACATCACCAGAAATTCGTAATGGCCATACCTTGTCCTGAAGGCCGTCTTTGGAATATCTTCTTCCTTGATCCTCAATTGGTGATAGCCCGATCTCAAATCAATCTTAGAAAAGACTGATGCCTCTCTCAGATGATCAAGTAGATCATCAATCCTGGGTAGTGGGTATTTATTCTTCACCGTGGCTTTATTCAACAGTCGGTAGTCTACGCATAATCTGAGACTACCATCCTTCTTCTTAACAAATAGTACTGGCGCTCCCCACGGCGAAACACTGGGTCTAATAAACCCTTGATCCAATAACTCCTGGAGTTGTCTCTTCAATTCCTCAAGTTCCACTAATGCCATCCTGTAAGGAGGTTTAGAGATCGGCTGAGTATCTGGTACCAAATCAATGGTAAACTCCAGCTCTCTCTCTGGTGATAAACCTGGCAATTCATCTGGAAAAACATCCAGAAATTCACAAACCACAGGTATATCCTCAATCCTCGGATGTTCCCGCTCATCGTCTGAGATGAGTGTCTCATAACCTTCACATGAATAATCATATTTAATATTCTCCAAAATAATGTTAAAATTCTCAAATTACTACTAGAATTCCACATATTCATTTTCTCAATACCTCAATCGTACACTATAAGGTTCAGGTAGGGAGAAAGTTACAATCTTAGTGTAGCAGTCTAAACTCACTCGATTGGTCGCCAACCAATCCATCCCCAGAATTACATCAAACCCATGTACATTCAACATGATTAGATCTGCTAACATCACTCTATCTCCTACCTTTATCTCACATCCTCTACAGATTAACTCAGTTCTCTGGGATTCACGCATAGGGGTATTTACATGTAGTATATATTCTAGAGGTTCAAACTTCAAGTTTAATCTACATGCAAAATGCTCAGAAATAAACGAATGCGTGGATCCTGAATCAATCAACACATGAGCCTTATGATTACAGACAGAGAGTGTACCTCTTATAGTTTCTGCCGAAGTGTCTGCGGTCTCCTTATCCAGGGCAAACACACGTCCCTGTGCCACAGGTTTCTTCCCTTTCTCTGTCGCAGTGGCCCGTCTCTGAGGATCCACTCTCTGAGGCTGTTGTCTAGTGGGCTCCGGAGCATGCGGTATCTGAGGTTGGGGACAGTCCTTCACTCTGTGACCCATGTCACCACATCTAAAACATCCATGGATCGACCCAGTACAACTTCCTTCATGCGATCGGCCACAGTCTCTACAAAACCTTATCTCCGACCTGACATATCGAGGGGTCTCCTTGATAATAGGATAGGCTCTGGGTCTCTCCAATCTGTCCCTCTGCACCTCAATCCTTCCTCTTCTGAAGGAACCTCTCCGAGCCTCTGTTTGGAAATGTGCTGGCCTCTTGCCCTTATCTCTATTCACCTCTCTGAGCTCATTCTGGGATTGTACCATCTCAATCCCTCTTTCAATCTCTTGTGCTCGTCTCAGAGCATCTCCAAACTCAGTAATGCATAGCCCTATCAATCTATCTCTGATGACGGGCTTCAACCCATACACAAACTTCTCTATGCGGAGCTCTTCACTCTTGAAGGTCTCTGGGTCATATCTCAATAGCGCTGTGAATTGGCTCTCATAGTCATCCACAGACATGTCACCCTGTACCAAACTCAAAAACTCAGCCTGTTTCTTTCTCTGAGCGGTCTGTGGTACATATTGGGTCCTAAAAGCTGTCTGAAACTCTTCCCAACCAATCACACCATGGTGGGACATCAAAATACCCTGGGTAGTACCCCACCAATCTCGAGCTCTCCCCTTCAGCATATAGGCACTCATACTGACCCTCTCAGCATCGGTGCACCCCAGGATATCAAATATAATTCTCAATTCCGTCAACCACTCCTCAGCCTCCGTAGGATCCTTCTTCCCCTTAAATGCGGGTGGATTCATCTTCAGAAAATCCCTTAGTCGGACCATGCTTCTATCCTCAGGCTGAGTGACGGGAGGCACTGGGGGTATGAGAGGTCCTTGTGGTGGTGTAGGGGTAGTATTCGAGGCATTAACTCCAAAGTGTTGCGCGAATAACGCTGCCATCTGCTCAAAACCTTGCCTCACATCTGTCTCAATCCGATTAAATCGAGAGTTAGGACTCTCTGGCTGTGGAACAGGTGGCGGAGGGGACTCTGCCTGCCTCCTCGAACGACCTCGTCGTTTACTCATTCTCTATCTCAACTCGTCTCCTGCGCGTACATATCACAATCGATTGAAATCTCAATCCTCAATTTCAGTTCATGACCAGACTATTACAGACACTTGGGATGTATTCTATTTCACTTAACCGACACTGACAGTAATAGAGACCCTAAGCTCTGATACCAAGAAAACTCTGTCACGCCCCGAATATGCGGAAAATAGGGCTAATTTAAAACTTTTTACTCGTTAATTCACAATTAAGAGTGCATTCCTGTGCAGTGTCATACATCATCATAACTATCATGCCTCAGGATCTCATCATGATATAATAAATACGGTATTATACACCTTACTCAATTCCAAGTAAATTAATCCTAATACATCCCATATACTGTTATACATCAAGTGTCTGCAATTACATTAATAGTCTGGGTACATGAAAAGATAAATATACCTCAAAGTACAAAATATTTAGCCTGGAGCTCGAATCCTCCACTAGCCACTACTCCGTACGTCGCAGGGAAGTCCTTATTCACTTGAAGAACTCTGGGGGGAAAGAAAAACAGGGTGAGCTTCTAAATCGCTCAGTAAAGGGGGTAGGGAACTCATTTCATAAACCAAAATGCACATCACAAAAGGTTTATTTGTATGTGAAACTCATTTGAAAACCATAGCATGAAAATACTCAAAATGACATTCTCATGTCTCAAGTCATGTAAAAACATGAAGAAAAAGGCTCACTCTAGAGCAATAACAAAGCATGTGAAAACAACGCGTTAAACGCTTTCTCAAATACGTGATAAAATCACAGTAAAAATAATGCACGTGGCACAGCCACTAAACACGCGTGGCATAGCCACTGATTTAATTTCTCACGTGGCATAGCCACAAAATAGGGTTTCTCAACGTGGCGCAGCCACCAATTTGGGGTATAACGTGGCACAGCCACCAATGGGGTATAACGTGGCACAGCCACCAATGGGGTTTCTCAACGTGGCACAGCCACCAATGGGGTATAACGTGGCACAGCCACCAATGGGGTTTCTCAACGTGGCACAGCCACCAATGGGGTATAACGTGGCACAGCCACCAATGGGGTTTCTCAACGTGGCACAACCACCAATTTTACGTGGCATAGCCACAGAATAGGTTATTCTCACGTTACCAGAACGGAGAATAATTCGGGCTTACATGCTACCAGAGCAATGCCCGGTGTGTACTCACAACTACACACCCAAGTCTTATCACATAAGACAGGTTTGCCTTCACGTAGAACTCGTAATGGTTTTTCTCTCATAAAACTCATTTAAAAATCATTTTGTACTCAACACAAAACGTAATAAAATCGAGTTCCAACTGGCAAAGCACAAGCACACATTTCTCATCTCAATATTGCCTTAACGTAGAACCCAGTTATAAACTCATAAAAACATTGGGTTCCAACCGGCTATAAAAATCATGTGCAATTATATCTCAACACAAAACACTCAACATGCTTGTTTTATAAATCACAATTCATGCTAAAATAGTTTACAATTCACATACACAAATGGTTTAGATTTCCCTTACCTCTTTGCACCTCGTATAGTGCAATCGTTTCCCCCGTATCACGGACTAGCCTCGTATTCCACTCTGGAACTCCCGAGCTGTCCAAACGATGTTAAAACATCAATACTCAATTATCTCATAACCCTCAATTCTCAAAATCGAGCATAATTGCTCATAACACCTCAAATCTCTTGATTTCTCGTAACTCAACCCTAAACTACAACCTCATTCACAATATCTCAATGTCCTACATTCCTCATGCCAATTATCTAGGCTAATTCTCCACATTGTCTATATTTTCATTTACAGCACAAATCCTCAAAATTACCGAAATTATCAAATATCTACATTACTCCAACTACATTGCAATTTCATAAATCCCTAATCCTTTCTCAACTATTTCAACGCAATGACAACCACCAATAGCATCAAAATCAGCTCAAATATCAAGATCGAGGTTTAGAAATTACCCAAAGCTTGTGAGACGCACAACTCACGCCTCGATCCGATTCGTCCTTCGATTTCCAAGTATGTTGTTCTCCCTTTGATGAGGAACAACTTTCCTTCTTGCCACAACAGCTGATTCGGCCGAAAATGAGGGATTTGGATGAGTGAGAAAGTTAGGTTTTCAGAAAAATGGGGGTTGGAAGAGAGAGAAAGTGAAATTTCAGGAGAAAACACGGGTTTCTTATATAGACTGGAGGTAGGAGATCGATCTGCCTCTTGATGAGATCGATCTGCATTTGAAATTTGGGGACGATCTGGGTAATTTTATGCCTAGGAGATCGATCTGTCGAGGGGTGAGATCGATCTCTTTATGGCTTTATGAGATCGATCTGCTCCTAAGGAGATCGATCTTCTCCCCAAACAGATTCATTTGGAGATCGATCTCTTCCTCATGAGATCGATCCTTTCTCAAACAGAATCATTTGGAGATCGATCTCTTCCTCATGAGATCGATCTTCTCTCAAACAGATTCATAAGGAGATCGATCCTCTTCCATTGGAGATCGATCTGCTCCTTAAATTTCTCCTTCCTTGTCGTTTATAACTCACCAGATCGATCTCTCCTTCTCCCAGATCGATCTGTCCTCATAGTTCATGCTTATTTTACACACTTAACATATAAATCTCCAATTATAATTCTCACAATTTACTTAGCTCAATAAATTACACTTCGAATTCTTATTACATCAATAAAATATGTCTGAAATTCTCAGATCTCACAACTAAACTTTTCAAAATTGTAAAAAAAGGAAGGAATTGGAGAAAATTAAATTAGATTTATGTTTAGAAGATGAAAAAGAATAATGTAAATGGATTTTCATTTTAGAGTAGAGAGAATTTGAGTGAAATAATTAGAATAATAATAGGAATTTAAAATGAGAGAATCGAAGTTTGAGAGAATCGAAGTTTGAGAGAATTGAAGATAAAATGTAAAGAAAAGATGAAATGATAATAGATACTTATAGGGAAAAAAGGTTTAAAAAATTAAATTTAATTTAAAAAGAAAGGTCGTTGCTCTATAAAAAAGCAACAATGTTTTGGGGTTTGACCGATTTTAGCTTGAATCAATCTGGCCTGGACTATGTCCTTACTAGGCCTGGTCTAAAAATACTGAAATCGAGTTTTGAAACCTAGTTAGGCCAGTTCGAGCCGATCTCGAACCAGTTTTGGGCTAACCTAGCTCGTTTGCCAGGTCTACTACTTAGTCATAACAAGCAGTTCGCGTGCTAGAGTTAGCATCTCCTCTTTACCTTTCTTGCTGCTTAGGCCTTTTTCGTTCCTCATTAGTTGATGATGATGATGTGGCTCTAGTGGTCCTAGGAAACGGAGTCGCATCCACTTCCTCATCGTAACGTGTGCATGACTTTTAATCAAGTAGCTAGAACCAACCCTTCATTTGGCTTTTGTTTTTAGCGACATTGTGAAGTGGAAACAAAGTGTCGAAAACTGTGATGCCTTAACCTTTTATTGAAACAAACTTGATCAATAGTGTTGCGGAGAGGAATTACCTGGAGTTATACTCTTAATGAAAGCAATAGTGTTGATGGTATGTAAAAAGATGGATGGCAATGTGCTTACGTCCACTGGGGTAACTGAGAGTTTTCCACTAAATATCTAGTGTGAACCAGACTGCTCACCAAGTACAACACTCTTGATAAGCCTGGTCAGGTGTCCAAGCGTGACTAGGGTGCAAGTATGTAAGACAGGTAATAAGGCGTAAAGTAAATACATTAGAGTCTTGGTAGGAAAGAGAGCCCAAAGATCTCTTTCCCTTGGAAAACAGGATCTATTTATAGGCAAGTGGGGAGCACAAGATCATGCCCTGAGTGATCTTGTAGAGTTTGACTTTTTGAGTAGGATCAATCTGTCTTTAAAATATGAGATTAAGGTGACTAGGAGACTGAACGGGATTCGAACTAGGCCTATTGGGCCAGGCCAAGCATGTGGTCTTTTAGGAAGAGTTCATCACTAATAGTTTATTTTAATTATACTAGCTTTTGGACTTAATAGAAATGATAAACTTAAGGCCCAAATTTTAATTAAACCTCTTAATTGTTTTGTAGTCCATAATCCAATTAAAATTTTTTAATTGAGTTGGCTCAATGCATTCTTTATTGATTAAAACATGGGTCCTATGATTTATTTAGACCTTTTAATTAAATATTCTAAACCAAACTTATTTTAGTCAAGCTCATTAACTGTTTTAATTAATTATTAAATCAATGGATTTATTAGCCTTTAAATTAAATACGTTCGAATTAAATGTGAGCCTTTACGATTTAATTAAATCACCTTAGCTAAACTCATTTAATTAAGTCAAAATTTTTAGAATTTAATCTCAAAAGATCCAAATGGGAAATTTTAAAATTTTCATATCCTGTTCTTTATATGTGACTCATTTGGCTTCCAAAATGTTGGCAATTAATTTTAAAAAATTTCATTTAAATTTAAAGATAATGAGTGGCATCTTACAATACATCATGACCATCTAAATGTTGGTAAGGTCAAGATGGCTTGACCATTTTAGTGTGCAATATGTAAGACCCGAATTTAGTTAAAAACACGAAATGAGTATGTTCGTGAAAGGAATGATTGAAATGGTCCCAAATAAAACGAAATGGGATTCAGACTGGAAATAAGGATTTAAAATGCAAAATGAATGAGTATTCGTGAAGGGAACACGGTCTAAAATTAATCCCGAACACGTGTAAGGGCAAAACGGTCAAAAGATCGAAAGTCGAAATAAATTCGATAAGAAAATTTAATTAAAAATAATGGACTTGAGAATCTTGATCAATAACGAAGAAATAATTAAATTTCGGGTTAAATTGATCAAGATATGAAGTACTGGAATTAATCAAAATTTTCGCTCGGGACAATATCCCGAAAATACGGAGAAATTATACTTAAAAAAGGGTTAAAATAAATTAAATAAATTATTTGGAATAAAAAAATTGATTTTTTTAGATATTTTTGAATATTTTTGACTATTTTAATGAATAAAATAATAATAAACTAATTTATAAATAATAATAAATAAAAATAAAATAATTAAGTTTAAAAAAAAAGAAGAAGAAGAGAAATCTAAAACATGTATCGGGGAGAGAGAAACAGATTGAAATCGAGGAATGCCGCGCGTGGCCGACCGACCCACGGTTACCAGTGATCGACGGCTCCGACGAAGGGCCGAGCAGGAAGAGGAGAGGCCGACGAAGCTCTGGGCACCGGTGACGCGCGCCGACGATGGCCGTGTTCGGTGAACGAAGGAAGAGAAGACCGCGGGGAAAACGGGGTTGATCTCGGTGATCCACGATAACTGGGGGCGAACGGTGGGTACCGACGAGTTCAGGAGGAGAAGCCGGTTCTTTTGAGATCGGTATTGGCCGGCGAAACCACTGGAATCCACCTGATCGAGAGGTGGCAGCCGCGGGGGAGAAGGAAAGATTCGTCGGCGATGTTGCCGTTTCAACCCACACCGAGGCCCGATTTTGAACCCCCAGGTGATGGCGCGTCGAATGGAGCCAGAAACGAGCCGAGAACCGGTCGAAAACGCTGTGAACGGCGGCGAAAAGGTCTGAACCGGTACGAACCAGTTCAGCAAAGGGGTGAATCGGACTGAACCGGCTTAACCGGACCGGTCTGAACCGAGTTGAACCGGACTGAACTGGTTCAGCTAAGAAAGAAGGGAAAAAGGAAGAAAAAGAGAAAAAGAAAAAAGGAAAAGAATTTTCGAGGATACACTGGACTTCGGTAAGTTGATACGAGGTCAAAAGTGACCGATTTGAATTTCAGGAAATTTATTTAAATTATATTTAATCGAAAATTAATCTGGAATTAAATATACAATTGTGCAGTTTACGACAAAGCCCGAACGAGAGCCGATTGAGCTCCGATTTTCGTATCTCGTATCATATTGGGTAAGTACATTTTAATTCCGACAATTAGAGTCCTTTAATACAGAGTTTCGATTATTTTACAAAATTTACGGATTAATTCTGTATAAAAGAGATATTAATCGGATTTACAACGTAATTACCGTAAATAGTGTACGGGCTATCCAATGAGTTTGGAACAAAGCCCGATAATTATTGGTAAGCTGAATGAGCCCAGTAAACCCGAAGAAAGGATTTAAATGGTATAAACGGGCTGAAAATGGGTCGAGGCCCATTAAGGTACGATCGGGCCCAATAAGAGTAAATTGGCCCAATTAGTTAAATCGACTATAGTAAATGTGAGAATTATGTTTATTGGGTTAAATTGACATGATAAATAATTATCTGCAGCCCCAAAGACTGGATTAGCAGCAAATCGGATCGGACGAGCCTTCGATAGTGAAATTTAGATACGCGCTCGACGAGAATCGAGGTAAGGGAATTTTGTAGGTGCATAGAGATAATTATACGTATTTTGAGGGAGTTTACAGGGTCTAGAATTTCATAAATTATATAGAAACAAAATAATAATTTTTACGAAAATCGGGGCATAAGTAAATAAAGGAAAAAGATGATTTTTGCCCCTGAGAGTAAAATTTACAAAGAGGGTAGTAAGGCAGATAAATTGCATGATTTCATGTTTTTAATGCTTTATATGAATGTATTGTTTTGATTTAAGCAAATATGCACATAGGTTGGCTATTGAATTCGTGAATTTTACGAAAGGATACCGGTTTGTACCGGTTATGATTTTAAAAGATGTTTTATCAAGATTGAGCCACCTATCGCATTTACATGAATAAAAAGAGTGCTAGAGTCCTTCTTGCACTCAAGTTTACTGATTTATTTCTCATGAAAAGTCGTACTGGAGCATTGCTCGTACGAGAAATTTGTGTGTGCACAAAACCGTGCTGGAGCTTCGCTCGCACGAGATTTTAGATATCATGATATGCATAGCGTGGTGCTGGAGCTTCGCTCGCACTAGACGTGAGTTGACATGCATATAGTCATGCGGAAGCCTCTTGTAGACTGTGTGTCACAGAGAGTTGAGATGCTCACACGTATACTTTGAGACATGGGTTGGTTATCGACATAGTATTGGGGTGGATAAGACCTATGGCAGGCACCCCCAGACTATGATATGGGTCTACGGAGTACGATGTACCGTGTATGTCACACGGAGTACGCTGTACCGTGCAGTCATGATGACTCTATGATGTTACTTGATATTCTGGCGGGTAGGACTTGACCCCACCTCCCGTTGCAGTTGTGATACCCCGCACACCGGGATCCGTGTAGCCTGGGATCACAGGGACAAAGTATGGCCATAGTCCTCGATTTTCATACAGTAACCTACATGCCTCACATGATATCATACGGTCTGGATAGACCAGGACAAACCCGAAGGAGGGGTAATATCCCGATTTATGTTTTTAAAAGAGATGTGATTTAATGAATCAAGGTATTCTCGAGAGATGGGTTTGACCTTGATGAGATTGTTTTATGATGAAACAAATGAGTTTTAACGTGATGAGTTTATGATGAAACAAATAAGTTTTAAATGTGACGAGCATGAGATGACATACAAGAGGATTTTTTCATGTTTGTTTTATATATGGATTTCATGATTTCTCTTATATGATATATACATACATGTGGCATCGTTTTAGTCATACCTCATGCTCCAAAAGTAAACGATTTTATATCATGACATTATCAGCACGTAGATAGTATAGTTATCTACCTGCTTACATTATTGCCTTACTGAGCTGTTTATGCTCACCCTTTCATTTTTCACCCCACAGGGTATATTCAGTAGAAGAGAACGACAGTAGTCATATTCGCTGCTTCTTATCAAGACCAGGTATACACATTTGTATAATTTTGTATCTGAACATATAGAGGCACAATACTGTACATGGATGTAATATTGGGGATGTATTTATTTAAAATAAATTGATATGTAAATGAAATATGAAAATGAAATGGTAAATAGGTGAGAGGTGACTAACACCGAATCATAGCCCAACTGTTTAGTAGTGTAATTATTCACGACGGGTAAGAAAATTAAAAAGCAAAAAAAATTTACTCTGATTTTTAGGTAATTTGGGTCGTGACCGAAAAGATGGTATCAGAGCTGAGTTGGCCTGATATGAGTCGGTGTTAGTAGTTAAGTAAATTTACATCCCCATGTACTGTGCAGTGTTTAGATACAATTGTGTATATCAAGATGGAACAGCAGCTAAGAATTTAGTTTCGAATGCAAGAATATAGTTTTTATAAATGATAGCCGCTATGGTAGAGGGGCGAGTACACATGCTCGAGGTCATAGAGATCGGCCTGAGAGTCGAATGAGTCGTCACATGAGACTCAAGATGAGAGTGAGGTAGAGGCTGATGATGAGCATACTCCACCGAGTCCTATAAAGAGACCAAACAGTATCGAGACACGCTCCAAAAGGATGGAGTGGAGTGTAGAAAATATTTCGGAGTTGTTTACACAGTCTATGCATGTAATGGAGGATAGGCAGGTAAAGCCTAAACAGATGCCTCGGACTATAAAGATTTTCACACCCCTTCGGTATATAGCAAAGTAAAGAAACCAATAGTTGCTGAGGACTGGGTGAGTGAGGTAGCGAAGTTGTATGGATTCTTTCGATGTATGTCGACTGAGAATGTGACTTTTAAAATAAATTTATGTTAAAGAGTCGAGGTGGAACATTGGTGGAAGTCCGCTCGACCTATCTGAAGAGTTAGACGTCCAGAGTCGACATGAGAAATATTTCTGGAAGTATTCTGATGACAGAATATTTCGAACACTACTTAAGGGGAAATTACAGGTAAAATTTCTTACACTGCCCATAGTCATTGGTTGAATGATGAGTATGAATCTCAGATTACATCCCTGGGTAAGTATGAACCCGATATTGTGGATAGTGAGAGTCGAAAAGCCCAAAAGTTCATGGAATGGCTCAAATTATTATTAGAGTTCGATTGGCTCATTACCTATGTCGAGGCAGTGTGCAAAATACAGTTGCGTGAATAAGATCATGTATTGCACGCCTCTGAGATTGGGAAAGGTAATAAGGGCCGAAATAAAGACAGAAGAAAATAGAGAATAACAGAGATGTCAGAGCGGAAAAAAAGACCAGTTGGTAAGACATTAGAGCTGATGAGTCACGGGGTAAGATGATTGGTAAGGCCCCAGTGTATCCGATTTCAACACTTATGAGGGGCATTGTGATTGGAGGACCCCAACCTGCTACGAAGCAGTGTAGCAGTGTAAGCACTGTAAGCAGTGTGGGATGTGTGGTGGATACCACAGAAGGAGGGTCTATACCTACACTGTATTGATGAAAATGGTCGTTAAGTGTGGTAAGACGGACCATTAATTTTGATTGCACAGAGTTGGGCGAGATCGCCCCACAGAAAAGTAAAGAGATAGAGAAAAACTTCATTGGTATAGCTGCAATGAAAAGGGAGGCCATAACCGAAAAGAAAAAGGAAAGTAGGCTGTTGGACGAAGGCGAGAGGATGTCTTGGACCAGGACACTATTGATGTTTCATGGATCTGGTGAAAGATACCACACTAGTTAAGAATAGTGAAGTAATTAATTTAATTAATCCTGGTGCCATGTATTTAGTCATACCGCCTTCAATTGTATATAAGTTAGTAAAAGACGTGAATGCCTACACCTATGGGCACAATGTTGATAGTTAGTACCCCAACGAAGGAGGGTTAACTAACGAAATAATTATGAAGAAATTATAAGTTGAAAACGGGGGAAGAAGTATAAGTCAGCCGATTTTATTCAATGGAATATGAATAATTTGAAATAATAATTGAGAATAAAGTAGTCGGCTACATATTATGATGTTCAGAGTTCTGTTCTAAGATAGTGATATAATAACACCTGGAAAGTATACAGTAAGTTTTGACAAGTAATAAAAAGGGGTGTAGCGATTGAAATTAAAGGAGAAAATGATTGTACTCACGGAATGAGTAATAACAGAATTTTGTTATAATTGATATACGAAGGAGATACTCCTTAAGATATGTTTGATCCTAAATACAAGATGTACTAGAGTAAGAGGCGTATGTAAGGTAAGAACATTTTTACGATATGAAGTCATTGGGATTAAAGCGATAAGTAGTAAATATGAATTATAACCAAGGATAAGGGTGGATATAACCATAACTAGTCCTTGTGGTTAAGTCTAAGGGTTAATAAAGGTATTTCAAAATACCTCCCCGCTTGAAGACTTGACAACATCTAAAAGTATACACGAAACTTATAAATTGAAAGCGATAGTCGTAATATATATACTTTTAAAATTAGGGTACCTTTAATGGTCCAATAAGAAATATAGAATTCGATTAATCAGGAAAGTTTAAAAATTTAAAATTTTATAAAAGCCGTTAATATAAGAAAAGGGAATGACGCGGGTTAGTAGTTTCAACGGAAGCGATTTTGAAATGACATTATACGTTTATGCGTACATAGGTCAAGGATATGAGTAATTGAAATATTCAGTAGAAGTCAACTACGACAAGTTATTTAAATTTTACCTGGACCGATTTGTCATCATCCATATTGATGATATTTTGGGTGTATTTAAAGTCCAAGGAAATCATAAGCAACAATTGGAGATTGTTTTTACAGATGATTTGTGGAGAGTTCTTGGAGTAGACTACTTCATTGACATGTTTAACTTAGAAAAAGTTGTATTTGAATGGAATGATAGATGTGACATGAATTTCGGTGTAGTGAAGTATAAACTGACCACCGCATTTATTCCCACCATACCCAACAGATTAAGAGGTTTTTCATGAGTCTGTGGATACCTCAAAATAATGAATGGGCTATGTATTGATGCAAAAGGGGAAGTTAGTCGATTATGAAACCAGACAACCCAAGGATCATGAAAGGACTATCTGACCCATGATTTAAAGTTGACAGTGATAGTGGTATTGAGTATATGACAATACTATGTATACGGTGAGAAATTTTGGGTATGCACTGATCATAAAAGCTCCGAGTATCTATTTTTACAGAAAGAGTCAGATATGAGAACAAAGAGGGTTAGAGCTTCTGAGAGATTATGATTGTGAAAATTGTACCACCCAGGAAAGGCTAATGTAATGGCTAATGCTTTGAGCAGAAAGAGCCTCGGGATGGTATAACATATAATGGTCAAGGAGCGTGAGCTGCTAGAGCAGTTGTGAGCCTCAGTAGTGATGTGATCCTTTCTGATGATGACAGTGATTATGTGACAGCTAGCCTGAGACTAGAACCGGATGAGAGTGCCCAGATTTGACAGGCTTAGCGTGATGATCGGCATGGTGTCGATAGTATGGGTAAAATTCAGATGGGTACAGTGATAAAGTTCACAGAGAGTGATAATGGCTTACTGAGGTTCAGAGACAGTGTAAGTACTCCCCAGGACCACAATGATGAGATAATGTTATTGTCATAAGCTCACTCTTTGGGATATACAGTGTATCCGAAAAGTAATAAATATATCGAAATCTTAGAAAGGTTATTGGTGGTCAGATGTAGAAAGAGATATTGTGGAGATTATGAAGAAGTGTCTCGTATGTCAGCAGAGTAAGGTAGAATAATAGAAGTTTGCAAGGGTATTGCAGTTTCTACCTATTTTGACACGAAAATGGGAACAAGTTATCATGAATTTTGTGATGGGTTACAGAGGACCCGGATGAATCATAAAGCTATCTGGGTGATAGTCGATAGATTGACTAAGTCTACCCACCTTCTGATTATGAAATCCCCAGATACTCTGAGTGTGTAGGCGAATTTGTGTATGGAAAAATTGTGGAATACCAAGTATTTTCCAGTGAGCATTGTATCATATAGGGATTCTTGCTTCACTTCTCACTTCTGAGAATATTTTTCAGGAAGCTATGAGAACCCGACTGAGTGTTAGCACAGCTTTCTATCCTCAGACAGATGGTCAGTCAGAGAGGACTGTACAGGTTCTGGAGGATATGATAAGAGCGTGTGCCTTTTATCTGATAAGCTCCTGGGATGATCAGTTGTCACTTGAATATCGGGATGACTTCAGATGAGGCATTGTATGGCCGTAAGGGTTATTTCCCCGATTTGGATAAAAAGAAGTGGGTGACAGATAGAAAATTGTTCCCGAATTTGTAAGACAAATCTCTGAGGATGTTTAATTAATTGTGAAGGATTAAGAACACCTCAGAGCAGATAGACAAGCTATGCTGACAAGAGACAGAAACCATTGAAATTCACCAAGGGTGAATTAGTATTGTTGGAAGTTATTGGTCCTAAGGACATAAAGAGATTTGAAGAGAAAGCAAATTGAGTTTCATTATATTGAATCCTTTGAGAAATTGGACAAAGTGGGAGATAAGACCTGTAGGTTGGCATTACTACCTAAATAAACAGGCATCCACAATGTGTCCCATCTTATAATGCTTCGAAAATATTATCCGGACCCAGTGTATGTGATAAGATATGAGCTTCAACAGTTTAGCTCAATGAAAGTTTAACGTATGATTGGAAAATCAATTCGGGTATTAGATGGAAGGAGAAAGTGTTGAGGTTAAGACGATCTCCCTAATTCAAGTCCTTTAGTAGTAGTACACTCCAAAAAAGTCACATAAGAGTTAAAGAGTATGATATGAGTGAAATATTCTGAGTGATTTACAGACTAACTTGGTTCTAATTTGGAGGACCAAATTTCTTAAGTGGGGGAGATTATGTAAGACCCGAATTTAGTTAAAAACACGAAATGAGTATGTTCGTGAAAGGAATGATTGAAATGGTCCCAAATAAAACGAAACGAGATTCAGACTGGAAATAAGGATTTAAAATGCAAAATGAATGAGTATTCGTGAAGGGAACTCGGTCTAAAATTAATCCCGAACACGTGTAAGGGCAAAACGGTCAAAAGATCGAAAGCCGAAATAAATTCGATAAGAAAATTTAATTAAAAATAATGGACTTGAGAATCTTGATCAATAACGAAGAAATAATTAAATTTCGGGTTAAATTGATCAAGATATGAAGTACTGAAATTAATCAAAATTTTCGCTCGGGACAATATCCCGAAAATACGGAGAAATTATACCTGAAAAAGGGTTAAAATAAATTAAATAAATTATTTAGAATAAAAAATTAATTTTTTTAGATAATTTTTGAATATTTTTGACTATTTTAATGAATAAAATAATAATAAACTAATTTATAAATAATAATAAATAAAAATAAAATAATTAAGTTAAAAAAAAAGAAGAAGAAGAGAAATCTGAAACATGTATCGGGGAGAGAGAAAAAGATTGAAATCGAGGAATGCCGCACGTGGCCGACCGACCCACGGTCACCGACGATCGACGGCTCCAACGAAGGGCCGAGCAGGAAGAGGAGAGGCCGGCGAAGCTCTGGGCACCGGTGACGCGCGCCGACGATGGCCGTGTCCGGCAAACAAAGGAAGAGAAGACCGTGGGGAAAACGAAGTTGATCCCGACGATCCACGACAGCTGGGGGCGAACGGTGGATACCGACGAGTTCAGAAGGAGGAGCCGGTTCTTTTGAGACCGGTATTGGCCGGCGAAATCGCCGGATCAAGAGGTGACAGTCACGGGGGAGAAGGAAAGATTCGCCGGCGATGGTGCCGTTTCAACCCACACCGAGGCCCGATTTTGAACCCCCAGGTGATGGCGCGTCGAATGGAGCCAGAAATGAGCCGAGAACCGATCGAAAATGTCATGAACGATGGCGAAAAGGTCTAAACCGGTACGAACCGGTTCAGCAAAGGGGTGAACCGGACTGAACCGACTGAACCGGACCGATCTGAACCGGGTTGAACCGGACTGAACCGGTTCAGCCAAGAAAGAAGGGAAAAAGGAAGAAAAAGAGAAAAAGGAAAAAGGAAAAGAATTTTTGGAGATACACCAGACTTCGGGTAAGTCGATACGAGGTCAAAAGTGACCGATTTGAATTTCGAGAAATTTATTTAAATTATATTTAATCAAAAATTAATGCGGAATTAAATATACAATTGTGCAGTTTACGACAAAGCCCGAACGAGAGCCGATTGAGCTCCGATTTTCGTATCCCGTATCATATTGGGTAAGTAGATTTTAATTCCGACAATTAGAGTCCTTTAATACAAAGTTTCGATTATTTTACAAAATTTACGGATTAATTCTGTATAAAAGGGATATTAATCGGATTTACAACGTAATTACCGTAAATAGTATATGGGCTATCCAATGAGTTTGGAAGGAAGCCCGATAATTATTGGTAAGCTGAATGAGCCCAGTAAACCCGAAGAAAGGATTTAAATAGTATAAATGGGCTGAAAATGGGTCGAGGCCCATTAAGGTACGATCGGGCCCAATAAGAGTAAATTAGCCCAATTAGTTAAATCGACTATAGTAAATGTGAGAATTGTGTTTATTGGGTTAAATTGACATGATAAATAATTATCTGCAGCCCCAGAGATTGGATTAGCAGCAAATCGGATCGGATGAGCCTTCGATAGTGGAATTTAGATACGCGCTCGATGAGAATCGAGGTAAGGGAATTTTGTAGGTGCATAGAGATAATTATACGTATTTTGAGGGAGTTTACAGGGTCTAGAATTTCATAAATTATATAGAAACGAAATAATGATTTTTGCAAAAATCGGGGCATTATAAAGGAAAAAGATGATTTTTGCCCCTGAGAGTAAAATTTATAAAGAGGGTAGTAAGGCAGATAAATTGCATGATTTCATGTTTTTAATGCTTTATATGAATGTATTGTTTTGATTTAAGCAAATATGCACATAGGTTGGCTATTGAATTCGTGAATTTTACGAAAGGATACCGGTTTATACCGGTTATGATTTTAAAAGATGTTTTATTAAGATTGAGCCACCTATCGTATTTACATGAATAAAAAGAGTGCTAGAGTCCTTCTCGCACTCAAGTTTACTGATTTGTTTCTCATGAAAAGCCGTACTGGAGCATTGCTCATACGAAAAATTTGTGTGTGCACAAAACCGTGCTGGAGCTTCGCTCGCACGAGATTTTAGATATCATGATATGCATAGCGTGGTGCTGGAGCTTCGCTCGCACTAGACGTGAGTTGACATGCATATAGTCGTGTGGAAGCCTCCTATAGACTGTGTGTCACAGAGAGTTGAGATGCTCGCACGTATACTTTGAGACATGAGTTGGTTATCGACATAGTATTGGGGTGGATAAGACCTACGGCAGGCACCCCCAGACTATGATATGGGTCCACGGAGTACGATGTACCGTGTATGTCACACAGAGTATGCTGTACCGTGCAGTCATGATGACTCTATGATGTTACTTGATATTCTGACGGGTAGGACTTGACCCTACCTCCCGTTGCAGTTGTGATGCCCCGCACACCGGGATCCGTGTACCTTGGGATCACAGGGATAAAGTATGGCCATAGTCCTCGATTTTCATACAGTAACCTACATGCCTCACATGACATCATACGGTCTGGATAGACCAGGACAAACCCGAAGGAGGGGTAATGTCCCGATTTATGTTTTTAAAAGAGATGTGATTTAATGAATCAAGGTATTCTCGAGAGATGGGTTTGACCTTGATGAGATTGTTTTATGATGAAAAAATGAGTTTTAACGTGATGAGTTTATGATAAAGCAAATAAGTTTTAAATGTGACGAGCATGAGATGACATACATGAGGATTTTTCCATGTTTGTTTTATAAATGGATTTCATGATTTCTCTTATATGATATATACATACATGTGGCATCGTTTTAGTCATACCTCATGCTCCAAAAGTAAACGATTTTATATCATGACATTATCAGCACGTAGATAGTATAGTTATCTACCTGCTTACATTATTGCCTTACTGAGCTGTTTATGCTCACCCTTTCATTTTCCACCCCACAGGGTATATTCAGTAGAAGAGAACGACAGTAGTCATATCCGCTGCTTCTTATCAAGACCAGGTATACACATTTGTATAATTTTGTATCTGAACATATAGAGGCACAGTACTGTACATGGATGTAATATTGGGGATGTATTTATTTAAAATAAATTGATATGTAAATGAAATATGAAAATGGAATGGTAAATAGGTGAGAGGTGACTAACACTGAATCATAGCCCAACTGTTTAGTAGTGTAACTGTTCACGACGAGTAAGAAAATTAAAAAGCGAAAAAAATTTACTCTGATTTTTAGGTAATTTGGGTCGTGACACAATATCTCAGTGTAATTTAATCTTTTCATCATAATATCTCCTAAATAGCTAAAGTTTGGTTCAGTGTTTACTTTACATTGATTTCCATATTTATCTTTAAGTTTCAAATATTAACTCCTTTTAGTATGTGCTTTGGCCAAAGACTTTATGAGTTAGTACGAGTTAGGATACAAGCTGATTAATCCTTATCTTGACTACTCATCCACCTTCACATGTTTCAAACAATATCTAAAAACACCATTTTAGGCATTTGGCAATCCAAACCCGTAAAGATGAAATCAAGTATCATAGAACACATATAAGATTACTGAACATGTCAAGTCAGCAGATCACTTACACTACTAAAGTGTAGGAGTATTTGAAGTGACACCACCAAATAAAACTCCTACTTCGGTGTCGATATAAGCTCTACAAACCATTCAAGATTTGGCTGTGATTGATACTATTTGGTATTTCATGTCAGCAATATTATTATTTGTTTTAAATAATAATATTACGGCATCTCCTTGTCCATGTATATTAGAATAATTATGATTATTACACTTATATAGATAAGGCCCTTGGAACATAATGGCCATCCTAGGGAATTATAAAGAGTTAAAGTTATGAGAATCCTTATGCATCAAGACTTTGTTCCTAAAATTGTTCCTAATCATTGTATTATCGAGACAAGGCATTTACAATGCTCAAATACTGGTTCATGCTAAGTTTCCTTGCTTCTAAAGTAAGCAACTAATCTCTTAGGTTGAAATATAGTGATATTTGGGGATAGCATGTGAATGATTATCAAAGAATAAGTTCACTGAACATGGCTCACATCGAGAGTTCCATTTTGTAGTATCATTCAAGTGTCTATGGAACATATATATCAGTAGTCTAAGTAATCTTTTGACTTAATATGCCAAGTCACCATATATGTGAAATGTCATACTTGGATTTCACCCTTAAGGGTTTGGATTGCCAAATTCCTAACCAGGGTGCTTATGGGTATGACCCAAATCATATGAAGATGGATAAGTAGTCAAGATGAAGATTCACCGTCCTAAATGATTTAAGAGACAATATCTTAGTCATCCTAACTCAAATTAACTCTCAAGTCCTTGCCCAAGGCAATATAAATTGTTGAGTTAATGTTGGTAGCACAAGGACAAAAATGAAAATGTGTATGAAGTAAACACTGCACTACACCATGCTTTATCCATTTTCGAGATACTATGATGAAATGACCAAATTGCACTAGGATATTACACACTGAATAGGTTATGTCAAACTATTTGACCTTTCAAACATTTAGATAGTCATGATGTATTGTTAGATGTCGCTCTTGATTTATGAATTGAATGAAAATTTTAATTCATTGCCAATATGTTTGAAACCTAATGGGTCACACACATAGGTGTAGCTAATGGCTTAAAATGAATTGAGTTGTTTTGGAAATATAGAATTTCTTGTTAGGCTTATTATTAAACTTAATTAAATGTGTTTAATTATGTTGTAATCAAAAGTGTTTTAATTATATTATTGGACTAAATTATAATTATAAAAGAGTATTTGGCTTGACTAAAAGGTTTAGTTAAGTGAACTTGATTAAAGAATTTACTTAAATATCTTTAATTATAATTTAGGCTTTTTCATTAAATAAATGAATGAAATTGGGGACCAAATAGCAATAATAATAAGGTTATGGACCTAAGGGTAAATATACTAATTAATGAAACAAGATTACTGTCACGACCCAAACTACCCAAAAATCAGAGTTAATTTTTCGCGTTTTGTTTATTTACTTAAATTCTTACCTGTCCTCGAATCGTGACCACACTCCACTAATAATTGGGCTGTGCGTCAATGCTAGTCCCACCATTCAATTACCATCTAACTTATTTCTTCTCCAGTCATTTATAATTGTTTACATTATTTATACATCCCCTAAAGTTACTTACAAACATGTTACTGTGCTATGCTTATGTAGATACAATATGTACAAGTGTATATACCTTATGTTGATGGGTAGCAGCGGATATCCGGAATGCAGTACTGAGTCGTCTCAACGTCTACTGGAGATTATTTGTGGGAGAAAATGAAAGGGGTGAGCACATCAAGCTCAGTAAGGCAATCCTACGAACAAGTAGGTAACCATACTACCTACATGAACGTGGTGCCATGCATAAACCACCCTTTCTCCACACATTTTAAAACAGATGATATGAGTTATGATGTTATGTAAATCAAGTTTGCACAAAAAATTCAACATGCAATTATTTCAAATCATTTCTTTCTCATTTAAAAATTTCACAATAAAGTCAGGACTCGACCCCTCCTTCGGGTGATCCTGACTCACACAAAACCATGAAAATCGGTTTACATCACACATAGATTTAAAAAGCATGGAAATAGCATCATGCACATTTAATTTAAAACCCAGTTTGATCTCATCAAAATCATCGACATGCAAGACTAGGCAACATCTGTATATCGGCAATAACCAGGACTATGGCCATATGTGTCCTCGGGAGTTCCTCTGCTACACGGATCCTAGTGTGCGGGTTCTCACCATGATCGGGAACCGCCCGAGAGGTGGGTCAGTCCATCTCGTCAGTCTTATCCGATCCCACGCATCCGAAGATGCCAACGTATCACAAAGATATCAACGTATCACAAAGATACTACACGGTACATCGTACTCCATGCTACTTGCATGGTACATCGTACTCCGTGGACCCCCAGCCTTATCCCTCTTTCGGGCTCATCAGGTTGTTTTAACATTAAACCGTATTGCCATGTCTCAAAACGCACGTGCAAGCCTATTTAATCGGTGACACATAGACTACCCGATGCTCCAAGCACGGCTTATCGCATGTTCTCATAAAATCAGTGCGAGCAATGCTCAGCACTCTCATCAAATCAAGTAAAACTAGTGCGAGCTAGGCTCTAGCACTCTGTCTCAAAAATCATATAAAAATATGGTGCGAGTTAGACTCTAGCACCCTGTCACGAAAATCATATATATATATATATAAAATCTGTTGCGAGTTGGACTCCAGCACCTATGCATGTAAGACTCTAGTGCGAGCTCTCGCTCCAGCACTAATGCATGCATCACACAAATCAAACATCGTGCGAGCTGAGCTCTAACACGTCACATGTTAATGAAAACACGTAGGCGGCTCTGTTTCCTCAAAACAATTTCCAAAACAATTTCATCGTTGAAATATGCAATGCTGTGCATTTTTCTTTCAAGGTTAGCCAGCCTACTCATGCATGCATTAAAATGTCTCCAGAACGAGCAGAAACCTCTTGTTCTTGCTCCTCCCAAATTTTTTCTAAATTTGTAAATTTTTACCCTTAATAAGGGTATTTTGGTAATTTGCCCATTCGGGGCACTAAAATTATTATTTAACCTCTAGACCCTTCAGATAATTTTTAAAGACTGCAAATGAACTTAAAATTTCGTAAAGTTACCTCTAGCAGTCCGCAGAATTCCCTTACCTTATTTTTCTATAGAGTCTGACCTTTCCTTTTCCACTGTTGTCTCGTCGCGCAGTCCGATATGCTCCTAATCAAACCTCCGGAACTGCGTATAAATATTCCTCAGGTCAGATATTATACAATTTAATTGTATTTCCTATTTTCTGGGCTTAATTTAAATCATTAGGCCCGATTGCACCTTAATGGGCCTTAATCGGCCTTAAGCCCGTTTTTCACTTAATTTTCACATTATCGAGGCCTATTGAGCTCATTGGGCCCACTAATAATTTATTGAGCCTCGTTCTAACTTTCAAAAAGCTAAATTTATTATTTACGATAATTTATCTAATTTTCCATAATTTAATTCAATTTATGCGAAATTTAAATTCATATCACGCATAACGATGTAAATTATCATAAATAAGGGTCACTTACCCGAGATTCCATGTTAGTACGTAAATCGAGGCTGTCTCGAGCTCTCGTGGGATGCCAATTGTCGAGCTACACAATTCCATAATTTTTCGGGTAAGTTTTCAGTCCAAAATTAATTAAATTAAATACTCCAAAATTTAAATCGGATCAATTTCGACCACTACTGACTTACTCGTAGCTCGATTGCATCGCCGAGATTTTTCTCCAATTTTTTTTTCTCTTTTTCTTTTTCCCTTTTTCTCCTTTTTTCCTCTCTTTCTTGGCTGAACCGGTTCAGTCCGATTCAGACCGATTCGGACCGCCGGTTCACCCCGGTTCACTCCGGTTCACTCCGGTTTACCGCCTTGCCAGTCGGTTCTCCGTCGGCTTCCACCGCCAGTGGCTCCGCATGGTTGTCCGCAGCTCGAATCTGGCCTCAGCTTCGGTCGAGGTCGTCGGAAGGTCGTCGGTCCGGCTCTTCTCCCTCGGCCGTCGGAACCCATTTCTTCCCTTGGCCGTCGTCGGTGATTCCCGTCGTTTCGTTGGCTGCTAGTGGTGCAGAAAGAACCGTCGTCGCCCGGGCTTTCAGAATCGGGCCTTAGTTCCGCCCGAATCGTCGTCGTTCGCCGCCGGTGACCATTTCTTTCCCGCGGCCTTCTCCTTAGTTTTTTGACATCCTCCGACCTCCTTACGGCGAGTCTCTGGTGTCCTGAAGATCGCCGGCCTCTCCTCTTCCTCGTCGGCTCCTCGTCGGGGGTCGTCGATCGCCGGACGGCTCGCCGGTGTCTCCTCGGTTTAGCTTCATTTTCGTTTTCTCTTCTCTTTCTCTCTCCCCGACCCATTTTCTCTCTTTTTTTTTTTTTCAGATTCACTTTTTTTTATTTATTTTATTATTATTATTATTTATTTTAATTATTACACTATTCATTAAAATACTCTATAAAAATCTAAAATATCTACAACTTATATTATTTTATTCCAAATTTAATCTATTTAATTTAATTTAATTTATTAATTACATTTTAACTCTTTTCCGGGTATAATTCCTTCGTATTTTCGAGATATTGTCCCGAATGACTTTTTGGTATATTTTTCTATTATTTTCGAGATTATTTTTCTGAACTAAAAATTTCGATTAATCCTGATTAATTCCAATAAATTAATATCTTGATCAATTTAATCCAGAATAAATTTATTTCACCTTTATTGACCAAGATTTCTTAATCCTTTATTTTTAATAAATTTTCCTCATCGAATTTATACCGACTTTCGATCTTTTGACCATTTTGCCCTTACACATATTCGGGATTAATTTAACCCGACTTTCCTTCACGAATACTCATTCATTTCGTATTTTAATTAAATTCGAGTCTTACAATTACCCTTGGGTATATAAGCAACATTATGGTTGGCCACCTTCTTACAACCCTGTAGCCCTAGGCTGAAGAAAACAACTCCTTCCTTTTGAGTGTGCTGATTTCTTCACTTCTTGTGAAAGTTCTTTGAGCTAGATTTAAAAATAATTTTCTTTCTTGTTGTCAATAACACATTGGAGATATTGGCGATGTGTTTATAAAGCACAATCTACTAGTATTGAAATGAATATAGTTCAATTCAACCTCTGTGAGTTTTATAATTGCTTGTGTGGATCACCATTAGAGGTTGAACATTCAAATGACTTTGGTTTACTATAACCTGGCCTCTGTGTGTGTAAATCAAGTGTGAGTCAAACTCTTCAGATTAAGAAATCTCCATATAAGGTAAAATTTTAAAACTTAATTGTTTGATATAACATGACTTTATTGATTTCTTGACTTTTGATCATCATGATATTTTTGCACTTATATGTTGAATATCAATTGCATAATTTTTATTTTTATTTTTAGCATGAGTTGAAACCCAACATTTAGATCTTATCCAGTGAACTTGTTCTTTAATAAGCACTCACATGTTATCCTTAAATATCACTATCGATTGCTTACTTCATAAAGTATGAAACTTAGTATGTATTGATCTTTGAATGCTGTCAATGCCTTTTCTCACTAGTACAATGACATGGAATAGTTTTTTGGAACTATACTTTAATGTATAAGGATTTCCCAAATTGTAACTACAATAAAAATCCCTTACAAGGCTTATGTTGTTCTATAGGCTTCACCTCATCTTGTGTTCATTATATCTTAGCATAATCGATTAAGATGGTAAACAAAAACCTTTCATGTTACTTCTGTAAGTGAACATGTTTTACTATGGTACCTTAGCTCTCACCAAGTAAGTTGGCTCTAGGACATACATTAACAGAATTATGCTATGAGCCTAACTACGCTAGTATCCCGAGTTTCTTGAAACTCACCACCAAGAGTGATCAAGAGCAATTCTTGATCTTGCACAAGGAAGCAAGGGGAAAAAACTTTAAGGTTTTCTCAATAGGAAAAGAAGAATGTGAAACCCGGATTTTTCCCACTATGTTCATTATTTGGACCATAAATTAAATTAAAGAGATTTAAATCGTTGGACGAAAGATACGGAATTTAAATGAGAAAAGATAGTGAGTCCGAGAAGGAAAATCGGTCTAAATTAATCCCGAACGTGTAGAAGGGTAAAATGGTCAAAGATCCAAATTTCGGTGTAAATTCGATAAGAAAATTTCATTAAAAATATGGATTTAGGAAATCTTGATCAATAAAGGAGAAATTATGGAATTTCGAGTCCAACTGGTCAAGATACGAAGATATTACGAATTTTCGTAATTTTCGCCCGGGACATTATCCCGAAAAATACACCGAAATAGTTAAAATTAAATTAAATAAATTAAATTAATTAATTAATATAATATGAGATATTTTGTACAATTTATTATATTTTATTTGATTAAAATAAAATATAATATAATAAAATATTTTGGGTATTTTTATTATTATTTTTTTTATTTGATTAAAATATAATAAAAATAATAATAAAATAAAATAAAAAATTGAAATTGGGATCGCGCGACAGTCGCGCGACCCCAAACCACCGAAGGCAACTGCCTTCTCCTCCGACGAACGGAGGAGGCTGCCGGCAAGGGAGAAGGCTCGGATGAGAGGCGACGAGGCAGGCAAACCAACGTCGGCACCGATATGCCTGGAGAAGCCGTGATCGGCGACGAAAAAGAGAAAAGGAAATCGAAAGAAAAAAAGGAGATTTGGCGGCCACCGACGACGATCAGCCCGGACCACCACAAGCCGAAGGTTCTTGAGGCGAAGACGGACCAATTGGTGGGTGAATCGGCTGGTGAAACGACCGGCAGTGCCGTCAACGGCGAAGGGGAGAAAACGACAGTGACGTCGAAGAGGAGAAAGGCCGAACCGGCCTCATCGCCGTCGATCCGAGCGGGGATGTCACCAGATTTGTGCATCGGACAGCCAGACGGACTCGCTGAAGGCTGAAACCGGCAGGGAACCGGTCGTCGGAGCTGAAAATCGGACGGTTCAAGCTGAACCGGTTCGGACCGGTTCACTGAAGAGTACTGTGCTGAACCGGACCGGTTCAGCCAAGAAAGAGGGAAAAAAAAAAGGGAGAAAAAGGAAAGAAAAAGAGAAAAAGGAAAAAGGGAAAGAAATTTTTGAGGATACACCGGACTTCGGTTCGATGATAAATCACGTATGTGAGCCTGATCGAACTTCGATTTGCGCACCATCATAAAATCTCGGGTAAGTAAAGCTCATTTACGACAATTTAATTAATTATCGCTCATTAAAAGTTTAATTTACAAGTTACGGATTAAATTGCGCATTTAGTGGATTAAATCAAGATTTTTAATTAAATCGTCGTAAATGATATACAGACTATTCAAAGAGTCTAGAAAAAGGCCTAATAAGTACTAATGGACCCAATGAGCCCAATAGGCCTCGATGAAAGAATTAATAAGTGAAAACGGGCTTAAAACGGATTAAGGCCCATTAAGGTGTAATTTGGCCTAATAAGAGAGAAATTGGCCCAATTAGCTAACTCGATAGTAATAAATATGAGGAAAATATTTATTGAGTTAAATACGATTAAAACGAGGTTTACATCGATAAAACCGAGCAAAAAGAGTAAAATCGATTAAAAGTCAACTTTTGATCAAAGCTTCGATATAATCACATATTTGGATATGTTGAAATGAATTTAAGCCATATGTGATAAATTGAACTTGTTTTGCAGCAGCTCGATCTATCGACACGTTTTACGAGGTAAATTCGAGCATCGAGAAAAGTGCTCTACATCAATCGCTAAGAGGTAAGGGATATAATTTAGAGTAGCGTTAGTACTCCTTTATCCTTACCAACTGTTTATATATGAGAATTGGATGAGATTTTATGAAATAGATTTCCAACGGTATTTAAACCGAAGCCAAAACCATTTCCCGAGTTTTCAGCATGTTTTATATATTTGAGATACATTTTACAGCAAATATGTTTATAAAAGTGATTTTTCACTTCTGAAACGAAAGTATAGTATTTCCTTGTGAGATTACGGGTTAAAGTCCCGATATGTTTTATGAAATCATGTTTTCATGATACGGGTTAAAGTCTCGAAACAGCTTTTAAACTATATTTTCTATGAAACACGGGCTAGAGTCCCGTAATGATTTATGAAAATCGGGTTAGAGTCCCGTAATGATTTTAATACACGGGTATGAGGCCCGAAATGATTTTGATAAATTGGGTAAGAGGCCCAAAATGATTTTTATGGGGTAAAAAGGCATGACATGAAGAAAGTCAGAGGATCTGGGATCGATCTCGTATGGAGACGATCGAGGATCTACCTAGCCGACGGCCAGGGAACGGGCAGGCTCTGACTTGATATGAGAAATGTGCGTATAGTCAACACTTGGAGATGCACGTGAGTTCATGCGTATAGTCCCCATTTAGTGGTGCACGAGAGATAGGGCAGCGTATGACCCTGATCCAGTCCTACGACTCCCTTGTGCTATGGCCATGAGTACTATGATTTTGTCCTACGGGACCAGATGTATGATGTCCTTCGGGACTAGTATATGAGACAATTGCCTGACCCTACACGATGAATTGACGGAATGATATATATATGTTTTCGCACATTTCATGCTACCTGTTTTATGATTTGCTATTGAGCACATATTTTTATGATGAGATTTTAAAGGTAGCCATGAGTATGTTTTACGAGATGTGCATATGACAATACGATTTCATTTCCAAAGTGATAAGCATGTTATGATATGCATGATTAAGTTTTGAGATGCTTTTTACTTGTTTACACGACGTGATATGCATACTATATATGAGTTTTACTAAAAAGATGCATGGTGTGTAAACTTATGATTTAAGCATGTTTTTACTGCTTTTATGAAATGTAAGCATCTCTACTCCAGTACATGTTTATGCTGATTTGTAAAACCATGCGTTTTACCATGTTTTGAGTATTTAAAGCTATTTTAAATGTATCTCTTACTGAGTCTAAAAAACTCATCCCCTCCTCTCCATCTCCCAGATTTTCTATAGCGAGTCTACTGCACATATGAGACTGTGGTCGTTGACAAGGTAGTCCGACCTTTCATCAGATACTTTCGTAACCTTGAGGTACAGTCTTACTTATATTCCAGACATGTGATACAGAATAGACACTATTGTATATCATAGTTGGGATGTAATAGTTGTAAATGATTTTATATATATAGAATGTATGTGATGTAATGAGATCCTGGAAAATGAAAAGATTTTAAATTTAGACATGGACAGGAAAACAATATAGTTAATGGATAAAAAGTTTAAATTAGCCCCATTTTTTCGCACTTTCGGGGCGTGACAGTTTTCTTGGTATCAGAGCAAATGTTGTGTAGTACTGTCGTGTCTAGTAATTAGAGTGTATTACATCCCAATGTGTCTATGCATGTCTGGTAATAAAGTAAGCTTACTTGTCAAAGTATGACTTGATTTATGGATTTTGTGCAAATAGTAGATTGCTAATCATTAGTGGTAGACGGGACCGTTCACAGAGACGAGTTGAACCCGCTCCACCATCTCCCCCTCAACCCGAGAGCCCTATTGATAGAAAAAGGAGGCTCGAGGAGATAGTACGGGATATGAGGGAAAGACTTACAACCTTTACCACTATGTTTACCCAGCAGTTTTGGGGTACGTACACCGGGTACGGAGACAGCTACTCTTACGCTTAATCATCCTCCCCCACCAGTTCCTTCAGTAGCCCCAGCCCTCAGCCAGCAGTTCCCCAGCATAGGGATGATAGAGAGACTCAGAGGGTGCGAGATTTCTTGAGTATGCATCCTTCGGAGTTCACAGGGCTTAAGGACCCGGTTGAGGCTGAGGAGTGAATCGTTCATATTGAGGTGATATTTCAGTTTTTGGGGTGTACTGATAGGGAGAGAGTGACTATGGCAAGTTAAATGATAAAGGGATAGGCTAAGTTCCGGAGGAGATCCACACAGACGATATTAACCGAGGATCCCTTAAAGATCACATGGAATGCTTCTTTAGTCGCATTTCGAGAGCAATATGTACCGATTGCAGCTCGAAAGAAGATGCAAGCAGAGTTGTTAGATTTGTAACAGGGAAGTTCTATAGTAGACAAGTATGAGAATAGATTTACAACCCTGATGAGATACGATCCAGAGACAGTTAGAGATCCCGAGCGCTAGATAGAGAGATTTCTGGCAGGATTGAGATCTGGGATCGGAGATAAGCTGTTGGGTCAAAATATCGTAGATTTCAGATATGCTCTGAGACGAGTCCAAGAGATAGAGAGGGGCTTGGATATTCCTTAAGCAAAGCATGATCTAAGGTGATCAGTCAGAGTTAATGAAAAGAGAGCAGTTACTTCTTGACATGATTTGATAAGGGATCAGCCTAAGAGACAGAGGTTGGAAGGACCTCAGATAAGGGTTGGTAAGCCCAAGACTACAGTTAGTGCTACAGGTATGATCAGAGGCCCTGAGATAAGAGTGTCACGGTGCAGGACATGTGGCAATATTTACACCAAACTTACCGCGCAGGTACATTTACTTGCTACAGATGCGATGAAGTAGGGCACATAATGAGAGAGTGTCCACTTATGAGATCTCAGGAACCTCATGAGGCACCTAGACAGACAGAGAGACTGACTCAGGCTCCACAGAGGAGAGCCACAGCCGCAGACAAGGGCAAGAAGCCTGTCTCCCAGGGTTGAGTGTATGCCCATGACTAGGAGACAGCAGATACATCTTTCGATGTTATTCAAGGTACTCTCCTTGTCTGTAATCATGAAGTGCATGTACTGGTGACCCAAGTTCCACACACTCGTTTGTGTCACCACAATTTACATGTAAGTTTCCCGAAGTATTCCTAGAGGACTTAATGGGATTACCACCAGAGAGAGAAGTTGAGTTTGCCATTGAGCTAATATCAGATACTCAACCCATCTCCAAGACACTTTTCCAAATGGCATTGGTAGAGTTGAAAAATTTAAAGAAGCAATTGCAAGGATTACTCGATAAGGGGTTTATAAGGCCTAGTGTGTCACCATGCGGTGCACCAATACTATTTGCCAGAAAGAAGGATGGTAGTTTCCGTCTGTATAGACTACAAGCTTTTGAATAAAGCAACAGTTGAGAATAAATATCCCCTGTCAAGGACTGACGACTTATTTGATCAGCTGAGAGGGGCTTCAGTGTTTCAAGGATAGATTTGAGATCGGGTTATCATCAGCTAAGGATTAAGGAGGCTGATATACCGAAGACAGCATTTCAGACTCGATATGGGCACTACGAGTTCCTAGTTATGCCCTTTTTGATTGACTAATGCTCCAGTTGCATTCATGAGTCTTATGAACGATGTCTTCCGAGAATACTTAGATAGATTGATGATAGTATTCATCGATGACATCTTGATTTATTTTGGATCTCGGGAAAAGCACGAATAACATTTGAGGACTATGCTTTAGAGTCTCCGTGAGAAGAAGATATATGGTAAATTTAGTAATTGTGCTTTCTGGCTAGACCATATTGCATTCCTCGAACATGTGGTATTTAAGGACGGGGTGCCAATAGATCCGTCCAAGGTAGATGCAATATTGAGATGGAAAAGACTGAGTACAGTCATGGAGGTCAGAAGCTTATTGGGATTAGTATGGCATTCCCGATGGATTGTCGAAGGGTTTTCACAGATAACAGTTCTATTAATCAGACTGACCTGTAAAGAGGTTTAGTTTATATGGTCTGAGTAGTGTGAGCAGAGCTTTTAAGAGCTCAAACATCGGTTGAATACGATACCAGTCTTGACCATTCCAAGTGGTCTGGGGAATTTGTGTTATACAGTGATGCTTCCCACTAAGGTCTCAGCTGTGTGCTTATACAGCATGATAGAATGGTAGCTTATGGATCCCGTCAGCTAAAGGATCACGAGCGTAATCATTCCACTCACGACTTGGAGTTAGCTGCAGTAGTGATTGCACTCAAGATATGACAACATTAATTATATGGAGAAAGATTTCAGATTTTCACTGACCATAAGATCTTAAGTACTTGTTTAATTAGAAAGAGTTGAATATGAGACAGTGGAGATGGATAGAGCTCCTGAAAGACTATAACTAAGAGATTTTATACCATCCTGGTAAGGCGAACGTGGCAGCTGATGCCCTGAGCAAAAAGGGTATGGTGTCCTACATGATGATTAGAGAGTAGGACTTATTGAAACAATTCAACGAACTCAGGATCAATATGGCTAAGATTGAGCATGGATATATGGCTAACCTAAGGATTGAACCCAGTATACTATACCAGATTAGAGCTGGATAACGAAACGATAAAAGGTTACTGGATATGGTTAGCTAGGCAGATGAGAGATCGCAGTCTGAGTTTACGGTCAGTGATGATGGATTACTGAGGTAACAAGGCCGTATCTGTGTGCCACATGATGACACCTTGAGACAGAGCATTGTGAAGGAGTCCCATTGTCCTAGATTCACCTTGCTTTCAATTTAGTTGAACAAGCAAGTAAGGGTGTTCAGTTCATCCGTGACAGATTGAGGATCGCACAGAAAAGTTATGCCAATGTGCGTAGACATCCTCTTGAATTTCAGGTTAGGGACTCTGTAATTGTAAAGGTGTCACTGATGAAGAGTATAGTACACTTCAAAAAAAAAAAAAGAGAGGAAGTGCTACGATTTAAGATTATTCCACTAGTAAAAGTTCTCTGGTAACACCACAAGACAGAAGAAGTCACTTGGGAACTAGAGAGCCAAATAAGGGAGAAGTACCCTCACCTGATTGATAGACCAGCTTGAATTCAGAGGACTGAATTCTTAAAAGGTGGGGAGAAATGTGAAACCCGGATTTTTCCCACTATGTTCATTATTTGGACCATAAATTAAATTAAAGAGATTTAAATCGTTGGACGAAAGATACGGAATTTAAATGAGAAAAGATAGTGAGTCCGAGAAGGAAAATCGGTCTAAATTAATCCCGAACGTGTAGAAGGGTAAAATGGTCAAAGATCCAAATTTCGATGTAAATTCGATAAGAAAATTTCATTAAAAATATGGATTTAGGAAATCTTGATCAATAAAGGAGAAATTATGGAATTTCGAGTCCAACTGGTCAAGATACGAAGATATTACGAATTTTCGTAATTTTCGCCCAGGACATTATCCCAAAAAATACACCGAAATAGTTAAAATTAAATTAAATAAATTAAATTAATTAATTAATATAATATGAGATATTTTGTACAATTTATTATATTTTATTTGATTAAAATAAAATATAATAAATATAATATAATAAAATATTTTGGGTATTTTTATTATTATTTTTTTATTTGATTAAAATATAATAAAAATAATAATAAAGTAAAAAAAATTGAAATTGGGATCGCGCGACAGTCGCGCGACCCCAAACCACCGAAGGCAACTGCCTTCTCCTCCGACGAACGGAGGAGGCTGCCGGCGAGGGAGAAGGCTCGGATGAGAGGCGACGAGGCAGGCAAACCAACGTCGGCACCGATATGCCTGGAGAAGCCGCGATTGGCGACGAAAAAGAGAAAAGGAAACCGATAGAAAAAAAGGAGATTTGGCGGCCACCGGCGACGATCAGCCCCGACCACCACAAGCCGAAGGTTCTTGAGGCGAAGACGGATCGATTGGTGGGTGAATCGGCCGGTGAAACGACCGGCAGTGCCGTCAACGGCGAAGGGGAGAAAACGGCAGTGACGTCGAAGAGGAGAAAGGCCGAACCGGCCTCATCGCCGTCGATCCGAGCGGGGATGTCACCAGATTTGTGCATCAGACAGCCAGACGGACTCGCTGAAGGCTAAAACCGACAGGGAACCGGTCGTCGGAGCTGAAAATCAGACGGTTCAAGCTAAACCGGTTCGGACCGGTTCACTAAAGAGTACTGTGCTGAACCGGACCGGTTCAGCCAAGAAAGAGGGAAAAAAAAGGGAGAAAAAGGAAAGAAAAAGAGAAAAAGGAAAAAGGGAAAGAAATTTTTGAGGATACACCGGACTTCGGTTCGATGATAAATCACGTATGTGAGCCCGATCGAACTTTGATTTACGCACCATCATAAAATCTCGGGTAAGTAAAGCTCATTTACGACAATTTATGTAATTATCGCGCATTAAAAGTTTAATTTACGGATTAAATTGCGCATTTAGTGGATTAAATCAAGATTTTTAATTAAATTGTCGTAAATGATATACAGACTATTCAAAGAGTCTAGAAAAAGGCCTAATAAGTACTAATGGACCCAATGAGCCCAATAGGCCTCGATGAAAGAATTAATAAGTGAAAATGGGCTTAAAACGGATTAAGGCCCATTAAGGTGTAATTTGGCCCAATAAGAGAGAAATTGGCCCAATTAGCTAACTCGACAGTAATAAATATGAGGAAAATATTTATTGAGTTAAATACGATTAAAACGAGGTTTACATCGATAAAACTGAGCAAAAAGAGTAAAATCGATTAAAAGTCAACTTTTGATCAAAGCTTCGATATAATCACATATTTGGATATGTTGAAATGAATTTAAGCCATATGTGATAAATTGAACTTGTTTTGCAGCAGCTCGGTCTATCGACACGTTTTACGAGGTAAATTCGAGCATCGAGAAAAGTGCTCTACATCAATCGCTAAGAGGTAAGGGATATAATTTAGAGTAGCATTAGTACTCCTTTATCCTTACCAACTGTTTATGTATGAGAATTGGATGAGATTTTACGAAATAGATTTCCAACGGTATTTAAACCGAAGCCAAAACCATTTCCCGAGTTTTCAGCATGTTTTATATATTTGAGATACATTTTACAGCATATATGTTTATAAAAGTGATTTTTCACTTCTGAAACGAAAGTATAGTATTTCCATGTGAGATTACGGGTTAAAGTCCCGATATGTTTTATGAAATCATGTTTTCATGATACGGGTTAAAGTCTCGAAACAACTTTTAAACTATATTTTCTATGAAACACGGGCTAGAGTCCCGTAATGATTTATGAAAATCGGGTTAGAGTCCCGTAATGATTTTAATACACGGGTATGAGGCCCGAAATGATTTTGATAAATTGGGTAAGAGGCCCAAAATGATTTTTATGGGGTAAAAAGGCATGACATGAAGAAAGTCAGAGGATCTGGGATCGATCTCGTATGGAGACGATCGAGGATCTACCTAGCCGACGGCCAGGGAACGGGCAGGCTCTGACTTGATATGAGAAACGTGCGTATAGTCCACACTTGGAGATGCACGTGAGTTCGTGCGTATAGTCCCCATTTAGTGGTGCACGAGAGATAGGGCAGCGTACGACCCTGATCCAGTCCTACGACTCCCTTGTGCTATGGCCATGAGTACTATGATTTTGTCCTACGGGACCAGATGTATGATGTCCTTCGGGACTAGTATATGAGACAATTGCCTGACCCTACACGATGAATTGACGGAATGATATATATATATGTTTTCGCACATTTCATGCTACCTGTTTTATGATTTGCTATTGAGCACATATTTTTATGATGAGATTTTAAAGGTAGCCATGAGTATGTTTTACGAGATGTGCATATGACAATACGATTTCATTTCCAAAGTGATAAGCATGTTATGATATGCATGATTAAGTTTTGAGATGCTTTTTACTTGTTTACACGACGTGATATGCATACTATATATGAATTTTACTAAAAAGATGCATGGTGTGTAAACTTATGATTTAAGCATGTTTTTACTGCTTTTATGAAATGTAAGCATCTCTACTCCAGTACATGTTTATGCTGATTTGTAAAACCATGCGTTTTACCATGTTTTGAGTATTTAAAGCTATTTTAAATGTATCTCTTACTGAGTCTGAAAAACTCACCCCCTCCTCTCCATCTCCCAGATTTTCTATAGCGAGTCTACTGCACATATGAGACTGTGGTCGTTGACAAGGTAGTCCGACCTTTCATCAGATACTTTCGTAACCTTGAGGTACAGTCTTACTTATATTCCAGACATGTGATACAGAATAGACATTATTGTATATCATAGTTGGGATGTAATAGTTGTAAATGATTTTATATATATAGAATGTATGTGATGTAATGAGATCCTGGAAAATGAAAAGATTTTAAATTTAGACATGGACAGGAAAACAATATAGTTAATGGATAAAAAGTTTAAATTAGCCCCATTTTTCCGCGCTTCCGGGGCGTGACAAAGAATTTTGCAAGATGCTTTACAAGGTAAGATGATAGTCATAGGGAATCCTTTAGGGATTGCCAATTCCAAGGTTATCTTTCTTCTTCCTTTGTCCCAAACCACAGGTTATTTACAAGACAAGATGTTGCAATTCTCTGGGTTTTAGGAACGGTTGTTGCCGCAATTCTCCAGGTACCATTCGTCTTGGTGGTGACCATAACACGGATATTTATAAGTTAGGGTTTTCCAATTCTAGTTCCATTAGCTTTTGGACTTCATTAAAATTATAATGTCTTTAGGCCTAAATCATTGTTAAACCATCTAATTGACTTATATGCTCCTTTTAATTGGGTTAACCCGATGTTTGCTCTTTTAATAAACAAATGGTTTTATAATTTAATTAAACCTTTTTTTATTATATTTCCTTGACCAAACTTATTTTAGTCAAGCCCATTGATTATCAATTAAATATTTAACCAATGGATTTAATTAAAGCCTTAAATTACATTGATTTTAATTTAATATGAGCTTTACGATTTAATTAAGCTATTTGATTAAATTTAATTAACTAAACACATTTAATTAAGTCCACTCAATTATAATTTCTCTTTCATAAGTCTAAATGGAAATTTTCAAAATTTTGAATCCACAATACAATTTAATCCATATGTTACTATTTGTGTATGATTCATTAGGCTTCCAACATGTTGGCAATGAATTTAAATTTTCATTAAAATTCATAGATCATGAGTACCATCTAGTAATACATTATAGCCACACAAATATTAGAAAAAATGAGATGGTTGACCAACCTTTTGGTGTGCAGTATCTCATTATAATTCAATCATTTCGTCATAATATCTTACAAAAGACTAAAAACTTGGTTCAGTGCCTACTTTAAGTACATTTTTGTATTTACCCTTGAGCTTAGATATTAACTCCTCTTAACATGTTTTGGTAAAAAAGACTTTATGAGTTAATACAGATAAGGATATACGATATCTTACCCTTTTAAGCCACTCGAGGTGATGAATCCTCATCTTGACTACTCATTTACTTTCATATGCTTTAGGTCATACCTAAAAGCACTTGTTTTAGGCATTTTGAAATCCAAAACCGTAAGAATGAAATAAAAGTATGATGGAACACATGTTAGATGACTTAGCATCTTAAGTCAAAGGATCACCTACACTACTAACATGTGGAAGTGTATTCCATTGGCAGTTAAAAGACACCACAAAATTGAACTTCCACTTCTAATTATCTTCAATGAACTTATTCTCTAATAAGCACCTACATACGATTAGCAAATATAACCATATTTCAATTTATGAGATTGATTACTTACTTAAAAAGAAGCTTAACATATACTGACATTTGAGCACTGTCAATGCCCTTTCTCGATAGTAAAATGAGCAATAATAATTTTTAGGAACTGAACTTTGATGCACAAAGATTCTTAAAATTGTAATTACATTACAAATCCCTTCCACTGCTTTTGTTTTTCCGTCGGCTTCATTGTATCTTATGTGAAACCTAAAATTTCCTAAACCTAATTTTAGTATTTAATTTCAATTTTTAGAGTTTAAGTGGATTTAACATGATTATCTTGTCTATTTTTGAATATTTAAAAAAGTTTGGATTTGTTACTTAGGAAAGTTATTGGACAAGACATTAAAGGAAGAAGGATTAACCGATTTTGAATAAAGAGGCATAATACTTACTTGATTTAGATTATTGTGACGATTGTGAAAATGATTTAGTAGACAATTTAGGGTATAGATGTGATTTTGAGTTTAGTATACTTTGGGATTTAAATGTGATTTTTGAGTAATAATTAGGAAATAGAAATGTACTGAATTATGGGTCTTTCACAATGTTTAGAAGTGATTTGACATAAAATTGGATTGTTAGGATGGTGCAATTAGGGTTGAGAAACCCTAAAATACCAAATTAGCTCTATTTAAGATTAATGAAGAATAGGTTCAGCCAAGCCCTAGTTTTTGGGGTTTGGATGTTGATTTTGGTAATTAAAAATCATAGTTAAGCCTATTAAGGGGTTAGCAGTCATTCATGGCCAACTGGGAAAAGACCAAATTTAGATCCAAAATGATGATTAAGGGTCACAATGATGAAAATAGGGCTTAAGTGAGCCTTTGGCAAAGTCCACTCGGGCTTTGATTGTACTAGAATTTTGAGGTTTGACTTTGAATGAGCATTGACTAAAAAGTCAAATGAGATTTGACTATGTGGGAATACTATGAAGCTAACTAAAGTTAAGTCGGATTACAAAATGTGTTGATCAAACAATTAAAAATCAAATGTTTGACTTTTGTAGATACATATTGACTGTGACTAAATATGGATCGAGACACTACCTCGTGAGTTTAATAAATTGTGCTAGGAGTTTATAAGTACACTAATTGAGCTCTTTTAGATTTCAATTAGTACCATTAAACATGCTCTTTTGTAAAACTCCAATAATTCTGTATTTGGCCTTTTTTCATGAAATAGTGTTATAACTTGCTTATAAATGTTTTAAGACTACAATGTGTTTTACACTAACGCTTTGAGAATGATTTTGTAAAGTATGTGATTGACCTACGTGTTTTTTACTTGATTTTAACATGTGAATCTCTTATATGGTCATTTTGCGAGTTTGATGTTTGTAACCTATTTTGTAAGCGCTTTGAAACTCTAATATTGTCACACCTGTTTTACTTACAAACGCGTTTTACTTTTGGTTGGGTTATGAGTCAATATCAATCCATGCGGTAATTCATATTAACATTTATTTATAAACAAAATGGATGAATATCCAAGGCCTTTATCTCAAAACAAGTGCAAAGTCAGACAGTGCAGTACACAGTCAACACTCGGTACAAAGCATGATTTTTCCCGTAAAATCAATAAGCAACTGGATTTAATTAGAATCAGTGATAAATAATATTTGGTACACAAAACAAGGTATAAAAAGAGCTCGGATGGAAACTTCCTGAATGGTCACCTATCAAAGGAATTTCCCTCCCACTCAAGCACGCTTAACTGTGAAACTTGTGCAGTTTTGTAAAATATAAAAATGAGCTGGCTTATCATTTTTCAGTTAAAATATCAGCATGCAGTGTATTTCAAAAAATATAGGGTTTCATACTATAGTGCAGTGCTAATGTGAATTACGATATAAGTTTAAACAGTTATATAAGGCAGGGTTGGGGTCATTTTGCTAATAAGCGTAACTTTTATGTATTACTGTATATAACTACCCTACAATTTGTATCTACTTCTAAGCAAGTAAAATGTGTACGTACAGCTATCTCTAGCAGCTTACAAATTTCCCTTACCACAGTGATAGACGGTAGTGCTAATATCCCAACATCGTTTGTCAACTGGTCTGCTTTACCCCATTCACGTCTCCTGGAGTTACAATAAATTACCAACCATTTTTATTAATTATTATAAGCCCATAGCTGCATTATTATACCTAAACTTAAGTTTTGGGCCTAATTTATTTAGGTGGGCTAAATTCACATCTTAATGGGCTAGACATTGATTTAAGTTCATTATTAAATTTTTCTTATTATTTCATAAAGAACCATGTAAGACCCGAAAATTATATCGTAATTTCTTATAAAGAATTGAAAATGGTCCCAAATTAAATGAAACGGGATTCGAATAGGAGATAAGGATTTAAAATACGAAATGAGTGAATATTCGTGAAGGGAAGTCAGGTTAAATTAATCCCGAACACGTGCAAGGGTAAAACGGTTAAAAGACCAAAATTCGGTATAAATTCGATAAGAAAATTTAATTAAAAATATGGATTGAGAAATCTTGATCAATAACGAAGAAATAATTAAATTTAGGGTTAAATTGATCAAGATATGAATTACTGGAATTAATCGAAATTTTCGTTCGGGACAATATCCCGAAAATATGGAGAAAATATACCGAAAAGGGTTAAAAATATAATAAATAAAATAAATTAAATTAAATTAAATTATTTGGAATAAAATAATATAATTGTAGATATTTTAGAATATATCTGAATATTTTAATGAATATAATAATAATAAACTAATTTATAAATAATAATAATAATAAATAAATAAATAAATAAAGAGAACTGAAAAAAAAAACGAATCGCAAACTCGCGATTCTGGGAAGGGAAAGGAAAAACCGAGGGAAGCCGAGGGCCTTTCTGATAATTCTATATTTTTATAATTATTTGTGCTTAATTTCCTAAATAATTATTTAAATCCCCAATTTATTTTGTTAATTATCTCCTTTATTTAATTAAAATTCTCATTTTTGCAGATAAATCAAATCCGGATGAATTTTGAATATTTCGGTAGAAAATGGACCGGAATTGGGCTAAAATCGAGATTGAGCTACGAGGACAACACGAGTCATGCCACCTAACACATCCAATTGGACAAGAAGACCGATGACATGGAAATATCTTTTCAAGGAGCCAATGGTGTGAAGACAAGTGGCCAAAAAAAAATGCCAACTCATCAAGGATGTGAAAATTACCATTTTGCCCCTACTGTGCTTATAAATAGGAAGATGACAATTGAAAGGAAGGCAATTTTTTTTAGGAGTAGAGGTTAGTGTAATTGTAGGAGTAGGAGTAGTATAGGAAGAGTAGTTTTTAGAATTATTTTCCTTCCTAGTTTTTTTTTTATTTTCCCATTTGTTTTACTATGCATTTTCATGTTCTTAGTTAAGCTTTGTTAAATTTTATGTTTCAATGGATAATCAATCTTTTGTTTTCATGCTCTCGGTTCCTTTCCCATGGAGTCTCTATTTGTCAAGTTCATTTCCTTGTCTTTGCTCTTCTCGGTTTTTCCTTCATTTTTCAATTTTGTTTTTATTTTGTTTTTAATTCTCGGTTTGCTTCCATTTAGTTTTATTCTTGTCTTTCTTTTCGTTAGTTGTCATCAAGGTTGTGGTGAGCTTAATTTCTTAACTCTTCACACATTGTTCATGCATCATCGAAAGAGCAAGGGCAGCAAGCATCCGAGAGGACAGAGCACACCGAGACCACAGCAGTAGACCGGGAGCATGTGTTGCCTCTGTTCTGCTCTGTTTTAAGAGCTCTCTCTCGGTGATGGCAGAAGCTGAATAGCAAGAAACGGGTCTTTTATGCTCTCGGTTCCTCTCGGCTGCAAGCAGTTGAAGACACGTCTGGGCAGCAATGCAGGTAAAGACATGCAACCTACGCATTAGCTGAGCAGAGTTGCCGAGAACCGGTGCAGCAGAGAGTCGGGCTGGAGCAGGAGCATTTTCCCTGGTCTTGTGTTGATGTTAGCAACACAGGCACAACAGAAACCGAAGCAGAAATGGTGCAGCAGCAACCCGTGACCTGCATACCGAGAGCAGACCTGGACAGCAGGAAATGAAGAAAGGGGCAGCACGAAACCGAAGCAGTGCAGCAGAAGCAGACGACTGGAACCCGTGAGCATGAAGCTTGGAGCAGGTATGGCTAGGCAGGAACGTGGGGCTGGCGTGAGGTGTTGGATTTGTTGCAGGAATGGAGCTGAACACGCCTGGCAGCAAGATGAAACCGAGGCAGAGTTGGTAGCAAACAGGCATGGACAGCAGCTACCAACCCGAGACAGACCGTGACCTGGAAATGGAAATGCAAATTGATGCATGAACAGTGTTTTGGAGGGAGTTGTTGGATAATTTAAATTGTTAAGGCCTTGTTTGGCTTTTGCATTTTGGGCATTAACTCATTTTCATGCATTTTAGTTTAGTTTATTTTCAATTTAATTAGTTAGCTTAGTTTAGAGTTGTTAATTAAATTGCATAATTATTATTCTTGCTTGATAGTGTAGAACTTAGTTTTAATTGGTTAATAGTTAATTAAATGTTCAATTAGAATTAGATTAGGGGTAAATTCATTTCATTAAGCTTTAGTTTAGTTTAAATTGCATTTTAATTATATTTTAGGTTAGTTTAATTTTAGTTTAATTAATCTTGCTTTGATATTTTCATATTTGCATTTTATTTTAATTGCGTTAATTAGTTTTAACTATTTTAATTTCTTTTGTAGGTTTTCGATTTTAATTGCTTGGAGTTTTGTAAGTACTTCTTGCTCGGTTTTATTTCTTTTATTTTCTCTATTTTAATGCTTTCCAATGTTTTTAATTAGCCTTAGTAGATCACCCATTGCAATTTCATAATTTGCTAGAATATACTTAGGGAAAAGTAACCGGTAGTTAATTAGGCTAGTCAACTTCTCTGTGGGACGATAACTCGGGACTCAAAATCTCATTATTACTTGTACGACCCGTGCACTTGCGGACATATACCCTTAGGGCTCGTCACTTTCCCCCTTCTGCCTCCACTGACGAAAATCAGCAAGGAAGTCAACCGAGCTACCCGAGCCACCACCGGCCTAAAGGAGCCACGAACGGCGGCGGTCGGCGAGAGGAACGACAGAAAACGGAGAAACCGAGAGGAAGAAACGTGAAATTCGGCAACCGGCGTTGATCTGGGCCCAGCCACCGCCAGCCGAGTGACCCCCACGTGATACCGAAGCGATCGGTGGTGGCCACGATCGGTGAAATCGATGGACGACGCCGGAATCGACGGAAAGAGGGAGAACCACCGACGCCGAAGAGGAGAACAGCCGGACCGGTCACTTTTCGGCGGCCTTGAATGAAACCAACCCCAGATCCGTGCATCGGACGGCCCAACGAAGCCACTGGTGGTGGAAGCCGTCGGAGAACCGACAGGCGAGGCCCTGAACTGACCGAACCGGAGTAAACCGGGCTGAACCGGACCGGTCTGAACTTGGTTGAACCGGACTGAACCGGTTCAGCCAAGAAAGAAGGGAAAAAAAAGGAGAAAAAAGAGAAAAAGGAAAAAGGGAAAGAATTTTCGGGGGTACATTGGACTTCGGGTAAGTCGATACGAGGTCAAAAGTGGCCGATTTGATTTCTGAAAAATTTATTTAAATTATATTTAATTGGAAATTAACCCAGAATTAAATATAATAATTGTGCAGTTTTACGACAAAGCCCGAACGAGAGCCGATTGAGCTCCGATTTTCGTATCCAGCATCATATTGGGTAAGTGCATTTTAATTCCGACAATTAGAGTCCTTTAATATAGAGTTTCGATTATTTTACAGAAGTTATGGATTAATTCTGTATAAAAAGAAATATTTATCAAAATTGCAACATAATTACTGTAAATAGTATACAGGCTATCCAATGAGTTTGGAACGAAGCCCAATGATTATTGGTAAGCTGAATGAGCCCAGTAAACTCGAAGAAGGGATTTAAATAAGTAAAAACGGGCTGAAAATGGGTTGAGGCCCATTAAGGTGCGATCGGGCCCAATAAAGTAAAACGAGCCCAGTACGTTAGATTCGATCAGTAAATGCGATATACTGATAAAGATAATTGAATTGACCCCAATTATATGGTTATATGCAGTTCCATAGACTTGGTTAACGTGCAGATGGATCGAGAGATCGAGTATTATCGAGACGAGATAAGGTTACGCGTAAATCGAGGTAAGAAAATTTTGTAGGTGCATAGAGATAATTATACGTATTTTAAGGGGGTTTACAGGGTCTAGAATTTCATAAACTATATAGAAACGAAATAATGATTTTTGCGAAAATCGGGGCATAAGTGAATAAAGGAAAAAAGACGATTTTGCCCCTGAGAATAAAACTTACAAAAAGGGTAGTAAGGCAGATAAATTGCATGATTTTCATGTTTTGATGTTTTATATGAATGTATTGCTTTGGTTTAAGCAAATTTACACATAGGTTGGCTTTTGACTTTATGAATTATACTAAAGGGTACCGGTTTGGACCGGTTACTATTTTAAAAGATGTTTTATCAAGATTGAGCCACCTATCGTATTTACATGAATAGAAAGAGTGCTAGAGTCTTTCTCGCACTCAAGTTTACTGATTTGTTTCTAATGAAAAGCCGTACTGGAGCATTGCTCATACAAGAAATTTGTGTGTGCACAAAACCGTGCTGGAGCTTCGCTCGCACGAGATTTTAGATATCATGATATGCATAGCGTGGTGCAGGAGCTTCGCTCACACTAGACGTGAGTTGACATGCATATAGTCGTGCAGAAGCCTCCTGTAGATTGTGTGTCGCAGAGAGTTGAGATGCTCGCACGTATACTTTGAGACATGGGTTGGTTATCGACATAGTATTGGGGTGGATAAGACCTACGGCAGGCACCCCCAGACTATGATATGGGTCCACGGAGTACGATGTACCATGTATGTCACACGGAGTACGCTGTACCGTGCAGTCATGATGACTCTATGATGTTACTTGATATTCTGGCGGGTAGGACTTGACCCCACCTCCCGTTGCAGTTGTGATGCCCCGCACACCGAGATCCGTGTAGACTGGGATCCCAGGGACAAAGTATGGCCATAGTCCGCGATTTTCATACAGTAACCTACATGCCTCACATGATATCATACGGTCTGAATAGACCAGGACGAACCCGAGGGAGGGGTAATGTCCCGATTTATGTTTTTAAAAGAGACGTGATTTAATGAATCAAGGTATTCCCGAGAGATGGGTTTGACCTTGATAAAGTTGTTTTATGATAAAACAAATGAGTTTTAACGTAATGAGTTTATGATGAAACAAATAAGTTTTAAATGTGACGAGCATGAGATGTCATACATGATAATTTTTCCATATTTGATTTATATGTCGATTTCATGATTTCTCTTATATGATATATTCATACATGTGGCATCGTTTTAGTCTTACCTCATGCTCCAAATATAAACGATTTTATATCATGACATTATCAGCACATAGATAGTATAGTTATCTACCTGCCTACATTATTGCCTTACTGAGTTGTTTATGCTCGCCCTTTCATTTTTCACCCCACAGGGTATATTCAGTAGAAGAGAACGACAGTAGTCATATCCGCTGCTTCTTATCAAGACCAGGTATACACATTTGTATAATTTTGTATCTGAACATATAGATGCACAGTACTGTATATGGATTTAATATTGAGGATGTATTTAGTTTAAATAAATTGATATGTAAATGAAATATGAAAATGGAATGGTAAATAGGTGAGAGGTGACTAACACCGAATCATAGCCCAACTGTTTAGTAGTGTAACTGTTCACGACGGGTAAGGAAATGAAAAAGCGAAAAATTTACTTTGATTTTTAGGTCATTTGGGTCGTGATAGACCATTATTCCATAGGTCTTCTTGTAACGCCCCGAAAGCGCGAAAAAACGGGTTAATTTTAACTTTTCAAAGCTTTTACTTATGTTGCATTCCTATCAATATCGAATACTTAATCAATTTATTTTACAAAAATTTCCCAGCCTAATGGCATATTTTGGACTTTACCCACCTGCAAAGTGCAAACGCAGTTTATATTCGTAATCCAGTTGATTTTAATTTCTTTTCTTAGTCATCAACACATCTCATCATCATAGCCATACTCAACAATATCAAGTTACATACATGTCATTAAACTGCGTAGTTACAACTCTGTTATCAACATTTACACCTAACTTACATCCCAAAATTTTTCTTTACAATAACTGTCTACGCTTTACATAATTTTTGTAAAGTAAGTATAATATACCTAAGCGATCCAAAAGAGGGTCGAGTTCGCTCGTCTACGACCGCTATGCTCACGTATAGATGTGATCATTGAAAGTACACTTAAAGGGGAAGAGAAAAGGGGTGAGCTCATCTAGCTCAGTAAGTAATGCATCAAAGCAGTGAGAAGCATAATATCAGAAAATAGAAGGCTTTGTGCCGTACTTAGTAAAAAAAATTGATGTATTCATATGCATTTCGAAAAGCATACATACTTTCAAAAAATAAATCAGATCAAAACATATTCTGAAAACTTATAATTTTTCAAAATTGAACAGACAAAAAATAAACTTTCTTTAAGGTCAAACAAACAGATACTTTTCTTCGAGGTCAAAACAAACATATAATAGAACTTAATTTCCAAAACTGATTCATATCGAAACAGATACAGAATTGGTCATTCAAATTGAAACAGATACAAAGCTTATTATTTTTCTTTCAATCAGACAAACAAGTCATAGAGACTAGGCATTTACACGTATTAACCATAAGTCATGATCATTTAACATATAGGGTACCTATGGCCATGGTAAAGAGGGATTGTAGACTGGATCAGGGTCTTACAATGCCCTACACCACTAAACAAATATATCCTAAAACTGAGAGTGGCGAATCAAAAACTTCTAGTGACATAAATACCCAACGTGGTTTGGCATGCATCACAAGGGACTATCGTTTTCAAGAGCCCAAAGGCGTGCACCACGTTGGTCCGAACTCCATACAGGCTATACATGATAGATGTCCTGATTTACATATTGCCTAAATCTAAAAAAACTTTTGAAATTCTTTCTCAGGATTATTAACCCATAAGCACATAAAATCGAGTTTAAATCGAATTCTCTTTTGACTGAAAACTCATTCCTAAAATGTGACGACTGTGTGGCACTTTGTTCTCGTGAGATTCAAGAGATGGCCCCTACAATCTTATTCAAAAATCACTTTCACATAACATATATCGTTTTTCCAAATATTTAAATATATATAGATATCTTTTCCAAATACTTATATACATATCATATATCAATCTTTCAATACATATATAAATTTAAAATCATTAGAAAACATGTTCAAACATGCTCGGAGTGTTCGGAGAATGAGCTTTTCTTCAGTTTACACAGAAAAGTAGCTTTTCAAATTCGAAAAATCTTTCTCTCTAACATTTTGGGCATACTAACTGATTTCATGAATCGAGTAGAGTGTTTAAAGGCCAATACTACTCAGAACACATCCCATACCTCTTTCACTTTGGTGCAGCGTAATTTTATCGGTTTTCAAAATCATCTCGATTAGCGTGTCGAATACATGAGCTACCCAAAATAACATCAAATCATCAAACAAAGGTTAATCTTATTTTAATACATTCAAATATGCATTTACTTTATTAAAGTTTGACCAATCTTGACTTTTTCGCCAACTTTGCTCATTTTCTCGGTTTTACCGATTTAAGTACCAGTTCAAACTATTCTTGCCAATTTTATTTTCCTAACTTCATATTCACCATCATAATGGTCTAAATACTCATTCACATTCACAATTCATGCTTATCATCAAACTCATTTTGTCAAATTTCACATTTTTCGATTTTTTGTTAAACTATGCTTTAAACCGAACTTTTTGGTATAATTTTTAACAATTATCAACCTTAAATCAAACCACATTTCACCATTTACAAAAGCATCCTATGCTGGCCGAAACCCTTAAATTTCCTAGAATTAATTCCATCAATTTTATTCAACAACAAAATCCTTAAAAATCATCAAGTAAGAACATAGTTTATCATCTTAATCATTCATCAATGACCTCTTACCTTTGACCAAAGTTGACCACTCCTATGATTCTAAAAATTGTTCCTCAACTATAAATCATCAAGTTTACATCTTAAAATCATCCAAAACAACAACAAAATCCAACAAAAAACATTTAAAATCAAGCTTTCTCTCACCTCATGAGCAGGACAGTTTCTATCCCTAACTTTCTCTCTCAGATTTCACCTAGGAATTGACCTTCAATGGAGCTGAAATTTTTATATGTTGTAGAGGAATCAAGTAGGAAGAATCAGTCCTTTTTGGTCGAAGTCATAAAGTGGTTGGAAGGGGCTCAAAAAAATCACCAAAGCAAGCTTACACAGTAACGCCTATGGCTAGAAGAAGGAGCTCGTTCTCTCAATTGGCTAAGGTTTTCGGGGTGATTCCAAGGGACACTTCAAGCTTAAGGAGTTTAGATTTAATTTTTAGAAGGCTGAAATTTTTGGGCCTTGGATGGGCCTCAACTTGCTCCAACATTGCTGGTTGTCCAATTTCCTGAAAACAGAACAGCCCATGGCCTGATTTGAAAAATCCTTAAAAAATATTTCTAATCCAATTTCTTCCAAATTCACTTCTCTAATGTTTTATTATGTCTCTAGTATCCCTCAAAAAAAATTTTGGGTCACTTATTTTAGAAATTTTCCACGATTGAGCTCATTTTACTCGATTTGATCAATACTAAACAAAATGGCTTTAAGTTTTTGCTTTACTTTAAAAATTCATTTGAACACCGAAACTTCATTATTTCTACTTGATTTTAATTTCCCAAGTCAATATTACCTTATCCTAACTTTCTATGGTCTCAAAATAATTTTCTTGAATTTCTATAATTTATTCCAAATTTATTTCCTTAAATAGGTTTTTTTTCTCAGTTTATCGTAAACTCGAGTTTCATTAGCTTTTTCACTTTCATTAGTTTAGTTTTCACTTCCCAACATCATTTCATGAACATGTACACAATTCTTAAACAAATTCTAGAGCTCAAAGCCTTACCTCGATTTTCTTGCTACTGGGCTCTATTCCACAATCCCGAGTGCTTTTATCACTTTGGGTCTGTTTACATTATTCCAAACACTTAGTTATTTCTTAACTTTCAATTACTTACTAATATGGAAATTTTAGATTTTACACTTTTCTTGGATCGTGGCCCACTAACCTATGAATCTATTTTGGGTTGTCCATCTTATCTTCTTAAAGGCCCATTAATAATCTAAAACTCATTACATAAACTAAAGCCTATTGTTATCTCATTATGGCATTTCTACAATCACTTAGTTTACACCTCTTAAGCCCATCAACAGTACTTGTTTTCAGTTCATTGAAGCATTTTTATAAACACCTCATATGCATGAAAATCTCATAGTATTTCTTAAATTTAATCCCTCCTATTATTCTCATCTTCATCTCAATTCAACAATCTACATATAAGCTAATTAAATCACAAACCATGTTTTTGTCAACTGTCACGACCCAAAACTACCCAAAAATCAGAGTAAATTTTTCATTTTTCTTTCATACTTATCTGACCTCTGATTGTGACCAACCACTGTTGGCTCTACCGAGAGGGGGGGTGAATCGGTTTTTCTAACAATTATGGCAAATTAAAAATTAATCACAATTTAATCACAAATGATAATGAGCAATATAGTAATTTAATGCAAAGTAGGGAAGAGAGAAACAAACACAATCGTTTATAGAGGTTCGGCCAAACTCTTGCCTACGTCCTCTCTCCTTGACTTTCTTGTCAAGTGCTTTCTTTCTCTCTTTCAATAGAGCTTACAATATTCCTTTTACAGGTTAAGGAATAACCTCTCTACCCTTAGCAATACAGAAATGTATTCACCCTTTTTACAATGTCTCTCACTGAGGAACAATCCTCTTTTCTTTTTGGGTATAGATGAATACAGAATAAGGCTTTACAATGGGTAGTGCTAACAAAGCTTGTTGCACTTAAGCTTGTACAATGAATTTCAATTAATGAGCAATAGGGACACAAAGAATGAATGAATTAAAGCTTGAGAATGTTTGGAATGTTCAGCAATAGTGTCTCTATTCTCTTTGTCTTCAATGCTTGGTTAAATACTGAAGGATTGGTAGTTGGAGCATTAAATGCTATTTTTCCCGTTGTGATTTGCAGAAACTAGCCGTTGGGTACCTCCAGTAGAGTGCCAGATCGATCTGCCATCTTGGCCAGATCGATCTCTTAGTTATAAATCCTGCAAGATTGAAGCACAAATACACAAGGAGATCGATCTCATAGGTTAGCAGATCGATCTGTTAGTTTAAAAATAATGAGGCAGATCGATCTGTCGAATAGCCAGATCGATCTCCTAATCTCTCTGTTTGAGGCAAGATCGATCTCCAGATCGATCTGCCATGCAATCTCGTAGAGAGGAGATCGATCTCTCAACAACATAGATCGATCTCTTTAGCTCTCTTACTTTGAGGAGATCGATCTCTTCCTTACCAGATCGATCTCATAAGTTCTCTGTTTGAGTGTGGATCGATCTCTCAGATCGATCTATAGTCTTAAGCTCTTAAGGGAGATCGATCTCTTCCTAGACCAGATCGATCTCTCAACTCTAGCTTTATCCAGATCGATTCTTAACCCTTGCAGATCGATCTCATTCTACCTAAGTCCCTTTGTAAAGGTTTAAGGCTTGCCAGATCGATCCCTTCCATTATGAGATCGATCTCTCATCAAGTAAAAACCCAGGAGATCGATCTCTCATCAGCCAGATCGATCTCTCATCAGCAGAACTCTAAGTTCTGGTACTAATAACCTCTAAACATGTTTCTATATCAACTTAATATTATCGAATTAACTTGTTTTGTCATTTCAAAATACATTAACTCAACAACCACAACCAATAATTGGGCTGTGTGTCAAGGCCCATATCATCACCATACCTTTTACAGATAGTGCACAATTTAAATTAAATATAAACTCATACGTTATGCACTAATTTCTTTTCATTTCTTTACAATATGTACCCAGTCTATACATCCCAGTGTTAATACAAAATATAGTACTGTGCTTATGTTATTTAGATACAAAATATATAACGTGTATATACCTCAAGTGATGGGCAGTAGCGGATAATTGGAATGTAGTACTCAATCGTCTCAAAATCTACTGGAAATGACCTGTGTAAGAAAATGAAAAGGGTGAGCACATCAAGCTCAGTAAGGCAATCCTACAAACAAGCAGGTAATCATACAACCTACATGAACGTGGTGCCATGCATAAACCACCCTTTCTCCACACATTTCAAAACAGATACTATAATTCATGATGTCATGTAAAACAATTTCATATATGGATTTCAAAAAGCATGAAAAACTCAACATGCAAATCCATTTAAATCATTTTATTCTCGTTAAAATTTCACAACATAGCCAGGACGCAACCCCTCCCTCGGGTGTTCCTGACTCACACAAAACCATGAAATCAAATGCTTTTCAAAGTAATAGTAACATGCGACACAATGAATGTCATGTAAAACCAGTTTACATCACGCATGGGTTTAAATAGCATGGAAATAATGCCATGCAAGTTCGGTTTAAAACCTAGTTTCATTCTCATCAAATCACATCTCAGTCAGGATTCAACCCCTCCCTCGGGTGATCCAAACTCACACAAAAGTTCACAAAACATGATTTTCAAAACATCAAGTAACAACATGCGAGACTTGGCACTATATATCTATATATATATATATATATATATATATATATATATATATATATATATATATCAGGAAAATAACCAGGAGTATGGCCATATACTCATGATCCCACTGCTACACGGATCTCGTGTGCGGGGTCTCACCACTATCGGGAACCACCCCGGGAGGTGGGTCAGTCCATCCCGTCGATCTTGTCTAATATCTCGCATCCGAAGATGCCACATAATATATATATATATATATATCAGGCAAATAACCAGGAGTATGGCCATATACTCATGATCCCACTGCTACACGGATCTCGTGTGCGGGGTCTCACCACTATCGGGAACCACCCCGGGAGGTGGGTCAGTCCATCCCGTCGATCTTGTCTAATATCTCACATCCGAAGATGCCACATAATCAATCCCAGCACGGTACAGCATACTCCATGCTATTTACACGGTACAACGTACTCCATGGACCCATATCTCATATCCACAATCGTGCCTGTCTCAAAACGCATGTACGAGCATATTTAATCAGCGTGACACACAATCTACCCGACGCTCCAAGCACGGCTCATCGCATGTCTCATAAAATTAGTACGAGCGATGCTCCAGCACTCTCATAAAATCAAGAAAATCTCACGCGAGCTAAGCTCCAGCACGCGTTTCATAAAAATCAATTAAAAATCTAGTGCAAGTTAGACTCCAGCACCCTGTCACGAAAATCATATGAAAATCTGGTGCGAGTTAGACTCCAGCACCAATGCATGTAAAACTCTAGTGCGAGCTCTTGCTCCAGCACTAATGCATGCATCACATAAATCAAAACTCGTGCGAGCTGAGTTCTAGCACGTCACATTTTTATAAAATTACGTAGGCGGCTCTATTATCTCAAAACCATTTCTAAAGGAAATCACATTGTTGAAAATATGCAATGCTGTGCATTTTTATTTACAAGTTAGCCAGTCTACCTATGCACGTGTCAAAACACCTCAAAAACAAGCAGGAACCTCTTGTTCTTGCTCCTCCTAACTTTCGTAAAGTTACCTCTAGCAGTCCGTAAAATTTCCTTACCTATCACGCGCAAACTTATCCCGTCTCGACCATATCAGGTCTCTCAGTCCAATGCTCCAGACCAAGTCTACGGAGCTGCAGATAACCACGTATTTGAGTCAATTCTAATATATTTATCAGTATTTCACTCTTACTGATCGAATCTAAAGCATTGGGCCCGATTACCCGTTAATGGGTCTCGATCCATTTTCAGCCCGTTTCCACTTATTAAATCCCTTCTTCGGGTCTATTGGGCTCTCAATACCCATTAGGCTTCGTTCCAAACTCTTTGGATAGCTCGTATATCATTTAGGACAGTTAATTCAAAAATTCAAATATAATTTATTTTATGCAGAATTTAATCCGTAAAATCCATAAAATAATCTTAACTCTGCAGTAAGGACTCAAATTGTCATAATTAAAGTGTACTTACCCAATACTATGCGGGGTACAAAAATTGGAGCTAAATCGACTCTCGTTCGGGATCTGTCGTAAAACTGCACCATTAGATTAATCCAGGTTAATTTCCATTAAATAAAATATTAAATTTATTTTCGAAATTTACCCGTAGGTCAATCTCAACCATCGATCGACTTACCTGAATCTCGAGTCGTCCCCGATAATTTTCTTTCCTTTTTACCCTTTCTTTCTTTTTTTTTCTTTTTTTTCTTTTTCTTTTCTTTTCTTTTTCTTTCACCGAAATCAACCGTCGTCGGCGTGCGTCACCGGTGCCAGAGTGTTCGTCAGACTGTCCTCTCTCTTCTCCGATCCTTGCCTGGTCTCGTCGGTGGCTCGAGTCATCTTCCTCGGGTTTCAGCTTCGGTTTTCAGTTTCTCTCTCTTTGAATTTTTTAGATTTTTTTTTCTTTTTATTATTATTATATTATTATTATTATTATTATTATTATCATTTATAATTTATTTTATTATTATTATTATAATCATTAAAATACTCTTAAAAATCTCAAAATATCTACTAAAATTATATTTTATTTAAATTAATTTATTTAATTTATTTATTATATTTTAACCATTTTTTCGGTATATTTTCACCGTATTTTCGGGATATTGTCCCGAGTGAATTTTCGGTAAATCTTAATAATTTCGGATCTTGATCAATTGGACTCAAAATTTAATAATTTCCTCATTATTGATCAAGATTTCTCAATTCCATATTTTTAATAAAATTTTCTTATCGAATTTATACTAAATTTCGATCTTTTGACCGTTTTACCTTTGCACTTGTTCGGAACCAATTTAACCCGACTTTCTTTCATACACCCACTATCTTTTCTTATTTTAATTTCTTATTTTTTGTCAACTTGATTTCGATCCCTTACGCTTGGCCTATGGCCATCTCGACCCTTATTTGGTTACTTCATACATTCACCGATATTTCGTTTTATTCCATGTGTAAATTTAATTCAGTCAAAGCTCTTCTTATGATTCAATCAATATGCGGAAGTGTACATCATATGAATCATAAGGAAATACATCAACAAGTACTTAAAAAGTGGGTCTTACATAAACTACCCATACCCATTTGGCCAAGCATTAGTTCATACCATATTGATTGTTTTCCATACTAGATTTTATATAGCTAAGCTTCATAAATTTCATAGGTAAACATATATTAATTTGGGAGGAAAAGAATTCACCTAGCTCTAGTTTTTACTTGTGGCCGAAAATGGAGGGGAGTTTATCTTCCTTCAATTCAACTCCTTCCAACACCCAAATTTAGATATGTTGAAGTTCAAGTAATAGGGAATATTTTTCATTAAGGAAGCTTGCTGAAGTTTTGAATGGAAAGGGACGGTTTGGCTATTATGAAGAAAGCTTTGAACTTAGCAAAACGGTGAAGAAGAAGAGAGGGAATGGGGATGGTTTGGCTATTATGAAGAAAGCTTTGAAATTAGCAAAATGGTGAAGAAGAAGAGAGGGAATAGGGATGGCAATCAAGGGGAAAGTATTCTAATTTTTATAAAGAATATCTAGATATTTATTAGCTAAAATTCAGCTCATTAAATGAGCTTTTAAATCCCTTGGGTTTTGGGCTTAGTTATTGGGTTTAGTTTAATATCAATTAGGTTTTAATTTCAATTAATTGGGCTGGTCGCTTGGGTTTATTTCTTAGGCCAATTACTTAATATAATATAATATAATATATAGCCTAAGGTCCCATATTAAGTTAGCCCATCCTTTTCTTTTTCCATATTGGGCCACCATATGATTTTCCATAAAGCCTAATTACCAATATATATTTAACCCATACATTATTTTTAATTTATTTTATCATATTTAATAAATTAATATTTCAAAAATAAGAATTTATTAACTCTAAGATTAATTTCTCATGCATTAATCATGGTTGGGTTAATTTAGTTAGGGTTAGGTCTCTTGGTCAAAGTCACTTGTTGACTTTGACTCTAATTTTGACTTTAGATAACGTTTGACCATGTTTGACTATCCTTCATATAAGGTTTCCCATGTAAAAGTTTCTCATTTTTGGAGTTTGACTACCCTTTGAGGCTTAAAATCTTAAAAACAGCTCAAATGATTGATTTTGAGCTCATTTAGGTCATTTTTGGCATTTTGGCGATTCCTACATAATCGAGACCTATCCAAGTTAACTTTCCTTCATAACCTACCCATATTTTGTTGTTCTTTATCATTATTGTCAGTTAGATTAGTCTCATTCCATCTAATTCAGTCCAGGCTAATTCCTTAACCACATTTTCCTAATTATTCATTAAAACTCCAACTAACTTAAATCGCGTGGAAATTAAAGCATGGATCCTTACCTCAACTATACCGTGGACTCTACAGCCACTTTCTATGCTTAGATTTAAGTTTCCAACTTCCAGAGGTTCCCTACATAACACAATTCAACCTTACTTATTCAGTTAAAAGTGTACTATTAACATGTCTCTTAAAGAAAAGTAATGGGTTTTAGGTATTACAAATGTGTTTTCGAAAAATGCTTTAAGCTTTTATTTCATTATGAAATGTGATTTGACCGTGTGATCTTACTGATTTGATATTGATATATTTTTTGTATCACATTAACAATCCTTGCGTGATTTCGTACTCGTTGTGAACTGTGGATCCCTTCTGGGATATTGTGTCTTGATTTGGAGATTTGGGCCATCCATTAGAACTGTGTAGGAATTCTGTGACTGATGAATGGGATACATCCCATGAGGGTATGATGGTCGATTGTCTTATGATATCGGGTTCATGTATGGCTAGCTCCCATAGAAATAAGGATCGACCGAAGCATCGATGAGTGGTGTGATAGCCAATCCTAGTGTACGGATATAGGGCCTATTGTTGTATGCTTATTACTATTTTGTATGTTCTCAAAGGGGAATGTGTTACTAGATTCTCTACATGGCATTATTAGCGCTTGACCAATGATTGGTGTGAGACCCATAAATTTTTATGTAAAGTATATAATTATTGGATGTACAGACAAGTTACATTACATATGAATTACATGAAATAAATGTTTTTAAGTTCTAAGTGTGAATGGATTGATAAATGAGTGTGAAAGTGAGTGAGTATGAGTTTAAATGGGAAAATTAGCAGCAAAAATGTGCAGGATGAAGGCCAGATCAATCCTATGCAAGGAGAGATTAATCTCATGGCCTGGAAAACACAATACCAAGCATTCTGCAAGAGGGAGATCGATCCCTCACTCAAGCAGATCGATCTCCATTGGTCTCAGGTTGGACCAGATCGATCTCCTCTTAATGGCCAGATCGTTCTCCTAAACTCTTGACCTGAAAGAAATCAATCCTATTCCATTGTGTAGATCAATCTCATCCATCACGATAGATCGATCTCATACACCCAACAGATTTATCTCCTGCCAGCCAAATGGATAAAATTCTGAGGATTCAAGTAAGGCCAGATCGATCTCCATCCTATGCAGATCGATCACCTAGTGCCATTTCTATAAAAGTGGAGCAGTTGGATCTGCATTTTCACGAAAAACAAGTTCATTCTTCCATTTTCAATCTTAAACCTAGCTTTCTCTCTCTAAAACTATCTTATTTCCACAAAGATTTGAGAAAAAGCTATTAGAGCAAAGTTGTTTACTATAAAGAGAAGAACAACATAACTTAGAATCAATACTTCATTAGTTGGATTGAAGGAGCAAAGGAGTGTTCTCATTGGAGCAAGAAGAAAATTAAGCTAGGTGAGTTTCTAATACACCAACCCAAGTACTATCTAGTTATTAATTGTAAGTTGATTGGTATGTGTATTAATGATTTGGAACTACCTAAAATGTAATGGAACAAGTATGACTAGAATGAGTCTAGTGTGAGAGAGTGTGATATGGTTGAATTGATGATGAATGGCTGAATTAAAGTATTAGTAAGATGATGTGTATGACTTTGAGATGATAGAATGAAGCTACATTGTTAGATTGGCCATGTTAAGTGAACAAGTATATGAGGTGTTTGACAAAATGCCATAGTGAGGTAAATGATGAACTAAAGGCACTATGAGCTTAATATTGATTTAGTGGGAATTAATAGGCCTACCAGAGTTCAATAGACTCTCGAGAAATTAATAAAGCGATCAAAATAGACTTAAGAGGAAGTAAGGCCTCAAAAGGGTTAATGAAAACTATAGGTTGAATCGACTATAGTAAACACAAGAGTTGTGTTATATTGGACCAAATTGATGTGATATATGATTTCGTGCAGTCCCGGAGAGTTCATTGGAGGCGAATCGAACTGCACAATCGAACAGCTCTAAAGAAGATGAAATCATTCAACGTGATTTCCAGGTAAGGGAATTTTGTGAGTATATAGACATAGCAGCTCATACTTAGTGGACGAATATAGGGCTTTGTAAAATGCCTGGTTATTTAGAAAAGTGATTGTGGTATGTGTGAATGACTACAAGTATATATGTATATGATTTGGTTTCTGAAGTGTATCTTAAAAAGGGGATAGTAAGGCTAATAATTGCATAAATCGCATGTTTTGATGTTTTTACGAAATAATTTACTTTGGTTTAAGAAAAATTAAAGGATAAGCGGGCTAGTGATTTCATAATTTTTGAAGTAGCACAAGTGAGGTGCTACCCTTGATTTTGAAAGTGTTTTGTTGAAAAAGGGCCACCTATCATACTTAAATGAGTTAAATCGTGCTGGAACCTATCTCGCACCATATTTTTATTCGCAATATTATATAAGTCGTACTGGAGCTGATAGCTCGTACGTGGATTTCCTTGACTTACTTATGCATACAACCGTACTAGAGCTATGCTCGTACGTGATTTCTTCATTATTTGTTGTGCATAAAATCGTACTGAAGTGTTACTTGTATGAAGATATTTGCTGATGATGCATGAAAACGTGCTAGAGCTTCACTCACACTGGATTTTCACACTGTAGTACGTATGAGCCGTGGAGCTGGTAAGATCCTTAAGCCCAACATCCTTAAGCCCGTTGGAGTGGGGAGGCTCTGTTCGGTGGGGAGGCTTTCTTACATTAAAACAAAATTTGGTATGATCCTTAATGGTGGGGAGGCTCACTTACATTAAAACAAAATTTGGTAAGATCCTTAAGCCCAACATTCTTAAGCCCGTTGGGGTGGGATGCCCTGTTCGATGGGAAGGCTCTCTTACATGAAAATGAAATGCTCTTATGTGTGCTTAAGACTATGTAGGTTACACATGGCATGGGGTAGATAAGTACTATGGTAGGCACCCCCAACCATGATATGGGTCTGCGAAGTACGTTGTACCGTGTAGATCACATGGAGTACGCTGTACCGCGTGGTTGTGATGATTTAAAAGTCTGGTGAAGAACTAACCCCCTTCATTCCTGCATGATGCCCCGCACACTGGGATTCGTGTGGTCTGGGATGATTATGACATAGTTAGCTAACATAGTCCTTGATGTACATAGTAACTGCCTATCTCACATGATATCACATGGTTTGTATACTGAGTATGATTTGTGTCATTCAGGGTAAACCCGAAGGAGGGGTCGAGCCTTGTGGGATTGTGTTATAAAGAGATGGTTTTGCTAATTGTAATGAATTTTGACGTGCTTTGAGAAAATGATAAATTCTAAGGGATGTTTTGTGATGAATTTCCATTTGATGAGTTTTAATGATAATGAGCATGAGAGGTTTTACATGATGGCTTATCCATGCTTTTAACATGCCTATTTCCATGTTTTTTCAGTACATGATATATGTATATACATGTGGCATAGTTTTGATGTTTCCTCATGCTTTAGATGCTAATGATTTTATGCATGACACTATAACTGTCACGACCCATTTTTCCAAAAAAACCCCTACAAATTTTTCGGTTTTTCATTTTCTTACCCGTCGTGAACAGTTTCACTACTAACAATTGGGTTATGAGTCGATGTTAGTCCCTCCTGTCATGTTACTTACCTTAACATCTATTTTTCATATTTCATTTACATATCAATTTATTTTAACTAAATACATCCCCAATATTACATCCGTATACAATACTGTGCCTTTATATGTTCAGATATAAAAATTATACGAATATGTACACCAGGTCTTGATAGGAAGCAGCGGATAACCGAAATGCAAGACTATTGTCGCTCTCTTCTACTGAATGTACCCTGTAGGGTGGAAAATGAAAGGGTGAGCGCAACTTGCTCAGTAAGGCAATAATACAAGCAGGTAGATAACTACACTATCTACATGCTGGTAAAGGCATGACATGTAAAACATTTATATCTCGAGCATGAGGCAATTAAAACTATGCCATGTATATCATATATCGTAAAACATGAATCGGCATGTAAAACATGAAAAACATCTCATGTAAAACCTCTCATGCTCGATACAATAAAACTCATCAAATCAATCCAGAGGGATTCAAGACATCTTTGAAATCATTAATATCCTCATAAAAACCCATCAATTTCTCATTTAATATCACATTTCATGAAAATCGTTACAAATCGAGGCTCAACCCCTCCCTCGGGTCTACCCTGGTCTAACAAGACCAATCAAATATATATCATGTGAGACATGCAGGTTACTATATGGAAACAATCGAGGACTATGTCCCTGTGATCCCAGGCTACACGGATCTCGGTAAGCAAGGTATCACAACTGTAACAGGAGGTGGGGTCAAATCCTACCCACCAGAATATCAAGTAACGTGAATACAATAGTCATGACTACATGATACAGCGTACTCTGTGTGACATACACGGTACAACGTACTCCATAAACCCAATATCACAGTCTGGGGATGCCTGCCAAAGGTCTTATCCCACTCCAAACCATATCGATAACCAACCCATGTCTCAATCTACACATGCTAGCATATCTTCTCACTGTGACACACAGTCTACAGGAGGCTCCAGCACGGTCATATGCATATCATAAAATTCATGTGCGAGCGAAGCTCCAGCACGGCTCCATGCATATTCATGATATCAGAAAAACCCTCGTACGAGCGAAGCTCCACCACGGTTTCATAAAAATCAATGAAATCTACGTACGAGCAACACTCCAGTACAACTTAAAATAATTATAAATCCAATTTAAATTCATGTACGAGAAATGCTCTAGTACGGATGCAAAAAACCAAGTAAAATCCACGTACGAGCACAGCTCTAGTACGGTAGTCATGTAAAGCAAGTTTGTAAAACTCAATGCGAGTAGTACTCCAGCATTTTGTATATGAGTTAAAATATAAAATCCAGTGTGAGCAGTGCTCCACGATTTAAAACTCATAAAGAATGATAGGCTGCTCAATCTCACTAAAACAAATCAAAAATCACAATTGGCACCTAATCCGTGCCCTTCCATGTAAAAACATGAAATAAATAGCCAACCTATCCATAATTTGCTTAAATTAAAGCAATATAATCATAGGAATATCAAAAACATGAAAATCATGCAATTTGATAGCCTTACTACCCTTTTTGAAATTTTCCTAACTAAGGGCAAAATCGTAATTTTCACATATACAACGATTTTCGTAAAAAATATTATTCTATTTCTAGATACCTTATGAAATTCTATATAATGTAAATAACCCCAAAAATACGCGCAGATATCTCTAAGCGCTTACAAAATTCCCTTACCTCATTTTTCTATATGGTCTGACCTTTTCAGTGATGACTCGTCATGCAGTCCGATTTGCTCCCAATCCAATCTCTGAAACTGCGGATAAATGTTCATTAGGTCAAATACATTAATTGTATTTCATATTTTCTGGGCTTAATTTAAATCATTGGGTCTGTTTTATTTTATTGGGCCCGATTTCATCTTAATGGGCCTCGACCCATTTTCAGCCCGTTTCCACTTATTAAATCCTTTCTTTGAGTCTATTGGGCTCTCAATACCTATTGGGCTTCGTTCCAAACACTTTGGATAGCCCGTAAATCATTTACGACAATTAATTCAAAAATACGAATATAATTTATTTTTATATAGAAATTAATCCGAAATCTGCAAAATAAATTTCAATTGCATTATAATCATATTGTTGTCGTAAATGAGCTTTACTTACCCAAAATTATGTGATGGTGCACAAATCGGAGTTCGATCGTCTCACGTATACGATTTATCATCGAACTGCACAATTTTATATTTAATTCTGGGTTAATTTTTGATTAAATATAATTTAAATAAATTTCTCGAAAATCAAATCGGTCACTTTTGACCTCTTACCGACTTACCCGAAGTCCGGTGTATCCCCAAAAATTCTTCCCCTTTTTCCTTTTTCTTTTTTCTCTTTTTCTCATTTTTTCCTCTCTTTCTTGGCTGAACCAATTCAGTCCGGTTTAGCTTGGTTCAAATCGGTTGGGTCCAACTGGTTTAGGGCCTCGTCGATCGGTTCTCCACCGGTTTCCACCGCCAGCAAATCCGCAGGGTCATCCGATGCACGGATCTGGGGTCGGTTTAGTCCGAGGTAGTCGAAAAGTGGTCGGTCCGGCTCTTCACCATTCCGGCGTCGATGCTTTCCTATTTCCTCGTCGTTTTCGACGCTGGCCGCCGTTCTATCGGTCGATGTTGCCACCAATCGCGCCGCCTGCGTCTGGGGGACGCTCGGCTGGTGGTGGCCCGGCTCGAATCGGCGTCGGTCGTCGGGAATTTCCTTTTCTCTTCTCGGTTCTCTCTCCCTTCGTCGTTCGTGGTTCCTTTAGGCCGATGGTGGCTCGGCTCTCGTCAGGTTTTCCTTCCTTGGCATCCGTCGATCGTCAGTCGTCGGCAAGGGGCTCGGCTCCTCGTTCGTTTTCTACTTCGTTTTCTGTTTCTCTTCAATTTTGCGTTTTTGAACTTTCGTTTCTTTTTTATTTATTTATTTGTTTATAATTTATTTTATTATTATTTTATTCATTATTATATTCTAAAAAATCCCAAAATATCCTTAAAAAATTATATTTTATTCAAATTAATTTATTTAATTTATTTATTCTATTTTGCCACTTTTGCGGTATATTTTCTCCGTATATTTGAGATATTGTCCTGAGTGAAAATTTCGATTAATTCCAATAAATTCATATCTTGATCAATTTAACCCGAAATTTAATTATTTCTTCGTTATTGATCAAGATTTCTCAATCCCATAGCTTTAATTAAATTTTCTTGTCAAATTTATATCGGCTTTCGATCTTTTGATCGTTTTGCCCTTGTACTTGTTCGAAAATACCATTTAAATCCTTCCTTTCACGAACACACTCATTTCTTGTTTTAACTAAATTCGGGTCTTACATAATCTCCCCCACTTAAAAAATTTGGTCCTCCAAATTAGAACCAAGTCAAATGGATCCATAAACAACTCTGGGTACGTCTATTGTATCATATACTGTCATTCTCAAGTGACTTTCCGGAGTGTAATACTACCAACATACTTAACTAGGGAGATCATCTTAAACCTCAATACTTTCAACTTCCTGTTTAATACCCGAATCGATTTTTCCAATCATACGTTATACTTTCATTGAGCTAAGCTATTGGAGCTCATATCCGATCACATATGCTGGGTCCGGATAGTATTTTTGAAGCATCATAAGATAGGACACATTGTGGATGCTTGCTAATTCAGGTGGTAACGCCAACCTCCAGGCCTTGTCTCCCACTTTGTCCAATCTCAAAGGATTCAATCTAACGAAACTCAATTTACCTTCTTTTCAAATCTTGTTATGTCCTTAGGACAAGTAATTTTCGACAATACTGATTCACCCTTCGTGAATTCCAATGGTTTCTATCTCTTGTTAGCATAGCTCTTCTATCTGCTCTGAGGTGTTCTTAATCTCTCAAAATCAACTGAACATCCTCAGAGGTTTGTCTTACCAATTCGAGAATAATTTTCTATCTGTCACCCACTTCTTCTTATCCAAATTGGGAACAACCCCTACGGTTATACAATACCTCATATATAAAGTCATCCCGATACTCAAGTGACAACTGCCATTATTGACGAATTCGATTAGTAACAATTGATCATCCCATGAGCTTATAAAATCAATGGCACATGCTCTCATCATATCCTCCAGAACCTGTACAGTCCTCTCTGACTGACCATCTGTCTGAGGATGGAAAGCTATGCTAACACTCAGTCGGGTTCCCATAGCTTCCTGAAAACGTTTCCAGAAATGGGAAGTGAAACGAAAATCTCTATCTGATACCATGCTCACTGGAACGCTACAAAATGTTCCACAATTTTTCATACACATAAATCTGCCTACACACTCAGAGCATCTAGGGATTTCCTAACCAGAAGGTGGGTAAACTAAATCAATCTATCAACTATCACCCAGATAGCCTCGTGATTCATCCAGGCCCTCTGTAACCCATCACGAAATTCATGGTAACTTGCTCCTATTTTCGTGTCAATATATAAGTAGAGGCTGCAATAATCCTGCACACTTCTCATACTCTACCTTACTCTGCTGACATATGAGACACTTTTTCACAATCTCTATAATGCCTTTTTTCATATCTGACCACCAATACCCTTTTCTAAGATTTCGATATATTTATTACTTCTCGGATGCACTGTATATCCCGAAGAGTGAGCTTCTGACAATATCACTATCCCATCAACCGTGGTCCTGGGGAGCACTTATACCGTTTCTGAACCTCAGTAAGCCATCATCACTCTCTGTGAACTCTGTCACTGTACCCATCTGAATCTGACCCACACTATCGACACCATGCCGATCATCACGCTAAGCTTGTCAAATCCGATCACTCAAATTCTGTTCTAATCTCAAGCTAGCTATCACACAATCACTGTCATCATCAGAGGGGATCACATCATTACTGAGGCTTACAACTGCTCTAGCAGCTCACACTCCCTGACCATCATATGTAATACCATCCTGAGGCTCTTTCTGCTCAAAGCATTAGCCATCACATTAGCCTTTCCTTGGTGGTACAATTTCCACAATCATAATCCCTCAGAAGCTCTAACCCTCTTTATTCTCATATCTGACTCTTTCTGTGAAAACAGATACTCGGGGCTTTTATGATCAGTGCATACCTGAAATTTCTCACCGTGTACATAGTAGTATCATATACTCAGTACAACCACTATCACTGTCAACTTTAAATCATGGGTCGAATAGTCCTTTCATGATCTTTGAGTTGTCTGGATCCATAATCGACTATCTTCCCCTTTTGCATCAATACACAGCCCAATCTTAGTTTCAAGACATCCATATACCCTGAGAAACCTCTTAATCTGTTGGGTATGATGAGAATAAATGCAATGGTCAGTTCATACTTTAGTACACCAAAACTCACCGAAGCTACTTTCATACTTATCATTGCACTGACATGCAATCTTTTTCTGAATAAGATGTGTCAACTGAGCAGTCCATTTCGAGAACTCTCAACAAATCATCTGTAAAAATAATTTCCAATTGTTGCTTATAATTTTCCCTGGACTTTAAATACACCCAAAATATGATCAATAAGGATGAGAACAAATTGGTTCAAGTAAAGTTTAAATATTTCATCGTAGTTGAGTTCCACTAAATATTTCAACCACCCATATCTTTGACCTATGTAAGCATAAACGTATAATGTCATTTCGAAATCGCTTTCGTTCAAGATACTAACCTGAGTCAAGTAAAGGTACCCTAATTTTAAATGTATATATTTCTTTATAATTTTAAATGTACATAAAATTTTAATTTTTAAACCTTCATAATTAATCGAATTCTATATTTTTTTATCGTACAAGTAAAGGTACCCTAATTTTAAATGTATATATTACGACTGTCGATTTCAATTTATAGGTTATGTGTATACTTTTAGATGCTGTCAAGTCTTCAGGTGGGGAGGTATTTTGAAATACCTTTATTAACCCTCAGACTTGACCACATGGACTGATTATGGATATATCCACCCATTATCCTCGGTCACAATTCATATCTACTACATACCGCTTAATCCAAATTATTTCATATATCAGAGATATTCGTACCTTGCATACGCCTCTTATTCCAATAGATCTTGTATTCAGGATCTATTACATCTCAAAACTTATCTTTGTCACGACCCAAATTACCTAAAAATCAGAGTAAATTTTTCGCTTTTTCATTTATTATTTAATTCTTACCTTTCTCTCATCGTAACCATCCTATAAACAGTTGGAGTATGATTCGGTGTTAGTCACCTCACACTATTTACCATTACATTTCCATAATCACATTCACATATCAGATATCATGAATATGCATGGAGCCGTGCTAGAGCTTCGCTCGCACAAGGATTTATATTACATGCATATAGCTGTGTTGGAGCCTCCTATAGACTGTGTGTCACAGTGAGATGATATGTCCACAAGTGCATATTGAGATAGAGATGGGTTCGGATAGTATTTTCGAAGCATCAAAAGATGGGACACATTGTGGATGCTTGCTTATCCAGGTGGTAACGCCAACCTATAGGCCTTATCTCCCACTTTGTCCAATCTCTCAAGGAATTCTATCTAATGAAACTCAATACTGATTCACCCTCGGTGAATTCCAATGGTTTCCGTCCCTTGTCAGCATAGCTTTTCTATCTGCTCTGAGGTGTTATTAATCTTTCACAATTTAACTGAACATTCTCGGAGGTTTGCCTTACAAATTCGGGAGCAATTCACTATCTGTCACCCACTTTTCTTATCCAAGTCAGGGAACAATCCCTACGGCCATACAATGCCTCATATAAAGTCATCCCGATACTCGAGTGACAACTGTCATTATTGACGAATTCGATTAGTAACAAATGATCATCCCAAGAGCTTATCAAATCACTGGCACACGCTCTCATCACATCCTCTAGAACCTATATAGTTCTCTCAGACTGACCATCTGTCTGAGGACAGAAAGCTGTGCTAACACTCAATCAAGTTCCCATAGCCTCCTGAAAAAAAAATATTCCTAGAAGTGGGAAGTGAAGTGGGAATCCCTATCTGATACCATGCTCACTGGAACGCTACATAATGTTTCACAATTTTCCATACACATAAATCCGCCTACACACTTAGAGTATTTGGGGATTTCCATAGCTAGAAGGTGGGTAGACTTAATCAATCTATCAACTATCACTCAATAGCCTTGTGATTTATCTGGGTCCTCTATAACCCATCACAATATCCATGGTAACTTGTTCCCATTCCGTGTCACTATAAGTAGAGGCTGCAATAATCCTACAGACTTCTCGTACTCTACCTTACTCTGCTGATATACGAGACACTTATCCACAATCTCTACAATATTTCTTTTCATATCTGAGAACTAATACCCCTTTCAGAGATTCCGATATATTTATTATTACTTCTCAGATGCACTGTATATCCCGAAGAGTGAGCTTTTGTCAATAACACTATCTCAGCAACTATGGTCCTGGAGATCACTTATACTATCTCTGAACCTCAGTAAGTCACCATCACTCACTGTGAACTCTGTCACTGTACCCTTTTGAATCTGACCTAAACTATTGACACCATGCTGATCATCACGCTCAGCTTGGCAAATCTGGTCACTCAAATTCGGTTCTAACCTCAGGCTAGCTGTCACAAAATCACTGTCATCATCAAAAGAGATCACATCACTACTGAGGCTCACAACTGCACTAGTAGCTCATACTCCCTGACCATCATAGGTAATACCATCCCGAGGCTCTTTCTGTTCAAGGCATCAGCCATTACATTAGCCTTTCCTGGGTGGTACAATTTTCCACAGTCATAATCTTTAGAAGCTCTAACCCTCTTGGTTATCTCATATTATACTCTTTCTGTGAAATCAGATACTCAAGGCTTTTACGATCAGTGCATACCCAAAATGTCTCACCGTATAAGTGGTAGCGCTATACTTTAGTGTAAACTCTACGGCTGCCAACTCTAAATCATGGGTCGGATAGTTTCTCTTATGGTCCTTGAACTATCTGGATCCATAAACGACTATCTTCTCATTTTACATCGATACACAACCCAATCCTTATTTTGAGGTATCCATACACACTGAAACCTCTTGAGCTGTTGGTTATTGTGAGAATAATTACGGTGGTCAGTTTATTACTTCAATATATCATAACTCACAGAAGCCATTTTCATACTTGTCATCCTACTCGTATGAAATCTTTTTTTGAATGAGATATGTCAACTGAGCAGCCAATTTCAAGAAACTCACAACACCTCGTCTGTAAGATAGTTTCCTGTTGCTACTCATGCTCTTCCCTAGACTTCAAATACATCAAAATATCATCGCTAAAGATGACAACCAATCGGTCCAGGTAAGGTTTAAATACCTCATCGTAGTTGAGTTCCACTAAATATTTCAATCACTCATATCCTTGACCTATGTACGCATAAACGTTTGATGTCGTTTCCTTTTTTCCCCATGTTTTCAATTATAATCCTTAAACCCATGTTCAATTAGTGATAATCATCTAACTATCATCATCTTGTCTAAGGGTACAAGCTTCACATCTTTCACTCGCTTATTAGCAACTGAAGACGGTAAGAATAAATGCATAGCATCAGGATCAATTAAATAATTACTTCATTATTCACAACCAATGAGGTATCTTCCACCACATCATATGAAATATCAGTAGTGTCCTGGTCCAAGGCATACACTCGTCATCGTTCAACATCTTATTTTCGTGGTAACTACCACATATCCTACACTGTTTACACTGCTACACTGCTCACACTGTTACACTGCTCTCACTGCTATGGAGCAAGTCGGGGTCCTCCAATCACAATACCCCTCAAAAGTGCTAATATTGGATACAATGGGGCCTTACCAATCATCCTACCCCATGACTCATCAGCTCTAATCTTTTACCAAACTACCTTTTTCCTATTCTGACATCTCTGTCATCCTCTTCTATTCTCTTTTGTCTCTATTTCGGCCCTTACTACTTTTCTCAATCTCAGAGGCGTGCAACTCATGTTCTTATTCACACAACTGTAGTCTGCGCACTGCCTCGACATAGGTAGTGATCTAACAGGCTAATCGGACTCTAATCGACAATCTGAGTCCTTCCAAAAACTTTCAGACATCTCGACTCTCACTGTTCATAGTGTCGGAGCCATATCTGCCCAGGAATATAAACTGAGATTCATACTCATTAATCAACCAGTTCCTCTAGGTCAGAGTAACGAATTTCATCAGTAATTTCCTTTAAGTGTCCGGGATATTCTGTTACCAGAATACATCTAGAATTATTTTCTCATGTCCAATCTGGATGTCTAACTCTTAAAATGGGTCGAGCGGACTTCCACCAATGCTCCGACTCGCCCTCAAATCCCATGCATACCCTGACAATTAGCTCACAAAATATTCTCCACACTCCGCTCTAACCTCGCGAAGCGTGTCTCAATATTATCTGATCTCTCTGTCGGACTCTGTCCGATCTCTTTGTCGAACTCTGTGGGGCATGCTCAACAGCAGCCTCCACTTCAATCTCATCTCGAGTCTCATGTGACGACTCAGTACGACTCTCAGGCCTACCTCTACGGCCTAGAGCACGTGTACTCGCCTCTCTACCATAGCGGCTATCAGTTAATAAGTCTATTCTTGCATTCAAAACCAAACTCTTAGCTGCAATTCCATCTCGATATACACAATTGTATCTAAATAATGCACAGTACATGGGGATGTAAACTTCCTTAACCACTAACACCGACTCATATCAGGCCAACTTAGCTCTGATACCAAAAACTTGTCACAACCCAAATTACCTAAAAATCAGAGTAAATTTTTCGTTATTTCATTTATTATTTAATTCTTACCTTTCTCTCATCGTGACCATCCTACAAACAGTTGGGCTATGATTCAGTGTTAGTCACCTCACACTATTTACCATTCCATTTCTATAATCACATTCACATATCAGAGTTTACTATCTTTTGACTTAAATTAAATACATTCATAATGATATTTATAACCCTACATCCCTGACATCATATCCGTTTACAGTACTGTGCATTACATATTTAGATACAAAACTATACAAATGTGTATACCTGTCTCTCGATGGGAAGCAACGGATACCAAGATGCAAGTCCTCAGCCGCTCACTAACTACTGTGAGTGCTCTGAAAAGATGGGAAAATAAGGGGGTGAGCAAACCACACATTCAGTAAGGCAATTATCCAAGTAAGTAGATAGCTCCACTATCTACATGCTCATAATGTCATGCCCTTAAAATCCATTTCTTTTCATTAAAATCTCAAGATAAAATCATGTATGTCATCAATGACTCAGTTTATAAAACTGTTCGTGCATATATAAATCATACTACTTATGCATCAATGGCATTTTATGTGACATCAGTAAATCATACTTAGCATGAATTTAATCAAAATCATGCATTCTTTCATGTCATGTAAGACAAATCATGAATTTGAAATGAAAGCATGGAAAACATCATCATGCAACTGCATTCAAATCATTTTATTAAAACTGCAGTATAAACTAACCCTTCCGGGTCAATCATCTCATAAAACAATTCATTAAAATTCATTATAAAACTTCGGTTATAAAACCACCCTTCTTTTAGGGTCACAAATCATAAAATCAGAAAATCGGGGGCCTGACCCCTCCCTCGGGTCTACCCTGGTCTATCGACCAATAGTTATATCATGTGAGACAAGTAGATGATTATATCAGTAACATCAAGGACTATGGCCATAACCTCGTGATCCCTGGCAACACGATACCTAGTGTGCGGGGTATCACACCTGAAACGGGAGGTGGGTCGTCCTACCACCAGAACAGCATAACACCAGGATTGCGAGGGCAATGCTTGCTACCTTTTAGCTAATGCCACTCAACTCCAACAATCCCCACGGTACAGTGTACTTCGCGTGACATACACGGTACAACGTACTCCATGAACCCAAGCTCAATCAGGGGTGCCTGCAATAGGTCTTATCCACCCATATCATCTCTGTCTCAGTATGCATGTGTGAGCATATCATCTCACTGTGACACACAACCTATAGAAGGCTTCAACACGGCTATATGCATGTAATATAAATCCCTGTATGAGCGAAGCTCTAGCACGGCTCTATGCATATTCATGATATCTGAAAACCTCGTGCAAGCGAAGCTCTAGCACGGTTTCATAGAAATCAATGAAATCTGCGCACGAGCAGCGTTCTAGTACGACTTACAATAATTATAAATTCAAGTAAAATCCACGTACGAGCAATGCTCTAGTATGGATATGTATAAAAACTCAGTGAAAACCTCGTACGAGAAAAACTCCAGTACGGCTTTAAAATGAGTTATAATTGCGAGAATACTCCAACACGAATGAATACTCAAGTAAATCAAAACTTCGTACGAGTAACGCTTCAGTACGGCTTTATGCATAAATACATCAAATCACGTGCGAGTTACACTCCAGCACAGATTTTATGCAATATAATATCAAAACAGGATGCGACCTAAGCTCCAGCATCTCTCATGCATGTCAAATCATAAAAACTAGTGTGAGCAAGCGCTCCAGCACCTTTTTATTCATATATAGTCAAAACAGTCCAAACCGAGTGCGAGCTAAGCTCCAACACTCCTCATGCATTCCACAAGAATAAAATTCAGTGCGAGCAACCGCTCTAGCACATTTTATGCATATGATGTCACACAAGTCAGTGCGAGCAACTGCTCAAGCACATTTATGCACACTCACAAACTCAGATATAGTGCGAGCTATATGCCGGCACTATCAGTTTCCATATAAACTTGATAATTGGCCCTTTTTCCAAAGAATTTCATTTAAACACCAATAACACTTCGTAGTGTTATATTGTGAAATTTATGCAATTACTGACCAATCTATCGATTTGCTTTGCTTAAAAACCAATAAAATTTCTTAATTTAGAAAATTCCTTAAATCATGCATTTCATGCATGTCATGTTTTCACCATCCTTAGGTGAACTTTCCTCAATAGGGGTAAAATAGCATTTTTACCTATTTCGAGTCCTTAAAAATCATTTAAACCACTTTTAAGACCTTTATACAATATCAGTGTATACATACATATTCAGTGTACAGAAAAGCTATTAAAATACGCGTAGCTACCTCTAGCTACTCACACAATTCCCTTGCCTCATTTTTCTGTACAGTATGACCTTTCCACTGATGTCTCGTCATGCACTCCGATTTGCTCCGAATCCAATCTCCGAAACTGCGTATAAATATACATCAGGTCAAATACAATACAATTAATTGTATTTCATATTTTCTAGGCTTAATTTAAATCATTGGGCCCATTTTCTCATATTGGACCCGATCGTACCATAATGGGTCTTAATCGGCCTTAAGCCCGTTTTTCACTGACTATTCACATTATTGAGACCTATTGGGCTCACTGGACCCATTAGTTTTTATTGGATCTCGTTCTAAACTCTCGAATAGCTTAATTTAGTATTTACGATAATTTATCCAATTTTTCAGAATTTAATTCATTAAATGCGAAATTTAAATCCGTAATTTATGCGATAAATATCAATCACGAATAACGATACAAAATTATCGTAAATAAGGGTTATTTACCCGTGATTCCATGATAGTACGTATGTAACGCCCCGGAAGCGCGAAAAATAGGGCAAATTTTTTTTTTTTATCTCTACTTAGGTTGTATTCCTGTACAGTGTAGGATACTTCTTTCTTTCTTTATTTATTTTCTAGTTTTAATATTCCAACCACCTCATGCGTTAAATAGTAAGTAGCATCTACATATTAATTGTTTCTTGAACGTTTACATACTATTCCATAAAAACAGTGATTACATCCCGTAATAATTATACACCCACATATCTGTATACTATACATGTCTAGAAATAAACATTTGTTATTATACCTGAACAAGTACTTCGTAGATAGATGCGTAACACTTACTGCAGGATATCTGAGATGGAGAAAAAGGGGGTGAGCTTCTGGGGAAAAGCTCTGTAAGGAATATGTTTAGAATAATTCTAACTATAAAAAGCATGTGAAAATCATGCAAGTATACTTTCATACTTTACTTCTGAAAATCAAATCATAAACTTACTTGAAAAATAATCATTCAATCGTACGTATAAATTCTATTTCGTACAGAAAAATATCATAAATGCGTATACTTTCCTCTTTAATACCATGAATGTCTTTTCATCTGAAAACATAAAACATGTTTTCTTTCACTAAATCATCATGCAAATCTTTATCTGAAAGCATAAATCATACTTTCTTTCATGAAAACATCATCATGCATAGTTTTCTTTCATGAAATATTCATCATACATAGTTCATTTCGTAAAATCATCATATAGATCTTTTCATCTGAAAATGTAAAACATGTTTTCTTTCATGAAAACATTATCATACTTTCTTTCATAAGAACATCATCATTCTTTCTTTCATAAGAACATCATCATCCTTTCTTTCATAAGAACATCATCATCAAAACATGGAGACTAGGCTATATCTGAGTCATGCAATATACGTCATCCTCCGTAGAGGGTCATAATCATACCGATGGCCATGGTGGGGGCTGTAGACTGGATCAGGGTCGTACAGCAATCATAATCATAAACATGGGTAGTATCTTCTCATTCTTATCATATACTAGCACATAGCTAGGGCACGGGCACCGATGGCACTCGCCGTGCGAGAAACATTCTTGCGTGCTGCGCGGGCACGAGATACTACCAGAAATCATCATCATAGACCACGAGTAGCGAGTCAACCACCACACAGGTGAAGACAAGTGCTATAAGGGTCCTACGTATCGGCATCTCAAGTGGCGAAGCCGGAGCACCACGAGTAGTTGCCATGCATATAAATAGCCTTCTAGTCTCAAAATCTCTTTTTCTTTTCTTAAATACTTTCGGAAAACATCAAAATTTATGTTGAAACATGAATATAAAATCATATAGAAAACTATAAAATATTCATGTGTTTCATGCTCTATAAATCATTTCATAACACGAAACATACTTCATCAAATCATTTCATGAGCATAAATATGCTTTGTAAATCATTCATAAATCTAAATATGCTTCATAAATCATTTCATAAATATAATTATGCTTTATAAATCATTTCATGAACATAATTATATTTTATAAATCATTTCATGAACGTAAATAGGTCAGAATTAAGCTAAATTACACCCCTTACCTCGTAAACCTTAGGGCAGTGCAAATCGTCGGGTCTCGGGATTACCTCGATTTGCGTGCCAAATTCTCGAGCTGCCCAAACGATACCAATTCATCATATATTGATTAATTTCATCTTAACATGCTCAATTTTAATTTATCTTCTCAAAGTTTGACCAATTTTGACTTTTCGATCAACTTTTTCGATTTTCTCGGTTTTACCGATTTAAGTCCCGTTTTTGGCCAATTTCATTATTTTAATTTCTCATTTCATTACTTCATTAACCTTATGACTCATTCAAGTCCATAAATCATGTTGGTCACTTTGCCAAATTTTCAATTCTTTCACTTTTCGATTTTATACTGAGTTAAGCTATAAATCGGGCTTTCTCGGTATAAATTTAACCGTTAACAACCTTAGATCCATCAAATTTCACCACAAACACATCAACACTATTCTGTCCAGATCTCAAATCCTTCATATAAATTAAATCATCCAATTCCACTTAACTAAAAACCTTCCAAAAACATCAAATAACAACATATATGAATTTTATCATCATCCATCAATTTTACCTCGGGTTTGACCAAGGTTGACCACGTTTTTCTTCCACAAAATTGATCCTAAACTGAAATTCAACATGTATATAGCTCAAAACCATGAAAAACTAGCTCAAAAACCGATCAAAGAATGAAAAATCTTAAATTCCTCACTTACCAAAAACAGGGCAGATTCGTCGACCGTTTTTATTTTGAGTTTTTCACATATCAAATTAACTTCTTTGTGGCTGAATTTTTTATATGTTATATATGACTAGTAGAGGAAGATTTTATCCTTCTTGGCCGACACCTGAATCTGGCTGGAAGGTGGCCGGACAAATCTCACAAGGAGGGTAAAGGGAGGACGCCTGCAGGAATGAAGGGAGGGGGATATCTCTCGGCATAGAAGTCCTTTGGGGTTGATTTTTATGCCAATTTGAAGCTCTATAAGTCTCCTTTCATACTTGAAAAAATTGGCTCAAATTGAATACCGGAAGGTCTTCAAATTTGACAAAGAAGGGGGTTAGGTCGGTAGGCTGAAGGGGACAGATTTCTGTCCTCTTCTAGAAAAATTCAGAAAACTTTATTCTAGTCCAATTTTCTCCAAATTTCCACTTCTCAAGTGTTATAATATGTCTCTAGTACGTTTCATAAAAATTTGGGGGTCACTTGTTTAAGAAAATTTTCCCGATTGAGCCCATTTTGCGCGATTTAGTCAATACCGAGCAAAATGGCTTAAAGTTTTCAATTTACCTTAAAAATTAATTTGATCCCCGAAACCTCCATATTTCCACTTGATTTTGATTTCTCTAGTAAATTTCAACTTATATAAATTTTCTATGGCCTTGGAATAATTTTCGTGAATTTTATGAATTTAATCCGAATTTATTTGTAATTCCGAGCTCATTTGCTCGGTTTAGTACAAAACCCGAACCTTACCAACTTTTTCACTTCCAATACCTTAATTTTCATTTCTAAACATTATTTCATAATCATACATGAAATTCTTAAGAAATTCTCGGGTTTCACATTTCTCCCCACCTTTTAGGAATTTGGTCCTCCAAATTCACTCGAGTCCGTCAAATAAGCGAGGGTACTTCTCTTTCATTAGGCTCTCTAGTTCCCAATTTGCTTCTTCTATCGAGTGATGCTTCCAGAGAACCTTTACCAATGAAATTCTCTTCGTTCGAAGTACCTTTTCCTTCCTATCAAGAATTCGGATAGGTTCTTCCACAAAACTCATGTCTCCTTGAATGTCCAAAACTTCATATTTAATGACATGGGAGGGATCCGGATTATATCTCCTCAACATAGAAACGTGGAAGACATTATGTATCCCAGCAAGCTGTGGAGGTAAAGCTAGCCGGTAAGCAACATCTCCCACTCTTTCTAGTATCTCAAACGAACCGATAAAGCGAAGGCTCAACATCCCTTTCTTTCCAAATCGCATGATGCCCTTACTTGGAGATACCTTTAAAAATACAGAGTCCCCAATCTGAAATTCAAGTGGTCGTCTACTCACATCAGCGTAACTCTTTTGTCTACTCTGAGCAGCCCGAAGTCTGTCACAAATAATCTGAACGTCCTTAGCTACTTGTTCCACTAAATCGGGAGCCATAATTTTTCAGTCACCCACTTCTTCCCAAGCAATCGAGGATCTACATCTCCTGCCATATAAAGCTTCATAAGGAGCCATACCAATGCTTGCATGATAACTGTTATTATAGGCAAATTCAGCGAGGGGTAGATGATCATCCCATGAGCCCTTAAAATCTAGCACACACGCCCTTAACATATCCTCTAAGGTCTGAATAGTCCGCTCGGACTGACCATCAGTCTGAGGATGATAGGCAGTGCTCAAATTCAGTCGAGATCCCATGGCTTCCTAAAAACGAGTCCAAAACCTCGAAGTGAACCGGGAATCTCTATCAGAAGTAATGCTCACAGGAGCTCCATGTAATCGTGCCACCTCTCTGACATACAGTTCTACTAGCTTATCTAGAGAATCAGTGTTCTTAGTGGCAAGGAAGTGGGCACTCTTTGTCAGTCTGTCCACAATCACCCAGACTGTACCATGGCCTCTCTGGGTCCTAGGTAACCCCATAATAAAATTCATTGTTATGTGCTCCCATTTCCATGTAGGTACTGGTAAGGGCTTAAGAAGTCCTGCGGGCTTCTGATGCTCAATCTTAACCTGTTGACATACCAAGCACCTGGCCACAAATTTTGCTACATCCCACTTCATACTAGTCCACTAGTACACCTTTCGCAGATCATGGTACATCTTGGTACTGCATGGTTGCATGGTGTAACGGGAACAATAAGACTCTTTCAAAATTTGCTGTCTCAGGGCATCATCATTTGGAACACAAATTCGGCCTCTAAACCTTAACAGTCCATCCTCACTGACCGTAAAATCTGACAACGAAGTTTGTTCTGCCTGGCTAACCATGTCTAGTAACTTCTGATCAATTCTCTGCCCTGTTCTGATCTAAGATACTGGGCTCAATCTGTATGCTAGCCACAAATCCAACCTCTGCTTCTTCAACATTAATCCTAAGCCCGGTGAACTGTTCCATTAGCTCCCATTCTCTAACCATCATGCACGACACCATACTTTTCCTGCTAAGAGCATCTGCCACCACGTTCGCCTTACCCGGATGATATAAAATCTCGCAGTCATAATCCTTAAGGAGTTCTATCCACCGTCTCTATCTCATATTAAGCTATTTTTGATCAAATATATACTTTAAGCCTTTGTGGTCAATGAAGACCTGAAATTTCTCACCATACAGGTAATGCCGCCAAATCTTCAAGGCAAAAACTACAGCGGCTAACTCCAGGTCATGGGTGGGATAATTTCGCTCAAGATCCTTTAATTGTCTAGAATCGTAAGCTATTACTCGATCATTCTGCATAAGTACACATCCCAAACCCTGGTGAGAAGCATCACAATATACCACAAATCCCCTTGAACTACTCGGAATCATCAGGACGGTTGCGGTAGTTAATCTCTGTTTGAACTCCTGAAAACCCTGCTCACATGCTTCAGACCATAAAAAGGGAACTCCCTTACGCGTGAGCTTAGTCAATGGAGCTGCTATTTTGAAAAATCCTTCTACAAATCTTCGATAGTACCCCGCCAGTCTCAAAAAACTCCGAATCTCAGTCACAGTCTTTGGTCTCTCCCATTGGAGTACTGTTTCAACCTTGGACGGATCAACTAAAACTCCGTCTTTGGATATAATGTGACCGAGGAAAGCTATCTGCTCCAGCCAGAATTCACATTTACTTAGTTTCCCATATAATTGTTTCTCCCGAAGGGTCTGAAGCACTGTCCTCAAATGCTGTTCATGTTCCTCTCAGGACTTAGAGTACACCGAGATGTCATCAATAAAAACAATTACAAATTGATCTAAATAATCCCGAAATACTTCATTCATTAAACTCATGAAAGCAGCAGGGGCGTTGGTCAAACCTAAAGGTATCACTAAGAACTCATAGTGGCCATATCTTGTCCTGAATGCTGTCTTAGCCACATCATCCTTCCTAATCCTCAACTGGTGATAGCCAGACCTCAGATCAATATTCGAAAATGCTGAAGCCCCTCTCAACTGATCAAATAAGTCATCAATTCTGGGTAGAGGTTACTTGTTCTTTACTGTAGCCTTATTCAACAATCTATAATCTATACACAACCGGAGGCTACCATCTTTCTTCCTGACAAATAAAATCGGAGCTCCCCAAGGCGACACACTGGGTCTTACAAAACCCTTGTCCAGCAATTGTTGCAACTGCTTTTTCAACTCCTCTAATTCTACTAGTGTCATTCTATAGGGAGTCTTAGAGATTGGCTGGGTATCCGATAATAAATCAATAGTGAACTCCAACTCTCTCTCCGTTGGTAATCCAGGTAATTCCTCAGGAAACACCTCTGAAAATTCACATATTACTGGTATGTCTTGAATACTTGAGTGTTCCCATTTCGTATTCGAAATAGAGGCTATATAACCTTCACCACAATAGGATATAAAAAGTTCACACTATATCATATTTCAAAATATCTTATATTTCATTTCATTTTCATTGATATGAATTTCCTGCAACGATACCAATAATTTTAGTTACAGCTATCACAGGTATAAACAAGTTATAACCAGACAAGTACAGATATTTGGGATGTAATCACACTTAATCACACTTGTCCTAACCGACACTGACAGTACTAGACAACCTTCGCTCTGATACCACTAAACTGTAACACCCCGGAAGCGCGAAAAATAGGACAAATTTTTTTTTTATCTCTACTTAGGTTGTATTCCTGTACAGTGTAGGATACTTCTTTCTTTCTTTATTTATTTTCTAGTTTTAATATTCCAACCACCTCATGCATTAAATAGTAAGTAGCATCTACATATTAATTGTTTCTTGAACGTTTACATACTAATCCATAAAAACAGTGATTACATCCTGTAATAATTATACACCCACATATCTGTATATTATACATGTCTGGAAATAAACATTTGTTATTATACCTGAACAAGTACTTCGTAGATAGCTGCGTAACACTTACTGCAGGATATCTGAGATGGAGAAAAAGGGGTGAGCTTCTGGGGAAAAGCTCTGTAAGGAATATGTTTAGAATAATTCTAACTATAAAAAACATGTGAAAATCATGCAAGTATACTTTCATACTTTACTTCTGAAAATCAAATCATAAACTTACTTGAAAAATAATCATTCAATCGTACGTATAAATTCTATTTCGTACAGAAAAATATCATAAATGCGTATACTTTCCTTTTTAATACCATGAATGTCTTTTCATCTGAAAACATAAAACATGTTTTCTTTCACTAAATCATCATGCAAATCTTTATCTGAAAGCATAAATCATACTTTCTTTCATGAAAACATCATCATGCATAGTTTTCTTTCATGAAATATTCATCATACATAGTTCATTTCGTAAAATCATCATATAGATCTTTTCATCTGAAAATGTAAAACATGTTTTCTTTCATGAAAACATTATCATACTTTCTTTCATAAGAACATCATCATTCTTTCTTTCATAAGAACATCATCATCCTTTCTTTCATAAGAACATCATCATCAAAACATGGAGACTAGGCTATATCTGAGTCATGCAATATACGTCATCCTCCGTAGAGGGTCATAAGCATACCGATGGCCATGGTGGGGGCTGTAGACTGGATCAGGGTCGTACAGCAATCATAATCATAAACATGGGTAGTATCTTCTCATTCTTATCATATACTAGCACATAACTAGGGCACGGGCACCGATGGCACTCGCAGTGCGAGAAACATTATTGCGTGCTGCGCGGGCACGAGATACTACCAGAAATCATCATCATAGACCACGAGTAGCGAGTCAACCACCACACAGGTGAAGACAAGCGCTATAAGGGTCCTACGTATCGGCATCTCAAGTGGCGGAGCCGGAACGCCACGAGTAGTTGCCATGCATATAAATAGCCTTCTAGTCTCAAAATCTCTTTTTCTTTTCTTAAATACTTTCGGAAAACATCAAAATTTATGTTGAAACATGAATATAAAATCATACAGAAAACTATAAAATATTCATGTGTTTCATGCTCTATAAATCATTTCATAACACGAAACATACTCCATCAAATCATTTCATGAGCATAAATATGCTTTGTAAATCATTCATAAATCTAAATATGCTTCATAAATCATTTCATAAATATAATTATGCTTTATAAATCATTTCATGAACATAATTATATTTTATAAACCATTTCATGAACGTAAATAGGTCAGAATTAAGCTAAATTACACCCCTTACCTCGTAAACCTTAGGGCAGTGCAAAATCGTCGGGTCTCGGGATTACCTCGATTTACGTGCCAAATTCTCGAGCTGCCCAAAATGATACCAATTCATCATATATTGATTAATTTCATCTTAACATACTCAATTTTAATTTATCTTCTCAAAGTTTGACCAATTTTGACTTTTCGATCAACTTTTTCGATTTTCTCGGTTTTACCGATTTAAGTCCCGTTTTTGGCCAATTTCATTATTTTAATTTCTCATTTCATTACTTCATTAACCTTATGACTCATTCAAGTCCATAAATCATGTTGGTCACTTTGCCAAATTTTCAATTCTTTCACTTTTCGGTTTTACACTGAGTTAAGCTATAAATCGGGCTTTCTCGGTATAAATTTAACCGTTAACAACCTTAGATCCATCAAATTTCACCACAAACACATCAACACTATTCTGTCCAGATCTCAAATCCTTCATATAAATTAAATCATCCAATTCCACTTAACTAAAAACCTTCCAAAAACATCAAATAACAACATATATGAATTTTATCATCATCCATCAATTTTACCTCGGGTTTGACCAAGGTTGACCACGTTTTTCTTCCACAAAATTGATCCTAAACTGAAATTCAACATGTATATAGCTCAAAACCATGAAAAACTAGCTCAAAAACCGATCAAAGAATGAAAAATCTTAAATTCCTCACTTACCAAAAACAGGGCAGATTCGTCGACCGTTTTTCTTTTGAGTTTTTCACATATCAAATGAACTTATTTGTGGCTGAATTTTTTATATGTTATATAGGACTTGCATAGGAAGATTTTATCCTTCTTGGACGGCACCTGAATCTGGCTGTAAGGTGGCCGTAAAAATCTCACAAGGAGGGTAAAGGGAGGACGCCTGCGGGAATGAAGGGAGGGGGATATCTCTCGGCCTAGAAGTCCTTTGGGGTTGATTTTTATGCCCATTTGAAGCTATATAAGTCTAATTTCATAATTGAAAAAATTGGCTCAAATTGAATACCGGAAGGTCTTCAAATTTGACAAAGAAGGGGGTTAGGTCGGCAGGCTGAAGGGGACAGATTTCTGTCCTCTTCTAGAAAAATTCAGAAAACTTTATTCTAGTCCAATTTTCTCCAAATTTCCACTTCTCAAGTGTTATAATATGTCTTTAGTACATTTCATAAAAATTTGGGGGTCACTTGTTTAAGAAAATTTTCCCGATTGAGCCCATTTTGCGCGATTTAGTCAATACCGAGCAAAATGGCTTAAAGTTTTCAATTTACCTTAAAAATTAATTTGATCCCCGAAACCTCCATATTTCCACTTGATTTTGATTTCTCAAGTCAATTTCAACTTATATAAATTTTCTATGGCCTCGGAATAATTTTCGTGAATTTTATGAATTTAATCCGAATTTATTTGTAATTCCGAGCTCATTTGCTCGGTTTAGTACAAAACCCGAACCTTACTAACTTTTTCACTTCCAATACCTTAATTTTCATTTCTAAACATCATTTCATAATCATACATGAAATTCTTAAGAAATTCTTGGGTTTCACAACGTAAATCGAGGCTATCTCGAGCTCTCAGTTGACGTCAATTGTCGAGCTACACAATTAAATATTTTTTCGGGTAAACTTTCAGTCGATTTATAAGAAAATTAAATATTTCAAAATTTAAATCGGTCAATTCGGCCGCTTACCGACTTACCCGTAGCTCGATTGTATCCGTGAAATTTTCTCCAATTTTTTCTCTTTTTCTTTTTCCTTTTTTTCTTCTTTTTTTTCTTTTCTTTTTGGCTGAACTGATCCGGTCCGGTTCAGCACAGTCACTTTCTCACTGAACCGCTTACTTGTTCAGTCCCTTTTTGGTTGTGTCGACGTCATCCGACCGATTTCGGGTGCCTCACCACCGCCGTTCGACGCGTCTCTGGCCAAGAGAAGTTCGACTGGCCTCAATCGGGACCAACTCACGTCGAAGGCCATCGGATTCCTTTCTCCCTTTTCGGACCTCACCTTTGTCGATCTCCTCCTGCCGGCGCCGGTGGAGCGCGTTGCCGGTGGCGAAAGGATCACGGGGCCTTCCTCTTCTTTTTCCAGCAACTAGTCTGGCCGTGGGGTCGTCGATGGTTCCTCTTTCTTCGGGTTCGGCTTCCATTCTTTCCTCTTCATTTTCTCTCCCCCCGATATTTCTCTTCAGTTTTCAATCAAGATTTCTATTCTTTTTTTTTATTATTATTATTATTGTATTTTTTATTTATTTATAATTTATTTTAATATTATTTTAATCATTAAAATAATATTAAAATCTCAAAAATATCTAAAAAAATATTATTTTATTCATTTAATCCGTAAATGAATTTCTCAGTCCGATTTTACCTTTTTGGTATAATTTTTTATTATTTTTGGGATCATTTTTCGAGGCAAAAATTTTAAAAATATTAAATAAATTCATATCTTAATCAATTTAATCCGAAATTTAATTATTTCTTCGTTATTAATCAAGATTTCTCAATCCCATATTTTTAATTAAATTTTCTTATCGAAATTATATTGGGTTTCGATCATTTGACCGTTTTGCCCTTACACGTGTTCGAAAATACCATCTCAATCCTTTTGCATTTTTCATTTCGTGTTTTAATTAAAATCGGGTCTTACAATCTCCTTTCGTATATAACTTATATAAAAAAAAAAACTCTATCATTACTCATTCCGTGAGTAAAATCATTTACTCCTTTAATTTCAATCGCTACACCCCTTTTATTACTTGTCAAAACTTACAAAATACTTTTCAGGGGTAAACATATCACTATCTTAGGATAGAAATCTGAACAGCATAGTTTGCAGCCGACCAATTTATTCTCAAATATTACTTCAAATTATTCATATTCCATTGAATAAAATTGGCTGACTTATACTTCTTCCCCCATTTTCGACTTATAATCTCTTCATAATTATTTCGTTAGTTAACCCTCCTTCATTGGGGTACTAACTATCAATCTTGTACCCAAGGGTGTAGGCATTCATGTCTTTCACTAACTTATATACAAATGAAGGCGGTATGAATAAATGCGTAGTACCAAGATCAAGTAACATAATTACGTCTTTATTCATAACCAGTGTGGTATCTTTCACCACATCATATGAAACATTAGTAGTGTCCTGGTTCAAGGCATAGCCTCGCCCTCGTCTAACAACCTACTTTCCCTTTTTCGATGCAGAGATACCAACAGGGTTTTCTCTGTCTCTTTGCCCTTCTGTGGGGCAGTCTTAGGAATGTCAACGGGGTGGGTACCCGTTAATTTTGAGGTACCCGACCCCAAACCCGATTAACAATCATAAAACCCGAACTCTATTAAAACCCGATTATTTTTTCACGATACTACCCGAACTCTACCCGAATAAATTTTATACTACCCGTTAATTACCCTAACCCATTTAATTACCTGATTATTCAACCCATAATTTGAAAACCCGTTTATTAACCCGAACCCGAACCCAAACTCGAACCCTTGGAAAAAATCATCTAATTTTGTATAAATCAAAAATAAAAATTAAACAATAACATACATATTTTATCATAATTAAACAAATTTTAAGAATTCAACAAACTACTTGAAACCATAGAAAATAAACAAATCATAAAAACATAACAAGTAAGGGAAAAAAAACAAAGTGAAAGTTAATCGGGTTCGGGTTTAGGGTACCCGAATGTTACTACCCAAACCCTACCCGAACCCGTCACGGGTAATAAAATTGCTACCCTAACCCGATTAAAACCCATTTATCGGGTACCCGAACCCGACTTAAACGGGACGGATTGTCTCGGGTACCCGATTAACCCCTACCCGTTTACATCCCTAGGCAGTCTCACCCAACTCTGAGCAATCATTAAATAATTGGCCCGTCTTACCACACTTAACGCCTATTTTAGTAAATAAAGTGTAGGTGTAGGCCCTACTTCCATGGTATCTACCACACATCCTACACTGCTACACAGTTACACTGCTCCGTAGCAGGTCGGGGTCCTCAAATCATAATACCCCTAAAAAGTGTTGAAATTGGATATACTGGAGCCTTACCAATCATCTTACCCCATGACTCATCAACTCTAATCTCTTACCAACTAATTTCTTTCCCGCTCTAACATCTCTGTCATTCTCTATTTTCTTCTGTCTCTAATTCGGCTCTTACTACCTTTCCCAATCTCAGAGGCGTGCAACACATGATCTTATTCACGCAACTGTATTCTGTGCACTGCCTCGACATAGGTAGTTATATCTAACGGGGCCAATCGACTCTAATCGACAATTTGAGCCCTTCTATGAACTTTTGGGCTTTCCGACTCTCACTGTTCATAGTGTCGGGGTAATACCTGGGCAGGTATATAAATTGAGTTTCATACTCATCAATCAACCAGTGCCTCTGGGTCAGTATAAGAAATTTTACCTGTAATTTCCTTTAAGCAGTGTTTGAGATATTCTGTCACTGGAATACATCCAGAAATATTTCTCATGTCGGCTCTGGATGTCTAACTCTTAAAATGGGTCGAGCGAATTTCTACCAATGCACTGTCACGACCCAAACTACCCAAAAATCAGAGTTAATTTTTTGCGTTTTGTTATTTTTTTATTTCATACTTACCTTTCATCTGATCGTGACCACACTCCACTAACAAATTGGGCTGTGCGTCAATGCCAGTCCCACCATACATTTACCATGTAACTTAATTCTTCTCCAGTCATTTATAATTGTTTACATTATTTATACATCCCCTAAAGTTACTTACAAACATGTTACTGTGCTATGCTTATGTAGATACAATATGTACAAGTGTATATACCTTAAATGATGGGTAGCAGCGGACATCCGGAATGAAGTACTGAGTCGCCTCAACTTCAACTGGAAATTATCTGTGGGAGAAAATGAAAGGGGTGATCACATCAAGCTCAGTAAGTTAATCCTACGAACAAGTAGGTAACCATACTACCTACATGAACGTAGTGCCATGCATAAACCACCCTTTCTCCACACATTTTAAAACAGATGATATGAGTTATGATGTTATGTAAAACACATTTGCACGGAAAATTCAACATGCAATTATATTCAAAATCATATCTTTCTCGTTTAAAATTTCACAGTAAAGTCAGGATTCGACCCCTCCTTCGGGTGATCCTGACTCACACAAAATCATGAAAATCAGTTTACATCACACATGGGTTTAAAAATCATGGAAATAACCATCATGCACATTTAATTTAAAACCCGATTTCAATCATCGCCAAGATCAACATGCGAGACTAGGCAATATCTGTATATCGGCAAATAACCAGGACTATAGCCATATGTGTCCTCGTGAGCCCCTCTGCTACACGGATCCTAGTGTGCGGGGTCTCACCCTGATCGAGAACAGTCCGGGAGCTGGGTCACTCCATCTCGTTGGTCTTATCCGATCCCATGCATCCGAAGATGCCAACGTATCACAAAGATACCAACGTATCACAAAGATACCACACGGTACATCGTACTCCATGCTACTTGCACGGTACAACGTACTCCGTGGACCCTCAGCCTTATCCCTCGTTCGGGCTCATCAGCTGGACCTCCAACCCTTATCCCTCGTTCGGGCTCATCAGGTGGATCTTCAACCCTTATCCCTTGTTCGGGCTCATCAGGTTGTTTCTCTAACCCTTATCCCTCGTTCGGGCTCATCAGGTTGTTTTAACATGCCATGTCTCAAAACGCACGTGCGGACCTATTTAATCGGTGACACACAGTCTACCCGATGCTCCAAGCACGGCTTATCGCATGTTCTCATAAAATCGGTGCGAGTAATGCTCAGCACTCTCATCAAATCAAGTAAAACTAGTGTGAGCTAAGATCTAGCACTCTGTATGTAAACCACGTGAAAATCTGGTGCGAGCGAAGCTCTAACACCCTGTCTCAAAATCATATAAAACTATGGTGCGAGTTAGACTCTAGCACCTTGTCACGAAAATCATATATATATATATATATAAAATTTGGTGCGAGTTGGACTCCAGCACCTATGCATGTAAAACTCTAGTGCGAGCTCTCGCTCCAGCACTAATGCATGCATCACCCAAATCAAAACATCGTGTGAGCTGAGCTCTAGCACGTCATATGTCAATAAAACACGTAGGCAGCTCTGTTTTCTCAAAACAGTTTTCAAAACAATTATATCGTTGAAAGTATGCAATGCTTTGCATTTTCTTTCAAGATTAGCCAGCCTACTCATGCATGCATTAAAATGTCTCCCGGGACGAGCAAAAACCTCTTGTTCTTGCTCCTCCCATTTTTTCCTAAATTTGTAAATTTTACCCTTAACAAGGGTAATTTGGTAATTTGCCCATTCGGGGTACTAAAATTATTATTTGACCTCTAGACCCTTCAGATAATTTTTAAAGACTGCAATGAACTTAAAATTGCGTAAAGTTTACCTCTAGCAGTCCGTAGAATTCCCTTACCTTATTTTTCTATCGAGTCTGACCTTTTCTTTTCCACTGTTATCTCGTCGCGCAGTCCTATATGCTCCCAATCAAATGTCTGAAACTGCGTATAATTATTCCTCAAGTCAGATATTATACAATTTAATTGTATTTTCTATTTTCTGGGCTTAATTTAAATCATTGAGCCCATTTACCCCTATTGGGCCCGTTTGCACCTTAATGGCCCTTAATCAGCCTTAAGCCCGTTTTCCACTTAATTTTCACATTATCGAGGCCTATTGGGCTCATTGGGCCCACCAATAATTTCTTGGGCCTCGTTCTAACTCTCGAATAGCTAAATTTATTATTTACGACAATTTACCTAAATTTTCAAAATTTTAATTCAATTTATACGGAATTTAAATTCATATCACGCATAACGATGTAAATTATCGTAAATAAGGGTCACTTACCCGAGATTCCATGCTAGTATGCACATCGAGGCTATCTCGAGCTCTCGTTGGATGCCAATTGTCGAGCTACACAATTTCACAATTTTTCGGGTAAGTTTTCGGCCCAAAATTAATTAAATTAAATACTCCAAAATTTAAATCGGGTCAATTTCGACCACTATTGACTTACCCGTAGCTCGATTGCATCGTCGGGATTTCTCTCCAATTTTTTTCCTCTTTTTCTTTTTCTCTTTTTCTCCCCTTTTTCCTCTCTTTTTGGCTGAACCGGTTCAGTCCGGTTCGGACCAGTTCAAATCCGCCGGTTCACCCCGGTTCACTCCGGTTCGGCCCGTTCACCGCCTTGCCGGCTGGTTCTCCGCCGGCTTCAACCTCCAGCATCTCCGTTGGGTCGTCCGCATCACGAATCTGGGCTTGGTTCGCCTCGAGCTCGCCGAAAAATGGCCGGTCCGGCCTGTTCTCCTCCGACCGTCGGGACCCATTTCTCCTCTTGGCCATCGCCGGCGATTTCGGCCATTTCGTCGGCTGCTACCGGTCTCAAAATGACTGGCTCCTCCTCCTGAACTCATTGGTGGCCTCCGTTGATGCCCAGCTGCCGTGGATCGCCGGGACCGAGCCCTTCTCTCCCTCGATTTTTCCTTCCTCCGATCGGCTTCCTCCGGTCACCTGACGGCGCGATTCCGGTGTCCACGTGATCGCCAGCCTCTCCTCTTTCACCTCGGCTGGTCATCGGCGGTCAAGGATCGCCGGTGCGTCCTCGGGCTCGTCGGGTTCCCTCGGGTCTTCTTCAGGTTTTCTGTTTCAATCTTCTTCTCTCTCCCCTATTTCTGATTCCCCTTTTTCTTTTATTATTATTATTATTATTATTATTATTATTATTATTATAATTTATTTAATTATTTCACTATTCATTAAAATACTCCATAAAATCCAAAATATCTACACTTATATTATTTTTATTCTAATTTAATTTATTTAATTTAAATTTAATTTATTAAATATATTTTTCTCCAAATTTTTGATATTATTTCTTCTCGCTTTTCGAGATATCGTTCCGATAATTTTTCGATATTTTTAAAATTTTTGAATCTTGATCAATTTACCCAAATTGTATAATTTCCTCATTATCGATCAAGATATCTTACATCCTTATTTTAAATTAAAATTTTCTTATCGCCTTAATACCGGGTTTTGGTATTTTTACCATTTTACCCCTGCTCTTGTTTCGGAAATCAATTTTACCTGACCTTCCTTCATACATCCCCCATCTTTTCTTATTTAATTTTCGTATTTTAATTAAATTCGGGTCTTACAACTCTCCCCCACTTAAGGAAATTTGGTCCTCCAAATTAGAACCAAGTCATATGAGTCCATATACAACTCCGGGTACATCGATCGTATCATACTCTTAAATTCTTATGTGACCTTCTCCGGAGTGTATTACTACCAAAGGACTTTAATTAGGGATATCATCTTAAACCTCAATACTTTCTCTTTCCTGTTTAATGCCCGAATCAACTTTTTCAATATACTTATAATTGCATTAAGTTGAACTGTTGGATCTCATATCTTATCTCCTATGCTGGATCTGGATAGTATTCCCGAAGCATCAAAAGATGGGACACATTGTGGGTGCCTGCTTATTCAAGTGGAAATGCCACCTACAGGTTTTATCTCCCACTTGTCCAATCTCTCAAAATATTCCATCCAGCGCAACTCAATTTACCTTCTTCCAAAAGCTCGCTATGTCCTTATTCCCTTAGGACGAGTAACTTTCAACCATACTAATTCACCCTCGGTGAATTCCAATACTTTCCTTATCTGCTCTGAGGTGTTCTTAATCTCTCATCCTTAACTAGACATCCTCAGAGACTTATTATCCAAAGTCGAAAATAATTCTATCTGTCACCCACTTTTTCTTATCCAATTTGGGGAACAACCCCTACAGCCATACATTGCCTCATATCTTGTTATCCCGATACTCAAGTGGCCACTGTCACTATTGACGAATTCGATTTGTAATAACTGATCATCCCAGGAGCATAAAAAAATCAAGGGCACACGCTTTCATCGGATCCTCCAAAACCTGTACAGTCCTCTCTGACTGACCATCTGTCTGAGGATGAAAAGCTGTGCTAATACTCAGTCGGGTTCCCATAGCTTCTTGAAAAATATTCCCTGAAGTAAGAAGTGAAGTGGGAATCCCTAAATGATACCATGCTCACTGGAACGCTACTTAATGTTCCACAATCTTCCTTATACCTGAATCCTCATACACACTCTGAGTATTTGGGGATTTCATAACCAGAAGGTGGGTAGACTTAGTCAACTTAGCGACTATCATCCAAATAGCCTCGTAATTCTCCTGGGTTCTCTGTAAACCATCACGAAATTTATGGAGACTTGCTCTCATTTTTCATGCCGTGTCGATATAGGTAGAGGCTGCAATAACTCTGCAGACTTTTAATATTCTACCTTATTCTGCTAACATACTAGGCACTTTTCCACAATCTCTATCATATCACTTTCACATCTGACCACCAATACCCCTTTCAGAGATTTCATATTTATATTCTTTACTTTCCGTATGCACTGTATATCCCGAAGAGTAAGTTTCTGACAATATTACTATCTCATCAACTGTGGTCCTGGGGAGCACTCATATTGTCTCTGAACCTCTCTGTAAACCATCAACACACTCCGTGAACTCTGTCACTGTACCCTTCTGAATCTGATCCAAACTATCGACATCGTGCCGATCATCACGCTAAGCCTGTCAAATCCGAGCACTCTCATCCGGTTCTAATCTCAGGCTAGCTGTCACACAATCACTGTCATCATCAGAAGGGATCACATCATTACTGAGGTCCACAACTGCTCTAGCAGCTCACGCTCCCTGACCATCATATGTAATACCATCCCCAGGCTCTTTATACTCGAAGCATCAACCATCACATTAGCCTTTCCTGGGTGGCATAATTTTCACAAATCAAAACCTCTCAGAAGCTCTAACCCACTATGTATTTTCATATTCGCCTCTTTCTGTGAAAACAGATACTTGAGACTTTATGATCAGTACATATCCAAAATTCCTCATCGTGTACATAATAGTACCATATCCTCGGTACAAATACTGTTGCCAACTTTAAATTATGGGTCAGATAGTTTATTTCATGATCAAGGAGTTGTCTGACTCCATACTTGACTATCTTCCCATTTTGCATCAATACACAGCTCATTCATAATTTTGAGGTATCCATACTCACTGAGAACCTCTTGAGCTGTTGGGTATAGTGAAATTAATCACGGTGGTCAGTTCATACTTCACTACACCAAAATTCATGTCACGTCTATCATCTCACTCAAAGACCACGTTTTCTTAGTTAAACGTGTCAAGGTATACCCTTTTTAGAAGTCGCAACAACCCATTTGTAAAAGCAATTTTCCAATTATTGCTTATAACCTGCCCTAGTCTTTAACTACACCCAACATATCATCGATAATGATCATTACAAATCGGTCCAATCCTTGACTTATTTACGCATAAGCGTATAAGATCCTTCAAAATCGCTTACGTTTTCAGGTACTAACCTGCGTCATTTCATTTTCTTATCTTAACGGCTCTTATTAAATTTTACTATGTTAACCTTTATGATTTATCGAATTTTAATATTCTTATCGTCTTAGTAAAGGTATCCTATTGCTAAAGGTATTTATTACGACGATCGATTTCACGTTATAGGTTATATATACATACTTTTAGACGCTGTCAAGTCTTTAGGCGGGGAGGTATTTTGAAATACCTTTATTAACCTTTAGACTTAACCACAATTACTTACCAGTCCATGTGGTCACAACTTATATTCGCTACTAATTGCTTTAATCCTAATGACTTCATATCGTAAAAATGTTCTTACCTAACATACGCCTCTTACTCCAATACATCTTGTATTTAGGATCTATCTTATCTTAAAGATTATCTCATTTCGTATATCCCTCATGACAAAACTCTTTCATTATTCATTCCGTGAGTACAATCCTTTACTCCTTTAATTTCAACTGTTGCACCCCTTTTTATCACTTAAAATCTCTATATCCATATTTCGTTAATTAATCCTCCTCTATTGGGGTACTCATTTATCAGTATTGTGCCCAATGATGTAGGCATTCATGCCTTTTACTCACTTATACGCGAATGAAGGCGGTATGAATAAATGTGTGGCACCAGGATCAATGAACATATGTACTTCATTATTCATAACAAGTGTGATAACTTACACCACATCCATGAAACATCAATAGTGTCCTGGTCCAAGACATCCTCTCGCCTTCGTCCAACAGCCTACTTTCCCTTTTTCTTTTCGGTTATAGCCTCCCTTTTCGTTGCAGCTATACCAACGAAGTTTTTCTCTATCTCTTTACTTTTCTGTGGGGCGATCTCGCCCAACTCTGTGCGATCAAAATCAATGGTCCGTCTTACCACACTTAACGGCCATTTTCATCAATACAGTGTAGGTATAGACCCTCCTTCCGTGGTATCCACCACACATTCCACACTGCTTACAGTGCTTACACTGCTACACTGCTTCGTAGCAGGTCGGGGTCCTCCAATCACAATGCCCCTCAAGAGTACCAAAATTGGATGCACTGGGGTCTTACCAATTATCTTAGCCCATAACTCGTCACATCAGATCTTTTACCAATTACCATTTTCCCATTTTTAACATCTTTGTCATTTCTCGATTCTCTTTCTGTCTCTATTTCAGCCCTCACTACCTTTCCCAATCTCAGAGGCGTGCAATTCATGTTCTTATTTACCCAACTGTAAATCTGCATACTGCCTCGGCATAAGTAATATCTCACGGGCCAATCGGACTCTAATTGAAAATCTGAGCCCTTCCATAAACTTTTAGACATCTCGACTGTCACTTGTTCATAGTGTCGAGGTAATATCTGCCCAGGAATATAATTGAGTTTTATACTCATAAATTATACTCTTCAATAAATCAAATCCTCTGGGTCAAAGTAAGGAAATTTATCTATCATTCCCTTTAAACAGTGTCCGGGATATCCTGTCACCGAAATATATCCAAGATATTTCTCATATCAGCTCTGAATGTTTAATACTTAAGATGGGTCGAGCGGGTTTCCACCAATGCTCCGCTGCGCCCTCTGATCTCATACATAATCTGAGAAATTTGCTCCTCAAAATAATCTCCACACTCCGCTCCAACTTCGCGAAGCATGTCTCAATACTGTCCGATCATTCTGTCGGACTTAGTGGGGCATGCTTAACATTTACCTCCATTTCAATTTCATCCTGATTCTCATAGTCAACTCAGCACGATTTAGCAGACTCAGGTCTACCTCTACGACCTCTGCCTCGTGCACTATCTCATCTAACGTGACTCACATTAGGCATTCCTGCATTCTCGACCATTTCTTAGTCAAAACTCATATCGATATACACTATTATATCAAACCAAGCACAGTAACACGGGGATGTAATTTCTAATTATCGACACTGACACACATCAGACCAATTGCTGCTCTGATACTGTAAGACCCCGTATATGTATAAGGGTAATGTGTGTAATTGGATCCAATAATATGAATGGACTTGTAATGTAAAGTATGATTGATGTAAGTCCATGGATTCAATGTATGTATGTGTAATACAAATTGTAACGTACATATAAGTTTCATTGAGTATGAATACGAAGAAATGAGTTCTAGCAAGTGATGGTTGTGATTGAGACTCAAGATGAGTAGTGTGGTAAAATGGAATGGAGTTATGCTTCCATTTGGTTTTATGTAGCATACCTTTGAACATACAATGAATGCACACAAGTTTCAATGTGCATAAGGTATGAATGGATGCCATTTTCAAGTTATAAAGGTGGATGGATGAGAAAATGGCCATGGCAATAGATTAAGGATGTGTTGGTGTGAGTTGCAGCAATGAAACTGCAGGAAATCTGGAAAACATGAGGTCCAGATCGATCTCATAGGATGAGAGATCGATCTGGAAGAGCCAGAATGCTCTTATTTGGGCGAAAGAATAGAGCAGATCGATCTCTAATAGAGCCAGATCGATCTGCCAAGCATTCTGTAGTGAAAAGATCGATCCTCAAGCACCCAGATCGATCTCCTTAGCTCTCTGTTTGGGACCAGATCGATCTCATGCTTCGACAGATCGATCTCATGCTTCAACAGATCGATCTCATTGCTTCGACAGATCGATCTCAGGCTTAAAAATGCCGTGAAAAAGAGGGATTTTAAGGGACCAGATCGATCTCCTCTTGGACCAGATCGATCTCCTCAAGCTATTTCTATATAAGGAGAGCTGAAAATCTGGAAATCTCGAAAAAACATATTAACCTCCCATTTTCAACCCAAAAACCTAACTTTCCCTCTCTAAAATTAGCCATTTTCAGTGAGATTTGGAGAGAGATCATTAGAGGCAAAGTTGTTCCTATCAAAGAGAAGAACAACATAGTGAGAGGGCATCTTCCCATCTTTGGAATTGAAGGAGTTAAGGGCATTACTAATTGGAGCAAGAAGAGAAATCATATTGGTAAGATTCTAACACTCCAATCCAAATGCATTAGCTATTTAATTGATTTTGGAGTTGATTGATATGAGTATTGATGGATAAACTACCTAGGAATGTAGTGGAATTGGTGTGACCTAGAAATCTAAAATGGGTATAATGTGAGGATATGTGGGATTAAATGAGCCTATGAATTATGGCATGCTAAAGCTGTTATTGGGGTAATGTTTATGATTTTAAATGGTTAAATGAGATTACATTGTGAGTTTGGAGGAATTGTGGAAATGGGTATGTATATGATTGATAAATGCCATAGTGAGGGTTCATGGAATATGAACACTATGAGCTTAATGTCGATTTAATATCGATTTTGAATAAGATAATAGGCCTAAGAAGATCCATAGACTCGAGTTATGGATAAAGTAATGAAACGAGGTCAAATAAGCTTTAATAGAGGCTATAGATTAAATTGACTATAGCAAGCACAAGGGTTGCAATATATGGATCGAATATAATGCGGGATACGATTTTGTGCAGTCCCGAAGAGTTCGTTCAAGACGAACCGAACCGTACGAGTAAGCAGCTTAAGGAAGTGGAATCACGCATCGCGATTCCAGGTAAGGGAATTTTGTGAGTATATAGAGGTAGCTGCTCGTACTTTGAACTTGTGGGTGAATATCGAGTGTTTTTATGAAATGCATGATTGCTCAAATAAATGTTGATGGTATTCGTGAATGATGATGAGTATATGCGTGGTTTTGGATTTGAAGTGGATTTTATGAAATGGGATAGTAAGGCTAATAATTGCATAAATCTAATGTTTTGATGCTTTTCAAAACGAATTTGCTTGGTTTTAAGCAAGCTTGTAGATAGGTCGGCTAGTATTGTATTGTTGTTGTGGAAAAGCATTTGTGAGTGCTAAACCCGAATTGTCGGGATTGATTAATTGTCTATGAGCCGCCTATCACATTAGTATGACATAAATCGCGCTAGAGCTTCGCTCGCGCTGGATTTCTATGTTTTCACTTGTGTGAAACGTGCTTGAGCTTAGCTCTCGCTTTGAATTTAAATTGTGATAATGTTTATAAACCGTACTGGAGCTTACGCTCGTACGTGGATTTGAGTGGTTTTTCTTATGCATATAACTGTACTGGAGCTATGCTCGTACATGGTTTCTTCATATTTTATGCATAAATGCCGTACCAGAGCGTTGCTCGTACGAAGTGATTGGTTTTGATGCATGAATTCGCGCTAGAGCGTAGCTCGCGCTGGTTTTCACACTGTGGTATGTATGAGGCCATGGTGAGAGATACGGATTAACTCAGGGAACCCAACAGGCCTGACAGACCTCTTAGGTAGGGTGAGGGTGAGGGGCTAGGACCTGACATAATCCATCCAGGGAACCCAACAGGCCTGACAGACCTCTTAGGTGGGGTGAGGGTGAGGGGCTAGGACCTGGATCAGGGAACCCAACAGGGGTGAGCAAGGCCATGAGGGGCTAGGACCTGGTATTGAGGTTACTCCCACGCGCTTTCGAGACTATAAAGGTTACACTTGGTATGGGGTAGATAAGACCTATGGCAAGCACCCCCAACCATGTTATGGGTCCGCGGAGTACGATGTACCGCGTGGTGGTTACTTGATTTGAGAAAGTCTGGCGGAGAACTAACCCACCTTCGTGCCAGCATGATACCCCGCACACCGAAATCCGTGTGGTCTGGGATGATATGTGACGATTGGCCAACGTAGTCACTTGAGATATAGTAACCTGTCTCCTTGCTTGATCTACTTACTACCACATGATTTTAAATCTCTAAGTGTGATTGTGATTGATTAAGGTAGACCCGAAGGAGGGGTCGAGCCTCGTGGATTTGATTTGTGAAATGAAAATGAGGTTGTGATTGTGAGTTGATGTGATGTGATTGTATGTGATGAAAAAGAGTTTTATGACGTGGGTTTAAAAAAAAAAGGAGGTTTCTTAATGAATTGCCCTTTTTATGAATTTAAATGAGATCGAGCATGAGATGATTTATACATGATGTTTTACCATGTTTTATATGCCAATTTTACATGACTTTGATACATGATATATATGTATACTCATATGGCATAGTTTTATTCCTCATGCTCCTATCATAAATGATTTATGCATAACACTATCAGCATGTAGATAGAGTAGTTATCTACCATGCTTGCATTATTGCCTTACTGAGCGTGTGGTTGCTCATCCCACTCTATTTTTCCCCCTACAGAGCGTGCATAGTAGCCCAGTCAGGACTGAGGCGTGGTATTTTGGACTCCGCTGTGTCTCCATCGTTTAAAGGTATATACACAGTGATTCTTTTTGTATCTAAACAATGTAAAAGCACAGTATTCTTTTGAATTGTACTTATGGGGGATGTAGATGTCAGTAAAACATGCTTTTGTATAAGTATAAGATTTAAATGCAAATGTATGACATCGTTTATTTAATTGAGAATGAATGAGATGTGGAGTTTATTAATGACTTACAGCCCAACAGTGTGTGGTGAGTTAGTTCACGACCGGGTAAGCTAACAGTAAAACGCGAAAAATTTTTTGTGATTTTCGATTAAAGAGAATGGAATTGGGTCGTGACAGATACCACCTTTATATGTCACGACCCAAACTACCCAAAAATCAGAGTTAATTTTTCGCGTTTTGTTATTTTTTTATTTTATACTTACCTTTCATCTGATCGTGACCACACTCCACTAACAAATTGAGTTGTGCGTCAATGCCAGTCCCACCATACATTTACCATGTAACTTAATTCTTCTCCAGTCATTTATAATTGTTTACATTATTTATACATCCCCTAAAGTTACTTACAAACATGTTACTGTGCTATGCTTATGTAGATACAATATGTACAAGTGTATATACCTTAAACGATGGGCAGCAGCGGACATCCGGAATGCAGTACTGAGTCGCCTCAACTTCAACTGGAAATTATCTGTGGGAGAAAATGAAAGGGGTGAGCACATCAAGCTCAGTAAGGCAATCCTACGAACAAGTAGGTAACCATACTACCTACATGAACGTAGTGCCATGCATAAACCACCCTTTCTCCACACATTTTAAAACAAATGATATGAGTTATGATGTTATGTAAAACACATTTGCATGGAAAATTCAACATGCAATTATATTCAAAATCATATCTTTCTCGTTTAAAATTTCACAGTAAAGTCAGGATTTGACCCCTCCTTCGGGTGATCCTGACTCACACAAAATCATGAAAATCAGTTTACATCACACATGGGTTTAAAAAGCATGGAAATAACCATCATGCACATTTAATTTAAAACTCGATTTCAATCATCGTCAAGATCAACATGCGAGACTAGGCAACGTCTGTATATCGGCAAATAACCAGGACTATGGCCATATGTGTCCTCGTGAGCCCCTCTGCTACACGGATCTAGTGTGTGGGGTCTCACCCTGATCGAGAACCGTCCGGGAGGTGGGTCACTCCATCTCGTCGGTCTTATCCGATCCCATGCATCCGAAGATGCCAACGTATCACAAAGATACCAACGTATCACAAAGATACCACACGGTACATCGTACTCCATGCTACTTGCACGGTACATCGTACTCAGTGGACCCCCAGCCTTATCCCTCGTTTGGGCTCATCAGCTAGACCTCCAACCCTTATCCCTCGTTCGGGCTCATCAGGTGGATCTTCAACCCTTATCCCTCGTTTGGGCTCATCAAGTTGTTTCTCTAACCCTTATCCCTCGTTCGGGCTCATCAGGTTGTTTCTCTAACCCTTATCCCTCGTTCGGGCTCATCAGGTTGTTTCTCTAACCCTTATCCCTCGTTCGGGCTCATCAAGTTGTTTTAACATGCCATGTCTCAAAACGCACGTGCGGGCCTATTTAATCGGTGACACACAGTCTACCCGATGCTCCAAGCATAGCTTATCGCATGTTCTCATAAAATCGGTGCGAGCAATGCTCAGCACTCTCATCAAATCAAGTAAAACTAGTGCGAGCTAAGCTCTAGCACTCTGTATGTAAACCACGTGAAAATCTAGTGCGAGCGAAGCTCTAACACCCTGTCTCAAAATCATATAAAAATATGGTGCGAGTTAGACTCTAGCACCTTGTCACGAAAATCATATATATATATATATATAAAATCTGGTGCGAGTTGGACTCCAGCACCTATGCATGTAAAACTCTAGTGCGAGCTCTCGCTCCAGCACTAATGCATGCATCACCCAAATCAAAACATCGTGCGAGCTGAGCTCTAGCACGTCATATGTCAATAAAACACGTAGACGGCTCTGTTTTCTCAAAACAGTTTTCAAAACAATTATATCGTTGAAAGTATACAATGCTTTGCATTTTCTTTCAAGGTTAGCCAGCCTACTCATGCATGCATTAAAATGTCTCCCGGGACGAGCAAAAACCTCTTGTTCTTGCTCCTCTCAATTTTTCCTAAATTTGTAAATTTTACCCTTAACAAGGGTAATTTGGTAATTTGCCCATTCGGGGTACTAAAATTATTATTTGACCTCTAGACCCTTCAGATAATTTTTAAAGACTACAATGAACTTAAAATTGCGTAAAGTTTACCTCTAGCAGTCCGTAGAATTCCCTTACCTTATTTTTCTGTCGAGTCTGACCTTTTCTTTTCCACTGTTATCTCGTCGCGCAGTCCGATATGCTCCCAATCAAATGTTCGAAACTGCGTATAATTATTCCTCAGGTAAGGTATTATACAATTTAATTGTATTTTCTATTTTCTGGGCTTAATTTAAATCATTGGGCCCATTTACCCCTATTGGGCCCGTTTGCACCTTAATGGGCCTTAATCGACCTTAAGCCCGTTTTCCACTTAATTTTCACATTATCGAGGCCTATTGGGCTCATTGGGCCCACCAATAATTTCTTGGGCCTCGTTCTAACTCTCAAATAGCTAAATTTATTATTTACGACAATTTACCTAAATTTCCATAATTTTAATTCAATTTATGCGGAATTTAAATTCATATCACGCATAACGATGTAAATTGTCGTAAATAAGGGTCACTTACCCGAGATTCCATGCTAGTACGCACATCGAGGCTATCTCAAGCTCTCGTTGGATGCCAATTGTCGAGCTACACAATTCCACAATTTTTCGGGTAAGTTTTCGGCCCAAAATTAATTAAATTAAATACTCCAAAATTTAAATCGGGTCAATTTCGACCACTATTGACTTACCCGTAGCTCGATTGCATCGTCGGGATTTCTCTCTAATTTTTTTCCTCTTTTTCTTTTTCCCTTTTTCTCCCCTTTTTCCTCTCTTTTTGGCTGAACCGGTTCAGTCCTGTTCGGACCGGTTCAAATCCGTCGGTTCACCCCGGTTCACTCCGGTTCGACCGGTTCACCGCCTTGCCGGCCGGTTCTCCGCCGGCTTCCACCTCCAGCATCTCCGTTGGGTCGTCCGCATCATGAATCTGGGCTTGGTTCGCCTCGAGCTCGCCGAAAAATGGCCGGTCCGGCCTGTTCTCCTCCGACCGTCGGGACCCATTTCTCCTCTTGGCCGTCGCCGGCGATTCCGGCCGTTTCGTCGGCTGCTACCGGTCTCAAAATGACTGGCTCCTCCTCCTGAACTCATTGGTGGCCTCCGTTGATGCCCAGCTGCCGTGGATCGTCGGGACCGAGCCCTTCTCTCCCTCGAATTTTCCTTCCTCCGATCGGCTTCCTCCAGTCACCTGACGGGGCGATTTCGGTGTCCACGTGATCGCCGGCCTCTCCTCTTTCACCTCGGCTGGTCATCGACGGTCAAGGATCGTCGGTGCGTCCTCGAGCTCGTCGGGTTCCCTCGGGTCTTCTTCGGGTTTTCTGTTTCAATCTTCTTCTCTCTCCCCGATTTCTGATTCCCCTTTTTTATTATTATTATTATTATTATTATTATTATTATTTATTTAATTATTTCACTATTCATTAAAATACTCCATAAAATCCAAAATATCTACACTTATATTATTTTTATTCTAATTTAATTTATTTAATTTAAATTTAATTTATTAAATATATTTTTCTCCAAATTTTTGATATTATTTCTTCGCGCTTTTCGAGATATCGTTCCGATAATTTTTTGATATTTTTAAAATTTCCGAATCTTGATCAATTGACCCAAATTGTATAATTTCCTCATTATCGATCAAGATATCTTACATCCTTATTTTAAATTAAAATTTTCTTATAGCCTTAATACCGGGTTTTGGTATTTTTACCATTTTACCCCTGCTCTTGTTTCGAAAATCAATTTTACCTGACCTTCCTTCATACATCCCCCATCTTTTCTTTTTTAATTTTCGTATTTTAATTAAATTCGGGTCTTACATGCACCACCTCGCCCTCCAACATAAACGTATTTAAAAATCACTTTCTCAGTTGACATACACCGAAAGAATCCATATAACTTCTCTATCTCATTCACCCAGTCGTCAGTAACTATTGTTTTCTTTACTTCGCTAAATACTGGAGGGGTGTGAAAATCTCTATAGTCTGAGGCATCTGTTTAGGCTGTTACCCTGCCTATCCTCAACTATCTGCATAGATTGAGTAAACAACTTCAAAATATTTTCTACACTCCACTCCATCCTCTTGGAGCGTGTCTCAATACTGTTTGGTCTCTTTATAGGACCCTGTGGAGTATGCTCAACATCAACCTCCACCTCACTCTCATCTTGAGTCTCATGTGACTCATTCGACTCTCAAGCCTATCTCTACGGCCTCGAGCATGTGTACTCGCCCCTCTACTAAAGCGGCTATCAGTTATAAAAACTATATTCTTGCATTCGAAACTAAATTCTAAGCTGCACTTCCACCTTGATATACACAATTGCATCTAAACAATGCACAGTACATGGGGATGTAAATTTACTTAACCACTAACACCAACTCATATCAGGCCAACTCAGCTCTGATACCACCTCTTGTCACGACCCAATTTTTCTAAAAACCCTACAAATTTTTCACTTTTTCATTTTCTTACCCGTCGTGAACAATTTCACTACTAACAGTTGGACTATGAGTCGATGTTAGTCCCTCTTATCATGTTACTTACCTTAACATCTATTTTTCATATTTCATTTACATATCAATTTATTTTAACTAAATACATCCCCAATATTACATCTGTATACAATATTGTGCCTTTATATGTTCAGATACAAAAATTATATGAATGTGTATACCTGGTCTTGATAGGAGCAGCGGATAACCGAAATGCAAGACTATTGTCGCTCTTTCTACTGAATGTACCCTGTAGGGTGAAAAATGAAAGGGTGAGTGCAACTTGCTCAGTAAGGCAATAATGCAAATAGGTAGATAACTACACTATCTACATGTTGGTAAGGCATGACATGTAAAACATTTATATCTCGAGCATGAGGTAAATAAAACCATGCCGTGTATGAGTATATCATATATCGTAAAACATGAATCGGCATGAAAAACATGAAAAACATCTCATGTAAAACCTCTCATGCTCGATACAGTAAAATTCATCAAATCAATCCAGAGGGATTCAACACATCTTTAAAATCATTAATATCCTCATAAATAGAGCTGGCAAAAATTGGCCCGAGCCCGAAAACCCGCCCGAACCCGTCCAAGACCTAACCCGAGACCGGATCGAATTGACCAAAAAGTCAAAGGCTCGAGCCCGAGAAAAGCCCAACCCGAAAAAGCTCGAACCCGATAAAGCCCGAGCCCGAAAAAGCCCGAGCCCAAAAAAACCCGAACCCGAAAAAGCTCAAGCCCGAAAAAGCCCGAGCCCGATACGACCCGAACTCGAAACCGGTCAGATTCGAAACCCGAGAAAACTTGAATTTATAACTCGAGAAAGCCCGAATTATAATTATATAATTATTATATTAAAAAATAATTAAATAAATAAATAATAATACACTTTTTCTAATTAAAATTTATAAAATTTTAAAGCAATCATTATTTATTTTTTACATAATTATATCAATAATTTATTATCAATAAAATAAATATTAAATATTTACATTCAATTATTAAATAAAATTATTTTAAAACACAATATAATATTCAATATGAAATAATTTTCAATATTATGCTTATTATATTTGTAATAATAAATAATAAATATATTATTAAATATAACATTTGATTTTATTATAAAAACAATTATTATACTATTTTATTATATTTATTTCATATTAAAATTTTAATTTTAATACAATAATAAATCAAATATATATAAATCATTATATAATTGTAACATATATTTAAATTTGATATTTCATATAAAACATTGAATACATTATTAACAAAATTAGAATTTAAATTCTGACTCCTATAACTCGTAAATAGAAAAATAGTAATTTGTTTTTTAAATGGTGATTATACTAAAAATAAGAATTGAAAGTTAAGAAAAGGGATCATACCCTTTTAAAGGTTGTAATAACTTTTTCACTGCAAAAAAAATTCAGACTCAACTATGACATGTTTGCATCATAATTCTCATGTCATTAACAATTCAATGATTGTTATGTTCTAAATTAGTCGAATATAGTAAAAAACAAACCAGTAAAGAAAATATCAAACACTTAAAGTTATGACATGTAACATTACAAGAACAACAAAATAGAAAACATACAATCATTTTCATACACAACCACCTAGTCATAGAGAAACCAATCCCTAGTCATACATTGCATGATGAACAAAACAGAAAAATACGATCATTCCATTCAACGCTAGCGGCTTGATGAATAACATACTCGAAAAGATTGTAAATGCAGAAAGTAACTAAACTCTCCAAGAGCGACACTGTCTTCAAATAAGATTAATGAGGCAATGATCAATCATAATTACTCTTAATAAGAAAATTTAATTTTTTAACAATATAAATAGTAAGAAATAAAATATCAATATACGTTACAATTAGAACTCTTCATCCTCATCCATAAACTAACTAGTTCAATTTAATCAAACTTTCCTTCCAAATCTCATTGTTTCATCTTCTTCATCTAATAAAATATATAAAAATAATCATATAAGAATTTAAATAATAAAAAATTAATAAAATAATAATGACACTAAAATCTTACCATCTTTATCTATATCATATCCATACAGTCAATTACGAGTGGTAATCAAAATTTCTGCATTATGTGTTATGAAACAATTTCTCCATTGGTTGATAACTCTACCACCCATACTAAATGCTAATTCAGATGCAACTGTGGTAATTGGAATACTCAATATATCCTTAGCCATAAGTGAAAGTACAGGGTATCGAAATTGATTTTTCTTCCAATAATCAAGAACATCAATTTGAATCTCATAATCTTCTCTTGATTCATTTAAATATACATTTAACTCTGATCTATATAAAAGAGATCCAGAACTGAATTTTTTAAATCCCTACAATAACAAAATAAGTTCATATATGAAATTATAATAACAAATGTAAATTAAAACTCAAAAAAGAATTACTTAATATAAAAAAATAATAATTTAATAAGTTACTAAAGCAATTTATATTAAACTTTGAACAAAAAATTTATATAAATATGTTATCAAATTAGCAATAAATATTTATATCTTTCAAATTTTATTTCTAACTAGGAAATTTAAGTTTTTGCTATGTTTTGTCTTTTGTATAAATTTTATTATTAAATTATATAATTTTGTTTCCTCTTTAATTCATATTTCATCCTTTTAATTATATTTTGTCTTATAATCATTATGATTAAATTATATCAGCTTTTTGGTTTACCTATTTTATTTAAACTTCTATATTATATTTAATAATTTTTCCAAACTTAAACTAATTGCATCTATCAATTGAGAATTTAACTACAATTATAGAACTTTAATTAGGTATAATTTAAACGAATTGATAACAATTAATTAGGTATAATTTTGTTAAGCATATATGATTATTTATTTATTTGCCTACCTTATCGGTTCATATCTATACCACTCCACTAAAATAATATCAGTAGATATTTTTTCTTGTGTCTTATGCAACGTGGCGATCAAGACAAACATGCATCATTACTTGATTGTGCAAAAATAATTATTTTAAGTTAATTTTTTATTTAAATTATGTAACTAATTTATTAAAAATTAAAAATTTGTTATACTTATATATGATAACTAATTAGTAAATAGTTATTTTAATAATTATTTTGATAATAAATAATTAATTTTTTAACCATGTTATTATATAATATGATAATTCTGTTTGAAAATTATTAAATTACTTATATATATACATTAACGTGCAATATTTATTTTATTCCATTTTATAAAACAATTTAATAATTTATCATGAAATCATATCCTTTCTTTTCTTATTCTTTGAAAGCCTATCAACAATTTCAATTATTCTATAGATAGATTATATTTGTAGTCCAGACAGATTTTTTATACTCTTCAATTTTTCTTGGCCAAAACCAAAGAAATAAGCAAAACATTTATTTAAAAAAGAAGTGAAGAAGATAACATCTAGAAGTTGGAGGAAATCTGTAAAACTAAAAACAAACGAACAGAGGAAATAAAAAAAAATATTATAAAACTTTTATTAATCTAATTTTAGTGACTTCTGTATAAAATTTAAAAATTTATTATTTTAATCATAATTATCTACTTTAATTTCATAATTATTTATATTATGCTTTTTTTTAAGCTCACAAAGTTTTTTTGTATAAATATATTTTTTTAGTGTATTATATCAACTACAAAATATCAATCATATGGTAGTGTATAATTGTATATGATATAATTATATCAAATATTAAAAATATATATTTTTTTTTAATTTAATATTTTAAATTTTTAATGAGACATTTGATTAATTAATGTAAACGATTATATTTAATGCAATAATATTAATTATGATTTATGTACAAATAAAAAACAAATTAAAAATAAAATAGAGCTAATTAATTGATCATTTATTCATATTAAGCATTTTTTTTTGTAAATGATAATATTAATGGGTACTTTTCTTCCTATAATATCTATATGTAATATTTTCTTTTGCATTTAATGAATATAATTATATCTATTATTTTATAATAAATATTGTAAGAAATTAAAAAAGAGTAAATTATTTTTGTCAAATAATAAATATTAAAATATAGAAATTTGTTTTTATATAAATATTTATTAAAATATAAAATCATATAAAAATTAAATTAATTATCGCATTCAAAATTTTTTAAAAAAAATTATAACAAATAAAATTTCAAAATATTTCAAGCCGGCCCGCTAAACCCGCCCGACTAGAACCGGGACTGAACCCGAAAAAGACCGAACTCGAAAAAGCTAGAACCCGAATAAGCCCAAAACCGAAAAAGCCCGAAACCGAAAAAACCCGAACCCAAAAAACCCGAACCCGAAAAAGCCCGAACCCGAAAAGAACCCGAACCGAACCCGCCCGAGCCCGCCCGTTTGCCACCTCTACTCATAAAAACCCATCAATTTCTCATTTGATACCACATTTCATAAAAATCGTTACAAATCGAGGCTCGACCCTTCCCTCGGGTCTACCCTGGTCTAACAAGATCAATCAAATATATATCATGTGAGACATGCAGGTTACTGTATGGAAACAATCGAGGACTATGTCCCTGTGATCCCAGGCTACACGGATCTCGGTGTGCAGGGTATCACAACCGTAACAAGAGGTAGGGTCAAATCCTACCCACCAGAATATCAAGTAACGTGAATACAATAGTCATGACTACATGATACAGCGTACTCCGTGTGACATACACGGTACAACGTACTCCATGAACCCAATATCACATTCTGGGGATGCCTGCCATAGGTCTTATCCCACTCCAAACCATGTCGATAACCAACCCATATCTCAATCTACACATGCTAGCATATCTTCTCACTGTGACACACAGTCTACAGAAGGCTCCAGCATAGTCATATGCATGTCATAAAATTCCTGTGCGAGCGAAGCTCCAGCACGGCTCCATGCATATTCATGATATCAAAAAAACCCTCGTGCAAGCGAAGCTCCAGCACGGTTTCACAAAAATTAATGAAATCTGCGTACGAGCAACGCTCCAGTACGACTTAAAATAATTATAAATCCAATTTAAATTCTCGTATGAGAAATGCTCTAGTATGGATGCATAAAACCAAGTAAAATCCACGTACGAACACAGCTCCAGTACGGTAGTCATGTAAAGTAAGTTTGTAAAACTCAGTACGAGTAGTACTCCGGCACTCTGTATATGAGTTAAAATATAAAATCCAGTGTGAGCAGTGCTCCACGATTTAAAACTCATAAAGACATGATAGGCTGCTCAGTCTAACTAAAACAAATCAAAATTCACAACTAACACCTAATTCGTGTCCTTCCATGTAAAAACATGAAATAAACAGCCAGCCTATCCATAATTTGCTTAAATTAAAGCAATATAATCATAGGAATATCAAAAACATGAAAATCATGCAATTTCATAGCCTTAATACCCTTTTTGAAATTTTCCTAATTATGGGTAAAATCGTAATTTTCACATATACAACGATTTTCGTAAAAAATATTATTCTATTTCTAGATACCTTATGAAATTCTATGTAATGTAAATAACCCCAAAAATACGCACAAATATCTCTAAGCGCTTACAAAATACCCTTACCTCATTTTTCTATACGGTCTGACCTTTTCACTGATGACTCGTCACGCAGTCCGATTTGCTCCCCAATCCAATCTCCGAAATTGCGGATAGGTCAAATACAATTTATTTAATTGTATTTCATATTTTCTAGACTTAATTTAAATCATTGGGCTCGTTTTACTTTATTGAGCCTGATTTCATCTTAATGGGTCTTAACCCATTTCCAGCCCGTTTCCACTTATTAAATCCTTTCTTCGGGTCTATTTGGCTCTCAATACCTATTGGGCTTGGTTTCAAACTCTTTGGATAGCCCGTAAATAATTTACGACAATTAATTCAAAAATACGAATATAATTTATTTTTATGCAGAAATTAATCTGAAATCTGTAAAATAAATTTCAATTGCGTAATAATCATATTGTTGTCGTAAATGAGCTTTACTTACACGAAATTATGTGATGGTGTGCAAATCGGAGTTCGATCATCTCACGTATACGATTTATCATCGAACTGCATAATTTTATATTTAATTTCGGGCTAATTTCGGATTAAATATAATTTAAATAAATTTCTCAAAAATTAAATCAATCAGTTTTGACCTCTTACCGACTTACTCGAAGTCCGGTGTATCCCCAAAAATTCTTCCCCTTTTTTCGTTTTCTCCTTTTCTCCTTTTTTTCTCTCTTTCTTGGCTGAACCGGTTCAGTCCGGTTTGACCGATTTAGGGCCTCGCCGGTCGATTTGCGGGGTCGTCCAATACACGGATCTGGGGTCAATTTGGTCTGAGGTCACCGAAAAGTGGTCGGTCCAGCTCTTTTCCTTTTCGGAGTCAGTGCTTTCCGCTTTCCTCGTCGTTTCCGGCGCTGGCCGCCATTCTAGCGGTCGATGTTGCCACCAATCACGCCGCCTGCGTCGGGGGGACGCTCGGTTGGTGGTGGCTAGGCTCGAATCGGTGTCGATCATCGGGAATTTCCTTTTCTCTTCTCAGTTCTCTCTCCCTTCGCCGTTCGCCGCCGTTCGTGGTTCGTTTAGGCCGGTGGTAGCTCGGCTCTCATTGGGCTTTCCTTCCTTGGCCTCCGTCAGTCGTCGGTCGCTGGCAAGGGGCTCGGCTCCTCGTTCGTTTTCTGTTTCTCTTCAATTTTGCGTTTTTTAACTTTCGTTTCTTTTTCTTTATTTATTTATTTATTTATTTATAATTTATTTAATTTATTTATTCTATTTTTTCACTTTTTCGGTATATTTTCTCCGTATTTTTGAGATATTGTCCCTAGTGAAAATTCTAATTAATTCTAGTAAATTCATATCTTGATCAATTTAACTCAAAATTTAATTATTTCTTTGTTATTGATCAAGATTTCTCAATCTCATATCTTTAATTAAATTTTCTTATCGAATTTATACCGGCTTTCGATCTTTTGACCGTTTTACCCTTGCACGTGTTCGGGAATACCATTTAAATCTTTCCTTTCACGAACACACTCATTTCGTGTTTTAACTAAATTCGAGTCTTACAATAAGCATGTAGATAGTGTAGTTATCTACCATGCTTGCATTATTGTCTTACTAAGCGTGTGGTTGCTCATCCCTTCATTTCCCCCCTCTACAGAGCGCGCACCGTAGCCTAGTGAAGGACGGAGGCATTATTGTTGGATATCCGCTGCTCTCCATCGCCCAGAGGTATACACATAGGAATTCTTTTTGTATCTAAACATGTGATAGCACAATAATCATCTTGAAATGTAATATGGGGGATGAAAATGTTAGTAAACATGTCATGCATAAGTACATGACTTAATTTTTCAAATGTATGGAATTGTTTTTGATTAATTGGAAAATGTACGGGAATGGTGATTATTAGTGACTCACAGCCCAACTGTATTTGTGAGGGATGTTCACGACCGGGGATGTTAACGGTTAAAGCAAAAAATTTATGGTGATTTTTAGACGAAATAGATAAAAATGGTCGTGTCAATTGGAGTGAATGTATACACTCCATGAGGGTATATGGACCAATACCCATGAAATAGTGGGTTTCATAACCTACCACTGTAGTTCTAGGAGATTACTAGCCCATATCATACTTACTTAGGCAACACCATGATATTCGTTTTGATAATTCATACACTGATGTTTTGTTTTCATTTGAGGCAATTAAGATGGGATTTCGTGACAGTATTTTGAAATAAATTAAAACATGTATATTTTTATGTTCTTTTTATGGTTCTTATGTACTCATGCGCTACCATCACAATATGTACTTGTTTTGGTTTGGTTTTATAAATAACAATTACCGTTTTCAATTACATGTTTGAAAACCCATGTCATGGTACCTTTTTATACGAAAAAGGATTTTAAAATAAATGTTCCATTTTTATTCATATCTGCATTTATGTGATACTAGTCTAGCATGATTTGTTTAGTTATTTATTGGACGTTAGCTTACTAATCTGTTTCTAAATGTTTTATATTGAACGGCCTTCAGGGCACTCTGAGGAGCATCAGTCTCACATGGTTTTTCCATCTTTACCCGAGAGGTATATGTAAAGGTGACTTCAATTTGTAATTGTACTATTTTTCTATAAACATTAATTAGGATGTATTTAAACTTAAATGCTTGCGTCATGTAGCTTAGTATAAATTATTGTGGAATTATTTCAATTTATGATTGTGATGGATGAAAACCCTAGTTTAGTAAGTATGACATGTTAAGTAAAATATCATAGAAAACCATGATCTTCAATAAGTAGGTTGCATGTCCCATGTAACATGACTAAAGATATAAAATTTGGACTATAAGTTACTACCTATCTAACTTACGACAAATGTAAAATGCATGTTAATTAAGAAAAGTCTTTCGCATATGCGCTTATATTTGGTTCTGGGTCTGTTTGATCTTATAGTCATTACATCTTAACATAGTCGACAAAGATTGTGAAGGGAAACCTTTCATGTCACTTCCTTAAGTGAACATGTCTATGGTACCATGCCTCTCACCAAGTGAGTTGGCTTTAAGGTGTACACTAACAAAAGTATTTCTCAAGTGGAGTACTCTAGAGTAATAAGAAATCTTATGTACTTAACAATTTATACAAGAATTGACATAGCATATGCAGTTAGCAAACTTAGTAGAGACATGAGTAATCCTAGGGTTGACCACTTTAAAAGAATAATAAGAGTATTAAGGTGCTTACATTTTACTCGTAGTTGTAGGCTGCATTATACAGGATATCTAGTTTTATTGAAAGGGTGACATGATGCAAATTGGATATCTAAAATGAAAGATTCGAAGTCAACTAATAGATATGCTTTTCACACTAGGTGGTGTAGCAATATCATGTAAATCTTCAAAACAACTAGTAATAAATAGATTCAATATGAAATCCGAGTTCACTGCTTTACAAAAATGTGGAGAAGAGGTTGAGTGCCTTCAATAATTCTTATAGGTTATTCTTATATGGCTAAAGCTTGTGCTAGCAGTTTCTATATATTGTGATAGTAAATTTGCTATTGGAAGAGCATATAATGGTAAATCTCGATGCATACGTTTTAGACATAACACCATATATGTGCTACTCTCAATTGGGGTTATCTAAGTTAATTATGTGAAGTCTAAAGATAACATTGCAAATAGACCTGGCAATCTGTGTCTTCGTGTCATGACACGACACGATACAAATTAAAACACGACACGAATTATAAAACATGTCTGAAACTTAAACACGAACACGACACGAATTATAAAACATATTTGAAACTTAAACACGAACACGACACGTATTATATACTTGTGACGCGTGACACGACATGGTTGACACATTATAATTATCTGTGTCACACGACACGACACGATAAACACGAAAAAAATAACTGACACGATTAAACACGACACGAATAGACACGACACGGATGACACGGTTAAAAATAAAACATAATCAAAAATGAAAAAAATCATAATATTTACTAATTTACAGTAAGAATTTAATTTAAATTCTTATTATTATTATACAACTCATTTAAAAAATATATTTTATTATTAATTTTCAACTTTGGTAAATGCTTAGACTAAAATCTTTATGGTCAAGGTTCAACTCCTCTCACAAATATATATTATTTTCGTGTCTTACACGTATATTGTGTATTCGTGTGACACGGTTTTCTTCAACGTGTTTCTCGTGTCGTGTACATATTAATCGTGTATTCATGTGACACGATTTAAGAAAATTTGTTTCCTTATCTTATACGTGTTTAGCCGTGTCTGACACGGTTAAACACGAAAATTACCGTGTCAAAATTCGTGTTGACACGGCTAAACACGAAACACAAATTTTTCAAACACGAACACGATTTTTTCGTATCATGTTCGTGTCGTGTCACTCGTGTCGCGTCTATATTTACTGAGTCTAATTGCAAATTCGTTAATCATAGGGTTAAATAGAGAGTAAGTTGAGAAAGTATATAGGGAAATAGGACTAAAGCCCATTATAGAATAAGTTGATACAAAGAAACCTCTACCTAACTTACTAGAGATACCAAGATATAAGTTTAAAGGGATAACCTAATTGTATAAACTTAATTAGATCACTAAAGAGGACATCTTCCTATCCAGTTCTATGATAAAATAGTGATGTCGTAAGATAAAAGATAAGCAATGCTTTGAATGGTTCTACTACATCAAAGGTTTAAGCAAAGTAATAAGGGTTTCTCTTAATTAAGAAACCATCTATGTGGAAGTGAAGAAGGGCCACTTCTAAAGAATATTGAATAGGGCTTAATATTCTAAAAACTCTTACAGAACTAGAGAGATGTTCAGGGCCAAAATGAACGTAACATTGAAAACCAAATTTTGTTAGGAAATATTCTTGTGTGACATATGTCATCTTTTAAACAAACGGCAAAGCAGTTCAAAGTCATCATAACTAAGGATTAGTTATTCTAGTAAACATACATTCACAATGGAAGGTTTAAAGGGTAATACCTACCTATACTATACAGGTTTCGACCGTTGAACTCTACCATCGAGTCAAAAACTTTTGATGTCAAAGCATTCATTTTTTTTTATTCCATGTCCTTTTAAATTTTTCATTCATGTGGGGATTCTTGGAAAATGGCCATTTAATTTACTTTGTGTTAGTAAAAAGTTTGTACACTCAAAAAAATACATGGCTGAATAAAAAACTCATACCCATTATAATTGCAATTGGATTTATAACTACTGTTGGATTCAATTGTCTGAATTAAATTTGGTATTTGTCACCATCTGTAGTTTAAAATTTAAAACGTGTAACTATCATTAGAATAAATTGTTGAATAAATTTTTGGATTTAATTCAAAAATTTTGAAAAACCAAAAAACTATTGAATGAAGGCTATAAAAGGTACCTCCTTTTTTTTTTTAGACCAAAAATCGAAAGCATATTCTCTAGCTTTTCTTTATAAATTTGTTTTTTTCAAGTTTGTAGTTTTAGGATTCTCAATGTGATAAAGTTCAAGCATTTAAAAATTTGATTAAAGTATATTAGTGTTTCCTTTTTGATATTTGATTACCGTTGTATCCTTGGAGACAAACACCTATATTACTCAAGCACCTACGGCAAAAAGGCGAATATATTTTAAAAAAAATTGTACGATACACAAGCCTCGGTTCATGTTGTTTGTATTACTACATTTTTCTGTTTCAGTTATAACTATTTTATTATTGTTTTTGAACATTTATTCCAATATATATATATATATATTGTTATTATTTTCTTACAGAGGGATATCATTCTCTTAAGATAGATTATGTCACGACCCTCAATCCACTGGAAATCCACTACAAATTTTTTTTTTTCATTTTTCATTTATTAGTTGATCCATTTCTTATTGTTTGTTCTACACATTTACCTTACCTGATTGTGAATAGTTACACTACCAACAGTTGAGCTGTGCATAAGTGTAAATCTCATCCAATCAAATCATTTCAATTTACAATTCATTTAAACGTAAACACTTGTATTTCTAAATCAGAGTTGTTGTTTACATGTGTTACAATCCTTTACATCCCAAAAAATTACATTCAAAAATATTATTGTGCTTGACATGTCTAGATACAAAAACTATACAAATGTGTATACCTCGTGTGATGGGATGCAGCGGACACCAAAAATCCAATCCTCAGTCGCTCTTTCTATCTATTGTAAGTGCTCTGTAGAGGGGGAAAATAAGAGGGGTGAGCACACCACGCACTCAATAAGGCAATCATGCGAGCAGGTAGATAACTGCACTATCTACGTAATCGTGATGTCATGCTTAAACCACACAGTTACTTGTCATACCCAAAATATAACAGTTCGTGCTCATGTTCATGATATGTAAAGTAGTTCATGCTATTTAAAGTAGTGCACTATTCTTAAACAAAGCATGAAAATTCATCATGCACAAATCAAAATCAAAGCATGGTAAGTCTTCATGCAAAATGCACTTCAAGCATTTAAAAACTCAACACAATTCAATACAAATCTCCATTTGTCAGCACTCAGCCCCTCCCATGGACTGTCTTAACCCACAACACATTTCAAAACATGGATTCTTCATAAAACAATAGACATGTGAGATAGGAAAATAATAATAGTAAGGGTAATAATTAGGACTATAGCCATATCCTCTGTGATCCCAGGCTACATGGATCATAGTATGCGAGGTATCACCTCTATCTGCTTCCGCACGGGAGGTGGGTCACGTCCAACCCGCTAGTCCATAGCAGAGTATCCATCGTCCGAAGATGGTATATATATAATAACCATACACGGTACAACGTACTTCATGCTATATGCATGATACAATGTACTCCGTAGACCCATATCATCACATCATACACTACCACATCTCAATACGTACGTGCGAGCCTATTTAATCGGCGTGACACACAACCTACTCGAAGCTCCCAGCACAGCTCTCAACATGTCATAAAACCACATGCGAGTAGTCTCAAGCGCGGCAACAAGTATAGTGGACATCTAGTGCGAGCAACGCTCCAGCACAATGTCAAAACCAATATGAAAATCGGTACGAGCTAGGCTCCAGCACAATACCATAAAAATCCATGTGAAAACTAGTGCAAGTTAGGCTCCAACACTCATGCATGTAAAATTCTAGTGCGAGCTATGCTCCAGCACTAATGCATGTGTAAACATGTCAAATCTCGTGTGAGCAATACTCTAGCACTTTTCATTTCCATAAACTCGTGTAGGTGGCTCAAGTTCCCAAATTTCTTTTACCCTTCAAACATCCATTCCATTCTAAGACCCTTAAACATTTAAAGAATTCACCCTTGTGCCCGAAAATGCGTACAAATACCTCTATGGCTAACACAATTCCTTTACCTAGATTCTTGATGAAGTAACTCCTTCCTCCTTTCCCGCTTTTCGCGATTGGACTCAACTTATTCCGGATATATCATCGGGACCTGCAAACGTTCATCAATCATATGAGTAAATACTGATAACTCATGTTCTGACTTCAACCAATCAGTATATCTTATCGAGCATATTTCATCAAGTTTGACCCATTATTACATTTGGCCTTCATTATGCCATTCCTAGTCAATTTAACTAGCAACTCACTTAATAACTTATCAAACACTTGGTATAAGTGTTTTACCCATCATTCCGCATTCATTTATGCATTTCTACAAACATCATATATGCATATTTCATCATCTCACCATATTTCATAAACTCATTTCACAAAACTATCTCAAAATCATGCATATAACCTTATTGACACCTTAGTATAATTCATTCGTCATCTAATCAACTATATCATATTTTCTCACACTAAACCCATAATAGGTCATGCTTGATTCATCACATTCTAGGTAGTTTCTATCAACAATTCATACACCAATCTACTCACAACAACATCTAGATATACATACTTAGAGTTGGTGTATAGGAAACTCACCTAGCTTGACTTTCCTCTTGACCAAATTTGGAAGACTCCTTAGCTCCTTCAATCCAACTAGTTAAATGTTGGCTCCAAGTTATGTTATTATCCTCCTCAAAATGAAAAACTTTGGCTCTAATAGCTTTTTTTCTCAAATCTTTTTGGAATAGGGTGTATTCTAGAGAGAGAAAGCTTGGTTTTTTGGGTAAAAATTGAGAGATGTGTTTATTTGGTGAAGAAGAGGGGTTTTGGCGTCGAGTATTTATAGGACAGGGGTGATGAGATTATCTGCTAGGTGAAGATCGATCTTCCCTTGGTTTTGTGCTATCGAAATGTTCAAGCATGAAAGGGTTGGATTGATCTGCTCTTTGGGGAAGAGATCGATCCTTTCCTGGCATAAGCTTGAGGAGATCGATCTGCTCTTGAAAGAATCGAATGGAGATAGATCTACAATTAGGAACGGATTGATCTTTGTTTGGCAGAAGCAAATGCAGATCGATCTGCTCACTGGGGAGATCGATCTACTCAAAGGGGGGATCGATCTGGCCTTGGCAGATTTACTTGAAATTGTTCTGCTTGCACAAAGGATTGATCTGCCTTGAATAAGAGATCGATCTGGCCTTCATCTGCAGGCTTCCTGCTGCAAATTTTCCAGTTTTTCAAGGGAAAAATTTGTGTTTGATTGCTTCATTAGTCATTTTGCAATCTATTCACACTTTGAGCATGGAAAGGTTCATTCCTTATGATTTTCATGTTATGGAACTTGTGTGTATTGCTTGGAATCAGAAATGATACACAGAATTCACAATCCGTGCAGTATCATTTCGTGTTTTAAATCCTTATCTCCAGTCCGGATGCTTTAAGTTCTATTCGTTTAGTTTATGACCACTTCAACCATTATTCAACTTTACTTGCACTCATGATACTCATTTATCCCATTTGCAATCCATTTGCATTTATTTTGATCCACCAATCATCTATCTTATAATTCCATTAACATATAATGAAGTCATACATACATAGGGTCTCACAGATTACACCCATTATGTGGGTGGTCGAATCTAATAAACAGTGTCTACTAAGATAATTTAGGTAGTTTTTATTGATACTCAACATTTTTATACTGTTGCCCTTGTCTTTGATCCGTTATTTATATGGAGGATCGCCACAGAAAATGAAGAGATAGAAGAGAATGGCCAGAAGATGTAAGAGAGAGAGAGAGAGAGAGAGAGAGAGAGAGAGAGAGAGAGAGACTCTATAATTGATAAGAACAAATTTGTTTGATAATTCTCAAGAAATTGGAAGAATTTATGTTGTGATGATTGGACAATTCCCGCTAATAATGATGTTCTTAATCAGTAAATTAAGCTAATATCTCGCGATGAATTTTGTAAGTGTTTAAGTTTGCAATTTATTTTGTATTGATTTTTTAATATTTCAATTACATTGATCATGTTGCATTTTACAAAACAAGGCTAGCTATTTGTAAACTCATAGAAACACTGAGAATTTGCTTTCAATGTGAAAGATAAATAATTGCACACCATACCAGCATCAATTATTATGTTCAAAAACAGGACAAATACATATCACTTTCCTTGTATCGCAATGTACTTCTTGACATCAAAATTCTCGTGTAGACAAATGCATAGCTTACCTGACATAGCTCAAACAGAAGAAAAATGGAAGAGAAGAGAGTCAGCTCTCCCCACTTATATGCACTAAATAAATGGATTGACCCAGAAATCATCCACAGGATCATAGTAGGAATCAGTTACATATATGGGTTCATGGAGCCACAGCTGAGAATTTTGTGGCATTGCCTGACAATCCACGTTGTCCAAAGCTACTATTGTCGATGGCACACCCAGAAAACTCTGTATTTCCCAACAGTTTTCAGATGATACAAAGTTGTCCTCTATGATATAAGTGTCATCAACTACCGCCGCCTGGTTGCAGCCTGATGGAGAAAATATATAAGCGGTTGGTTCCGGAAAGTCATCCAATGTAGGAATCGGTGGGTCCAAGTCCAACAACGTATCGAGGAATATTGAGGATTCAGCGTCAGATGAATTCTCCCGTTCGTCTTGGATGCAAGAATTTATTTCAGAAGGTGATGCAGTGGCTGTTGGAGAACTGTTCACTATTCTTTTCTTCAGGCAAGTGTTCCAGTAGTTCTTTATGTCATTGTCAGTTCTTTGTGGCAACCTTGCCGCAATAGCTGACCATCTGAAAATAAATCAAAAATATTTCTCATCATTTTAACTACAATTAATGTAGTGTTTTGTAAATAGGGATGTTTTTGTTTAGTTACCAACCGATTTCCTAGCATCTTTTGCAGGTGGAGGATGGTTTCTTCCTCTTCCCCGGTGAAGTTTCCACGCTTTATATTAGGCCTCAAGTAATTCATCCAACGAAGTCTGCAACTCTTACCTGATCTTGATAGTCCTACAAACCGAAAGGAAGAGCATGTGAAAACTCTAACAAAAACTCCCTTGGAAATTCATGATTAAAGTTGAACTCAAATAGCGATTTCTGATCTTACCGGCATACTTGGGCATTTCATTCCAATTCCAAATACCGTATCTCGTTATATACGCAATCAGCTTCTGATCTTCGTCAGGGCTCCATGTTCCTTTCTTTAGACATGTTTTATTCCGGGTTGGTTGCCTCACCATCTTTGAGACTACTCAATAACTCAATTCTTCCTCATTTTCTAACATGAAATTTCTGGCTTCTATTTATATCGTAAATGTTCCAAAGATTCTAGTTATCAATCGAATTAAAATACTTCGTATGAAATAAATATGCACTATAGGCCTAGGAGTTTACTTGGAAAAAAATTAGATTCTCAATGAGTCTTTTTTTATTCTATGATGATGATATTGAATTGGTAAGTCAATTTTCATTTGTAAGAAAATGAGAGAAAGAGAGAATACAGACAAATAGTCAAGTGTCTTTACGTTGCATTTTCAATGCTCGCAATGTTACAGATGAGAAATGTTTGTTAACAGTGAATAATGTCAGTGTATTGTCTAAAATGGGGGGCTAGCACATTAATCTATTCGAATTAATAAGGTCAAGGTTGACAAGGTCTAAATTTTGTTTTCCTAACATTCTAGTATTTGGCAAAGATCTTCTGTTTGCCCTAGTGTGTCCTCTTAGATTCTTTTCTACTCGTTGCATGATTTCATACCTATAAACGTTTTCTTTATTATTATTATTAATGAAACTATATAAGAGAGAGCATAGGAAACAAATTTAAGCAATTTTGATTTATGCATATTAAATTCACACAAAAAGTATCACAACTATAAGTGACAAGAAAATTTAATATAGTCTTGTTTCGCTAATTTAAATATTAAGTTAATATTAAAGTTGTGTATTTCTATGAATAGATTAGGTTTCTACTTCGTTAAAAAAAAAAATCCTCAAATATAGGTTGAAATCATGATCAAGTCCATTTGAGATTACGTTACACAATTCAATATATTCTTCTTCAATTCAATGTGTTCAACTTATTTCTAATACCAAAAAAAAAGTCGTAACTTTTCTTAATAATAATTTTATACATAGCCCATGAAACTCGTTCTCTCTTTCTACAAGTCAAATTCCTGACGGTTGCCCTTCTCTGTCGAATCTCGCTCGGTTACAACGGCGTCGACCACTTCTTGTTATTGTTGGGAGCTGCAAATCGGAACCGAAATTTGTCTAATATGTTGTCAGAATCTCTCTTTATTAATTTTCTTTACAACTTCAACAGTTTAAATCTTAAAATCATTATCGGTTGACATCAATTTCTTTATTAACGAGAAAAACTATAATAAAAATTTTTTATTTTAACAATTAACACTTGATTTACGTACATACTTGTCACTCTTTAAGTGGGATTAATCAATCAGGTTTAAAGTTCAAATTCTCATCCACTTATACATTTATATAAATAAAAAATAAAACTTCATATATCACTCCTCTCTTTTACAAATAATATTAGAAAATATTTATTAAAATAAATGAAATACAGTACAATAACAATAGTACATTGGATATTAACAAATAGCTAAGAACCCAACATTAATAACAAGCAAAATGAAAATCTTACCTATGGACTTATTCTTTTCGTCTCCATCAAGTTTCAATTGAATATTTTTCTCTCTGAAGTCAATTAAACCCTTTCAAGCAAGCATTATCGGTCAACGATTCTCACGTCCAACACGCGTGGGTCCAAAAGCGTAATAATAAGAATTGATCTTCTTTCAAACATTTTATATATTTATTTGTTTGACAAGAAAAATGTACCTACTTTTGCTGCAAGTTTCAGGGAAATTTACCCTTTCCTGTGCTTTCTTAAAAGAATATATAATACTTATAATTAAAAATTAGGTTCGTATTTTTTGATCTCCTTGTGATCTAATCCTGATAAATTTCTTTGCTCACATCATTACAAGAATCTGGTCTAATTTTTACTTACAGTCACTAATAAGTATTAGCGATAAAATTTATGTTATTAATTTTGTCTTTAAATTTGAAATCACTAAAATTCTTTCATTATAAGCTACAAATTCTGTCGTTAATTTTTTTCTATCATTAAAAGTATTAACGATGGAATTCCCTCGTTAATTAATTCTATTTTCTTTTTCAAAAAATAAAAATTAAAAAAATAAAATAAAAAAAATAATTATTTCACTGTTAAAAATTTTTAACGATGGAATTATTAAATAACAGAATTACGTTGTTAACCTTAAAATTAAATTACTCATCACTAACAGGCTTTAGCATTGGTTTCCATTGTTAAAGCCCATACATATATTTTTTTTTTTTAAATCCGATGTTGATGCCTTTTAGCATCAAAATTTCCATGTTGCACAATTACAGTTAGATTGTAAATTTCTTGTCGAAGCTACCTGATCTCATCCTTCGTTGTTTGGTCATAATGAGCAACAGGGGTGCTAAAGTTAGCACGCTCTCTAAGTTTCTCCAATGGCTCAAACCTTTGTCTTTCCTTGTTATGTGATGGTGATGTCACAACTTTGGTCGTTCTAGGAAGTGAGTCGCATTTGCTTTTAAGGTTAACCATTGTCAAGGTTATCATGTGTTTGACATCTCAAATTCTTTCATGAATCTATTAAAGTTCATTGTAATTATTTTATTACTTGAGTACTAATAGTTTCACAAGGCATTCGAGGCCTCCTACACACACAAAAAAAAAAAAACCTGGAAGATAATTTAAGGTCAAACTTAGGTTTATAAATCCAAATTCCTTTCTAAATCCATACAAAAAACCTTAAAAAAGATATAGAAAATAAAACATATTACATGCACATAAAAACATCCTAATATATAATAAAACAACGATGTACAGGCTCTTAAACCATTTGCAATCTATGCTAGACAGCCACTATCGAGATGTAACACTTTGTATAAGAACCTATAAGTCATAAAAAAATTATCAAAAATCATTAAGATACTGTAAATATGTTATCATACACTTTAACATTATCTTAATTTCTTAAAAAAAAAAAAAAAAAACACACAGCATAGTGACATTTTTCTACAAATATAAGAAAAACAAATAATAAATTAAGAATCAAACATTATTCTCCATACGAATCGGATGATGGAGCAAACAAGAAACCTTCTCCTTCAAATTATAAACATAAGTGACAAACTAAACAAAATTATATATAAAAATAAAAATCTAATAAAAATTAAGTAAGAGAGAAAGAGAGAACAAACCCTAGAAATGGGAAAGGGGGATTTTCATGCCCAAATGAGGGTTATTTTACACTAAACTTCCTTATTCAAGAACCAGATAGAAAGAATAAGTACTTCGAGCTCAAGAAGGAAAGGAAAATCAAGAAAGAGCAAGGGTTTTTTTGACACTAGATGAGATAAGCTCAATAGAGAAAGGGGAGTCGAGATAGAGGGAGGGTTTTTGACATTAAATGAGGTAAGGTTAAGAGGTGAAGGCATTCGAAAAAGAAAGTAGATTTTTTTTTCTTACACCCAATAAGTTAATTAGGGCAGGTGAGAAAGGCAAAACGAGAAAGAAGGAAAAAATAGGGCAGAGATGAATGAGTGAATGAATTTTGGCTTGGGAAATATTTTTTTAATTTTATTCTAATTTTATGAAATAAAAACTACGGTTAAAGTGAAAACTATAATTAAAACAATAAAATGGAAAACGGGCTCATAAAAAATTCGATGCACAAATTTTGACAAGTGAAATGATAGCATATCACTATATTGATGATATGTTAATTTTTGTTATTATCATGTTTGGTACTGACATGTTCGGTGTAAATAAGACCATATGATTTAAAAGAAGTAGATATCATTTTGGGATTTAAAATAAAGAGATATGATAATGATTTTTCATTTAATCAGTCACATTATAGAGAATATGTTGGATAAGCTACAACACCTTAATATAAATAAAGTCGTAACTCCATTTGATCCAAGTATGAAATTGATAGAAAATTTTGATCAATTTATTGCTCAATTAGAGTATACAAGTGCAATTGAGAGTCTAAAGTATGCAATACATTGCACCAAGTAATGAATTTTGAAAGGCAATGAAAAGAGTTTTTGGTTATTTAAAGAAAACAAATAAACTTAGTTTGTTTTACTCAAATTATGTAGCTATTTTAGAAGATTATACAGATGCAAGTTGATTACTAGTAAAAGAGAAAATAAATTCACATCAAGTTGAATTTTTACTTTTAAAGAAGGTGCAGTAAGTTGGCTTCAAATAGACAAACTTGCATCTCATATTCCACAATGGAATCTAAGTTTATTGTTTTGGCATCAATCGGCAAGAAGGCAAAATGACTAAAAAATATGTTACTTGATATAAAGTTATGGGTACAACCTTTGCTAGCCATCTCCATGCACCATGATAATGAGGCTACCATGAGTAGAGCATCCAATAGTATTTATAATGAAAAATCTAAACATATTAGCTTTATACATGAATATATTTGAGAGTTGATCATTAGTGCGTTATAACTGTAATGTATGTGAAGTATGCAAACAATCTAGCTAATTTTCTCACAAAAGCATTAGGGATGTCAACGAGACTGATAACCACGAATTTGAGGTATTCAAATCCATTTATATTTTAAAATACCCGAACGGAATTAACTACTTGAATATTTTGATTTTTACTAGTCGAACCCACCAATATAATATAAGAAACATTCGTTAACTACTCGAACCCGTTAAATACTCGTTTATTAGGTCAAAGTTCTTACTTTCAATTTTAAATTTAAAATCAATTTTAATGAATGTTATTAAGAAAAATTAAATTAATAGATTTCAGTTAACTCATAAAAATAAATTAATCTTAAAAATGATAATTAAAATACTTAATGAATTAATTTAATTAAGTATTATATTAATAATAAATAATTTATAAATAAAAATTTATATAATAATATTTAAAAATTAATAGTTATAATCAGGTTTGGCTAGGAGGATACCCTAAAATCACTACCCCAACCCATGACAAGTAATAAAATTACTACCCGAACCCGATTATTAACTACCCTAACCCTGCTTAATTAGGTCAGATAATGCTTGATACCCGTTTATATGTTACCTATTTACATCCCTAGCCATGATCAAGAGATGTGTTAAGGAGAATGGCAATAGGAATGGGATTTAAATCCATTAATTAGGCATTGGTAATTGGAACCCGACTCTAATTTAGTACATCTAAACTAAAAGTTCAATGAGTAATAACAAGTTACTGCATATGTCTGTTTAGTACTTAATTTTCATTTCCAAATTATTTAGTCAAGTGATGTTTGTTGCGTGAGTTAGAGAACTAGATTTACTCTTTATGGAATTGCAACAATGTCCATGGCTATAAGGACACTAAAGAACTTCTAAGTGATCATAGACGTGGTGCCACTTCAAATAGAAAATTAAAGGATTTTCTTGTAAAATGATCATATTTATCGGGACGAACATGTGACCATGATAATGCTACAAAGATGATAAAGCTCTTGAAACAGACAGACAAATCTTATGTGTGTCATATTATTAAATCTAATATTAAGAGTTGTAGTTCAATCTGTAGACATCATTAACTTCATTAGATATTAAGCAATGAACATTATTGGAAGGTCCAAATTGAGTACGAGTTCTTTAAGCATATTATTTATCGTGTGAAATAGTAAATTAAACAAACATTTCAAACTAGTGTGAAAATGCAAATAGTTTGAAATGTGAAGTTTGAAAATTAACTTTATATTAACAAAAGTTATATCTATTAACATTGAGTAAACATATTATATCAAAAGGTTATGTCTAACTAACATAACTAATTCTAATAAACATAATTAGTTCAAAAATTATGTTTAAAAAAAATTAGTATTAAATTATGTCCTTTAAACAAACAAATCTTTTCAAAGTATTTATTAACTATTATAAATATCTTAACTTACATGCTTAATTTTTTCATTTTAAAATTTCAAACCTATGTTTAAGAGTGTTCAAGAAATTTTGTTGTATCTTCAAAAAAAAATTTAATCCTTAAAAAAATAATTAAAATTCACGTAATTACTTCTTTTCTTTTTCCCAATAAAAAAGACCTTAACTTTTATATATTTTTATAAGACTTTCACAATTAATGGTCAACAAATAGTACGTACCTTGACAAAAGAAAATCATTACTAGCCTTGCAAATTCTCGATTTTCTACTGTAGAAACTCTAGTAATTTTGTGGAATTCCTTTTTGCTTAAAACCAAAGGGATTCTTCAAACCATTGCTGGATGCTATCTATTAATTACTTCTGGAAATTACAAACAAGTCTTCAACATTTTGTACAGATTGATTAGTTAACACATAGGAATTTCGGTTCCAACACAAGTACATTACCTACATAGCTGATTTAGTTGAAAAACGAAAACAGACACGAACCCAGCCTGTACATAAAATAAAGGTTTCTTAGAATATGGAAATCAAGTAAACAGCCTGAGTCGACTAGTAATCCTTTGGCGGCAAATTGGACAATTGGACACTCTTGACCCACATTCCCTGCAAGTCTGCGATCATATATATAATATTATAACTGCTATTTCAAACCATGCAAAGATATGTTAAGAAACAAAGGAACTAAAATGGAACTCACCATATGCCCACAGCCGAAGGCTAAGTCCTTTGCATTCGCAAGGCAGATTGGGCATGCCTACATTTATATTGCACAAGTTTTAGGAAGAAATTACATGAGAAAATATCACATCAGCAACTTAATTAAATAATTAATATCAACGCATATATGTTGATTTATAATGTGAATTTCTTATTTTTTTTAAATATATATATATCTAATGAAGTATGTAGCAACCTTCTATAAAATTTGTAAAATACAATAACGTTTTTTAGAATTTTTTTTTTCATAAAAACTACAAAGAATGACATCGTACTAGGGTTTAATTGATACTTTTACCTTTTCATTTCTTTTATAAGAAATAATAATTCAAAAGTGCATTTAGATATAACAAAAAAATATTAGAATTTCTTTTAAAGTTATAAAATAAAATATAAAATTCTTTTATAACAAAATTCATGATTTCATTTTTAATAACAACTATTAAAATTCTTTTTTTTTTTTAGAAATTTATTCATTTTTAATCAATTATAATTCTTACTATTTTTTTTTTCATAACAGCTAATTAAGCTTGAAAAACAACTTGGAAAAAAGCAGGCAATAAAAGTAATTAATAATCGATGGGAACCTAAAAAGGTTCGGTCCCTACAATTTCAGATGGCATATTTGCTAATTGATGTTGAACTACCAAAGATGCAAGAAGCAAAGCTCCAGAACAGAATGCAGAATGCAGGAATGACAACTAAGCAACCTCAACTAAAAAAAGAAAAAGAAGAAGACAAAGAAGGCTTAGGAGAACAACACCACCAAAACATCTACAATCAGAAGCAAACATAAAATATTAGTTTCACTGACACGATAAAAGTAGCAAACCTTTTTTTGGTCATTTACTTATCTAGTCATAGTTTATCCACATATATTTTCTATTCCGGTTCCTTTAAAGGTTTTTCTTTTTTATAATTTGCCTTGACCCTTGTATATATAGTCCTTTGACTCATCCATTAATGAAACAATTATATAGCGTGGAAAGACCAATCAAGCTTTCACCGACGAATGCAAGGAAAAACATGCAACAATGGTCATACCTGGGTCCGATCATTTAATGCAGCAGATGATGAGACATCGCTTGGTATACGCTCCGGCTGAACAGGTCGGCGGTAGGAAACTGGAGGAGGACGCGGAACTACTTTCTTTGCCTTTCCAGTTCGTTGCCTTTGTTAAATGCAATTAAAATAATACATGATTAGAAGTTACATGATCCTCCGGAAAGCTAACAGTAATTAGTGATTATATTGCAGATTATTATTGAAGAAGCATGCAAAGGAGTTTAGCATAACTCACCCAATAATACCAAGTTCTATGACTGCTTTGTACAGCAAAGTGAATGTAGGGGCCCATGACAAAACACATTCATTAATTATGGATCTTACCGTCCTTTCACCATGAGTTTTATTAAGGGTTTTTTTAACTCCTTTTAAGGAACCTGTGTGTGGCGACAGAATTTTTAAGAGAGAAAGAGGAGTGGGGCACACACAAGAAAGAGAATAAGGGACAAAGTTTGCGGTAGGTGTAAAGTTTGATTAAGAGGTGGATCGAGGTTGATTTGTGATTCAATTGAATTGAAATTTTGTTAATACGTTTATGACTTAGATTTCTTTGTCTTTAGAGGTGAAGTCGAGTTTAGAGTTTCTTACCTATTGATTTCGTATGGCGTTTGTTGAGTCACCAATTGTTTCTTATAAGATGTTTTTGCTAAGAAAAGTTGTTGAATTATTGCAGTTGTGTACCTCTAGTTTTAGTTAAAAAACCTTTTATTCTCATTATTTGTGATAGTGAAGATTTTGTTGGTGCTGTTAGATTCGTGGTTTTTACTCCACATTAGAGAGGTTTTCCATGTTAAATTTTTTGTCCCCTTATGCTTATAGATTGGTGATTCGATTTGTATCTTGATATATGTTGTTGGAGTTGCTCTATTTAACTAATTTCTGCAAGGGTCACAAAGAGGGATGTAAATGGGTACCACTTAAACGGATATCTGGAACTACCCGTCCCGATTAAGTCAGGTTCAAGTCCTCTAATCGAGTTTTAATCGGGTCAAGGTCATGATTCTACTACTGGTGTCGAGTTTGGGTAGGGTTCAGATAGTGCCTTAAGGGTATCCTAAACCCGAACCCTATCAACATTTTATTAAATGTGTTTTTTATTAAATTACATTTGTAGTTTTATCAACATATTTCTATGGGTTTGAAGTGTTGAACTACTAATGTATATTGAATTATGATGGAACTTGTATGTTCTTATTTAATTTATGTTTTTAATTAATAGAAAATTAAATATCAGAATAATTGATTTTTGAGTTCAGATTTGGATCAATTAATAGGTTTGTCAAAATTTTAATTGAATAATCGAATAATTAAACCGGTTCGTGTAATAAGTGGATAGTATGAAATTTATTAGGATAGGATTCGGATAATATTTTTTAAAAATAATCAAGCTTGGGCTCTTTAGTTAATAATCAAATTCGAGGTTAGGTACCTCAAAATTAGCAAGTACCCACCCCGTTTACATCCCTAGTCACAAAAGATAGGGATAATTTTATATTTTGTTGTGTTACATATTCAATAAAAAATTGTTATTGTTCTGCTTATCATATCAAACAAGTATCAGAGCTACATTTATTGTTTATTTGGGCTTTGTGTTGAATATAGAAGTTAATAAAAGTAGAATGATTATTTTGAATGGTACAAATTATCAAATATGAAAAAGTAAAATAGAAGATTTGTTATATGTGAAGGATTATTATTTACATGTATTTAACATTGGAAAGCTTGAGAATGAAACTGATGAAGAATGGAATTTATGTCATTGACAAGCATGGGGGTATATCAAATAGTGTGTAGATAATAGTGTTTTGAATCATATTGGGGGAGAGACACATGATTGCACTTTGTGTAACAAGCTTGAGCAATTGTATGCTCATAAAACTAGAACAATAAATTGTTTTTAATCAAGTAGTCAATGAGCTTGAAGTATCAAGATGGAACTCCTACGACAAATTACTTGAACTCATATCAAGACATTAATAATCAGTTGGCTGGTATGAATATCAAGTTTAAAGATGATGTGCAAGGCTTATGACTTTTTAGTACATTGTCGAACTCTTGGGAGACGCTTAGAACATTGTTATCTAACTCAGCCCCAGACAGTGTCATCATTATGGATCTGGTTAGAACAGTATTTTAAACGAAAAGATGAGGAAAAAGCATAAGGTTACTCTTCAAAGTCAAGCCTTGGTCACAATAAATAAGGGGAAGAGTAAAAGTAAATGTTCGAAAAATAGAGCTAGAAGAAAGAGTAAGCCCAAAAAGTTTGCTATTGTTGAGTGTTATCACTATGGTCTAAAAGGGCATATAAAGAATTATTATCGAAAGTTAAAAAGAGAGAGAAAAAAGGACAAGGGTAAGGAAAAGACAAATTGTGATAACAATGATATTGATAAAGTTGTTGTTACATATGGCTTCCTTATTCTTTGTGATGATTATGTTATTAATCTTGCATGCCATGAGGCTAGTTTGGTGATTGACAGTGGTACTTTGATTCGTGCTACATCTCATATAGATTACTTTGCACCTTATAGATCCGACGATTTTGGCAAAGTTAGGATGAGTAATGAGGACCTTGCTAAAGCCACTAGTTTTGGAGATGTGAACTTGGAGACCAATAATGGTACAATGTTGGTTCACAAAATTGTTAAACACATTCTTAATATCCGTATGAATTTGACTTCTACGGGGAAACTTAATGATTAAGGGTTTTGCAGCACCTTCAATGATAGTAAGCGAAAGCTCATTAACGGTTCTATGGTTGTTGCTAGGGGCTCGAAGTGCTCCTCATTGAATATGATGCAAGCCAAGATATGTGATTCCACTATAAATGCATGATGAGATGAAATCATTGCATAAGAATAATACTTTTGAGCTGGTAAAGCTACCTAGGTGAAAAAGAGCTTTGAAGAACATATTGGTATACAGTATGAAGCAAGAAAAACATACTTCACAGCCATGTTATAAAACTAGATTAGTTCTCAAGGGATTCAACCAAAGGAGAGGTATTAATTTTGATGAAATTTTTTTCTCAATTGTTAAGATGTCATCCATTCATGAGGCTTAGGGTTTAGTAGCTAGTCTTGATTTGGAGGTTGAGCATATGGATATCAAAACTACTTTTCTCCATGGTGACAAGGATAAGGAAATTTTGATGGAGCCGCCAAAGGTTTTTGAAGTCACGAAAAGGAGGATTATGCGTAAAAGCCGAACAAAAGCCTTTATGGGTCGAAGCAAGCATCGAGACAGTGGTACAAGAAGTTTGAGTTAGTTATGGAGAAGCAAGGTTGCCAGAAAAGTACTTCTGACCATTGCGTTTTGGTACAGAAATTCTCTTATGGTGATTTTATTATATAATTGCTTTATGTTGATGACATGTTAATTGTTGGCAAGAATGGGTCCAGGATTGATATGTTGAAGAAGCAATTGAGTAGATCTTTTGCTATAAAGGACTTAGGGCCAACAAAATAGATTCTTGGAATTCAAATGTATCTAGATAGAGCAGCCAAAAAGCTATACTTGTCACAAAAGAAATATATTGAAAAAGTGTTTGAGAAATTCAATATGGATCAAGCTAAAGTGGTTATCTCTCCTTTTACTACACACTTTAATCTAAGTATTAAGCAGAGCCCTTCTATAGATAAAGAGGAGGAAGCCATGAGAAGAATTTTGTATGCTTCAATAGTAGGAAGTTTGATATATGTTATGGTGTACACCAGGTCAAATACAGCTTCTGCACTTGGTGTTGTTAGTTGTTTTCTCTCAAATCTAGGGAGAGACCATTAGAATGTTGTGAAGTGGATTATGAGATATCTACAAAGGAACTTCCAACTTTAGTCTTACTTTTGGAAATGGGAAACCAATACTTGTTGGCTACAGCAATTCATATATGACGGGAGATGTGATTCCCAAAAGCCGCCTTCGGGTTATTTGATTACATTCTAAGGTCGAGCTATATCCTATCAATCAAGGCTACATAAATATATAGCACTTTCTACGACAAAGATAGAATATTTGCAACAACTGAAGCATGTAAAAAGTAGTTGTGGATGAAAAAAAGTTCATACAGGAACTCAGTTTCAAGCAATAGCATTATGTAGTATTTTTCGATAATCAAAGTGCAATTCATCTCAGTAAGAATTCTATTTTCCATGCAAGATCAAAGTACATTGATATAAGGTATCATTGGTTAAGAGATGCTCCAGTGACAATTTATTTGAACTTGAGAAGATTCATATCAATCACAATGGCTCTGATGTGTTGAAAAAAGCGTTACAGAAGGAAAAGTTTGAAGTTTGTCAATCGATCGTCGAGATGGCGATTTCCTCCACATAGTCGGCAAAGGGGAGGTTTGTTGGGTTTGGGTTTCCTCCATGTGAAGGCTCATGACCAACACATCCATTAAGGACTTCACTTTCCTTTCACCATGAGTTTTATTAACGGTTTCAACTCCTTTTAAGGAGCATGTGTGTGGCAGCAGTATCTTTCAAGACGGAAAAAGGAGTGGGGCACACAAAAGAAAGACAACAAAGGAGAAAGCTTAGGGAAGGTGTAAAGTTTGATTAAGAGGTCAATCAAGGCTGATAGGTAGTCCGATTGAGCTGAAATTTTATCAGCATGTTCATGATTCAAAGTTCTTAGTCTAGAGCAGTGGGGATAGTGTTTGGAGTTTCCTACCTACAGATGTCATAGGATGTTTGTTGAGCGAGCCACCAATTGGATGAGATTTCTCTAATCTTTTCTTATAAGATTGTTTTTGCCAAGAATAGTTGTTCTTAAGTTATTTTGATGGTATACATTTTAGCTAAAGAGAACTTTGTATTCCTATTATTTGTGATAGTGAAAATTTCGTTGTTCCCAGTAAGATATATATATATATATATATTATATTAAAGTTGGTCCATTTAATTAATTCCTATTAGGTTCATATAAGAGAGGGATAATTTGACATTTTGTTGCTTTATATATTCAGCAAAATATTGTTATTGTTGTGTTTATCCCATCAATCTAATGCAGCAAATAATGAGACATTGCTTGCTATAGCTTTCGGTTGAACAGGAAGGAAACTAGAAGAGGACGTCGAACTACTTTCTTTGCCTTTCCAGTTCGTTGTCTTCGTTAAATGCAATTAATAAATAATACATAATTAGAAGTCACATGATCCTCCAGGAAACTAACAGTAATTAGTGATTACTAAGAAGCAAGCAAAAGAGTTTAGCGTAACTCACCCAAGAATACCAAGTTCCGTGACTGCTTTGTACTGTAAAGGGATCTCCATGAGTGCAGCAAGCGCGAAAGCAGTTTCTTTCTCATCTGGAGTTTTATTTCTGGACATAATCTCAGTGAAGTTAACAAACTGCACAGAAAAGAGAAACACGAAGTTATATTCCATCCAAATAATTGTATATTATATATGTCAAGTTTTTGCTTGTAGCACCAAACCTGGAAGTTGTCAAAGTCACGTGCGGGAATCTTATCATCAAATTTCTTCATATCTTCCCAAGGTCCATCACCAACACCAACGAGAACAATCGACAGCGCGCATGAACTGGAATTTGAACAGGAAAATACAATAATCCTCTGCTTTAATATAACTCATTATAGACTAGTATAAATGCCTTCTTCAACAGGTATTTTTATAGAAAATATACAATCTTGCTTGTGTTCATTCTGATCAGAATTTGTAAGGATAATAGATTGTGCATTGCTGCTTAGAAAAATGGTTTCTTTCAAAGACCGCTTTAATGTTGTGCTTGATATAGTTGAAAAGTATAAGCAAAGAAAGTAATGGAGAGAAAAGTAGAAAGAAAATAAATTTTGAGAACATTTGGTAAGAAGAAAATAGGAAAGAAAGAGATTATGAGTGTTTTCTTACCTGCTCAAAGAATTCAATCTCTCCAAATTGAAGAGAAAAAGAGAAAGGAAAGTGGTTCATGTCAGTAAATTATCTCACCTTTCAACTCTATCAAGCAATAGAAAGAAAAAAACGTATTTTCCATTAACCTTTCTATTTTTCTTACCAAACACAGGTATGAAAAAAATAATATATTTTTGCTATCTTTTTACTTTTCTCTCTTAATTTTTCATATTTTCATTTTTCTTTCTACCATACGAAGCAAAACCTAATTGTCACAATTCATATCAAAATCACTTATGACACTAGATTAATATAGAGAATATAGTAGTAATTGCAAGAAATCACCATTGAACCTGCATCACTGCATATATTCTAAATAAGAATAACTTATATTGGGATAATTTAAAAAAAAAAATAAATGTTTTAGACACCAATAAAATAATGACAACTCATAATTTTTTAAAGATATGTAATTAGTTTAAACCCTTTAGATTTAAAATAAAATTATTTTTTTTATGGAGATTGTTCCTTTGTCTTCTTTTTTACATTTTTAGGATGATCCTAATAATACATGTCTTTAAAAAATATTATGAGTTGTCATTATTTTATTAGTACATATAACTTTTACATTTTAAAATCATCCTAATATAAGCTATATGTATCTAAATTTCTAATTGAAGCCTAAAGCAAAAATAGTAAATAGATACGTTTATATGCTGGTCCTACCTTGCATTCACAATTGAATTGATTGTTTTCTCTTCCTGTGGACTCAGCTCTCTCTCATCTGTATTAACACTTCGTGTGACCTTCATAATTGACACCAAAAGAAATCAAATTTAGATATACAGTATGCGAGGGGGAGAGTACGAAAAGAGAGAAGGGATATAAGCAAGGGAAGAGGAGAAAAAGCAGCATGAGATTTCACCTGGCCATCTGCAATAATAACCAACACATGGAATTGGCCACCACTGTTCTCCACAATGTCAATCGCAGCATCAATTACAGGTCCATAAGAAGTTGGTCCTATGGGACAACAAACATGCTCAAAGCATTAGCTCTTTGTTACAAACAGATTGACAAGTTAAAATTGTCTGAGAGGATGAAATAGATGCCAACCGGATAGCTTCAAATTGGGAACTATCTTTTTGTAACAGGCTAAGACTTCTTCAAAACCATTGCATGATGAATGATCACTGTGAAAGCTGAATACTTCCGTATCATGCGTGGTAGCTGTGACATTGCAACCAACAACTTGAATAGATTAAGAAATAAAAAGGTTAAGACTGAAATAGATAATTTCTGGAGCAAACACCGTACCATCACCAAAGCCAAAACAAGGTATCAAGTTGTCTTCGTCGAATGGAGCCAGTGTCTTTCCAATAATCGAGATGGCTTTCTCGTATGGATTTGGTGTATCACCGATTGCATGTAGACTCTGGTTACCGAATGATGCTTTGCCTTCAGGAAAGGCATTGACATATTAGCTTCCAACATACCAATCAGAAATAAAACAATTCGAAAATAGTAAAAAATAAAAAACAGCAACCATTTCCGAGTAAATATCTTTCTTCAAATTCGACCAGTGGTATTGCCATGCCAAAACCGAGTGATGGCTTTGAATTGCTGCAGGAAGTGTCGATTAAATTGGTAGAGATAGAAATTGTTTTATGAACTTAGCATACCTGTCCATTCATTGCTTTTCGTGAAATCAATTCCAACAATGAGATTAGATGATTCTAGACCAGAATCTCTTAAAGCGCTTGTAACCTGCAGAGAGAAGCCTATTTAGTACGTAAAAATTTCAACATCAAACATGAGACGAGCTACTAATAATATTATGCCACTAAGAAAATGATTTGCATGACATTAAATCTATTGAATAAGCTAATTGTTTGAATGATATTAAACCAAATAATTTTCCTGGCCGCAAATTATTCGAAGTTTAAATTGTTCTTCTCTTCCTTTTCCTCTTAACTGACTATTTCTTGCTAGTCCTGCACTAGTACCAAGTAGTATCAAAAACAATGCCTTTTTTTTTGTTTTGAGGAAGAGGAGATTCAAATCAAGCTCTTTAAGCAGAAAGATCATGCTACAAAAATGCTCTATTGCTCTCTTAAGGCAATACGTGTTGCCAATAGCCAATATAGGAACCAAAAATAGGAATGATCAAAGAAAGAGTGTTTGGCTTAACTTGCGGAAGAAATTTTCTTGCGCAAAAGTAAAAGCTATGTGTTTGTCCTTCAAACTCTAATGTTTTTAGCTTATACCAAAGGCTCGTTTAGCTTTTAAAGAAAGCAGTAATTCAAAACTTCTTCAAAGAAATATAGTAACGTGTAGAAACAAATATTTCACTAGATTTTTTTTTTTTTACGTCCCATTTTACCGTTTAGTAATTCATAAAATGTAAGAACCATTGTATTTTTTTTTTCACATTCATCATTTGGTTGAATATTTTTTCAAGACTATTTTTTTTTTCATTTTAAAATTTTTGATTTGATTTAATAAAATAATTGAGCCTTTATTTTTCAGTAGCTTGTGGAATGTACAGTGCACGTAGACTTGATATATTAGTTATGTCCACTTAGACATTTGTAAACACGAACTCTTTATGAACAAATATATGGAAAATAGTATTAGACTTATAAAATAAGAAAACACATGATTAAAATAAGTAAAAGATTTCATCTATACCTAGTTAGTTATATCAATTAACAAAAATAAGTAATGTTTATTTTCAAAAAATAAGAAAAATTATATGTTAAAAATATATAACACAAGTTTCAAAAATATATCTTAATTTTTAGCAGCTATACAGTGTTTCGAAATTCTCTATATGTGTATGTGTGTGTTTATTGGATATTTTAATCTCAACATGATATGCAAACTTGAGGTTTTGCAAACATTGAGGACAATGCATCATTCAATTGTAACATTAGACATTAGACATTTAAAATGATCTAAAAGATTTAATCTTCTATATATTATATATATTTTTTGTATAATCACAAGTATTTTCATCCGTTTTACAATTAGAGATTAATCTTACTTGGGTCTGGAGTAGATTCAAGTAAAATCCTCCCAGACAATTTTAAGATTCAAGCCTTGTCTAAATGTTTGACAATTTTAAGATTCAAGCCTTGTCTAAATGTTTGAAGAAAAAATTAACTTTCACTTCTTCCAACCAATCGTTGATATATTATATTTTTAAGGTGACAATACTTGCATAATCTTAGTTATTTTTATATAAAGTTTGCAAAAACCTTTACTTAAATATTGGCTAAAGAGTAAAGAAATATGAATATTGTGAATATAAGATTTAAATTTTGCAATTTTTTTAAAACGTATCATTTAAGCGTTGCAAAGCAAAGCACATGCATGGAGGATGATGGTAGTGTACAAGTGAAAGTGGTACATAATTTTAACGGGAGGATGGAGTGGACTGGACAGTACAGAAGACTGCAATAAATATAAAGCAGTTGGGGGCTCTACCTAATATCAGAGAGGTATATTTTTTCTTCATCTTTGAATTTTATTTTGTTTTTATTTTAGTTTTGCTATAAATCTTATCTAAGGATCACTTCGGAATCAAATGTACGATGCGTGAGATTTTATCATTTTTATTTTAAAAATTTTAATATAATATTTTTAATAATCATTTTTTTATTTATTTTATCATTATTATTATTATTAATTTTAAATATATTATTATTTAATATTAATATTTATATTATTATTATTATTTTTACTCTTGTCGAAATCAACTGACGCAAATGGTTGATAAAGGCAGAAAAGCGTGTTGTTGTCAGCACGAAAACGCGTTTTCATTTGAAATAGAGTAACGTAACAAGCTCACTGTTCGAATTTTTATTTCGTGAAATTATGAACGAAAGAAAGAAAATTTCCTATTGATTACGACGACATGCTTGGAATTGTTTTTGTTTTTTATTTTTATTGTTAAATTTTTTAAACAAACAATAAAAATAAATTTGATTGTATTTTAAAAACGAAATCGAAAATAAAAATTTTAAAAATTATTAAAAACAATTTTTTTTCTTTTTATTATTTTCAAAAATATATTTTTTATTTTTAATAATGTTTATAAGTAAATAAACAATATCAATATATTGATATTTAGAATACCAAATCATTTCCATTATATTCTCACTCTCAGTTGCTCTTCTTAATATATTTTTTATCACAGTTTTTTTAATTTTTTTACAAATTTTGTATTTCATAAAAATTATAATTATAATTAAATTAATATTTAAATTAAATTCTATATTGACACGAATCCATATCAACCCAGGTAACTAATGGCATAATTTTTTTATTAAAATAAGCAGGACACTATTTTATTTTACTTGACTTTGAAATTCGTAGAACAAGTACATAAATTTTTTATTATTATTTTTTAAAAACTTAATATTTATATATACCTCTATAGTAAAATTTCAACATTTAATTACTTAAAAATAAATTCATCATATTTTATTTTAAATAATTAAAATTTAAAACATTTCATAATAATAAAATTAAATATACTTTCATTAAATTCCTATGTTATTCCTGCTTAGGTGACTGACAAAAATATTAACATGAATCAATTTATCATGTAACTAAATAATGTGAAATTTTTTTTACATATAATAATATTTATTGACGTAAATATATATAAATTTTTTAAATTATTTTTTTTTTGATTTTTCAAAGTTTTTAAAAGTAAAAAAAAATAATTTTTCTTAAAAAAATTATATACCCACATCAACTACACACAAAAAATTTCACGTTAACTAATTACGTGCAAATCATGTCATAACTAATTACGTGCAAATCATATCAGTATTTTTAACAGTTATCATTTTTAAAAAATAACAATAATTAAACAAATTTATTTTCATGCAATCGAAAGATTTAATTTTATTTTTGAATATACGATAAAAGAAAATGTGGATATTAAATTTTATTTTTAATTTTGAATTGGATGTGTGCCGTGCTCCAAATTGAATTTGAAAACAAAACTTTGTCCGTAACTTTATACTACCACTATCATTTAGATGGCTTGACCTTCTAGAAAGCCATAAACTAATCTCAACTTGCAATCCTGCTATAATTTTATTTGAAATTTTGTTTTGGCAGATTTTTTTTTGGGGTGGCCAAGACTTTGTTTTGGAAGATATTTTTTTGGGGACCAAGACCAACAGATATGGTTGACTAACAATAGAAAACTTGATATAAACCTATCAAACAAACTACATCTCAAATTATAATTAAAAAAAAAAAAAGCTGGCTTCAGTCATTTGTGTTTTTTTTTTTTTTTTTATCTGCTAAGAAAAAGATGCGAGATGATACTAGCTAGCTGCATTTACCAAAAATAAATAAATAAATAAAAATAAAAAGAAAGATCTTCGAATTAAAGTTAGAAGAAGAAAAGAACCTGATCAAGGGTTGAGAAATTATCAGGAATAAATCCATACTTCTGCTTTGCGGATAGCTTTCTCTGTGGCTTGGAAACCTTGTTATCATTATTACTATTACTGTTACTACTATTCTGAATAGCGCTGGCACTCCCTCCCCCTCCCAAAGAAGTAGCTTGCGGCGCGGACATGGCTGCTGGTAAAGGGTTACCTGGTGATTGGTTGAGAACTACCAGCTGCTTGCGCATCTGTTTACGAAGAAAATTACCCATCTCATCTTCTTTTTTATGTTGCTTATACGAGATTCAGAAGGAAAGAAAGAAAGAAAGAAAGAAAAAAAAGAAGAAGATGCGTCTATAAGAGAGAATTTCGTAAAGCAATTATAGGAACAGATAGGAAACAATTAAGAATATGTAGAAGCTTACCCAATTTCATTTATTTTTTTAAAAAGCAAGCCAAATATTTTGTTGTAGCTGCGGCCTTGGGAGAGACGAAAAGAACCAATGGTAAAACAACACTGCCCACCAAGAATATGCTAGTGCCACTACTTGATAAAGAAATGGAGAGCCAAGAATAATATTTTTTTTAATTCTATAATTGCTTTCAGATTCTTAATATGAAGTTGGATTATTAAAGGCTTCATGGACCCGGATTTGTAGGACATTTTTAAAATGTGAGTATAAGTTAAATATATCGAAATATATATTAAAATTATATTTGAAAACAACACTCCGAGGGTTTTCTTTGTTAGAATTACATTTATTATTAAATATATTGAAATATATTATATTAATATTTTTAAATGTATTTTAAATTAATAATCATAATAATAATTGATGTTGCCTCCTAAAACGACAACGGGGTGATGATTTCCACGGATTCAAGTTACGCTAACGACAAAGAGATGACGTCGATGCGATTTCTTCCACGTGTTCCTCGTGTATATATTCTGCAAAAACAACAGAGATCAGAGGGCGCAGGGATTGGTCCCTGCACGCGTGCTCCGATGATTAAGTTAGAAAGCTGAGTTTCTGTATATAAGAAGAAGAGAATTATGTTCTTCCAAAATCAAGAGGGTTCTATTTTTTCCGTCCTCTTTTTCAGTGCTCACCTAGGGTATTTATAGGTTTCTTCCGGGTCGGTTCGGGCTGAGACCCAGGCGCGTGTCTGGGCCGCGACAGAGTCTTTTGTACTCTGTCGTGGTTCGGAGCTGGACGAATTTGCGGGAGAGTTCAGCGGGCGGCAGGGTGTATGTGTGAACCTCTCCCGCGGTCTATGCGGCAGAGGTCTGTCGCAGTATAGGCGGTAGAGGTATGTCGCGACCTACTGTGCGGCACAAGCCTACGCGACAGAGTCTCTATCGCTTAGAGACTCTGTCGCCTACTAAGCAACTCTGTCGCGTGGAGACTCTGACGCTGTAACAGCCACGTGGCTTATCTTGTGCTTGACACGTGACGGTCTCTAATTGGTCGATCCTTATACACGTGGACGATGATGATAGGACCACCATCAATAATAATAATTGTCGTACATACTAAAACTTAGATCCTTTTCATTTGACACAATACAATCGTCACCAATCATTTATACTGAAGTTTAGATTCAAATCCTAATCACCAAAACGATGTCGATTTAGATTCATTTAAAAAATTTTCTTTAGCCCCACATATCTTCATTTTCTTAGTTTCACTCTCTCTACAAACTAAGTCTCCCCCTTTCTTTCTAAAATTACTCTTCGACCAACCTTCAACCCAAAAACTAATGATCTTTCGTTGCGTCATCCGCTACTTTGTTTATCAGTTGTTGTACTTCAATTGTCGAAAAACCTCAAAAAATATTATAGAAACATTTCTTCATACCTCTAAAACCCATATCTTGTTACAGGACCAATTAAGCTCAAGAGCTAAATTTGTTATGTTTGATATGTTTCTTTTATTTGTTATTTTTCTTTCTTGTACATGGGCTTGTGAATATGGACGAGGACCCAATAACCATTTTCTTACTCAATCAGCATAAGCACTGTAGGAGAGAGAGAGAGTTAGTTTTCTGGAATCCAGCTGTGGGAGAAGGACGAGTACACAAAAAGAAGAGTAAAGGCATTACATGATTCATTCCTGAATGAAGAATAGTTTTCTTTCTTCTTCAAAATTCTTCTTTCTCGTCTTCTTCTCAAAATTTTTCATATTTCTTTCTTCTAGAATTTTACTTTTTCTTACTTGCCTTAGCTGATTCATATTACAGGAAAGGAGCTTCCATCATTGGTATTAGAGCTTGTGAGCTAGCAAGAACGGCGGAAGTGATCATGATTCAACTGTAGCAAGAAATTTAGCAGAACCAGCAAGATGTTTCCTAACTCTTGAATGAGCTTCAACTTTTGGATATAAAAATGGAGTAGCAGTTTGAAAGTATGAGGTTGGAAATGATGGAAGATTTCAAGAAATTTTTAGAATTAATGGCAAATCGAAAGGTCTATTTTGGGTAATAAAGAGAACAAGTCTCGCCTAGTAGATTTGATAAATGCGTCGTGGGTAACACTTCTGCTGGCGAACGCTTCAAACCTTTGGTTGGAGAAGAAGTTGTTAACAACTCATCATCTTCGTGGGTGGACAAGCATATTGCTTCTGATTCTACTAGATTTTTATAATGGGATTGTCCTAAATTTGATGAGAAGGATATTGAAGGGTGGTATTTGAAGTTAGAACAATATTTTGAGGCAGAGAGAGTGCCCGAAAATGCTAAGGTGTGAGTAGTCAAGCTGAGTTTGGAAGGAAAGGCCTTGTAGTGGCATCAGCATTATGTTAAATCTCAAGTGGGGTCTGAAAAGGTTAGTTTGGAGTGAAGATGAAAAAAGTATGAGAGAAATGTTTGCCTTAGAAAATTACGAAGACCCCATGTCTAAGTTAGTTGAGTTTAGGCAAATAGGGTCAATAAATCAATATTATGAGAGTTTTTTTTACTGCTCTTAATCTTTTTCAGCTCCAAGATCAATATGCCCTGAGTATCATTTTCAGTAACCTAAATCCTGAAATTTCTCAATCCCTTAAGCTATTTAAACAGAAAACTTTAATTAAAGCATTGTATTTAGCCAAACAAATAGAGTCTATTATCCATCTTCAACACAACAGGAGCTAGTTACCTCCAAAAACCACATTCACGCCCAGCTACCAATTCACAACCTCCATATATAATCGAAATAGTAACTACCACCCCTACTATCTACTCCAAAGGCTCCTCTCAATCTTAACCTGTTACATGTTAAACCATTTTCTACTAAGACTAATTGAACCAACTCTACTTATAATAACTCTAAAACTATAAAAACCAATACCAAAAGACCTACCCCAACTGAAATGGAAGAAAGAAAAAGAAAAGGCTTATGTTACTGGTGCAGAGCTAAATACACTACTAGCCATAAAAATGCATGATGTCAAAAATGTATCACTTGCTCCTTGAAGGCTATGAAGAAGAAGTGGAGATAGAGGAATTTTCAAATTGTCTTGATAGTCCCGCGGTGGAAACAATTAAGATTGATAATGGGGACCAACCAGTGTTGTCTTTGTAAGCTATGCATGGTCCATCTGGCTTGCACGGAATGATAAAGTTTTTTATGGTAATTCGATTACTCTTGATCAGATTTGTCATGTTATCTCAATGTGTTGCAGTTGGTGGTTGAAAGCAAAGAACTCGAACATGGATTTTCATAATCTTATGTTCAATCACCATCTTTTGTCTTTTCCAGTGAAAACCAAAGCTGTTAGGCCTTATATTTCCTAATCCCCTCCTCCTGATGGCGTTTGGAAGTTAAATGTTGATGGTTCTTCTCTGGGGAAACCTAGGTGCTGCTGGAATTGGTGAGGTTATTTGCGATAGCAATGGTATTGTTAGAATGATGTTCTCCAATGGTATTAGTGTTGCGGACTCCAACTTGGCTGAGTTAATGGCAATCATTGATGCTATGGTGATTATTACTAAAGTTGAATTAATCTCTGTTCCTCCAATTATTATTGGAAGTGATTCTAAGGTGGTGATCTCTTGGGTAAAAAAAAAGTCCAGAGTAGGCCTTGGAGGTATAGCAACTTGATAAATAAGATGACAAATCTTATATCTTGTTTAGGTGATATTTCATTTGTTCATGTTTTGAGATAAAACAAATTTCTTTGCTGATTCTTTGACAAAAGCGGTAATGACCCGAATTTCACACATTTTGGTTGGACTACAAGTCGATATTAGGTCAGAATAATACTCAGTCTAATTAATTTTTTTCTTTTTTAGTAACAAATTTAAACCAAGCATGTTCACATTCCCCATTCACATCCCGTATGCATTACTGTACTTATAAAAATTTTAGATACAAAAGAATTTTTTACAACTGTGTATACATTCGACGCAGAAAAATACTCCGCGGAACCATAACTGTGCGATATGCCTTACTAACGGAAGTGTCCAAATTATTGATGGGACTCTGTGGAGGAAAGTAGGGAGTGAGCTTAACGTGCTCAGTAAGAAACTTATGTAAACAGTAGACAACCATACTATCTACATGCTTATGATGTCATATCATGCAGTAAAATATTCAGTTTCAATTAAAACCGTATCAGTAAATTCGGCATTCAATCTATGTCATATATAAAAAAAAAAGCTCATTCAATAAAAATCATATTTGGTTCAATACGGTAAAATCCGTTCAGTTCAGTAAACAGCACAACAATTCTATTTTAGTTCAGTACAATCCAAAATGGTTTAGTACAATCAAAACAGTTCAGTAACCAGCGCAATTCAGTACAGTAAAACAGTTCAGTTCAGTACGGTAAATCATTTAGTTCAGTTCAATCAAAATACGGTCATCAAATATCAGTAAACAATATCAATAGAGACAGGCAGGTGAATTCGGTAACAGTAGGATTCAGTCAATAGCAGTATAGTCGACATATGGTCATAATCAGTGACCCCGCGTCTCACGAGTCAGGTATAGGTGAGTGTCATACGCCTCAGGAGGCATGAGTCAGTCTAGTCTGTCGGTCAATCAATACAGTACAGTTCAGTTCAGTTCAGTAGTTCGAAAATTCAATACACGGCACAACGTACTCCATGTACGTCCACACGGTACAGTGTGCTCCGTGGACCCCGATACAGTACCATATGACTGAAGGTACCGAGTAGTCTCAAGGATTTACCCCTCAGCATCAATATCAACTAGCACCTTAGTCTCAAAATTCAGTGCGGGCAGGTCAGTGCAAGATCACACAGCAATACACGACGGCTCCCGCACGATTTTTCTCATAAATCATATAAAAATTCAGTGCGAGCAATTCAGTGCGACATATAGTCTACACGAGGGCTCTAGGACTGTTTCGTATCGAAAATCGGATAGGTTGTTCAATTCTTTTCAAAAATGATATAAAATTAGTATTCGGTACAAAAACAGTGTATAAACCATAGGTGAGTGGAGACTTCTCGGGAGGTTACCCATTATGGGATTTCTCTCACTCAAGCACACTTAACTTCGTAAAACCTGTTATTTCTACAGACAGTAAAAACAATAACCAACCTGGGGGTGTAAACGATACAGTGGTGCTTGCAAGCTACTCGGGCTCGACTCGAGCAAAACTCGAATGCGGCTCGATTTTAGTCGAGTCGAGTCGAGCTCGAGCTACTCGAGCTATCGAGCGAGTCGAATTCGAGCACTTAGATACCCGGCTCGAGTAGCTCGCGAGCCTAATCGAGCCTCGAGTTTTTATATATTTTAATAATATAATAATATTTATATAATGATTCGAGCCTAATCAAGCCTAATCGAGCCTAATCGAGTTCGAGCAAAATATCGAACTTATATAATCGAGCCTAATCGAGCCTAATCAAGTAGCTCGAATTCGATCTCGAGCCAAGCTCGAGCTTAAAAAATAAGATTCGATCGAGCTCGAGTCGAGTATCGAGCACCGAATTTCGAGTCGAGCTCGAGCTCGAGCTCGAGCACCTCACTGTATCGGCTCGGCTCGACTCGATTACACCCCTAAACCAACCTATCCATATACCGTTGAAAACAGTATTTCAACGATGAAAGCACTGAAACATGCAATTTATGCAATTATGAATTTTTTTCATTATTTTGCAGTTCAGTTCAGTCATATGTAGGGGCAATATCGGGTTTTCTATCTCTACGATATCTATTTAACTACTTGAAATCATAAAATACGTACAGTTATCTCTAAAACTTGCATAAATTCCTTACCTCAATATCTGTTTGTAATCCTCGATTGTCTCGACGTAGCGAGTCGGCGGGTCCGATCCACTCGGGTTAATTTTTCGAAGCTTTTTCTCGAGATTTCTCAAATTTTCAGTACACACGTTTTCTTTTTCTTCAACTTTTTTCTCCTATCCTAATATATATATATATATATATATATATATATATATATACAATATATCACCTCTTTTTTTCTTTTTTCTTTTTCTTTTTCTTTGAATTTTCGCGCCAATTCTTTCCTTTCTTTCACGGTTACTATTCATCACTTCCATTGCATTCTTCTTCACCGAGAGGCAGTGTGCCTCACCACCGTCTTCTCATCTTTTCCAGCCACCCCCTTCACCATTCTTCTCTTCCTGTTACCATCCACGTTTTCTGCCATCTCTCATGCTTCCTCCATTGCCACCGCCGTCCCAGTGCCACTTCCCGACTCCCCTTTTTCAGTGTCTCCAACACGATCTCTTGTTCATCACCATCGCCATCCTTCGGTTGTTGTCGTTTCCAGCTCTCGATTGAACTAAGTTTTCCAGCTTTTGAGTTTTTTTTTCTTCCCTTTAGCGACTGAGTTGTCTTTCTTCAAGCATCGACAGCAGCTCGTGATCACACCTTCGTTTCGTGTCCTGCTTTTCGGTTTTTCTTCAGCCTTCATCGCTCACCATTGCTCTTACCCCTCTACTCTGTTTCCTTTCCCATTTCTTTTCTCACATTTTCTGTCTAATATCTGGCCTCATTTTCTCCTCTGCAACAGACCCCAAGCTTACTGCACTGTCTTCCTCAAGTTCGACTTCCTTGTTACTGCTTCAGCAGTATGTACATATATATATATATATATATATATATATATATATATATATATATATTATCTTCCTTCGTTTCAGGTTGGCATCCTACCTTCTTCGTTTTCTTCACTTTTTGTGTTTCCCTTTCATCTCTGTTTATGTTTCATTTACTGAATGCTATCCCCTTCAACAGGATGCACATTGATCACTGCAGCTTAAATCAGTATTATATTGTATTTTTTTTTTCAAACTGAACCATTCCCCCTACCCCATGCTTCCCAATTCAGTCTTTTCACTGCCTCATGCATGTGTCATTGCATGAGCAGTACTTCTCAATTAATGTCCACTTACCCAATTTTCCCTTCCACTTCTCTTCCATGCCGAAGACCTACCTCATACTATTTTTGTATGTGAGTATTACATCTTCTGTTGCAGTAAAACTGCAGCAAAATCGTCCCCTTGTGTTTGGTTTCTAATGAAGCCAAATTGTGGTTGTTGTTGCATGCAGCAGAGGCTGCTTCCCTGCTTTCACCCGTAAACCATCACCATCATTCCTTATGGCCATGCTATTTCCAGCTATTACAGTACGCTTCCCCTCTTTCTCTTTCAGTTTACTTCTCTGCTTTGTTCAGCTTCAGACTTTCACGATTTCTTCATTTTTTTTGATGTTCTGCTATAGCCACAGTACCTTCTGCCCTCTATCCCATTTGTTCAGCCTTTCCCATAGTCCCATACTGATTGGACACCACGTTTGCTAATGTTTCCAACTTGCTTACATTGTTTTTCTACTGTATATGGCAGAAACCAACCCTCATGTTCAGTTTTGCTGCTCTTTTCCTGTCACTTTTCCAAGCATTCCCAATTTTCTTTTCTCTTTTCTGCTGCAGCTCGACCTACAATACACATTTATTTATATCACTTCCTTTTTTTTTTTGTCATACTGTCGCTACTATTTCTTTATCACTTCTCTATTCTGCCGAGGCTAACTCTTCACGTTTCCCTTATCCCCATCACCAGCAGAAACAACCTTGTTTCCATGCTAGTGCATTATTCCTTTCTCTGCTGTCAATTGCCCACTGCTAGTTTTAGTCTAGCCTTCTTACACTGATTTCTTTTCTTTTCTTTCCTACCGTCACCATCATCAACACCGCTCCTTCCCCCAAATTCAGCTTCTGTTTTTATATACATACTTTTATATATATATATATATATATATATATATATATATATATATATATAAATATGGATATATACTATATGTGAGATCGGTGGGAGGGCCATATTTGTCCGTTTCTACCTAGCCACATGTATATATGTGGATATACATACCTATACAGTTACACCCTTATACATTTCTTGGTACTTGACAGGTTTCTTATATAGTATGTATAAAACGAATTAAATTTAATATCCGTATTTATACCTCATATAGATACTTTCTCTGGCTCATGCAATTACAATTTTATTCCTATTTCCTTCGATATTCATCCTTAGATTTATTATAATTAAATTAAATTACTCTTTCCAAGTCTTACTACGGAGTAATATAATTTAAATTTAAATTTTTGACTAATGGAACGAAATCTTTAATCTTGATGATTAATTTGTTAATCATGGATAAAACCAAGTGCATATAATTTAGGGTACTTACAAAAGCAGGGGTTCATAGGACCTTTGATTTTATTTATTGGATGTAATTTCTCTTATCAATAAAAGTTCTTCAATTTTCAAAAAAAAAATCATACAAGATTATGATGTCAACTGGAGGATCACTTATACAACTGTCACTTGAGAAGATATTCCATAGACAATTAAGTGAATATACCAAGTTGATTTCTAAATGTGGTTAATTTAATGAACTTATCTTTTCAAACAAGCACCTACAATGTTAGCCTACACATATCAATGCTTTAGCTTATGAGATTAGTTGTTTACTTTCTCAAAGTAAAAACATGACACTCTACTAGTCTCAACGACATTTATCAATATCCATTTTTCTTGACAATGCTTGGTCCGGAAAAATTTAAAAACATTATATTTTTATGCAAAAAGGATCTCATTATTATAACCACTTTATAAATTCACTTTTCAAAGTATGTTTATTTCAAAGGCTTTATCATAAGCAAGTATTAATAATTTAAATCAGTATGTTTTGTAGATAAAAGATAATGAGCCTATATTAAATAATTGTTTCAAAACAATAAATGTTGTAATATTAAAAACTAAAATTGTTTAGATTGACTATGGGACATACCCCTATACCAACAAAATGTTGAAAAAAATTGAATGAGATTGATTGTCAAACCAATTGAATTGAGAATAATCAATGATTTTTCTAGTTTGAAGAAATATATTAGATTAAGTATTGTTCGAATAGGTCAAACATCTGTTCAAATTGAGTTAATCAAATTAGACTATTACTTAAATTGATTTTAATTATTTCTTAAAAAATTATTAGTGGAATATTTTTATATTTTATTTTTATATTGAAGATCACACCACAAAACTAGATGCACGTTTTGTTAGTCAAGTATTACATTTAATGTTTATTGAATATTAAAATTGAAATTAAATAATTTTCTAATTAGATTGACATTTGATTTGATCGTTGGATTAAATTGAAATTGAAATCCTTCTCAAGTTGTTTAGCAAAATAATTTTATTAGTATATAATATATTTTTATGATTTTGAGTATTGATTCAAATAATTATATCTTTATCTTTGAAGGTTAGTGAATTTGTATGTCTCATATTTGAATTCAGCACTTGCGATATTTTCCCCTCCTAGGTTAGAGGCATCTGTTGTAGAGGTGGCAAACGGGCGGGCTCGTACGGGCTCGGACGGGTTCGGTTTGGGTTCTTTTCAGGTTCGGATTTTTTCGAGTTTTGACTTTTTTGGGTTCGAGCTTTTTCGGGTTCGGACTTTTTCGGTTTCGGGCTTCTTTGGGTTCGGGCTTCTTCGGGTTTGGTCTCGGTTCTAGTCGGGCGGGTTTAGCGAGCCGGCTTGAAATATTTTAAAATTTTATTAGTTATAATTTTTTTAAAAAAAAATTTGAATGTGATAATTAATTTAATTTTTATATGATTTTATATTTTAATAAATATTTATATAAAAACAAATTTCTATATTTTAATATTTATTATTTGACAAAAATAATTTACTCTTTTTTAATTTCCTACAATATTTACTATAAAATAGTAGATATAATTATATTCATTAAATGCAAAAGAAAATATTACATATAGATATTATAGGAAGAAAAGTACCAATTAATATTATCATGTACCAAAAAAATGCTTAATATGAATAAATGATCAATTAATTAGCTCTATTTTATTTCTAATTTGTTTTTATTTGTACATAAATCATAATTAATAATATTTCATTAAATATAATCGTTTACATTAATTAATCAAAAGTCTCATTAAAAATTTAGAATATTAAATTAAAAAAATTATATATTTTTTAATATTTGATATAATTATATCATATACAATTATACACTACCATATGAGTGATATTGTTGTAGTTGATATAATACACTAGAAAATATATTTATACGAAAAAAACTTTGTGAGCTTAAAAAAAAGCATAATATAAATAATTATGAAATTAAAGTAGATAATTATGATTAAAATAATAAATTTTTAAATTTTAAACAGAAGTCACTAAAATTAGATTAATAAAAGTTTCATAATATTTTTTTATTTCCTCTGTTAGTTTGTTTTTAGTTTTACAGATTTCCTCAAACTTTTAGATGTTATCTTCTTTACTTCTTTTTTAAATGAATGTTTTGCTTATTTCCTTGGCCTTGACCAAGAAAAATTGAAGAGCATAAAAAATCTGACTAGACTACAAATATAATCTATCTATAGAATAATTGAAATTGTTGATAAGCTTTCAAAAAATAAGAAAAGAAAGGATATGATTTCGTGATAAATTATTAAATTATTGTATAAAATGAAATAAAATGAATATTGCACATTAAAGTATATATATAATTAATTTAATAATTTTCAAACAGAATTATCATATTATATAATAACGTGGTTAATAAATTAATTATTTATTATCAAAATTATTATTAAAATAAATATTTACTAATTAGTTATCATATATAAGTATAACAAATTATTAATTTTTAATAAATTAGTTACATAATTTAAATAAAAAAATTAACTTAAAATAATCATTTTTGCACAATCAAGTAATGATGCATGTTTGTCTTGATCGCCACGTTGCATAATGTACAAGAAAAAATATCTACTGATATTATTCTAGTGGACTGGTATAGATATGAACCGATAAGGTAGACAAATAAATAAATAATCATATATGCTTAACAAAATTATACCTAATTAATTGTTATCAATTCGTTTTAAATTATACCTAATTAAAGTTCTATAATTGTAGCTAAATTCTCAATTGATAGATGCAATTAGTTTAAGTTTGGAAAAATTATTAAATATAATATAAGAGTTTAAATAAAATAGGTAAACCAAAAAGCTGATATAATTTAATAATAGTGATTATAAGACAAAATATAATTAAAATGATGAAATATGAATTAAAGAGGAAAAAAATTATATAATTTAGTAATAAAATTTATACAAGAGACAAGACATAACAAAAACTTAAATTTCCTATGTTGGCTCTACCGAGAGGGGGGGTGAATCGGTTTTCTAATGATAATGCTAAATTTAAACTTAATTGAATCTTATTGCAAACAATCAAAGAATAAGCAATAAAGTACAATGAAATAAATTAAATGAGATAAGGGAAGGAAGCAGCAAACTCAGTAATTTATAGAAGTTTGGTTAATCGCTTACCTACGTCCTCTCTTCTTGACCTCCTTGTCAAGAGCTTTCTTTCACTATATTAATAGCCGATACAAACTCCCTTTTTAAGGTTAAGGAATAATCTCTCTATCCCTTTTTTCAAAGACAAGTATTCACCATTTACAAAATTATCTCACAGAGGAACTCTTCTCTTCTCTCTTGAATTAAGGATGAATACAAATAGAAGCTTTCTTTTGTGGGTAGGAAAAATAACTTCTATGCAAGGTTTCTTTCACACAATACAATCAATATGATGTTGAAGACAAAGAGAATGTTAGAAAAGATCTCTTGAGAATATACAGAATTTGCAGCACAAGTCTCTTGTTTTTCAGTATCTTTAATGCTTGATTTTATACAGCAGGATTGGTAGTTGAAGCATTTAATGCTATTTTTTCCGTTGAAAATTTTGCAAAAAGAGCCGTTGGGAACCTCCAGTAGAGTACCAGATCGATCTTCCATCATGACCAGATCGATCTCTTAGTTTAAATTCCAGCAATTACAAAGCAACTTGAAGCATGGAAATCGATCTCATATTTGTAGAGATCGATCTTATAATTTAAAAAAATGTTAGTGAAGATCGATCTGTTGAACCATCAGATCGATCTTCTAATCTCTCTGTTTGAAGTAAGATCGATCTCCAGATCGATCTGGCAAGCATCCTCGTAGAGAGGAGATCGATCTCTAATCACCCTAGATCGATCTTCTAAAGTCTCTGACTTTGAGGAGATCGATCTCTATCCACAGAAGATCGATCTCATAAACTCTCTGTTTGAACATAGATCGTTCTACAGATCGATCTAATACCTTTAACCTTTGTCTTAGAGGAGATCGATCTCTTCCTAGACCAGATCGATCTCTTAGACATTGTATAATTTAAAGATCGATCTTATAACCCCTACAGATCGATCTCTGCTTCCTCAACATCTTATACATGCTCTTTGAGTTTTTTTAATCCTTTAGCAGATCGATCTCATATTCTCATGAGATCGATCTCTCATACTTGAAAACCCAGGGGACTGCCAAGACGACCATCGATATTGACTTGACGAACATCGACAGCTGCTTACCCCTCCGGTAACCTTCTCTAAGGTTACCTCCGGAGGGACCCCTTCGGCTTCGCCTTCGGAAACCCCCCCCCGGGCTCCCCTATCGGATAGCTTACATGAAACCTCAAGGGAAAACATGTAACTGAAATATCGTAAGTGACCAATGAACCTCCTTCTCGTATAGTTTGATGTACCCTAACTGAATGCTCGGTCAGAACATCAAGTGAGATTAGGAGACAAGACGGCATTGGTTGTTCAAGTGATTCGTGAGAGTCAATATGACTTGGGGTAGCATAAAGCTATCTGTCTCACTTGAGCGTTGGGGTTCTAATAGAGGAAGGGGTGGTGATCCTTCTATTAACCTATTAGAGAACTCGACACGCTATACTTGACCGACGCTGGCTCCATACCGGATACAAATACTATAGACTGGACAGCTAGATGATTGATGAGGAATGGATTTTAGTCGCTAAATGGACTTGAAAGATAAAGAGACACTAGGAAAAAGGTTAGGGGTATGGTAGGGGTCTCTCGTGCATTCTAGGGGGACTCCCCCCCCGCCTTTAACTCTCAAACTCGATATTCGACTAGCATCTCTCATCTCATGAGATCGATCTCTCATCCTTTAATACTCAGTTTCTGGCAATGACATGTATTTAATTAAACTCTTAACATGTTTAAAACATTTTTAGATTTATAATATCCATGATTGAATTACTGTTTTGTCATTTCAAAATATATTAACTTAACATTCTAACTAGAAATAAAATTTGAAACATATAAATATTTATTGTTAATTTGATAACATATTTATATAAATTTTTTGTTCAAAAGTTTAATAAAAATTGCTTTAGAAACTTATTAAATTATTATTATTTTATATTAAGTAATTCTTTTTTGAGTTTTAATTTACATTTGTTATTATAATTTCATATATGAACTTATTTTGTTATTGTAGGGATTTAGAAGTTTCAATTCTAGATCTCTTTTATATAGATCATAATTAGATGTATATTTGAATGAACTAAGAGAAGATTATGAGATTCAAATTGATGTTCTTGATTATTGAAAGAAAAATCAATTTCGATACCCTGTACTTTCACTTATGGCTAATGATATATTGAATATTCCAATTACCACAGTTGCATCTGAATCAGCATTTAGTATGGGTGGTAGAGTTATCAACAAATGGAGAAATTGTCTCACAACACATAATGCAGAAATTTTGATTACCACTCGTAATTGGCTGTATGGATATGATATAGATCAAGATGGTAAGATTTTAGTGTCATTATTATTTTATTAATTTTTTATTATTTAAATTCTTATATGATTATTTTTATATATTTTATTAGATGAAGAAGATGAAACAATGAGATTTGGAAGGAAAGTTGGATTAAATTGAACTAGTTGGTTTATGGAGGAGGATGAAAAGTTCTAATTGCAATGTATGTTGATATTTTATTTCTTACTATTTATATTGTTAAAAAATAAATTTTTTTATTAAGAGTAATTATGATTGATCATTGCCTCATTAATTTTATTTGAAGACAGTGTCGCTCTTGGAGAGTTTGGTTGCTTCCTGCATTTACAATCTTTCCGAGTATGTTATTCATCAAGCCGCTAGCGTTGAATGGAATGATCGTATTTTCCTGTTTTGTTCATCATGCAATGTATGACTAGGGATTAGTTTCTCCATGGCTATGTATAAGAATGATTGTATGTTTTCTATTTTGTTGTTCTTGTAATGTTACATGTCATAGCTTTAAGTGTTTGATGTTTTCTTTGCTGGTTTATTTTTTACTATATTGGACTAATTTAGAACATAACAATCATTGACTTGTTAATGGCATGAGAATTTGGATGCAAACATGTCATAGTTGAGTCTGAATCTTTTTTTGCAGTGAAAAAGTTATTACAACCTTTAAAAGGATATGATCCCCTCTTTCAACTTTCAATTCTTATTTTTAGCATAATCACCATTTAAAAAATAAATTACTATTTTTTTATTTACGAGTTATAGGAATCATAATTTAAATTCTAATTTTGTTAATAATGTATTTAATCTTTTATACGAAATATCAAATTTAAATAAATGTTACAATTATATAATGATTTATATATATATTTGATTTATTATTGTATTAAAATTAAAATTTTAATATGAAATAAATATAATAAAATAGTATAATATTTGTTTTTTAAATAAAATCAAATGTTATATTTAATACTATATTTATTTTTTATTATTACAAATATATTAAGCATAATATTGAAAATTATTTGATATTGAATATTATATTGTGTTTTAAAATAATTTTATTTAATAATTGAATGTAAATATTTAATATTTATTTTGTTGATAATAAATTATTGATATAATTATGTAATAAATAAATAATAATTGTTTTAAAATTTTATAAATTTTAATTAGAAAAAGTGTATTATTATTTAATTATTTATTTAATTTTTAATATAATAATTATATAATTATAGTTCGAATTTTTCGAGTTATAAATTCGGGTTTTCTCGAGTTTTGGATCGGGTCAATTTCGGGTTTGGGTCGTATCGGGTTTGGGTTATGTCGGGTTCGAATTTTTTCGGGCTTGGGCTTTTTCGGGCTCGGGCTTTATCAGGTTCGGGCTTTTTCAGGTCGAGCTTTTCTTGGGCTCAGACTTTTGACTTTTTGATCAATTCGGTCTGATCTTGGGTTCGGACTCGGACGAGTTTTCAGGTTCGAGTCGACTTTTGCCAGCTTTAATCTGTTGTATAGAAGAAAATACTTTTATTTAAATTTTAATTTTTAATATTTCCAACAAAAAAAATTGTGAAGAAGGGCCGGGCTTACAAATTTTGGTCATTCGAGATTCAACATGGCCGCCTCTAGGCCCGAACCTTGCCCTTTTCTTTTCCTATTAATTGCCACTCGACTGCTGAAATCAAAGAAGGCGAGTCTAAAGAGTATAACTGAGAAGTAATAATGTCAGCTTTGAGATTTACCTCACGCTTAAACCCAATGCTATCAAACAGAAACATTTCTCAAACTAGTTTATTATTCAGCTTCTCATCTTCATTCTCCTCTTCACTGAAAAAGACCTCCAAAAGTCTTTGTTGTACGTCCAATTCCGTTGTTCATAATAATGGAGGCAGCTCTGCTTCTCTCTCAAACAATTATCCACTTTCAGGTATTTATTGTTATTCTTATTATCTGTTTATTTTTTTCTAATTTAAAATTGAAAGAAAATGGCTTATTTTTTATAATACGACTCAGGGTTAGAGGATGATTTGGTGGGATATGTATTTGGGAAGAAGAAAGCAACAGAAGTGGCTCATTTGTAGGTGCTCTATTATCACCTTTTTTTGTTTCATTTTTACTTTCTGATTTTTTATTTGTTTTTATGCAATGTTAGAAACTGTACCTTGTCTGTACTATTTTTGTTTGGTTTCCTCAATAATGATACTTTGTACAACTTTGACTGTCGGACTACTGGAAGATGGTATGGACAATTATAATCTGTGTGTAGTCCCACTGAACTCTTGGAGTCTAGCATTTCCTAGAACAGTATTGAAAATCCATTGTTGTGGTTAGGAATCATTGTGATTGGTATTAATGTTGATGGTTTACATACTGGAAAATGCATAAATTGAAGCATCTTCTTGATGTAAACTGTAATATGTTTATTAAGATGTGGTAAAAGCTTCTTCTTGATGTTAATTGTAATATGTTTAATAAGATGTGGTAAAAACAAAGGTATGGCCAGAATTTTGTGATACAATATTATAAAGTGTGAATGGAAGCTCATTGTCTGTGGGTTAAGTATGATATTATATGAAACTGAAGGTGTTTGCTGCTCGGGAAAAAAAGTGGTCTTTAGATCATATACGTTTTCTTCTCTTTGCTGTTGTTAAGTTTTTGTTTGGTTTTGATGTTGCTGAGAAAAGAATGTAAATTTGGAATAGCAATATATTGGTTGTGGATGAACATTTCATGTAAATGAGGTGAAAGAGGGTGCACCAAAAATGAATAGTGGAGACACTTTCTCTTCTTTTTTGGAAATCAAATAATTAGGGGTAATAAAATCCTCAGTTAACCGCAGAACAGAGCAACCTCTTATTGTGCAACCCAAGCATTGGACCTGGAAAAAGAAAGGAAAAAATGACTGAAAGAAGTTTATCAATAACCAAATTTGCCCTAGGATTTCTTTTAAATATGATGCATTGGCAACCTTTTTTAATAGGAACTGGAATGAAAATGAGAATAAGTTTCTGCAACATAACATTTGATTGGTGTGGTAAGTGGTAACGTGTAGATATGGTGATTAATAATGAATATAGATTGTGAATTTTTTATTTTAGCCTAACGCATGAATTTCATTTAAACTCCAATTCTGTGTAGATTTCAAGAGGGTTATTATTTGGAATATGAACTATGTAATGAAATGGTTTCAAATTAAATATAAAAGTTGGAAGCATTATGGAGGAGGTCATATTCTGTCTTTGCTTTCTTAATATGCTATTCCTATTCTCAAAGAAGACTTCTGTTATTAATGGAGAACAAAATTTATTATCTTTGCCCCTGCAATAAGGCATTGTTGACAAGGAATAAGGTTAAAAGCTGTCGTATCATTCAAACCACCTAGATATATTATTGCTGGAATTAGAATTGTTGATATTGAATCATAGGAACACATGATTCCAGTAATTATGATGTCAATTTGTTTATGGAATTTGATTTTCTTTACAAATCTATGCTCTTTTCACGAGCATCCTTATTTGTTCTTTCTGGAATTGTTTAATATTTAGTTTCTTAAATTTGTGCCGGCACTGAACTAGATGAGCCAAATATGATTTGGACCTAAGGAATCAGTTTCGGATACAACCCTCCTTGTACCATTTCTATAGTAATTAAGTTTGGATCCTGCTTATACTAAAAGTTCTGATTTATTTATATATCATTATGGAGTTCGTGAAATCTTTCATGATAAATTTCCTTATTACCTTTCAGCAACTGCGCTCAACATTGAGTACCTGTTTCTTTTAATATATATTTTGTCCATTACTGACCAGGGTTTGGAGGCATGTACTACATAAAGGGGATATAGTCATAGATGCCACATGTGGGAATGGTTATGATACCATAGCAATGCTCAACATGGTTGCTGATGAGTCTGGTTGCGGTCGTGTTTATGGAATGGACATTCAGAAAGAGGCTTTAGAGAATACTTCTTCCTTACTGGACGAAACTGTCAGTCAGAAAGAGGTGCTTCTTGTTGTATCTTTGGTGTTGTCTCCTTTATCGTAAAAATTTCTGAGAAATAGTAATGTTTTAACTGGTGCAAGGAAAATATATCCAGATTTGACACTAAATCTAACAATCCAACCTTAAGATTTTGAATCCCTAGTTTAATGGTGTAGAAGTTTAACTTCAGTTATACTTGTTTGAATCAACATGCTGCTTAACTCAATAATTTTCTGTTGCCTCGGAGGCTATTTGAGATGTCATTACAGATCTACTATTTTTTAGCAATTCTTGGTCATTTGACTTGTTGTATCCTGTGGTTCAAAATTTACTATTTAGTTACTTCTATTAGTTTTCTAGATAGAACATTTGTTCATATACTGTGTTTGTAAAGTTACATTCTTTTCCTGCAATTCCTAACAAGATTCTGGTTTATGCAGAAAGAACTAGTCAAGCTCTTCTCCATTTGCCATAGTAGAATGGATGAAGTGGTTCCAGAAAATACTGCTGTTAGGTATTCATTAGTGCTCAAGTTACTCTTTCTTTTTTATCTCTAATTACCAAAAATGTGGATTTTGTGGATGTTGACTCCACTAAACATTTTATTGCATTTTCTGTTTCAATATAGATAAATTGTACATTTTCTTCCTCCTTACCTTTTGAAAAGGAAAAGAAACAGAAACAAAACAAACAAACAAACCTTGCTCCTTGAGTTTTCTATTGAAGCAGCTTTTAGTAGTTTCTTTCTCTCTATCCCTTGGCTTTTGATGTAAGAAGGAAATTCACTTTGTTTCTCGTGCTGATCTGTATTATTTGCGTCGGGAAGTTTATTCAGTCATTTCCTTCAGAAGTAGAAGAATAGAGTGATAGAGCAACTAAACCGTAAGTCGCATGGAGTATCATTAAAATTTTCAATTTGACAGAGCTAGACACCTTTTCGAAGGGGAGATGAAAAAAAGTTTAGAGAAAAAACCTATGGGTTCCCCTGCAGAGTTATATATCCCTGATCCTCAAAAAGCCTGTATGGTTATGCCTGCTCTTTTATCCACTTTGTAATATTGGTTCTGCTATTTCCACACTTTTTTTGACTTCAGTACTCTAGACTTCCTTCAAGTCCATCATCATGGTAGCCTTTAGTCCTTTTATAGTTTATTTATGCTTGCTTTAACATTATCTTGATTGCCTACTGAATGTTGTTATCTTTTACAAATCCTGTTTTAAGCTAAGATGGTTATGAATTGATTAGTGGATCAACCCAGTCATTTGTAAATCACTTATCTCACTATAGTGTCATTCTCTTTTAGGGGCTGCTTGCAGTTGGCATTGTTTATCCTTCACAAGTATTATATAAATATTTGGTTCATATTATTTTTTGATCAATAGGCAATAATACCCTTTCTTCTTGATCTTTAATGAAGTTTTCTAAAAATGCACAACGTAGTGTATCTTTGGGCAGTCATTACATTTTTATCTATGCTATCATGTTAAGCCACTAGTAAGTTGGTATACATTCAGTTGGGAGAAACCAACTTAGCTGCAAATTCAATAATAATCAAACCAACAAGTAAATCCGCACCAAGTAATAGGCATATTGGTCTTTTTGTCTAAATGATCCCGTTTTACTGTTTTTTTCCATCAAATCTCAAAGCAATCAAAGATTTTATTCTTTGAGCACCCTAGCAATTTTATGTCTTGAAAATTTTTTATGTGAGGATGGAAATGAACGACAAACTGAGACAAGTAACTTGTTCAATCTCAACAAGCTTTTGTTTCTTGAAATTTCTTAAATTCCTTCATCCTCCTTCATGACCACTAGTTACATCAGAGATAACAATACAAGTATAATTACTATTAGTATCTTTTAACCCTAGAGATGGCGGTGTTGTGTTCATCCCGAACTTAAATTATAGATATTAATGTCTACAGCCACCTAATCATTCGACTCATCCATATAAAACAGTTTTTTTTTTTTTTTAAAAATTCACATGTATTTATGAATCTGGTAAAATAAGAAACTTTCCATTTGTATAGTTGGAAATGTTTGTGGGATCAATTACAATGCACCGTTAACTTGAACTTTAAACCTTTTGTAGTTAAATCGATAGATACAGGACAAATATAACTAATTAATCATCTAATACATTATACATAACCTAGTTATTTTGTATTCCAATTGCAGTAAAATTGCAATATCCATGTATTTCTACTATTTGATGACTGTATTCCATATTTGTTTTCTCTTTGCTTAATGATAATTTCTTTTGAAGTTTCAAATTATGATTCAAAAAGAAAAAGGTGGAGAGAATCTATTTTGTTTCAGATAGTGTTACACACAGTAGAAAGGAACCCAGTGAAATTATCTGTCAGAATCTGCAGTGCTGAATTATGGATTATCAAAACATTTATTAACAGCATTTCATAAATCATAACCAGAACCGTGTTTCAGGATACTAGAGGACTATTTTCCCACATTAGTATTAATTATTGGATCTTTTAATGAATAATGATTTGAATAAATTGTCCTTTTTTATGTCTATTGCAAAGTGTATTGTGTCTTTTGCTATGTGCCAATTCCGGATGTTCTATTTATGATAATATATATGCATAAGTTCAGCAAATTATTATCATCAGTAGGCTCGTTACAAAAGTGCTTAAACATCTTAGCATATGGCAAGCTATATATTATTTACTTGATGTGAGCGGAACTATGAAACAAACAGAACTGAATTTTACATGGCTTTTGTTCCGCAGTTAAGTTCATTCCTATTAATATGTTTAGCTGCTTCATCAAACTTTACATGAAGCCATGTTAATATATATTCTTTTTTGGATAGATATAGAATTAATTCCTTGCCTCCTTCTAGACTTGTTGCATTCAACCTGGGCTACCTCCCTGGAGGTGACAAAGGTATTATTACAATTTCGAAAACAACACTGTTGGCCTTGGAAGCTGCAAAGAAAATGCTGATACCAGGAGGGCTTATTAGCTTAGTTGTTTATGTGGGGCATCCAGGCGGAAGGTAAATTTTGCCTTCTAGATTCATTTTGCTGTCATGGTTGTGCTTTTTGTTGATGTTATTTTGCATTTGGTAGAATTCTGAGGCTCAGTGTTTGGTGAATTACAGTAGAACCCCTCTAAATTAATACTTTTGGAACTCTTTATCATTATTTATTTAAAAAGATTATTAATTTAGAGAGTTTTATCTTGCAAATTATTATTTTGATTTAAAAAGTAGGTCTATTTAATTTTAACATCATTCAACTATTCTATTACATTTAATCTTCTTAAAATTCTCATTTTGGTTAGTAAGCTCTTTAAAAATATCTTGAAATGCTAAATTTAGTTGAAATCTTTTGGTTGCCATAGGAAGATGATCATAATAATTTTTTGAGGATAATTTTAAAGATGAAAGATGAGGTCAAAAATCTTAAAGGTAGTGAATTTTTGTAAGCTAACATCTTGAAGTATTTTTCTAGTTCTTGAATATTATATACTATCTCTTATACTTCTTATGAAAATTTTAATTTATGCGTAATTGGGATTAAAATTTAATTATTAATTATTACGATAAAGAGGTTTATTAGTTTTTCTATTGGCTCAAGTTGGAGCCATGATTTTTTATTAATTTAGAGGGTTTTAATTTATAAGGATTCTACTGTAATAAGTTTTTCAAGCACAAGTCACGCGAGAATGATGTTTTAAATGTAAATCATCCCTCTCCCATTGGACTTCCTCATGTATACCAAAAAGTTTGTTGTTAAGTCGTCTTGTTTACTTGTAGGACCAGCATCAGATTTTGTTATATAATTTATATAATTTTCACCGGCTTTTCATAGGTGAGCGAATGAGTTAATGGTAAACTACACAATATTTACCACTCTTAGACGTCTAGCTTGATTGAAAATACATGGCATTGCTCATGTTAGACATAATTCTCAGGGAAGAATTGGAGACAGTTGAAGCCTTTGCTTCTGGATTATCTACGGACCGTTGGATATGCTGCAAGTTCCAAATGTTGAACCGACCATTGGCTCCAGTAATGGTTTTCCTATTTAGGAGATGAAACAGCTGAGGATTTCCAAAATGTAGCAAATATTTTACTTCAACTTTGCTTTCTTTTTTAGATGTTATAAATTCCTGGAAAATTTGTCTACTTGTATAAAATCCATTTATGAATAAGGGTAAATATTCAGACTTTTTTTTTACTTTTGACCACGTTTGATTAAGGGTAAATATCTCAAATATAAGGTTTTCCATGCTTGGGATACTCATTTATGATTTGCTATCTTTGGAAGCTAAAAATACTAAAAGCAATTTAAATGATTTATTTTGAACTCGTTTTGATCATTTTTGGTATTTTCACTATTTTAATATTATCGGAACTAATTCAAACCAACATCCCTTCATGACATACTTATATTTTGATTTCCTTAATCATTATTATCAGTTAGATTGATTGAATTTAATTTGTTTCAACTCAAGTTTGTCATTATTCATCATTTTTACTTTGGTGCGATCAGAGGTTTAATTTAAGTAAAATTGATCCAAAACTGAAACAAACTTCTTTATTTAATCATCAGTAGTAAAATCTAAAGATTACATGAATGAATCTTTGAAGAATACAGTAATGGATTTCGGGTCTTACACCTCGCCATCCCTTTCTCCATAAAATCCCGCTTTGAGATACGAATTCTATTGTTCACCTCCAACTCCTTCCCATGCCTTGTTTGCCTATAATGTTCATCTGCGAATTTGTTCCAGCCAGCACTTCTTTGTATGTTCTGTGATATCTGCTAACCTCGTACTTCCTCGTGTCCAAGATATCCCCTTTAACAGTATTGAACCTCCCGTGGGGTTATTTGCTAAAAATTTTGTCTTTCCATTCGAACGTTGCCTTCTTGACCATAATGACGAGCCTGTTAATCTTCCAGTTGTTCCGCATTTCCACCGCCTTACGAAGCTCAGATTCAAGTTTATATCTCAAAAATGCAAAGGTAGATACCTTGATACGTTTTGAAATGTAGATGTCGACCACATTGCCGTAGATATTGAAAACCTCACAGAGTGCCTTCCTTGATACTCTACAACTCAGATTATCAATGAAAACTAACTGAAGTGAAGAGCGCCAATATGAGACTTTACCAACCACTTTGCACCAATAATCAAAAGAACCTCTGTTATCCATCCTCAAACCTCTAGCAGGCTGTTAATATTAACTGTTAAAGGATTATAGTGAGTTTTGGAAGCTATGTTGTATCATGAACTTCAACATTGGTTTTCATCTGTGGATTGCGGTTAGCAGCTACATATTTGTAAATGTGGGTATTTCCCTAATTTAACTTATAGTTATCAAGGTGGAATGTTTAACTTAAGATGTAATTCTCTTTTTGATAACTCTCTTTTTAAAGTTAAAGGATTATAAAAAAAACGACATTCAACTTACTGTGTAACAAAATTACTTGAGAGTTAATGGTAGAAAGAAAGCCAGGAGGGACACACGAAAGAACCATATGAACTGGGACCGGACTTTTTGTGGATAAAATTCTTGAAATACATAATTAATTAACCTAAAGCTGTCGAATGAGTAAGCAATCAGAATCCAAAGTGCTTTACATACAAAGAGAGATACAAATGATTTAGAATTGCTTGGAAGAACGTGCCTTTAATTTGTTTTGATAATTGTAATTCACATATATAGTGTTATGCACAGATAAATATTGAAAAACAAAAGCGATGGATGAATAAACTTTTAACTTTATTTTATGCACATAAAGTTAGAAGCTTCCTCGATATGTACACTTATGGGAGTGCGTTGCATTCTTCCTCTCCTTTAGGCTTTATTTGCCTTTTCCTTTCCTTCTCTTTCTGTTAATTTGTGTGTGTTTAAGTATATAATCGATAGGTATATATGTTAGCTTTTCCGACAACTTGCTGTCCCCAAATTTTTCTCTGCAACCAATAAAGGTGAGTGCAACCGCCATCATTTTCTATATCCTCTCTTCTGCATGGATCTATACAATCTCATATATCGCCACTCAAACTAACAAGATATTTATACTATCTCTTAATTATGTAATTAAATCAGTGTGATCCAAACGCAGGATCTCTACTGCAATCTCAATCTTTTTTATTATTATTATTATTATTTTTTTAAAAAACGATTATGAATGTTGTTTTGTGTTTTGCTTTCATTTAATTCTCCTCTCAAAACAATTCAAAAGGTGTATATTCTTGCATTGATATAATGTATTCAAACATTTTTTTTGGAATGTATTTCACAAATTGAATCATGATTTGAAAAAAAGATGGTTCAACTCTTCTTCTTACCAACTGATTGATTGTCAATAAATTACTTTTTATCCTTTTGTAATATATATTTTAATCTTAATCTATAACTTATATATTAAAAAAAAGTTTCAAAAAAACTCAAAAATTGATTTTTTTTATATGCTGACACATCATCAATTTTATGTGAAAGTGGTTACTAGTTTTATTGACCTTTTTCAATTGATTTGACTCCATAAAATTTTATTTGCTTACGTGTATCTTTTTATTATTATCGACAGAATAAAATTCAATTGAGTATATTTGTGTTTTATATGGTAATCACGTGTTACATTATTGACATATCTTTATGCATGATATCCCCATGTCATATTATTTCTTTTTAATTTATAACTGTCGCAACAAGAGAGAGATAAAGAAGTATATTATCAATTTAAATAATATACTCTATTAATTAACAGCTTATAGATTTTAATATGGATGGTACATCAAAACAGCATCTCTTCATCTTATAATTAACAAAATATAGTACCATGTGACTAGTGATCAAATTTTTTGAGTTAAATATAAACAACAAATGTCATGCATATGCCTATAACATAGATTAATGTCCTATATCTACAGATGGGTTGTTCACTAATTAATGTCCTCTTCAAATTTTGAAACCCAAGGAATAGGGAATGCTAAAGAAGGAAAAAGAGCTTGGAAGATAAGACACTCTCTGTCGGCTTCTATCATTGGGAGATCTTTATCTATCAAATTAAGAAAAGCAGTTTCCTAACTATGTTAAGAAAAAAAAACCACTGAGCTTAATTAATTCCCAATGATTTATCTGCTTTTGCTGCTGTGGCATGTGCTTTCAAACCCTTGATCCTTTGCTTTAATGGGGGATCAATGTCATGACTTCTGTTTTATTTAATTAGTGTAGCTTCGTTCTTCCCGTTGGAAAATGACCAACTTCGGAATAACTAACCTAAAAGCAAGGATTTTAAAAGTTTACTTCATTGTAAAAAGGGTAACTTGGAATTCTGGAAACCAGAAGACAAGAATTGTCAGAACTACCATATTCAAATGGTGGGGTCGACTTTGGCTTAGACCCATCCTATGTATTCAAAAAGCACCCAATATTAAGGGATATATATATATATATATATATATATATATATATATATATATATATATATATATATATATATATATATATAAGAAAGGAGATTTGAACCCCACTCCTAATAATATATATCTTTTAAACGATGATCTAATTAGTATACCATCTTACTCCTAGCTAATTAATTAACTTGAAAATTTAATTCCTCTCCCATCATGACTTTCTAAAACATAAATATATGCTCATAAACACTTGGAAGAACTTTGAAGACATGTTTTGTAGTAATCGACAAATAACACCAAAAAGACATTGGCCTTGAGAACAAAAAGGGTAATAATGATGCCAATGATCAAGTAGTTTGGTGATGGTGGGTGTGTGTTCGCGTGTGTGTCTATCCTCTAGTCTTGAAAGATTTAAGATCTTAGACCTCAACATTTGATTCATTTGTGAGCAAATATGCGATCTTTTCTTTGAAAAGGCTAAGTTAAAATCCCTAGATCCAATCTCAAATTGACAAAATAAAGACAGACTTTGGATAATGAATTCAAATTTTTACATGAAAAGATTGTAGACACATTCGATCAATGTCCTCTTATATAAAATGAATTACCAGCAAATATACAAGTACCAAAATCCATATTTATAGTACTCATAGCTTTGGATATATATATATTAAAAAAAATCAATTAATGAGTTAATTTGAGTTAAGAAATTAATGTTCCTTTAGAAAATTTCAGTCATTTTTTTTTATAAATTTGATGTAAAAAAAAAAAGTATGGCACAGTTTTGGATCATCCAATAGACAAAAGAAAAAAAAGGCATGGCGCTTAGGAAAAGTGCCATAAGAAGGAGAAGGCTATGAAGGTGCAGAATATATAGTTGAACTAATTATAGATGTCATATAATTAAGGATCATGGAGAAGTACAAATTGATGTACTAAACTCATAGCAATAAATTTTATCTAATAAAGATTGCCATGCATGCACGGCTTACATTATCTTATATGTGAGACAAAACCCTGTTGTAATTATAATTTGCTAAAACCCTAATGAAATATGAGACTCAAGGGAGCATAATTAATTATCTTAAGTCGAATGTTAGCAATTAATCATCCAAATGGTGAGTTTCTCCCTTGTGCCACGCTACCAGTATTTATCATAGGGTTCATCCTCTCCGTCTGAAGTGGTGCTTTTCTTGGCGATGGCCTTTCCAGCTTAGGCGATGCTTCAAACTTCTTTTCACCTATGCCATCGCCGGAAAGCACCGGCTTTGCTTCGTAAATCTCTGACATAGAGTCTAGCTCAGTACTTCTATCCATAGAAGGCGATGCAATTTGAATCTGCTCAGTTTTGAAAGGATCGTCTTGAGGACCTAGACATGATGGAGCTGTTCCCAAGTCTTGCAGCCGGAGCTCATCAGACCAGATCAAAGGACTCTTCCCGCTGCCACTATAAGAGCTAGGCCTCTTCTTTCCGAGGAAAATGTTCTCATTATTTGGCATGAAACCATCAAGTGATGGTCTGTCCATGTTGTGTTGAAGATCAAGTTGGTCGCCTCCATAAATATTGAGGTCTTGAAATGGTGGAAAGTTGAGAGGACCGAAATCTTTCATCGCTCCCATGTCGGGAACTCCTTGATTTCCCATACCTTTATAACCTCCCGCAGCCATGTTTTCGCCAGCTAGGGTTTGACATGCCTTTTCCAAGATGGACTGCATATATTTTCCCTGAGCCTCAATCCTCAATTGAAGGTGTCTTTGCACCTGCCATGCGCATGATAAGTCCATGAAGGATGTATCCAGAGAAAGTCCCCAGAAGATGATTCATATACATTGATCTGGTGAACAAGCAAGTAAGAATATGATCTGTTGAGATCAGGAGAATCTTTGCATACCTCCAATTGCTCATGAAGTCTTCTTTGCACTTCCATTTGCATCCTAATCCCATCAACCATGTGTGAGTTACTGTTGTTTATATGCGGTTTCACACATATTCCACAAGAAAATCCGAATCCCACACCCCCAAACAAGAACGGAAACAAAAAAGCAAAACTTAAGTGATTTCTTTCCCTTATTTGTTACAAATTTTATATGTAAATATATATATATATATATATATATATATATGTGTGTGTGTGTGTATTAAAATTCATGAAGTTGTGAATTAAAATAAAAAAAATTCAATAATACGTACTCGTTCATGCTACGAGCCATCATGCCTGAGGAAGATGTAGCATTTCTTTGAAGATCTAGCGCCGATGTTCCCATGAAGACAAAAGAAATCAAACCTTTTAGCTACATGCATGAACTCTTATATATCTAAAGTAGAAAAAGAAAACCCTAGAAAGAAGAGTCCACCTCATCTCTTACCATCTTTTATAGAGTGATCATTGAATTCCTTGTGAGGTTGCTTTCCAAGCCTGAATTTCTAATTCAGCAAGAAGAATTAAAATTGTAGTAAAAAGACGCAAAAAGCAAAAGAGAAAAGAAAAGAAAACCGAAATCAAGCCAACCCTGCATCGAGAAGGTCATAAAAGAGCTGGAAGAAAAAGCTAAAGCAATTAAGCATGAAATATTGTTGTTGTATTCAAACCTGGAGATGGCTCTTGAGGTGGTAAAGTGTAAGACCCTTCACACCCATAACTCTCATGATTGTTTTTGGTGTGGCCTCTGTCACAGTTAAGCAACATATGATGAATACAATGATGAATGAAGAAGAAATGAATAGAGAAATCAATTTGAAGGAAGAGATGAATTTGTCGTACTGTCAGGTCCTCCAAGCTGAGTAACAGCGTCGACAAAGCGTTCATGAAGCTCGACGGTCCAACGCAGGCGAGGTTTGGGGTCTGTGGTGAGAACAAGACCAGAGTCCCCTTGAACACACATGGGTCTATCATGAGAATTCATAGTTGAGGGCTTCTTGGGTTGGAACATTCTCTCACAACTTTCTCTCTCTAAGCGGCTGCGAGAATACCGAAAGAGATTCAAGAACAAATGCGATGCAAATAGGGAGGAATAGGGTGCGTTTTTGAAGAAGAGAAGAGAAGAGAGGAGAGGCTTCTGTTTCTAGAAATAAAGAATAAGCCACAAGTTTTCTCAAACACAGAAAAGCAAAATTTATAATACTATACTCTGTAATCTGTATGATACAAAATAAAGAAAAATATTTTTAATTAAAGTGCACCCGCCGACCCCTCCCAGTCCCCAATTAAAAGGAAAATTACTCTGAAACCACTCATACGGTATCGTCACCGTTCGTACAATTACTTTACCATTTAGTTACACTGCTCACTCACTACCGGCAGACGCACAGTGACAGATCGAGCTGTACGTAGAGAAAAGATGAGGGGGAAAGTTTTAGAGAAATACATATGCTTAGAATGTACAAATCTGTAAAGTCCGAGATTGAGAGCACGTAATCTACCTTTTGTCATCTCCAAAAGAAGCGTATGTTATTCTTCTACCATGTGAAATCTTTTTCCTTCCCTCATGACGCAATCAGCACGACATCCTCTTTCACCCTTCTTTCATCTCATTAATTATATATTATATATTTATATAAATTAAAATCTCAGCTCATCACTGTAAATCTAATTAATTACTATACATACACACAGATACATGACTCTTCATTTACTTGGTTTTATAGTACAATTCACTTTTCAGGTTATAATGCAGTTTTAAAATCTGTGTGGGCTATGAATGGAGGTTTGGAAAACAATGACTTGTATCCTTTATATCATTACCAAGAAAAAGGTCATCATCATTCTAGGCAACAAATATTATGATTAACGGATTCTTAGCCAAAGTTTTGTCCTGAAGAATTAATAATCAATTACTAGGCAGTCAAGCTATAATCAAGCTTATTCATCATCATTTCTTTATCTTTTTTATATCCCATCTCTCCTTTATGTTTTGTTTCATTTGCTTTTGTCTTTTGCTTAAATATCCAAGGAACTGACAAGGGATGCAGCCATAACATCATCTTAGACTCTTGAGTTTTTAGTGCATGATTCAAATCTCAGTTAATATCCACTTGCTCGATAATTTAGTAGTGCTGATCTGCAGATATAGTTTTGGTGGGTGCATGCAAGTGGAACATCTTTTATATGTATTGCACTTCATGTGCATTATTCGATTTGACTTTGGATTGGAAGCCCCAATTCTATCTATTGCAGCCATTTATTTTGGAGTCTTGCAGTACTCCCCTCCTGGTTCTTAATTAGTAGCAAAAAAAAAAAAAAAATCTTTCTCATAATGAACAAAATGATGAACCAGCTGCTTCATCTCAACCATTTAATTCAGAAAGTTTGGATAATTTCTTTACTACTTACTACATACGCAATATTTGTTTATAGGGAAGCTTCAGAAAATGAATTTAAATCTAGACATTATATTATATATTACTGTAAATAATAGAGTAATTAAAACAAGCTATATCATGTACGTGCATTATATATATTTGCTTAATGGAAGTTGCATAAATGTAAATCAAATCTTATTTTTTGGGTACATTTCATAAAGATTCAAATTTGATTTCAAGTTATTGATATAATTTGAGTAAACCACTAAATAAAAGTAAATCAGTGTCGAAGAAATTAGCAAATTAAGGAGAGGGAACCATAACTTTAGGGTGCGTGGTTGATAAAATTTGAGGACGTGAACATCAATGCATAAAGAATGGAGGTTTTGATGACAGCAAGTAGGTGTAGGGTTCGGGGTAGTGGACCCCGCATCCCCCGGCCCCTTCTAAAGCTTGATGGCCCACCTCAGTCTCTTGTCACTTTTGTGGAACTGAAGATTGCCCTTCCAAACCAAATACACTGGAATGCCAATGGGTCAAACCCATCTATTTGACACAAGGCCCCACCTAGAGCGAAAAAAGTAGAAAATCAGATTACTAAGAACATTATAATTAAAAAAAGCTAGCTTTCACTCTCCCCGAATGTATAGCCCACACAAACATGTCAAATGTAAAGGAAAAACATGTATGGTGTTTACCCAAAAATCCTAGCGGGAATAAATGCTATCTTCTTTGGCAATCAAAGAAAGATTCTTAAGCCAAAATAAATTCTATATGTTCAATGAAGTTATGCTAATCTTACATCCATTACAGCTACTATATGGTATCAAGTTTGGATTGGGTCTTAAATTTAGGCCCCGTTTCTAAGGTTTTAACCATCGAACCTTCGAGATTGTTCTTACGCCTATCATTAATTTCGATCAACTAATTATATATATCCGTACGTCTATGTATATTTTTTTTCTTCTAAAATTCATTTATACGAGTGTTCATTGCATGTGGAACCAATGGATGGATGACAACAAGCTATAGTCAAGCTAATGTTTAATTGCTTTCATATATGTTTTTGTGACATCTCTAACACTACATATATATATATATATATATATTTATACATATCCATATGTAAGAAAAGATCGAGGAAATTTCATTTAGATTTGGTCCTTGGGAGCTAGATGTGATTCTTCCATATATCTTTAGCCTGGCACGGTGTAATTAATAGCTGTACCTTTATAATATAATGAAGCAAAGTTTGAGTTTAACTTTTAGTTCATTATGTTTCAAATCCATAGTGCAGCAGAAAAGTTGGGTGGCTTAGTATTAAGGCCATGTTTGCTTCAATTTCAAGCATCTTTATATGTGCTAACAGAATTTATTCTTTAGAATGAATATATTCCTTTTGCAAGCGAACGTTGCGGGGCCCATCTTTCATCTTTCGTCTTTAATCTTTATATTTACAGCCAGGGTACTTTACAAAGCTTGTCTCTTTTCTCGTATGATATCCTCCCTCGGCGCCTACTTTACAAAGCCTCGCTCACTTACACATGTAAATTAAATTAATTAGGAAAAGAACATACCGTCAAATAATAATATTTATTTATTTATTTTTATTTTTTTACAACAAATAATAATATTTATTTAAAAGAGTTTATTTATTTATAAAGAAGGAAATGACAACTTTTTAAATTATTAAAAGGAAATGACAATAACCTTTTTATCTTTATTATATTATCATTTCCTTTCTCTATTTAATTCATCATTTCTCATTGTTTTCGCTTATACCCTCGTTAGCTTCTCGTTCAATCTTCATTTCCTATCTTTTCCAACTTATATATGCATCAAATTGCGAACAAAAAAAAGTCAAATTCAAAATTTTGTTTGTTTAATAATGCTATCCTGCACAAAAGATATTGAAAATTCAAATATTTGAATACCTACAAGAGGTAATTGATTGCTTACCGGAAGAAAGGAATAAAAACATTGTATCTTTCACCGAAGTGCAAAGGATTGGGTTACTATCGAAAAAGCAGGTGTGATATAGATCGATGAGCACTAATAGAGTTTCAATGGTTTTTGTTAACATCTTCCTCAGGTGAATTGGAGGTGGGTTTGGCGTATTTTTCAGAAGTTTGATACTGCCGTGGATGTGTGGGAGGAGCTAAGAGAGCAATTGGAAGTTTTAACGGGGCGTGGTTGTTGGATTGTCCATTGGAGCTAATTTGGCTCGGTTTAATGGAAGAAGTGAATATTAAAGGAAAGTTCAAAATAACATAAATAAAGGGATGGCAAGTTATTCGGGGAGAGTTAATGCAATGGTGAGAAACTATTCCCATAGTTTCGAGGAGCAATTGCTTCCAAATAAGTAGCAAAAGAATATAGGTAAAGAACATAGGATCCAAAAACCGTATATTCTTGTGATGATACTAAGAACATCAGACAATGCAATAGAGCCGTTGAGGATGACGCGGTTATAAAGCTAGAGAATTGTTTGGTGGGTATAGCATGGGGTTACTATGAAGTTCACACGCTTATGGAAAATTTCAAAATGCAAGGAGTTTTTGAAATTTCTGTTAAAAAACTATCTGGTAGACAATACCTAATTGAATTTGAAGACATACAGACGATGGACACAGTGAAGACTTTAGGCTTGTCGTGGTTAAAAGAATGGTTTGTTGATTGAATCTTGGTCATAGAGTCTCACAAACAGATTTATAGTTATATTTTGACCAAGATTTAAATTGCGGTCGCGGTCTAGTTTTCGGTCGCATTTTTGTGAAAAAATTTAGTCATAATTTTTTTATTATAATAAAACATTATAATTTAATAAAATTACTTATGATAATTGAAAAATAACAAAGGTAGAAAATAAAGATCAATAATTATTAAATTAATTCTTATTAATATAACTATTTTTCATCTAAATTATTAAAGAATTCACTCACCTAAATTTTTTCAATTTTTTAATTTAAATTAATTATGTCAATATTTCTCTTTTTTTCTCTTCTATATAAATTTCTACAAAAATTAATAATTGACAAAACAAAAACATGTTAAATTCAATCCGCTATAAAAAAAATGATAAATATTTCAAATCTTACATATTATCATATAGTCGAATGACGAGGAAGATCATAATCTCCCTCTTCACTTTCAGAGTCACATTGATCTAATCTTTGTAATATCTGTTCAAAAGTCAAATTATATCATTGTTCTTGATACATTTGCGAGGGTGAATACATTTGAGGCGGTTGATACATTTGAGTATAATAAGACATAGGATAATTAGAAAATGACTGAGGTGGATAATAACATTGTGGTAGGGGATAATAATCGTGAAGATGTTGAAAATGTAAAGATGGTATCAATAGAGAATAACCTTGAGTACCAAATGATTCATTACTAGAAGTTGATCTTCTAGGCGAAGAGCCTCCAAAAGTATCATGTTGGTGCTTCTTGGCTTTTTCCCTTTGATCGAGCTCTATCTTGACTTCCATCCCCACTAGATTTAACAGATGAATTTATTCCGTAATTTGACATATAAATGAATAATCCACTAGTAGCAGCAAACTCATATTCTTCTCCAAGTGGACTGAAAAACCTATTTTCACTCGCATCACCACTATAATCAACACTACTACCATGATCACCACCATCACCACCATCAGAAGAACTTGAATCCTCATCATCATCACTTTGAGTTTGTATTGGATTTGTACTTGATTGAGGCACATTTTCTTCTTCCGATTGATGTGATTGTTCATAGTTCATTGTATTATCAAAATTATTTGCAGGCAACCAATCAGAATTTTGACCATCTAACAAAGATCTTTCTCTCTCTTGCAGTCATTCTGAAAGTGGATCTTCATCTTTAAATATATGGTCAAGACTAATAGGATTGAAACTATCATTTATCTCATCAGCACTCATTCTTTTTTGATGTCTCATCCTTAGCCTCATATTATAATAAGTATATACTAGTTTCTGAAGTATTTCATATTTCAATCTATTTCTGCTTTAGTGTGTATATAGCTAAATGTGCTCCAATTTCTTTCACAATTTGACGCAGAAGTTGTTTGACTAAGCACTTTAATTGCCAATTTTTGCAATTCAGGAACATGTGTCATATATCATCCACTATTCAGCTATATAAAATTATTTAAAATAAATTTAACATCCAATATAATTAAATAATAAATAAATTATAATAAATTAATTAACTATTTACCTAGATTCATTCGCTTCGAAGCTCACTGTGCCTGTGGTGTACCAAATGTCTCATTTTTATGTTGAAATAATATCAACTATATTGATAAAAAATATAATTTATCAAATAAATAAATACAAAAAATAATTATATTTCTAATGTACCAAGTAAATTTTTAGAGTATAAAATAGTATTAAACACTAACCTAGTTAATCATCTTGATTTGAGTATCCAAAAAATGTTCTAATCTTTCTACTATTGCTTTTGTACCTTGTAATGTTTCTCTTAACACACTTTCAGAATGCTCCACACCAAATTGAAATTGGGGATTAAGATAGTAACCTAAACATAATTCAGAACAATATTATCTAAAAGTAATAAAAATAAATATATAAGTAATTTAAATATAATGATAAAACATAAAAATATTAGTAATTACCATTCACATTTTTTAGTCTACTTACCAGCTGAATGCAAGTCAGAATACATGAAGATCAATCTGTTGTCAATAATCTTTTCATAATCTATGGAGTATCGACAATCTGCGTGAATTGCCCATTTAGCTCTATCCATAACTTCATAAATAAAACTCATGATTGGTTTTTCATCACTATCCACAAGGCTCAATACCTTTACCAAAGGCTAATAAACTTTTGTTATTTCACGTGCTTTTCGTCAAAAATCTTTTCCTAAAACAATTTTTTTGGCTTCATAGGCAAGCCCCTACTTTTGTTGTCCCCATTTTGATTATTTGAATTCCTATATATTCATGAATAAATTCTTAGAGTAATATAAATAAGATATAATAAAAAAAAGATGCTAGATTTAAATACTAAAACCAATTACAAAATACTAACCTTTGAATTGAACATTTCTCTTAAACCTTGTTTATGTTTTTTTATCTCTTGTAGTTGGATGAAATGGTGGCAAATCAGGAAAGAGCAGGACGAAGTATTTATCTTCCTTGAGTATATTTTCTCATTAAATCAACCGTTCATATGTGATTGTATATGAAACAAGTCACTTTTTTCGCTTCCTCCAATACTTTTTCCACACTTGGCCTTTTGTCAATATCTTCAAGGCATAAATCCAAGTAATGAGCTGAACATGCCGTCCAATACAGATGTTTCTTTTTTTCATTAATTTTTTTTTCAACAGCCTTAAGTGTTGTCTTATTTGGACAATATATTCTTCTTCAATCTTTCCCACCGTATGTTCCAATAGTTTGTAGTAAAATTTAGCATCTCTGGTACGAGCACTAGAGATATCCACAGATTTTAAAAAAATGATCCCTTTACTACAATAAACGAGGAAATTAATTATATGCATTTGGTTCAAGCTGTTTATCCAACCATCACACATAAGCGTAACATCTAGTTCACTCCAATGAACCTTTAATCCATCAACTCATTCTTTCACTTGTTTATACTCCGACTCCAAATACACATCAAAAACCTCATAAGGTGTTGAGAGTTTTATATGCTGTCCAATTTCTGCTATTACAGAAACTAAATTGTGCAACCGTGAAGAGTTTGCTAACTGAAAATGGAGTCGATCATATATAAAAAATGTAGATATTGATTCACCTAACTTATTTCTCAATGTCTTTAAAAAAGAATCATTTACTTTTAGTTACTTTGAACTCTTGCTTCTAACCAATTTAGGTATAACTCCCCTTAATGAAAATTTTGAGTCAGTTGGAATGAATTTCTGTATTATTTTATCAAAATAGTCACCAACTGAGCCGTGAGAGCTCCGTCTCTCTTCATACGTATTACTGAAACCACCAGTTCTCTACCTAAATTCTTGCTCCATATGTTATTCATGTTGTGATTGAACACTATCTTGCATAACTTGTCTTGTAGCAACATATTCGTCCATGAGTACTTCATAATCATAATTCTCTCCTCTTAATTGTGATAAAAATTCATCTTTTCTCCTTTTGTTATCAAATTTCTTTGATTTACTTTGTTGAAGGAGTTTCATCATACTTTCTCTAACAATGCCTATTAATAATATAGTTAAGAAGAAGAAAAAAATTAGTTGTACATGTTAATGTAATTTTATAATCTTTATTGAGAAATTAATAATAATATTTATAACTAATCGGTAACGTTGGGGCGTGGTGCAACATTGCCGATCTTATGAGCAATATGTTTCTTGAAGCGTGTTATTCCTCCTTTTACAACTTTCCCACAAAGTTTACACGACACATTTCCTTTTGCATTTGGTACAAGTATTCTGAAATATCAATCGATATCATCACTTGGCGCACCTTCTACTCCTTTACTTGGGAACTCCTCATGTGGTGGCATGCTTGATATCTTCTATTAAATAAATAATTATAAACATAAATAATAAAAATATTATATTCTTCATGCATAAATGAAAATTGAATTCAATTTATCAAAAAAAAAATTAAATTTGAACCATTAGTTATTCACATTTTACTAGAATATTTTATTACATTAATTAATATTAATTGGCCACTTTCAACTATTTTAAACTATCACATTTACACTATCAAAAATCAATATCAATATCGTTTTTCTCTTAAATTACAATAATATTTAATGCTATATTTTTAAATATCAATAACATAAATTTAACAATTAAAAATTTTACTGAAAAATTTACATTAAAAAATTAATTTTACCCTATTTGAGATAATTATAAACATTTAAACTAATTACTAAACAATTTTTTAGATAATTATTAAATATTTGCTTAAAAAAAATATTAATTAATACTAACTCATTAATTATAAATTTTACTAAAAAAATTATACTAATTAAAAAATTATATTAATTATTAACCATTAAACGCTCCCTACCCTACTTACCCTACCTGTCCCATTTTCCAACCTTCTGTAACCCACCCAGCCAACCTACCCCCCACTTTCCCTCTGATTCTGCTTTGTAGCCGTTCCGTTCCCGTTCCCCTTCCTAGATCCGATTCCGTTTCCAGTTTCGACTCTCGTTTCCATCCCACTCCCATCCCGTTCCCGCTCCATTCCCCTTCCTATTTACTTGCGTACCTTTAGTCCCTCATTTTTCAAGAAGACAGAAGCTTTATGCCTTCATCAGCCACTCTCTCTCATGAATCTCACCCACCAACCTCACCCTCACAGAAACCAATGAACCGACAACAAGATCTTCATCATTGTGATTAATTTCATATCAATTTTATAAATTGATTATGTTCTTCCACAATTATTACCATGATTATATTGTTGGATTATTACGATGTATATTAAACAATTAGATTGTATGATCTATTGCAAGTTTTGGAAATCAAGTTCGTAATTGCTTGATAATTCTAACATTTAGTAGCAGACAGAAATTGATGATTATGAATTAAATAAACCGAGTTTAAAAGTTCTTTATTATTATAGCTTTTTATTATTAAAATAGTAATCAAATTCATTAATTATAATTATTAAAATAATATTTATGTTGAGATTACAGCAAATTGTCCACACAAGGTAGCTTACACTATGTTTTTTTAAGCTTTCCTCTTCTTCAATTTCCATGCTTTCATAAAAAAAATCTGGACTAAAAGTTTAAATAAAAAATTTTATTATGATAAATTTATCTTTTCATAAAAGGGTTTCTTTGTCTTAAAAAGTACATTTAAATAAAAATTCTCTGCAACTTATCGTCTTCATTATCAAATGGGAAGAATATATTCTTAAGTTATGATCCATGGGAAACTGTATTATGTCCAAACCAAAGGTTAAGGGCTAAGGGTACCCTGCTAACTTCGTCAATCCAGAAGGTTACATGCCTGAAAGGGTCAATGACTATGCACACCGATCATCATATAAATTGCACATCACTGGCCACATGTCTAGATATGCCACAACAATTTTTTAAGAAACCTTTTAAGGATGGAAATAAATAGATAAAATCTGAAAGAGAGAAAATTGAGGAGAGTGTGAGAAGAAAAAAAGAAAAAGGAATAGAATAAAGAAAGTTTCACATCACTAACTAGGAGTAGAACTCTAGGAGTGCGGTAGAATTAGATTTCCTGTTGCCATATGGTATTTGTAGAAAAAGAAGTATACATCACCAAGTTGTAATAAACCACTAACTGAAGAAACTAGCTACTTGGAAGATTCCATGAAAAAAGGAAGCATGGAAGATTCCACCGGACCACCTCACAATCTGAAATGACACTTCAAAAAGGAACATGTCTACAACCAAAACAAGTACGTCCAGGATTTTTATTTGCCAGTTTGTTCACATTTATTTAGATAGAGTAACGGCAAGAAATTTCTCAATAAACGCTTCACACACATTGCACCCTCCACAGGTTACCTTCAACTATTAGCCAACAGCATCAAAAGTTACCTAAATTCACGCAACAGACATTTAGGCTAAAGCTGCAAGATATTTGACAGTTCTCAGTTTCCAGTCTTATATCATACCTTGCCTTTCATTTTCCGTTCATATCTCCCAAGCACACATATTTGAGCTGCATAAAATAAAAGATTTGCAAGGAGACAAAAGGAAGTAAGCAACAAGCCAATCAAAGACGATGCATGTTTCAATTTTTTCAAACAATCATTTTTGAAAAAAATGCATTAAGGAGACATCAGGTTAAACTCACTTCAAGATATTCATCTATCCCATACTTGGAACCTTCTCGTCCAAGACCAGACTGTTTAACACCACCAAATGGAGCCACCTGAATTGAAACAAACAAACCATAATTTAAATCTGCAACAGCAACCTTTTTTTTTTTTCCTGTTAATAGTTGCAAATATGACCCACCTCAGTTGAAATGATTCCTTCATTAACACCAACAAGCCCATATTCTAGAGCTTCTGAGACACGCCATGCACGTTGAACATTGTTTGTAAATATGTAAGCAGATAACCCTGCATATATACAAGAAAGCATGTTGATCAAAAATTGTAACAATCTTTGAAAGTGCATAAAAGGCATTCCAAGACTGTTTTCAACTCTCAAGCCTTATTTTTGCTTCTCTCAAGATGAGATGCCTTAGTGGGAGCTTAAATAAACTTTAATTTTAGTTATTTATATCTTAAAGTCAGGGAGGTTTACTAGAATTTGAATTTTCTACGATTTAGGATTTTAGTATTTTATTGTTTTACTGTACTAATCTGAAAAAGTATAGTGAGTTTTATTTTTATTAGTGGGGTTAGGGTATTAGGATTTTTAATAGGGAGTTTATATCCTACTAGGGTTACAATTCCTTGCTTTCTTATAATAGGCCTTGTACTCTCTTTAAAAATAGAATGAATAATTATCAAAATTTTCCAACAAAAGTAGACTCCTAAGAAATTCTAAGTGTGACTCTTAGGTTTTTCTTCTTTATTTCTACTTATCACCTCACTGTTCACAACAGCATATTCAAGCCCGATTTTCTAGTTTTCAAAACTTCAACCCAAATCTGAGCCCTAACTAAACCCATATTAGCTTAATATTCTTACTGTTAGACTAAAATCTACCCTAAAACCTGTAATTTAAAGACATCCCAAATCTGCCCCACATCAGTTCAGCACCTGTGGGAAAGAAAGGTAATTTGATCTGTGGAGAAGCTCCTGAATTATAAAACAGTCTATTCAAATTTGCTTTTATGATGGTAGACTAATGCTGCATTGACTAGTTATATGGGGGAAATCCAGCAGGACAATGAGCATACAAGAATGTTGTGGAGAATATAACCAAGAGCCTCACTGCCCCCCATCAGACTATTGAAGCACTAGCAAACTTATGTGGCACAGATAGAAGTACGTCGAATTCAGGACCCTGAAGGCATTCAAGTCCAAGTTGTTGCTCAACTACGTGTTGAGCTATATGATTATGTTGGAGATATCACTAACAAGGTGAAAATATAAGTGGTGGATTTTGAGTGTAAAGTAAATCTACTTTATTTCTTGATAGGCTGAACTCACCTGAAGACTACTTCAATTGGTATGACATGTTGGAAGCAAGGAGGGTTCAATTTGCCAAGATGCAGCAAATTGGCTTGGCAAAAATCTGGTGGTATGGTGTGGAGAGTGACATAATAGGTTAGAACAGCCACCAATTTACACTTGAGAAGAGATGAAGACCAAGCTCAAAGAAAAGCACCCACCGCCAAGGATTCCCTGGTTGTGGGTTTTGACTTGCTCAGGTGGGAATATCCATCTTGCAAGGATTTTGGTATAATTTATGAAGATTTATTGTTGGAAAGTCAACAGTGTTAAATTTAGGAAATATATAAATATATGTATCCCTAGAATTAAGGTTAGACAATCTCTAAATCATAGAGATTAGATTTAGGCAGACTTTTAGTTTCCAATTTACTGCTTACAGTAGTTGTATATAATCCCAAGGGGTTTTGTATCATTGATAAGTTCTTCTCAATATAATATTCAGATTTTTCACATTTATTAGTTGGGCAAAATGCTAATTACCCTGATTTCTCTATTCAAAGGAACACAACTTTGTTTGCCTAACACATTCCCACGAGATGAGGTGACTCATTAGTTTCATTCCAAAGGGATAGCAGGACATTTTGGAAGGGAAATCCATTGCCATGGTGGAGGATCGATTCGACTGGCCAAGTTTTAAAAGAAATGTTGGGAGATTTGTTGCTAGATGTCGAACTTGCCAGATTACAAGGGGAACGAAAAAGAACACTGGCAATCCCCATTCTACAAGAACTGGGGCAAGATTTGAGCAAGGATTTCGTGCTAGGATTACCCAAGACAAGAAGGGGACATGATTCAATTTTTGTATTGGTTGATCAGTTTACTAAAATGGCTCACTTTATTCCTTGCTCTAAGACTAATGTTGTTTACATTACTTTTCTTTAATGAAGTCATTCAACTGCATAGGTGACCTTTGACCATTGTTTCTAACGGAGATGTGAAGTCCATGAGTTATTTTTTGGAAGTCTTAGTGGAAGATGTTGAATAGAAAGCTAAAAATTTCTTCACCTCTTATCCACAAACCGATGGTCAAATTGAAGTTGTGAATAGAGGTTTAGGTAACCTCCTTCGATGTTGTGTTCGTGAAAAGGTTGTTAATCGGGATCAAATTCTGCCTATGAATTTTCTCATAACAGCTCCTTAAACCGAAGCAACAGGTCGAGTCCATTTGCATGTGTAACAGGTATGATGCCCTGGAAACCAATTGATTTGATTCCGTCGCCTAAGGAGAGTCGACCTATTTTGGAGGCTGAAGCTTTTGCCAAGCATATGCTTGAGCTCCATGACGAGATTCAAAGAAAAATTGCAGCCAGAAATGAAAATTACCGAACACATGGTAATTTGAGACAGAGGCTTGTTAATTTCAATAAAGCTCACATGGTTATGATGCGAATAAAACCAGAAAGGTATACAAGAAGAGTTCACAAGGAGCTTCATTCAAGGTGTGCTGGTCTTTACTTCTCAAGAAGATTAGCTTTAATTTTTACGTTCTTGAGCTACCTTTGATATGGGCATTAGTAATGTCTTTAATGTTGAGGATTTGACTTTTTATCACGGACATGATGATGACCCATGTACTGATGTTATTGTCACTCCCTTTCTACCTGCTCCAAAATCGAAGGAAGAGAACAAAGATATAGCTGATTTACATCAGATTTCTATTCGCGGGGGTGGTAATCAATCGCTTCTTGTAAAATGGAAAGGACGCCTGTTGTCAAATTGCACTTGAATTACAAAGCAAGAGCTACAACGCCTCAATCCTACCCTTTATGATGATTATCATACTTTAAACTAGTCAGGGTCAAGTTTTTCCCAGCCGAGAAAAAATGATGGAAAATGGCAACAGCCTTTGAAAGTGTATAAAAGGCTTGTCAATACTAGTACTAAGTCTCAAGCCGTAATTTTGCATGTCGCAAGAGGAGATGATTTATTGGGAGCTTGAATAAGTTTTTCTAATTTTAGTTATTTATGCTTTGAAGTCTGGTATTTTTGTAATTTCAAGGTTTACTAGGAATTTTTCTATGAATTAGGATTTTATTTTTAGTCTTTTATTGTTTTATTATAGTACCTTGGAAAATTATTGTGTTTCTATTAGTGGGGTTAGGGTATTAGGATTTTTAATAAGGAGTTCGTATCCTATTAGGGTAACAATTGTTTGCCTTCCTATATATAAGCCTTGTACTCTCTTTTAAAGTAAAATTTATAATTATCAAAATTTTCTAAATAAGTTTGCTCTATGGTTGTGTGAAAACTTCTTAGGTGTGACTCCTAAGAAACCTAGGTAAGACTCCTACGTTTTTATTCTTTATTTCTATTGTTCTTGTCACTGCTCACTGCAACGTATTCAACCCCAGCCTTCCTGAGTTTTCCATCAAAACTTCAACCCTAATCTGATTCCTAACTAAAACCCATATTAACACAATATTCTATTTACCCATTTTCTAGCTATTAGGCTAAAATCTACTCAAAAACCCTACTTTGAAGATATCTCAGATCTGTCCTACATCACATGTGCTCTAATAAATTAAACTATACAATATTATCCAAGAAGAGAGAGCACATGATAAATTCTTGAATGAGTAATTTTTTATCAAGATTAATTAGATTTGCTGGACAGATGTCAAGACACAAAACGAATAAAAAAATTATGATAACAAATTTAAAAAGAGAGTAGATTAGCTTATCAATCAGAATACAAATAAAGCCTAAAAAAATGAAACCTGCGTTGGTGTCATTTGCAATGTGGATAGCTTCTTCCTCAGTTTTGAAACGCAAAAGAGGTGCCACGGGTCCAAATACTTCCTCTCTGAGGTAAGACAATTTAAATGTATCTCATTAATCTAGACATAAATACACAGAAAATAATTATGCAGCAAAGTTGATGTGGCAACCTGATAGCACAAACATGAGACAAAATTTAATTTAATCTTATAAGTTGCATATTCAACCTAAAGATACACACCATGATGAAGTAACTTAGACACCAAATTGACTTCACTGCTTCTGTAATGCATTGTACTCTATCAACTCCTCCAAAGCAGCAAGGATAATGACAACATTCGAGCAAATAAAAGCTATATTTGAAATCCTAACATTATCACATCATGGCCCAAAGATATATACGATGACACATACTTAGACACCACATTGACTTGAGACATCTCAACACTTTGGTCAGGCAGTGAACTCTATCAACTCACTTAGAAGCAGCAAGGACAATGACCGCATTCATGAAAATAAAAGCTATATTCGAGATCCTAATACTGAATAGAAGTTTCTTTAAGCAACCATCAAAAGATATATTACAATGATTATCCCAATGCTTCAATTCAACCAAGCATTTAGCCTCAGACTAATTTTGAATTGGCAATCTCCCAAAATTAAAACAAAAAAAAGGGGGGGGGGGGGGGGGGGGGGGTGTAAAGAGTTACTTATTATTACAAGTGTTTTTGCTGTAAAAGTCTAAGAATGTAATTTACTTTAATTGAATTTTAGCACATTTTAAAACCTAATTCTAGCCTGATTTTAGTAGCAAACTGAGAGCTATAAAAGCCCAAACCGAAGAGTGCTTTGTTTCGGTATCTAAATATGACAAAACGAACACTAAGAAGTTATTTCAAAGTATCATCTGCAAAATAATCCTAGAAAATAAAAGGTGTGAAAAGAGTTTAATTTCAAAGAATTCTACAATTGTACTGCACTCCAAATCCTAAAAGTAGTTGTTAGCAGCAGTTTTACAGCAAAAGGATAAAAATATTTGATAGGTTGAGAAGGTCTCACAAGGAAGTTAGGAGACCAAGTTGATTTGATGATTGAAGATCAAGTGGTTGAGCCGCAAGTCTTGCATGAGAGTGGACATGGTCTTGCGGATATCATGGATAGAAGGTTTAGTTGTTTGAGTTGTTTTGAATAAGTGGCCTTGTGTTTAGGGCCAGTAGTTAAATCACGTGGTGCATGGCATGATAATAGGCTAGGAGCAGTAAGTTTCAGTTATTATTTTTATTGTATTTAAACTCTGAAGATGTTCAGCTTTGGGGGATATTTTTGCAAATAAATCAAACTGGTGGTATGTTCTTTCCCGAATTAGAACAAAACTCTTTTGCTTGAAATTTAGTTGTTGACTGGGACCAAACAATATTGTTTATTGAATATTAGCTTATGGTTAAGCCTACTTGTAGCCCGATTTTTGTAGCAAACTAAAACCAGAAAAAGCCCAACCAAATGGGCCTGGATTTCGGTATCTAATTATTAGAAAACAATCCCGGCAAAATTTATTTTCACGCAATTATTTACATGATAAATCTTACATGAAAAGAGGTGCAGATGGATTTTAGATTATCTTTATCAACCCCCCTGAAGAAATGTGTGGAAAGCTTGAAAATTTAGTTCGGTGGTAATGGATATGAGGAAATCTAAGTTAACCAATTGCTTAATAAAAGAAACCTGTTAAAATGAATCAGTAATATGTTAGATTTAAAAAAAAAAAAAAAAAACCTGCAAGCCATAGAACTTTCATTAGCTTTCTCACAAAGAAAGAAAAGTTTATATTTTTATAATTAAATACAAATAAAGGAGTTAGTGCAGCCCAAGTGTCAATAATCACCATAGACTAGAGACCAAAGAGCAAAAAATTGTCTTAATTCTGAAAGCGTAAAAATTGTCTTAATTCTGAAAGCCATAACGCTTTCAATGATCCATATGCAAGGCATCAACAGAGAGAAGAAGAACAGACAGATGAGAGAAAACAAGGTAACTTCCTTTAGCTTTTGCTCCAAAAATCCGACTCCCCCCCCCCCCCCCCCCCCCCCCCCCAAAAAAAAAAAAAAAAAAAATCTTCTTTTTCCTTGTGTTTTTGGAAGGAAAGAGAAGAAAAAATGTTAGGAAATTTTCCTTCATATTTTCCCAAAAAAAAAAAAATCCTTGAGAAAATGGTTTCTAGATTCTTTTTTCTTTTCTCTCAAATTTTCTTTAAAGCAAACAAAGCCTAAGGCTACAAAAGCAGACAAAGACGCAGATTACTATGGTAAGACAAGCAGCAGGAAAATAAGGAATTAAAAATAAATAAAGAAATGATGAAGAAGCCTATGCTAAATTTCAGATAATGATCCCCGTGAAAAGTGATCATACATATCGAATGAAGCACCCGTGCTTCTTTTTTGTTTTAACTAGCTCAAGAATGGAAGGCTGAAAGTAACACAGAAAGGGAAGTAAGATTCTATTATATTACCCTTAATACTTTCTTGCCAGATGTCCAATGAACAAATGTTAAGGTTAATTAAGTTTCACCTCTTTCATAAGAAATATATATATATATATATATATATATATATATATATATATATTTGTATCTAATTGATTTTCAATGTGTGCTCTAATTCTGATTGAAGACGTCAAAAAGGTTATAGTTAACATTAATTCCCACTTGATTGGGCATATTGAACCCATTAAATTCTGCTTAAAATTCTTCTACCTAAAAATATGGAAATAATAATTTTTCCTTAAACAGTTGTTTAAATTAGTGGCTTAGGCAAAGCATTATATTAAGGTCAGACCATACAATAACACTCTCCGGCAGAAAGCAATAAAGTAGCAACAACCATCTCATATGTAGTAACCAATCTGAAATGCGAGCCAGCATATCATTGAGGGTGTACCTTGCTAATAGCATTTCACTTCTGACATCAGTAACAACTGTGGGCTCAAAGAAAGTCATTCCAAGGCTATGTCTTTTACCCCCAAGAGTGACTTTTGCTCCCTTCAAAAAATAATGATCAATAAAAAAAAATAAAAAAATTGAAGGCTGTCACGGCCAGTGACAAAACTTAGCAACACTTACCAAAGGAGGCAGGGAAGTAGGAAGGGGAGAAGTGAGGAGACAGTAGAATTCATTCTTATTTAATCACCGTGTATATGTATATATATATAAAAGAAGCAGGTTCAGATAGGTAAAAATTAGCAAGTACAGATGCATTGCATTCCTTGATACTACGAGATGATGATTTTGGCATGATCTGAAGGAATTGCAACTCCTAATCATGCGAAAATCATCATCTCAACTCCTCATCTCATACATATAAATTCAACTTATTAGCAGTAAATCCTAAGCAGAATGCTACCTATCACAATTAGTAACAGACTACACTACCTAGTATATTCCTTAAGAAAAATAAGCAATAAGTATATCTGGTAAAATCATATAGCAACATCAATAATATCTGGTACAATCATATAGCACTATCATTAACGAATAATTATCGGTAACAATGAGCTTCAAAAACATATGAATGTGTTTCATGAAGTTTCATTACTTTCATGGACTTTTCAGTTAGACATCAAAACCTTCAATTCAAGAAACAAAATACCTCTGGGAATCGATAACTATCTTAACGTTTATTAAATCTGAAGATAGGGCTGATCCATTTTCTATAAATGTAGATATTTTCAGTGTAATTTTAACATGATGCACAGTAATTTAACAGATTAAGCTGTATACGTACTTGAACTAATACTTAAGAAAAAGCCTATTAGGAAATGAGCATGCAAAACCATAGGCAACTATGAAGTAAAATTGAATTTAAGAGTGCAAAATAGTCATGATAATCAGTCAGGAGTTTAGCAAGCACCAAATTTAATTTTGAAGATGCTGAAAATTTTAACCAAATTTATTATAAAAAAATGCAACCAAGGAACAAAGGCATCAATATAGGCATCATCTGGCCACCTAGCCATGCACCACATTCCAGCTTTAACTTTTGTCAAATTAAAGTTGTTAATAAACAAATTCATACTCAAAATGAGAACTTAAAATACAAATATAACGTTGCAATTCCTCCGAAGTATGTCAAATACACAATACATTCTACAATAGTACAACTTTTCTATGACAATTGACACACATAAAGTTAAACAGGAAATGTAAAAAACAAACCTTTGATATAGCATCTTGAATGAATAATTCAACCTGTATAAAAAGAAAAATTCGAAGGTAAAAGACAGTCGAGAAATTCACTAGAAATAAAAGAATCAGAGATATGGTAGTTGATAAAAACTGGAATAAGGAAAGCAAATCTAACCTTTTGCACTGCAGCTTCATTAATTAGTGGACCCTACATAAGTACAGTATATAAAATTATGATCCTTAAGCTAAAGTTACTTGTTAAATTTAATAGGAAAAAAAAAAAGAAAAAGAAAAGCTCCAAGCAACTAGCAGTGGCAACAACATATACACAGAGCTTTACAACCCTTATGATTTCCATACGGTACTTCAAGAAAAATGATCAATCTAATTTTCATCATCAACCATCATTTTAAACTGAAGACTGACAAACATAAAATGTACGGCTCGCCAAACATAAGCATTAAAAACAATTTGGTAATAACAATAAAAGTATGAACCCCGAATGGATGGCTTAGGCTAACTACCTGGACCACACCTTCAGTGAAGCCATCCCCAACTTGCAGATTCTGGACAGCTTTTGAAAAAGCCTCTGCGAACTTCTCATAAATGCCTGAACAATAGGTTCAATAAATCAACAAGAGAAAAAATTACAATCCACTTAATGACTACACTGTGAAATCTATTATACAATAATGAAATTGCCATGCATTCTTTACCACTATGAGCATAAAATAGAAACACATTAAAATTGCTGTTATTATTAATATTAAAGTGACCATTAATTATTCCCGCATTGACAAGTCATGAAGTATCATGACTATCATGATCATCCATCTTTTGGAGTTGCAGCATCAGTTTTGACTTCCTAAATCATAAAAAGCGAATCAACAGGAACAAACCGAAAAAATAAAATAAAATGGAGCAAAATTTTGCTAGTGCGCACTTCTTATGATGCAAGAGAGAGATGGGTACCCATGTTCTAGCATGTTAAAGAAAACTACATTCCCATATAACCACAAGCAAAGATTCTAAATGTGTCTGGTGCCAACAAAAAGTGAATTTTTCTGTTTTTATTTTCAAAAAATAAAAAGGATATAGTGTGAAAAGGCCAATAAACTTCTCTCAAATTTGTTGTTAAACATCATTCCTTTATTTGGTTCAATCAAACCATTGAACTTTTATTCCCATTAGTAAAGCCTCATTGACAAGATATACCTGTATAATTACATAACCAATGGATTGTGATTTTACAAACCAATTTCTCATATATTAAATACAAAATAAAAAAGATATTATTTGCTAGTTTTTAAAGAGAAAAATAATAATAATAAGTTCATTTTCACTGAATTTATATTGTTTGAAAATATTACAAGAGTTAAATGATTATTGTCATTGTTTCTTCAAATAAAAAAAAAAAAAGAAAAAAAGATACCAAACATATTTATAAATTTCGTTTTGTGTTTTTTTAAAAAAAAGAAAAAAAAAGTTACTGTATTTCCATTTAGCTAATACATTTTTCATAAAATTAAAAATAAATAGAAATAAGAAAATAAAATAAAAAAAATCTAGATCCAAATACAACCAGTTTCTCAATATGGACAAACATACTTAAATAAAATGAATTTCTTACAGACTTCCATAGAATAAATTTACATCCATACCTTCTTGCACAATTACTCTGTTTGCACAAACACAAGTCTGTCCACTATTACGAAATTTTGCTGCAAGCTGCAAGTTGCATGCTATTGTTAATGATACAAGAAAGGTAAAAGTACATACTAGGGTTAACAATCAAGTGAAAGATACAATGGGATAGGATAATAGTTGCATATTTACAGCCAATTTTCACGCATCCAAAGCTTAAGCAAAACTTGTTAGCTTTTAAACCAGCCAAGTGCCAGGGCCAATAAAATTCCCAAGCTATGGATCTGTAGTTCAAGGCAATGGAAGCAATTCAGGTCACATTCCCTTGATAGTGGGAGAACCAGTGACTACAAATCCTATAGTGGTTTCAATAGCCAGCTCCGTTACCCAATTCCCACAAAATACGAGGATTAGCTCTGAGGTAGCACAGAGGAGTTAAATCCAATGCAGTTAACTGCACACAGAAAATAGCAAAGGCACCTGATTTTTCTAAAAGTACCCTTCAACCCTAAATTCCATTTCCACCGTTTCACCAGGCAGTACCCACCCTATTTGCAATTTTCACTTTGTTTTGGTTATATCAATTGAAATAGTGTTTCAGCAAACACATAACTAATCTTATTTAAAAAGACAAGAAAACAAACTATTTTACAGATTTTAGACCATAGTACTAAGTCAGCCAAAAAGTAATTCCCAGGACACTGATTTTTCTTTTCTAAATCTCAAATTGTTCAAACTATTAGAGAGTAAAAGGTCTTCAAGTGATTTTAAATCTCACGTTTCATTATAACTGTAGAACTCCATGCACTTATCTTGTGGTTTTCAGGGAGCTATTAGTTTTTGGTTTTTTTCTTTTCTTTTCAAATTAAGAGATAAAGGAAGTTAATATCTCTTAAGAGATAAAAGGTAGTTAATATCTCTTTATCTCTTATAGAGATAAATGTAGTTAATATCTCCTTATCATAGTATTTTGATAAATAGATGATGATAGTATCTTTTTATCCATGTCATTCTCCTCCGATATAAATCCATGTATTCTTCATTAGAAATACGAAAAAAAGAGTAAAGAAGAAAATCATTCCTCACTCTGTTTTTCATGGTACCAAAGCAGTCTCTGAACCAAAATTAATTTAAATGGTTAAGCACAGCATGGTGGGCAACCGATAGATTTCCGTATCTGAAATTACCTCCAATCTGAAATGTGAAAGTCGTTGTCTTGCAATTGATGGAGATGAATAATCAACCTCTGACACATCTCTCTTTAGTAAGAAGTAAGTGGAATTCCTTCGAAAGTTGTCCATCCAATCAAGTACTACCATGTCCTATATCGAAACTAGTTCTATATAGCACATCAAAGTTCTTGTGTAGACACCCCACAACACAAGGGAGTTTCTAAAAGAAAAAATAGGCACCTTTTAGAAGTTGCTAGGTCTCTTATGTTCACTACTCATGTGCCAAAACATTTTTGGGGGGAAGTTGCTCTTAGTGTTGCCTAATCTAATCAATAGAATGCCATCTAGAGTTCTAAATTTCAAAATCCCCTGTCAGATTCTCATAAGTGTCCACCGTCAAACACAAATAATCTCCTCTCAACTTTTAAAGGTATTCAGTTGCACTGCTTTTATGTTCACCAACAACATAGAAGCAAGCTAGATCCAAAAGCCATAAAATACATATTTCTTGGATATAAAGGTTACAAATATTATTCTCCCGTCACACATAAATGTTACAAATCTATGGATGTCACATTTTTGAGAACCAGTTTTTTTTCCCCAAAACACTATTTCGGGGGAGAAATCTATGAACCATGAATATCACTTTTCAGTTAAACGAGGAGACTACTAATAATGTGCCCATAGCTTCCATTCCTTCCCAATCTACTGTACTGAGTCACCCAAATGCACTCAAAACATGGAGACAGATTCTCAGGCTCTCACATGATGTGAAAATGGTAGAGTTACATGTTTATTCTAGGGGACAGACTAATCAAGGGCATACAGAGCCTCATACTCTTCTCGAGCAATACCAAGAGTCTAATCTGAGCTCCAACAATCCTATTCCCCTTCCAAGTAATATAATTCAAGAAACTTACCCTATATTTCTACTAGTAATGATCTAGATAAACCCATTGCCTTGAGGAAAACGGTAAGATCCTGTACATAACATCCTAATTCTAAATTTGTGTCATATGAAGGATTACCCCTGAGTTACCGAGCCTCTGCTACTAATCTCTCAAATATAGAAATTCCAAAAAGTATTCAAAGCTCTCATAATTCCAGAATGGAAAGTTGCCATTGAAGAAGAGATTTGAGCACTAAGAAGAATGAAACTTGGGAACTTTCAAAGTTGCTAGTAGGGAAACAACTTATGGGATGCAAATGGATCTTTAATGTTAAATACAAAGCTGATGGAATTGTGGATCGATAAAGCTCGACCGGTGGCTAAAGAATTCACTATGGCATATGGGATTGACTATAAAGAGAATTTTGCTCTGTCAGAGTTCTGTTATCGTTGGTGGCTGATTTAGATTGGCCTCTCTATCAACTAGATGTCAAAAATGCCTTCCTCGATGGGGACCTAGACGATAAGGTCTGCATTGAAATTCCTCCAAGATTTGAAACAGCAAGTAATACAAACAAAATTTACAAACTTCAAAAATCATCTTATAGCCTTAAGCAATCTCCGAGGGCTTGGTTTAATAGATTCACAAAAGCAGTCAGGAAACATGGTATTCTTAAGGCAGGCAGATCATACTTATTTACCAAGCACTAACCGGGAGGGAATTTTATTGTATACGTTGATGATATCATCCTGACATGAAATTATGAAGAAGAAATGAACAAGTTAAAAATTGTTCTTGCCAAGGAATTTGAAATTAAAGATCTTGGAGCTCTTAAATACTTCCTAGGTATGGAATTTGCTCGATCAAGGAAGGGCATTTCAATTTCTCAATGCAAGCATAAAGCGGATTTATTGAAAGAAACAGGAATGCTTGGATGTAAACCTGTTAACACTATGATGGATTATACCTATAAAATTGGAATGAAAAAAGGAAGCTCTCCAGTTGACAAAGGAAGATATCAAAGGCTTGTAAGGAAATTCATTTACCTTTCTCATACAAGGCCATATATTTCTTTCTCAGTTAGTGTGGTGAGTCAATTCATGAATGATCCTTTTGATGAACATCTTGATGCTATCTATCAGATCCTCAATTATCTTAAAATGACACGAGGCAATGGTTTGTTTTTCTGAAGGGCACAAAGATGTTGAAATCTTTTCATATGCTGATTGGCCAGGCACAATAACAAATCGAAGATCCACCTCTAGTTATTGTACTTTGTGTGGGGAAATCTTGTCATTTGGCGAATAAAAAAACAATCTCTTGCTTTAAGAAGCAGTGTTAAGGCGAAATTCAGAGCGATGGTACATTGTATCTGTGAGCGAATATGGCTGAAAAGACTCCTTGGAGAACTTAAGATTCCAATCAAGGGTTCAATGAAGAATTTCTGTGACAATAAGGCAGCAATAAACATCGCAAAGAATCTTATCCATCATGATGAACAAACCATGTAGAGATCGATTGTCACTTCATAAAGGAAAAGATGCAGGAATGAATAATCAAGATGGTCTATATTCCTACCCATCTTCAAACTACTGACATTCTTACCAAGGCTCTACCAAGAACCAATTTTGAAAATTTGGTTACCAAGTTAGGCATGATTAATATCTATGCCCTAGCTTGAGGGGAAGTGTAGAATTCTATGTACGTATCGTGTGTTTTTTCTAGGAGCTATTAGTTTTTAGTTTTTTTTTTTCCTTTTTAATAAAGAGATAAAGGTGTTTAACATCTCTTAAACTGATAAAAGGTAGTTAATATCTCTTTATCTCTTAAAGAGATAAATGTAATTAATATCTCTTTATCTCATAGTTATTAGATAAAGAGATAAAGATAGTATCTCTTTATCCATGTCATTCTTTGTATTCTTCATAAATATATATATATATATGAAAAAGAAGAAAATCATTCTTCTCTCTGTTATTCCATAACTTTGCATATATATATATATATATATATTTGGACTATCAAGCATGGACATGCTACAACTGCCCACTGATGTTATACTGGTGTTGGCCATGAATATACCTCTAATAGGGTGAAATACATATTTGAACCATTGGCTAAACTGAAAAATAAAGCATGTTCTTTCATTCTGTTATGGCTTTAACACGGGGGTTGGCCTTTGAAATTCAAAACACGAATAAATGAGGATAAATACTGTTGCAGAAGGAAAAACAACAACATTGCCTTGGCCTAGGAGATATGAGAGCTCAAAGATAGAAATAGAAATAGAAGTAAAAGAATGGGAGAGAAGACAGGTCGAGTTTCACCATGTCCATCTTTTTCCTTCCATAGTTAATGAAGTGAAATTAGAGAAGATGGTCGAGCAAGGAAACACTAGAGGCAGTGGCTGGATTTAGGGTTTAAAGTCCATACAGCACTTCTTTTTAATTGCTTTAAAGCCCATTTGGTTTTAGTTTCTTTGGAGCCTAAAGTTGGAAGTTATTCTGCCTACTAAAAATATCTGCAAATTAAAAAATTAACTAATAATTCATTCTTAAACATTTTTTATACTAATTTATTTTATTTTAAAAGATCTTTTAGAGGAAACATAGTTTACGTTAATTATATTATACAAATATACTAGATATATATATATATATATATATATAACACTAAATGTATATTTTATTGTCATATCCCACCATATTTTTAGCCTAATTTTAAAAAAATTACCGTATCACCATAATCAAATCGTATAGTCCCCATGTCCCATGTTCATATTTATGCTTTTCCTAGGTCTTAAATTTTGTCTCATAAAATTTGGTTTTCTAAAGTACTTGGAATATTAAAAGTTTAGATCTCGTTTACCTATTGCTCAGGACGATGTATTATATATACATAAAAATCTATGCATGTGTGTATAAATGCATCTATAACAAGTTATCCCATATAATATCTTGAAACAGTCAACATCAAAACATACCACTTTTTGGAGTAAGAATAAAAAAGGCTAGGGTGCTATCTTGTATCAATAACAATCTTAGTTAAACCTAATGGTGGGCAGCCTTGCAACTTTTTTGGAAGAAAGAAAAACTAATCTAGATGTAAAATTGAAAATAGGGGTTTTTTTAAACATGAGATAACCAAAAAAAAGTTCTGGTTCTAAATCACCTATTAATAAATGCATAGGATTAGAGGTTATAAACAAAAGGCTTTAGGTCATCTAGGGTTCGGATTCATTTCAGCTTTAGATTATTTCAGATCCAAATGACAAAATTTTGGTTCAATTTAGGTTTGGATTATTTCAAGCTTGAAATTTGAATTGCTTAGGATTTCGGTCTATCCAGATTTGTGCTATTCAGTTCTTGGATCATCTCAGGTTCAGGCAGAATCAAACGAGATGGGGAAGAAAAAAGGTAGCACGCAGTAGTAATGGCAAAAACCATCCATGATATTAATAGGTATTTTTAAGTAAAGATGGAAAAGTCACAGAGGACAATTGAATGAAGGAAAGAAAGATGGAAAAGTAAAAAGGAAAGAACCAGCAGATGTCTAGGTATTTTTAAGTAAAATGGGAAAAGAACAGATCATATACTTGAAACTTGACAGAAAGTGATGCTACAAAATCATGTAACTACTATCATTATCCAGAATAGTAGCTGCAGCCCCACAACAAATTATAATTGGAACTCAAGAAATATCTAGGATGAGGAGAATGCAATTGATGTCAATATAAATCAAAACTACTCTAAATTGTAAACTTACCGCTCCTTTAACTGCCACATCCAAGTCTGCATCATCAAAGACAATGCATGGGGCATTACCACCAAGTTCAAGTGATATCTATAAGAATCAGAATATAGGTAGTCAACTGCATGATAATTTTCAAAACCACACTGGTTTGGCATATATATCCATTTCATAGAATACCATACCCTTTTAACAGTCCCAGCAGCACCTGCCATCAACTTCTTCCCGACTGCAGTCGATCCTGTAAATGTGATCTTTCTTACCTGGAAAGTAATAAAAAGGGGGAAAATGTAATATTCTATCAATTACACACCCATTTATTTGTAGAAGGAAATCAATCATGATGTCGTGTGACAATGTTTCATGTTAAGGCTAGAAGACCTGTGGACTTGTAAGTAAAGCATCGCCAATATCGGGAGCATTCCCCATAACCACATTCAATACACCCTGCAAAATTGACAGGTAAAAACCCATAAGAAACAAAGGAAGCAAAATGAACGAACAAGAAATAAAATGTAGCCGGAACGTCAATGTTCTGGAAATATAGTGAGACCAGCAAATGCATGTAATCAAAAAATAAATTACGATGTTTCATCATGTTACAAGAATTTGGACCAGTATTAACAACATATCATTTACCCATGCACTGAAAAAGTTTAGACGCAAACTAAGGCAGGCTATAAGTATTGACTAATTTGCAACTATTCCATTGTGTTACCATTTAGAGAAGATTCTAGTCATGCCATAGTTGCAAGGACGTAGCCAGGGGGAGCTAGCATGGGCCTTGGCCCTCATTAAGCTTGTGAAGATCCTTGTATAGACCATGCTGGAATGGGAAATTATGCTGTCTCCCCCACAAGAAAATTCTTTTTTCGCCCTCCCTTTCTAAAATTTGTGGATAATTATAGCATACATATCATCATCAGAGCCTTTATCCCAATAGATTAAGGTACACTACATGAACCAATATATAAACTCACATTAAGTCGCCAATATGAATTCACCTCCACTCATTCCTATCCAAAGTAATGTGTTCTTCCGTGCCGCCATATCTTTCTAAATGACTTCCTTTCAAGCCTTTTTCAGTCTTCCCCCAGCCTTGACACTGTCATCAATCATAGCCTTAACTCTCTTAAATGGAGCATCCACAGGTCTACGTCATATGTGTCCAAAACAACATAAACAACTCATTCTATCATTTCTTGTATATCCGCACATTCACAATAGCATTCGAATTTCTACTACACTCATCTTCTGTATAAGCAGACTCTTAGTTGCCCAACATTCACTACCATAGAGCAATGTTGGTCTAACAATTGTTCAGTAGAACTTATTTTTCAACCATTTAAGAATTCTTTTATTGCATTACAAACCTGTAACGCTTCTCCACTTACTCCAACTAGATAGATCATATGGGCCACATCGCCATCAATCTCTACATCGATCTCTATGATCGACCCCAAATAGCAAAAATGATCCCGGTTAGGTATCAACACCCAATCTAATGTCACAATGTTCTGATCTTCCTCTTTGTTTAAACTAAATTAACATTTCATGTATTCAGTCTTCACTCTACTTAATCTAAACCTTCTTCATTTTAGCATCTATCTCCACAGTTCTAACTTTAAATTGACCTCAACTCCAATCTCAGCACACAAGACAGCATTTGCAACATCATACACCAAAGTACCTTACCATGGATGGATTTTGTCAATTCGTCCATTACTACAACAAATAAGAATGGACTTAGTATCGACCCTTGATATCATCCCACTGTGATAGGAAATTTTCTTCTTTGCCCTTCACATATCCTCACATGTGTCCTGCATCTCCATACATGTCATTAATTAGTTCAATATTTTTCACGAAAACTCTTTTCTTCAATAAGGACCACCATAGCACCTCCCAAAGCACTTTATCATATGCTTTCTCCAAGTCTATAAAGACCATATGAAGATTTTTACCTTGTACTAAAAAACACTACACAAGTTGCTTATGAAGTGTATTGCCTCCATGGTTGATCGACTAAGTATAAAACAAAATTGATTCTCCAATATCTTTGTAGTATTCCTTAATCTTTATTCCATCACTCTCTCATATAGTTTCATCGTGATTCATCAAATTTATGCCTAAGTAGTTTGAACAACTTTGAATACCTCCCTTATTCTTGTAGAGATGTATCAAGACACTCTTCCTCCATTCCTCAAGCATCTTGTTAGCGTGCCAAATCTTAAAAGAATTTGTCAACCACCTAACTCTCACCTATCCAAGGCATCTCCAAACTTCAATTGGAATGTTAGGCCCTACAGCTTTCCTTGTCTTAATCCTCTTTAGTGCCTCCTTTACCTCTATCTCTCTAATTCTGCACGTAAAGCACCAATTCAATCCTCAAGAGGGACCAAGATATTGTCCAAAATTTGACTTTGCCCGTCATTGAATGGTTTGTCGAAATAATCACGCCATCTTTTTTTAATGTCATTGTCTTTAACGAAAGTTCATTACTTGTGCCAATTTGTATACCTCTCTCTCTCTCCGTACTTTGTGCCCAACTTGTCTTACATCTCTTTCACAACCTCACTTTAACTTTTGCCACTGCTCTCTTTGCCTCCTTCCAAACTTATATTTTGTTAAGCTCTCTTCAGTGTTGCAACATCTTGGAACAATCTTGCTTAGTTTTTATATCTTCCTTAACTAATGAATTCCACAATATTGTATTTTTTTCCAGTCTATGCTCTTCCATTTGATACTTAGGGTATCTCATTGCCCACCTCTCAAGTACATTTTGCCATCTTATGCCATACTACATTTGGGTTCTCCTTTGTTGTCCAGTCCTCTTTTTGGATCCAACTATCTCTACATAGTGTATGACAATCTTCTTTTAGCTTCCGCCATCATATCCCTAGAGCTCCTTTCTGTTGGTTTCTTCAACGCCATTTCTAAATCATCATGTCAAGGACTAGAAGTTTATGTTGAATGGAAAAACTAACTTGAGATAACCTTGTCGTACAAACAACTGCATCTATCTCTCCTACTCAAAAAGAAATCAATCTAACTTGCATTTGGACCACTTTTAAAGGTCGTCGTAAGGTGAGACTCCCTCTTTCTAAATAGTGTGTTCACTAGAGTTAGGTCTTACAATAAAGCAAAATCCAAGATAACATCACTACCCTCGTTTCTTACACCATTACTAAAACCTCGATGTACGCTCTCAAAACCCTCTCTACTAGCACCTACTTGGCTATTAAGATCACCGCCAATAAAAAGACTTTCTCCATTAGACACTTCTTGTACTATTTTATCCAAATCCTCCCACAACTATTGTTTACTAGCCTCATCAAGTCTTATTTGTGATGCATATGCATTAATGATATTCAAATCCTCCCCTATTAGAACTAATTTAAACAATATACCATGTCTCCTAACCTATACAACATCCTTTTCATACTCTCTATCTATGATCATACCTACACTATTATAGTCTCTATATTTCCATGTGTACCAAATCTTATATCGCCTAGGTGATATCTCCCTAGTCTTCTCCCTAAACCATTTTGTCTCCTAGAGGCACAAGATGTTAACTATCCTCCTACACGTAATCTTACAAATATTAACTAACTTCCCATTAAACGTACCCATATTCCAAGATCCTAACCTAAGCTTACGATTATGGACTAACTTCTTTACCCACTCCAGTCCACTATAGTATGGAAACCCTTGCCGATTTGACACCACATATAGGCGTCGATGTGGCGAGTCACTTCTGGACGACGACCTAACAACCCTTATATACTTTTCACTATACTCAAGCTTTGATGTAGTGCATCGCTATGGAATGGATACCCCAACGAAGTTCTCATAGTGGTTCATTTCATTTGAATTGAACAAGTTTTAAATGGCAAATTATCCTAACCTACCACCAATCCTTCTCCTCCTTTATCCAAGCTTGGGACATGCAACATTTTCATATAACCTCAACTAATTTAAATCTAATTATTAAATTACTTTATGATAATTTTTTATGTAAGCATGATTACACATGCTCTTGAATTCCCAAGTGATTTCTTAATTCCTCAAATTAAGAGTTTTTCATTTCAATCAATCAAATGGCACACTAATATCAATTATTTTCTCAATCGGTTTCTTTCTATGTTAATAATAGCAAAAACAAATAAAGTTAAATCATCAAATCTTTTTGCAAAAGTAACTGTACATTTAACTTTTCTTACTTTTCTTCTTCTAAGACAACTTAATTCTTTTAAGGTTTTAAAAGATATAATCATATGCTTTTTCTAGTTAGCAGTTAGACTTTGATTTTCGTTTCTTTTCTCTTTTTCCTTATATTAAAACTAAAATTTTTTTATTCAATTCTTTCTACACGAAATATGAACTCTAACATTTGAAATTAAGATATTTTTATTTATTAAAAGAAATTTATACATTGTTATGCAACTATGCCATCATTGTGTTTAAATTTAATGCCTTATATACTATTTTTACTTGAAGTAAATTTTTTAGAAAGTCACATTGATTATAATACACAATTTTATTTTACTTCAGCCAACCATAAAAAATTTTTTTGGCTTCACCCCTATATAGTCATGTTGGGACTAGTTCAGTTCCTTTAATATTGAATGAAACTATATAAAATATTGCCCAAGGGAGAGAAAGCACAACCTGCATTATCTATCCTTAATTTGAAAGTTAGCTACGTGCAAAGCCAGTGTCAACAGCTAATCTCAAAATTTTTAAATTCCTTTGAGGTATTTCAGTCCTTTTGGGATTTGAGGATATTTTGGGAAGAAAGGAGAGAGAAAGGGCGAGATAGAGAAACCATCGAAGAAGTTGAAAAAAGCAAGGCGAAAGGGTGAATTGGTCATCTCATCGCAAATTGGGTTGGCAGAGAGCTAGAATTGCCTTCTTGATATTGGATGAGTTGTATCCTCGGCTCAAGGTTGTCTATAACTTGGCTTCAAAAGTCAATGTTATTTTCACATGACAAGAAACTAGATATACGTGTAGCTCTGCAATCATAACTCCATCTTACAAATAGAGCTATGATATGTTAGTCATTAATTAATGATCACAATTATTTTTCTAGAACAAGCTTCAAATTACCATTTCAAGAACAAGTTTCCAATTATCATTACACACTAACACATTGCAATATAAACTTGATGAATGATAAAATCTTTAGAAGGTACTAATTAGATACAAAATTACCGGTGGAATTCCTGCTTGAAGGGCAAGTTCAGCTGCAGCTAAAGCTGTGAGGGGAGTAAGTTCGGAAGGTTTAACGACCACTGTACAGCCACAAGCAAGGGCAGGGCCAACCTTATACAACCATGAAAAGGAATATTTTAGTTCTTGGGCAGCCTGCGAAAATAATACGACCAACAATTCTACATATAGCACTCACCTTTCTGGTGATCATTGCTAAGGGAAAGTTCCAGGGTGTAATTGCACCAACAACACCTACAGGCTGTCAAAAGAAATTAAGGAAGGAAACTGCAGGAAAGTAAAAATAGAAGAAATCACACACTGTCAACACTACAAAGTGTTATTAAAGCTTTGTCAAAACCCTAGTCACTAAAATAACTCAATATAACTGGTTTCTAGTACTAGCATTGGCAATATAAGCCAGCTTAATAACATCAACAGTTAAAGGGACAGATACTAAAACAGCATGAAAGTCATTCTCATCTGTGAATTCCCCCTCTATACACCTATCAAATTAATTGATAAGATTTAATCCTTTGAACTCTTCAAAGTTTTGGATATTGGAGGTTATTGCATAAACACAATGATTTCATCATGTATATAGTCCAAAAGTTGATGAGTAAAAGATCTGATTTATTCATAATGCCTTTTCTGCATGATGTTAGTATTTCCAACAATTGTCTATTTACTGCATGACTTTCATGAGGGTAAGGTACTCTTCCCTTGTTGGGCAGATTCAAGATACCATTTGATGGTTAGGAGGTGGCATTTGGATTCTGTTAGGTGCAGAGGAACTAAAAGTATAACTCATCCTTCTGATAATTGAGAGAGATTGACAAACAGGGTCAGCAGTCTTAGACAACAGAAAATTTTGTGGTTGATTGATTTGTGGATTTTAAAAGCAGAAGGTTATTCTCCTAGAAGGATCACCCAAGACATTCCCATATGACACCAAATGCTATGCAAACTTTAAAAAGTCAAACTACTTACAATGGTTGTATAGGAATTTTTGGATAGAGGGAGTAATTCTACTTCTCTCATATCTTTACTTCATGTTTATCTTTCTTTTCCTTTTCTTATGTGCAGGTTTTTTCTTTTAAACACAAAAAGGGACGTCACTCATATTTTCCTTGTACAGAAGCGACAGCATTGCATGAAGTAAACCGGCATTCTTAACAGTCATGTTAAAAAGTTTTTTCTCTTAAATTATGGTCAACATATCAGATTTCTATTAGAAGACAATATCAACTTACAAGAGTAAATTATTTAAAATTTGTACTAGCAATCAACATTTACATAATGGAAGAAATGATTTGCAACTGGCAGACTGCAGTTATACTGGACTTAAACAAGACAAATTTGTTCTCACCTGCTTTAGAACAAACAAACGACGATCAGCTAGAGTAGCTGGAATTATATCTCCGTAAACTCGCTTGGCCTCCTCTGCGAAGAACTCGATAAAACTAGCCCCATAATTAACCTATATTTTGAGTCTTAGCATCAATGTTGACAGACAATGAACAAGTAACAGTCAAAGCCAGTCACTTAAAGTTTAAGAACACTGAAGTTCAAATGAGTACCTCACCAAGGGCTTCTTTTAAAGGTTTTCCTTGCTCTAATGTTATAATTTGCCCAAGCTCTTCCTTGTGTAGTATCATAAGATCATACCTTAAAAAAAAAAAAAAGGATTTATTAGATATCTAAAAACCTGCAACCAATGTTTCATTAAGCAAGTTATACATGGAGCATGATTAGTTCAGTCTAATCAAAGGACTGAGTTCTGGGTATTAGCCATTCGAATAAAAAAAGCATTTAAAATTTCCATGCTAAAATATATCTGCTAGTCTGGACCATTTTGATGTAAAAGCAGGAGATTTACTCCTAAACTTTGCTTAAAAAAATCGTCCAATGTTAGAAAACATGTATTTCAAATTCTAAGCATCCTTCCGCTATCAAAACATCTCAAATTAAATCATGCCAAAAAAAAATGGATTTTTGAAATGGATGACCAGTTCAAATTCTGATCGAAATGTATCATAGAAAGAGATCATGGGACAAAGGTAATACCATTTTCTAAGATATTTGCTCCTCTCGTAGGCAGTGAGCTTACTCCAAGCTATGACAAAAAAAAATGAGGATCATCAGTTAAACTAGATTACAAATCCAAGTAATATTAGAATCTCATTATGTCAAAGATGCCACACAATAACAACCTAAGTACAATAGTATACATAATAATGTCTATTCATACAAAATTACATCTAACTATCAATGTAAGGCCCAAATGATATCACACGCTTTGTTATTTAGGCTAAAATATAACATGCATTGAAGCATAATAATTCCATATCATCAAGCAAGTATCCAACATTTTATTATTCACAAAAGTTAAATTTTTAACTCCTTATGTACTTTTGTATCCAAAGCCAACTTTCACTTTTGAGAAATTCTATTCACAACCTTTTTTTGTAACTCACAACCAATTTTTTTTTTGTTTTTAATGTTATAAAGAAAATTTTAGAAATCCATTCCCGGAAATCTATTTGATTCCAACAAAATATCCCATGTTGAGATTGTTTTTAACTATGCACTAAATCATGATTGCTCAATAAAATTATAAAATTAAAAAGCATGGTGCTTTCATTTCAACAAAATATCCCATACTGAGATTGTTTCTTGACCATGCACTAAATCATGACTGCCCTGTAAACATATTCAAAAAATGATTTTATCATGTGAATTGTATAGCAATGAAATTGATTTTAAGATGACAGGCTTTGACAGCAAAGTCACCAACAAGACACTACCGTTATACTAAAAGCCATCATGATTGCAACTAAAACATAATATGTTTGGAAACATAATTTTTATGCTCCAGGAAGTCCCCTTCCTAGAAGCTTTTAGGCTTTCCAAAAATGGATTTCCGGGCAAAAATTTTGAGAATCAAATTTTCAAAAGGCAATAAAATCATTTTGTTATGGGTATTTTTGTCATAAATTAAAAAAATGGTTGTGATAGAAAAAAAATCAAATAGCAAAAGAAAATGTAAAAGCCAAAAAAAAAAATGCTACAATTTCGTATGCACATGATCCGATGACTGACGATAAAGGAACAAGAAACCACGAGCACCCAGGCCAAGAATGTATACAATCATATCGAGTGACAGCCAAACTGCGTGACGTCATCCATAAACAACTAGAAGAAGAGCAACTGAGTATGCGATGTAAATCATAAGAATTCTTCAAATATCATGTGAGAAGCAGACGAATAATGAAAAACCCAAAGCTAAATAACATCAAATAAGTCAGAGAAGAGGAATTGGAAGTGCTTGGTACAATGAAAAGCATTATATGCGGAAGAAATGGCATCATTTGTCTCCTGTCTACCCATGAAGGGAACTTCAGCTATAATTTCCCCAGTTGAAGGATTGTTAACCTGCCATGACACCGAAAACAATTTAAGCACTAGTTAAATGAAACGTGGAAACACCAAAAGGAAGGTGAAAGTAATGAAACGAAACCTGAAGAGTATTGCCATCATGGGCGCCAATCCATTTCCCTCCGATTAGACCCTGGCTTCGGAATATACTAGAATTTTTAAGCCCAGCAGCGATACTCATCTGATGGAGACAAAAAGATCTAATCAAAAACATTTTCAAACAAAAAAATAGAAAAAGGAATTGCGTTTGGGTTTGGGTTTGAGTTTAGAAGAAATGAGGAGTTATGTAGAGAACCTCGCGAGACGCAGAGGAGCGATGCATGCGAGCCAAATTTGAGGAGACAATCTGGCAAAGCGCCAAGCGAGCTACCTTCATCTGTTTCTTCTTTGTATATTTCTTTTTCTGATCTGTGTATTCGGGAGAGAAATAAGCTTACAACTTAGAAGAAGATGATCAACTTGATGCCGTAGTAGATTATAATGAAGTCTGTGAGAGTGACTAGATGGCTTCCGGCTTGCTTTTGTTTAGGGATGTTAAACGGAGCCGTGCTTGCTAATTTTGAAGTTTTCGAATCCAATTCGTTTAATTATTTAAATATTTTATTTTTTACTTTTTGAATCTAGTTAAATATTTATTTATTAAATTAAAGTTTAATTTTTAAGTTTAATTTTAAAATTAATTTTAATTTATAACTAAGAAAAATTCAATTAAAAAATTTAGATTCACCGATAAAATAAATTAATGTTAAAAATTATAATTATAATACGCAATGAATTAATTGATTTAAGCATTATATTAACAATAAATAAATTATAAATAAAATTGTGTATATAATATTAATTATAGTCAAATTGACTAGTAGGATACCCTAAGATCACTACCCAAACTCCGTGACGAGAGTAAAATTACTATCCAAACTTGATTATTAACCCAACTTAATTGGATCGAGTGATGTCAGATACTCGTTTATAGGATACTCATTTACATCTCTAGTTTTATTTATTCTTTTTTGCTCTTGCAACTGGATCTGACAATCATACAAGATAACATGATACCACATAAAATTGATGGAAAAAATTTAAAATAAAGTGAAAGGGATTAAAAATAATGTTGTTTAATTAATGGATAAATAAAATTAATGTTTTGCATATTTTTAGATAAAAAAAATGAGTTAAGTTGATTTAAGCAAAGATTAAATAAGCACTCAACTATCCATATAAGGTAATTAATTATAGTTGAGCAATAAAATTGCTGTAAGAATTTTGCACTTGAATAGTTGGATGCTCAGGGAGGATAGCCAATTACTCATAAAGGGCAATCAATTACCCATAAATAGCAATCAACTATTTATACAAAGTGCAATTTTGATTTTAAATTAAATTTAAGGTAGTTGAGTTAACTACCTTAGGAAGTCAGTCGAGTGCCCCAGCAAAGTAGTTGATTGCTCTACTTGAATGTTATATGTTCTTTTAAAATTACACTTGGACATTCAACTCCGTTTTCAAGCATTCGACTACCACAATATAAAAAGTGCATATAATAGTTAGTTTATACATAAAGAGTTACAAAACTTTTCCAAAAGTTATTCTTTCACTTTTAAATTGTTAAGAAATATAACCACTTATTTTCAGAAGTTATGATCTTGTTAAACAATTATATTTGTTGAATGAAATAACACAAATGCATAATCATGTCAATTGATTAAAGATCACATTACTCGGAATTAGTTTCAATAAATTGAAATGTCAAGTTTAGACTCGAAACACTAAAATTCATAAGATTTCTTACATTTTCTCTTCCATTTCATTCTCAAAATAGAGTTAAATCCCTCATATATAATTTACTACAGAAAATAGATACTTTGATACTTGTCAAGAGCATTCAGTGGTTTGATATCGCAAGTACAATATGATTTTAATACAATTGGCTTCTTTGTGTCCTAAAAATATTCAATAAACCCTATTGCATATCATAATTAGTAGGGACAAAATAATTTTAAGGAAAGTAACATTATAGCAGTACACCTAGAGCCATTTTTTGCATTTGCTCGTGTTTATCGAGGAGATAAAAGTCTAAGGTGATTCAAAATATTTAAGCAAAGTCAAAACCATCTTTATATCTACTAAGGAGGTTAAGCACACCAAACCATTATTATTCAACAATCTTATGCTTATTTTTAGGCTATTATGAAGATGGATTCCTTAAGAGAAATGACTATTATCTTTCAAAAATTAGAAAGATTCTATGGAGGGAATTTCCTAAGGTGGCAACAAAAGATAGGATTCTCCTCACCACACTCAACATTGCATATATCCTTACTATTTCAAAGACAAAAGAGAAAAGGGATTAAATAAGTGAGGAAGTTCATCAAAGATAGAAATGGAAAAATGATGACTACACTTGTAGAGGTTGCAATTTGAACGATAAGTTTGATTTCCTATTTGATACATATATCACAATTACTAGTGTAAAAGAATTGTAGGACAAGTTTGATGCAAGATAAATGGCAGAAGATGCAACTAGCAAGAAGTTGTTAGTTACAAGATAGAATTTTTTTTTTGAAGTGAATAATTTTGTACCTGTCATAGAACAATTTGTTATGATTGGACTCATTTTTACTAAGTTCAAGTAATACAATATAGTTATGGATGAATGAATCATTATATCTTCTGTTATTTATAAACTCTCATCAACATAGAAAGATATCAAGCAAACCTTGAATCATTTAAAGGAAGATATCTTTGTTGAATACCTTGCAAGCTATCTTCAGATAGAGGAACAATATCGTAAAGAGGATGAGAAAGAGAATGAGACTAATATCTTAAAGGTTTATGTGGTTAAAGATGTTCATCCCAATAAGAAATCTACAAAGAAAAAGGAGCATTTCATCAAAGGTCAAAAATTCAAGAAGAAAAGTATATATTTCCATTATGAAAAACAAGGGCACTTTAAGAAAGATTGCTACATCTTTAAAAAAAAGAAAAAGAAAATAACATCTATGAGAACTAAGGACAACTTTGTTACTGTAATTTCTAATATCAATGTCATTCAAGACAAGGAAGCATGGTGGATTGAATTTTGGTGTTACAAAGAATGTGTGCACAAACAAAGCCTTGTTCAAGACTTTCTAAGAGAAAATGGAACGCAATATGCTCTACATGGGGAATTCTTTAGCAACTGAAATCAAAGAAAAGAGGACCATAGATTCACACTTCACTTATAGAAAAATATTAACTTTAAATAATGTTTATTATATTTTGCAAGACATAAAGGGGTGATGTATGCGATCCAAAAGTGATGAGACAATGTGGCAAAGTGTCAAGCGAGCTACCCTCTGTTTTGTAATCTTCTTTTTTTGACATGTGTATTCAAGAGAGAAACAAGCTTACAACTTTAAAGAATATGATCAACGTGAAGCCGTGGTAGATTATAATGAATAGTCTGTGAGAATGACTAGATGGCTTTGGGATTCCTCTAATTTAGGGATGTTAAATGAAGTTGTACTCGCTAATTTTGAAGTTCTTGAATTAGAATCTGATTACATTTTATAATACCAGAATCCATTTAAATACTCAAATATTTTGATATCTACTATTCGGACCTCATTAAATACTCGTTTATTAAGTCAAAGTTTGACTTTTAAATTTAGTTTTAAAATCAATTTTAATGCATATTATTAAAAAAATTAAATTAATAAATTTAAATTAATTCATAAAAATAAATTAATGTTAAAAATTATAATTAAAATACTCAATGAATTAATTTGTTTAAGTATTATACTAATAATAAATAAACAATAAACAAAAATGTATATGATATTATTTAAAAATTATTTAATCATAATCAGGTCGAGTAGTAAGTTACCTTAAGATCATTGCCTGAACCCGTGACATGTAGTAAAATTACTATCTAAACTTAATTATTAAATACCTTAACCCCACTTAGTCAGATCAGGTAATGCTCGTTACCCATTTATAGGATATTCATTTACATCCCTAGTTTCATTTGTTCTCTTTTGCTCTTACAACTAGAGCTGGCAATCTTGTAAGATAACGTGACATAAAATCGGTGGAAAAATTTGAAAATAAAGTGAAAGGGATTAATTAAATGTTGTTTAATCAATGAATAAACAAAATTAGTGTTTGACACATTTTTAGATTAAAAAAATTGAATTAAGTTGATTTAAGCAAAGATTAAAAAAGCTATCAACTATGCATATATGGTAGTTAACTATCGTTGAGTAGTAAAATTGTTACAAAAGTTTTGCACTTGAGTAGTTGGATGCCCTAAGAGGACAATCAATTACGCATAAAGGATAACAAATTACCAAAAAGGGTAATCAATTACCCATAAAGGCAATCAACTATTTATACAAAGTGCAATTTCAATTTTAAAATAAATCAAAGGGAGTCAAGTCAACTTCCTTAGGAAAATAGTGAGTGCCCTAGAAAGATAGCCAACTACTCAACTTAAATGTTATATGTGATTTTAAAATTACACTTTGGCATTATACTGCCACAATATAAAAGTGCATATAATAGTTAGTTTTTACATTCACTCTCTATATAAAGCCTTATAAAGAGTTATTTCGATCCTTAAATGATACTTATTATTATAGGCAAATTCATCTAATGCAAGGTGATCATTCTAAAAGCCTTGAAAATCAATAACACTAGCCATTAACATATCTTCTAAGGTCTGTATAGTCTGCTCAAATTGACCATCAGTCTGAGGATGGAAGGTTATACTAAAATTTAACCTGAAACCCATGGCTTCCTGAAACTGTTACCAAAATTGAGAGGTAAACGTAGAATCTCTATATGATACAATCCTTATTGGAACACCATGCTATTTGATTATCTCCCTAACATACAGCTCTGCAAGAATACTAAGGGAATATACAACTCTAATAGGCAGAAACGTGGCTGACCTGGTCAATCTATCAACAATTATCCAAACCGAATCATGATACCTTTGAGTCTTAAGGAGTCCCATAATGAAATCTATGATGACATACTTTCATTTCTATATCATAAAAGGTAAAGGTTTGAGTAACCCTATAGGTTTCTGATGCTCAACCTTCACTTGCTGACAAGTTAGACATCTCGACATATAATCTATTGTCTCTCTTCATATCTGCCCACCAATATACACCCTGCAGGTTCTGATACATTTTTATATTGTCTAGGTGCATGGTGTATTTTGAATTATAGGTCTCATCAAGTATCCATCTTCTAAAGGTATCACTGTGAAGAACACACACTCTATTTCAATATCTGAGGATTCCATCCTGACTGACCGTATACTCTAGTTTCAGCTCCTATTTTGTTTGATTAGCTAGCTCAATCAACACCGAATCTTCTCTCTAAGCCTTTCTAATCTGATCAGTAAGAGTCAACTCAATCTATAAGCTAGTCATAGGACAATCCCTAGAAGGTTCCACACTCGAGTTTAGCTCGGAGAACTTCTCTAATGGATTCCACTCTTGAACTATCATGTAAAGAGATTATGTTTATGCTCTTGCGGCTCAAAGCATCAACGACCACATTAACCTTATCCAGAAGGTAAGAGATCTCGTAGTCATAATCTTTGAGAAGTTCTATCCATTGTCTCTATCTCATATTAAGTTTCTTTTGAGAAAACAAGTATTTCAAACTCTTGTGGTCAATGAAGATTTGAAATTTCTCATCATATAAATTGTGACACCATATCTTTAATGCAAATGTCACAACAACCAACTCTAGATCATGGGTCGAGTAGATTCTCTCATGATCTTTCAGCTATTCTGATCCATATGCCACTACCTTATCATGCTGTATCAATACGCAACCTGAACTTTGAAAAAAAAAAGCATCACTATACACTATAGAACCTCTAAAGCTGCTCGGTATAGCTAGGATCAGTGTTATGGTTAATCTCTGCTAGAGTTTTTGAAAACTACACTCACATGCATCGTTTTGGCTCAAACTTAACATCCTTACGTGTGAGACATGTCAAATAAGCTGTGATTTTTGAAAACCTTTCCGTAAATCTCCTGTAATAACCCACTAATCCCAAAAAAGATTTGAATCTCAGTGACTATCTGTGGCCTTTCTCATCTTATTACAGCATTGACCGTGGATAGATCTACCGATACCCCATCTTAACTCACAACATGACCTAGAAAGGAAATCTACTCTAACTAGAACTCACACTTACTATACTTCGATGAATGCTATGAACGATGCAAGACAGTAGTGAAGTGCAAGAAAGTGATGGTGGTGAATAGTAGCCTAGCTTGGTGAAGATGATGCAGAAAGTGTTAAGGGTATGGACCTTAGTAGTGCTTGGATAGGAATGATAAAGATGATGAACAGTGCAGTGGCAGTAATGAAAGAACTAAATAATGTAGTAGTGGCTTTGTAAGAAATGTAAGAAGAAAGCAAGACAATGGGGATGGTGTTCAAGGATGAGGCGGTTTGCTTGGGTGTAATTTAGGAAGTAGAGATGTTTGACATAGTGTTAAGTTCGGAAACAAATGAGCGGGGCAGTAGCAACGACAGAGGCTCAAGAAGATGTTAGTAGCTTTAGATGCTAAAAAGCTCGACTGTTCAACTTGTAGAAATACAGTAATTTTTTTGTTTATTTTATAATAGTCAAGAGTTTAAGGCTTCTCGAATCTAAAAGATCTCCTCTTAAAAAAATAATTTTCTTTCCTTTGGTTTTTGATTTTCTTAAATTTTCTTTAATGTTTTAACTTTCCATAAATAAGAAAATGAAATAAAATCAATAAATAAGGATGACAAAGTCATGTCATATCCAAGTTCTATACTAATAAATAAAAGAAAAAATCCGAAAAAAAAATCAAGGATGAGAAAATAGAGTGCAAAACAACATCCATGTGAGTCATAAAGCTCTAGACTAAAAAATCAATGATGGTGGTAGAAACCTATGGAACTGATCTTGAAGTTTAGCAAAGTAACTCTTATATCCTAAACTTCATCGATCATGGCATTTTGATAGGTCTTAAAGTCGTTAATCCTAGAGTCCACGTGTATCCATAAATCTGAGATCATAGCACGTGCCTCGAAGGCATCAAGTCTAGAGCTGAGATACATGCAAAAGTTGATGAACATGCTTACAAGAGAATCTATGGCAATCCTCAGAGCAGTTGGCTGTGAAGAAGAGGATGCATCAACAAGCTTGATCTTAGTTGCAGTGTCCTGATGCTCATGCTCCGATGCCAGAGGTGGCATATTCATTTTAACCCAGTTGTCATCCAAATCCTCAAATATCCAATATTACGCAGAGTAGCGAGGTTGATGTTAGTCTTAGATTTCGAAAGATCTCTAGTCTCATATGAGCAGTCAATGACAATTTGTTCGAGTAAGAAGGTAAGAGGTTACGGGAACACGATCATCTCATCACTGCCATGAATAATCTGAACCCAATCTTCAATGATGAAATGGACTAGGATAAACTTCCCATTATCATACTCATAGAAGTGGTGAAGCCAAAATCGATTGAGTAGGTGAAGTTAAGAGTACTTGGTTCCAAATGGCTCTTAGTTCTAAGTTATGGTGACTAGTTTTGTAATTAGTGATTAAGAATACCAAAGGAACCTCTTCTTCCTCATCGGTGAGGCCTTTATTTCTAATGCCGAATATATTGGCAAAAAGGTCTTTAATGACTTTAATGCTTTTGTTCATGAGATGGGAAGAGATACCAATAACCCTACAGCGGTCACTTGGGTCTGTCATAAGTTTGACATTGGAAAAGAAGGCCCGAACTATGTTACAAGGGATAAGAGGGTTGATTTTGAGGAAGGATGTCCAACCAAAGGCTTTGAACTTGGGGGGCAAGGATCTAGGGTTAGTTAATGGAAATCAATAAGTTGGAACAACTTCGTAAGTCTATTTTTGATATAGAAATCGAAAGGCTCCGATTCAAACTATTTTCAAATCAAAAAGAAAAATTGTTGGAATTGAGAAAAATCTTTCGATCAAAAATGTATCATGCGGGAATTAATTGTTCATATGATTCTTTGATAGAAAGAAAAAAAGAGAGAAAAAAGGGGCATGTTGCTGCCATTTTTCAAATGATTAAATATCGCCGAAGTAATGTCTAAACCCAATGATTTAAGGTAAAGATGAAGGATCCTAGAATAAGGAAATACCCTTTTCAATTGTCTCAACAACTAGATCAAAATGAAGAATCGAAATAGATCCTAAACGAGACACAAAAAAGGGTTAGAGACCACTCAATAAAAGAATGCCTAAGGATTTTTTTGAGCATTTTGAGAGTTATTTGACTTGAGTTATGAGAGTACGAATGCTTTTTTCTTCTTTTTTCGGTATGGAAAGCCAATTTTCTTAAGAAAATTAAAGTTAATCTTCCTCCAATGACGGATTAGCATTGTATCAAAACTGTTGTCATAGTTTTTTCATGCATTAAGAGACTTGAAGTATTAAAAAAATGAAGTGGAAAATGTCGGTTTGGAAGATGATGGTTCTTTTCGTTTGAATGATAGTTTGGATGTGGAGGATGGTTTGGAAGCAGAGTGTTTAGTGCGATGAGGCATTATGATAGGTATGGAAGGTGAAACTGTAATTCGGAACTTTCACTAAACATATTATATGCGAAGGTTTAGAGAGATGTTGATGAAACTAAAAAATGATTTAGAAGCAACCAATAGCATGCAAAGGAAGAGTAAAACACAAACAATACAAGTATGGAAGAAATTTCGACAAAATAATAAAAATTCATGAAGTTTGAGTGAAAAGGAAAATAGGTAGTAAGCTGTGTTTGGTTGAAGTTGAAAATTTTAGTTTGATGAGATTTAAAGATGAAACAGAATGAAGAAATGAAATGAGGATGAAACACTATCAGTTTTGAAAGAAATTTGAGTGAAAATGATGAAGAAATGAGGATTTTGGGTAAATGGGATCGATATGGTGTTCTATGGAGGAATGAGAGAGTTTTTGAAGAAAGAATGGGGTTTTGTGTGAAATGAAAGTAAACAAGCATGAAGCATTCTTATGTTTGTCGTGCAAGGGGGATCAAACCCTTAACAAAGGGGTTTGATCCATACAACACAAAATGTTTTTGTGCTGCAAGGCCATCGATCCCTTTAAGAGGGGTGATCGATGCCAGGAACACAAAATTGTTCTGTGTTTTTGAGGAAAGTAAAGGGGATTGATCCCATGGGATCAATCTTTCATTACTAAAACTCATAATTTAGGCATTTTTATGAAGGGGGATCGATCCTATAACATGAGGCATTAATCCTTCAGTTCAGAATTGCCAATTTTTTTTTGAAAAAACAACTTAGAAAACATGGAAAAATGATTTTAATCTTTTCAAACTTTGGAAAAGTGTTATACACTAAAGAAATATGATTTTTGACTTGTAGAAGGTACAAACATGAGGGAAAAATCATTTGATCTTGAATATGGCAAACTTTGGAGGGTTTTTCATGAAAAATGCAATTTTGGTATCAACGAAAGTCATTTTGTGAGTCAGATGTATTTTGACTCATCCAAGAGGTTTTATATTACAAACAAGGCATTATACATATGATCACATAAATTTTAAGCAAAGATATCATTAAATCATTATTTATGTGAAAGATTATGCCATAACATCCAATATGCATACTACTCATTAAGGTTCACAAAACAACATTATCATTCTTTAACATACTAATTTTAAATGAAGCAAGCAATCACATTTTCAATTCATTTCTAACTTGCTCAAAATATATCCAATTCAATCAAGCACCAACTAATCATAAGATCACTTAACATACTCATGGTGTATTCATTAATCCAAGTTCACCTCTACGAGTACAAAATCTTTCGTTATCAAGAGGCTTAGTGAAAATATCAATTAATTGATGCAAAGTATCCACATATTGTTGAACTATATCATCTTTTTGCACATGATCTCTAATAAAATAATGTCTTACTTCAATTTGCTTAGTTTCTAGAGTGTTGAATGAGATTTTTGGTGAGATTAATAGCACTAGTGTTGTCACATTTTATGGGAATTTGACTCATGGCTATTCTAGTCTTCCATTTGTTGCTTAATCCACAATACTTGGGCACAATAACTACAGGAGGTAATACATTCTGCTTCGGTGGTAGATTGAGCTACACTATTTTGCTTTTGGAAAACCAAGAAATAAGTTTATTTTCTATGAATTTACAAGTACTAGATGTGCTTTTTCTATCTATTTTGCAACCACAGAAATCTGCATTCGAAGAAGCATGAAGAGTAAATGTTGAATCTCTAAGATGTCATAAACCTAAGTAAGGAGTGTTTCTAAGGTATCTAAAGATTCTCTTAGTGGCTAATAAATGTGATTTTCTCAGAGATGGCTGAAATCTAGCACATAAACATACATTAAACATTATATCGTGTCTACTTGCATTAAGACAAAGTAAAGAACAAATCATAGACCTATAAAGTTTAGTGTCAATACATTTACCTCCTTGCTCTTTGTCAAGCTTGAGTGAAGTGCTAATTGGAGTGGAGTGTGGCTAGGTCTCATCCATTTTAAACCTCTTGAGCTAGTCCTTTGTGTACTTTACTTGATTGATAAAGATGCCATCTTTTGTTTGTTTTACTTAAAGCCCCAAGAAGTATGTGAGCTCACCTATCATTCTTATTTCAAATTCACCTTGCATAAGTTTAGAGAATTTCTTACACAAAGACTCGTTAGTAGACCCAAGATAATATCATTAACATAAATTTAGACTACTAATAGATCACTAATCTTAGACTAAATGAATAAATTTGTATCTACTTTTTCTCTAGAAAATTTTTTTTTCTATCAAGAATTTAGAGATTCTCTTATACAAAACTCTAAGAGGTTGTTTCAAACCATAAAAAGCTTTTGAAACTTTGTAAACATGATTTGAAAATTTTAGATTTTTAAAATCAAGAGGTTGTTCCACATACACTTCCTCATTAATAAAACCATTCAAAAAGGCATTTTTGACATCTATTTGATAAAGTTTAAAATTCTTATAACAAGCAAATGCAAGCAACATCTTAATAACTTTTATTTTAGCTATTGCAGCATATGTCTTATTATAGTCTATGCCTTTCTCCTGTCTATAACCTTGTGAAATTAGTCTAGCTTTATTTCTGACTATGACACTATTTTCATCCATTTTATTTTTGAATATCCATTTAGTGCTAATGATTAGACGATCACCAGGTTTAGACACCAACTTCCATACTTTGCTTCTTTTAAATTAATTTAGTTCTTATTGTATAGCCACAATCCAATTTTTATCTTTTAGAGCCTCATTGACATTCTTACATTCAAGTTAAGATACAAAGGCAATATATTGACATAAATTTCTCAAGGAAGACCTAGTTCTAACTGTAAGAGTTGGATCTCCAACAATTTCGTAATTTTTAACATAACTATTTTCTCTTGGTTATCATGGTTCTCTCTTAATATCAAGTTGACCTAAGGATTCTTCTAGTTTTTCTATATTATCAACTTCTAATTGATCACTATCTTTCTTTTCTTACGATGGTTCAATAATATTTTTTGCAAATGTTTCTACACTTTCATCATCAAGACTATTCTTTTGAGGAGGTGTATTAGACTCATCAAATATCACATGAATGGATTCTTCTACCAAAAGTGTTCTTTTATTAAAAACTCTATATGCCTTAGAAGTCAAATAATATCCTAAGAAAATGCCTTCATCACTTTTAGTATCAAATTTTCCTAAGTTGTCTTTTTCATTATTCAAAACAAAGCATTTACATCCAAAGGGGCAAAAATAGCTAATGTTTGGTTTCTTTCCTTTGTAAAGCTCATAGGGAGTGTAATGCCCATAACTACCCATGTATTTGTTTTATGAAGATATAATGTACATGTATGTTGTTACAAAAATAGCTTGAGAAACTATGATGTATGTATATGTATTTTTACGTGTGTATAAGTAATAAAAGGGAATGTAAGGACTTTGGAAATTTAATGAAACCTCCATGATTCTAAGTTGTGTGCACAAGTTTCATTAACTATGAACTATGTGGAATGGATGCCATTGTATATTAATTGTGCACAGATTATAAATTAAGGTGTGCAGCAAATGTGGATGAATGTATAGATAAAAATCTGCAGAAAATTACAGATTATGAGGGTGCAAGGGATGAGAAATTGATCACCCCTCATGAAATGCCCAAAAATTGTCGAATGGAACTAGGCAGATCGATCTCATGGGAAGACAGATTGATTTCCTTAACTCTCTATCTCAGACAGATCGATCTTGAGCCCTCGATAGATCGATCTCCTTAAGGTTCTGTAAAGAGCAGATCGATCTCCTATAAGAGGAAGATCGATATCCAAGAAGGAAATTGCTAGCAAACAGATCGATCTCATCATGGAATAAGATCAATCTTGTAGTAGTTGCGTTTGGTAAAAAGGACTATCAAACCATGCAGATATCGATCTCCACAAGGACCAGATAGATCTCATGCCTCTACATCTATAAAAAGGCACGAGATTTGGACTCAAAATCAGATTTCCCTCCCACCAAACCCGCACCTGCCATTTTCTCTCAAGAAATCAAGCTTTCTCACTCTAAAAATCACTGCATTCCAGCCAGTTTTGGAAGAAGCTCAAGAAGGAAAAGTTGCTCCTTGAAGCAAGGAGAACAACATACCCCAAAATCACACATTGGTGTGACCAAGAGAAGAAATTTTGGCTACCACAAGTTTCGCTAAGTAAAGAGGTAAGCTCTTCAACCTTCAAGCTTTTAATATGGGTTTCTAGACATTTGTGAGTTGAATAATATGTGAAATATTAATAGGAATGATGAATGTAGTGATGGGTGAGTAATATTAAGAGAGATTTATAAAGAGAAAATCCATGAAAAACTTAAGAGAAGACAATGTGTATGTTTAGTAGAGGGAAAGAAAAATAACTTAATGATTTACACGTGTAGATTAAGATACGTGGAACATGATTAACCTGGATTGCGAACGGAGCAAACAAGATGAAGGAAATACGAGCACGATTCGAGGTAAGGGACTGTATGTTAGCGATAGAGATATTCGTACGTATTTTTACTGCGATTTTGATAGTTATGACGCTAGAAATATTATGCTTAGCTATTGAACCATATGTGAACGGAAATATATTATGGTATAATTGTGAAAATGGGATGTGGGAAGGAAAACAGTCTGACATGCATGTTTTTAATGCTTTTGCATCTATACGATATTTTGATGATTTCTCAACTATGTGTTAGTTTTAAGATTGAGAAATGATGATGGATAGGCTGGATAATTTTATATGTTTAGCATGGGACGACATGTTACGTAGATGAACATATTTTGAGTTTTCAAAAGAGAAAATAGCCATCTATCGGATTTGAGATGTGATTTGGTGTTGAATGATTTTGACTATGCTATAGTTTCACTCGCATACGTCTGCAAGTTTTGATAAACCATGCTGGAGCGTGACTCGCACGTGGTTTTATAATGATGATGTGCTGGAGTTTTAGCTCGCACATGTTTCTATGTTTTGACATGTTGTGCTGGAGTTCATCTCGCACGATGAATTTGAGAAAGGTGTTGGAGCATTACTCGCACTAGTTTTGCTGAGTTTAAGATGATACAGTGCTAGAAGCTGTAGCTTGTACTGAGAGATACCGCACTGGAGACTTGCGATGACTGTGTGTCACGTTAATTTTCTCGCTTGGCATATGAGACATGGTTTAGGATGATGAGTCCATTGGAATTGGTAGATGGACTGGGTCCACTGTCGTACGTTGAACTGTGTGGTTGTCCGTTAGTATACTATATACCGTGCTGGGTGCACGTGAGTACGAGTATCGCGTAGATGACATATGACGTACCTTATACTGTGAGTATATATGATATGGTGAGGGAGATGATGTTGATTGAGATGAGCCGAAAGGTAGGACTGACCCATCCCCCTTCAGGCGAAGTGATGTCTTGTGCACACCTAATCAGTGAGTTCTGAGATCACTGACTATGGTCATATGTCGTGGATATTAGATTGTCGAGAATTTCATGTCTGTCTTAGAGATAAGACAAATTAGGAAACTCAGAAAAGAAATGATTTGAGAAAAGCAAAGAGGTTTAATGATTTGATAAATCTCTTGATTTGAATGCTTGTATTGTGATAGCACTGTTTATGACATGTTTTCAAATGGGAATATCTTATACTTGTTTTCCTGAAGATGCTTATGCGAGAAGTAATGTTTAATTGCATTTTTAATAATATTTCTATTTACATTAAAATATGATTTTGTTTATGCATGCATGGGGTATGTAGATAATACAATATGTACATGTTAGCATCTTTTTCCTTACTGAGCGGTGGTTTGCTCATCCCACTACTTTTTCCCTCCAGATACTGAGAAGTAAGACAGTGCGGTGGTCTCGAGATCCTTTTTGTATTGGACAGCTCCCACCAGTTGTAAAGGTATAAAAATTTGTATACACACGAGCATTTTGTATCTATTATAATGTATCATACAGTTATGAATTGAAGTTGTAAACAGTTGTATGGGGATGTTATGTAAAGATACTATATTATACAATTGATTTTGTATATCTACTCACACACATGGGAGTGTGATTTAAAGCTTTTAAATTTTGTCGCTATAATTGCATGAAACTTAGTAAATACATTGACTCACAGCCCAACCGTAAGTAGCGTATCTATGGATGAAGGGCACCCAGAAGCGGGGTGGGACAGATTTGGTATCATAGCCTGATTAGTCTGATGTGTGTCAATGTTTAGGACTAAGAAAACATACATCCTCAAGTTACTGTGCGATATTTAGATACAAATGTGTATATGAAGCTGATAATGATCTAAGAGTTTATTATAAATGCAGGGAGTTATCAGGCTTTTGAGTTATGCCTGAGAGACACCGCAAGAAGGGAGAGATCTCGAGAGCTCAAGGGCGGAATAACAGGACTGAGAGGCATAGTAGATCATCCTCTAGTCATGAGCCTCAGGAACAGATAGAGGCTTTCGACCCTCGAGTAGCCCGATTAGAGAAAGATATGCGCACGATAATGACCATGATAGGTCAGATTATGGCTAAGTTTGAGGGTACACCTGGTACAGTAGGACAGGCTACACCGGATCCCCCTGCAACTGCACCTGAACTTGAGGATGTTGCACATGTACAACCTGAGCCGGTTGGGCCAAGAGATCCCTATATTCGACAGTACCTCCTCTAGTAACCCCACAACAGTATAAGGATGATGATTTGGGGTATGGATATGATTGTGATATGGAGAGGCTGAGGTGTTTCATGGATTTCAAGTGTCTTTCTTTTAGCGGGGTAAAGGATCCAGTAGTGGCTGAGGACTGGATCAGTCAGATGGAGAAGCTGTTTGACTTTTGTAGATGTTCGGCTACGAAAAGAGTAGCAGTTGCGACCTTTGTACTAAGAGGTGAGGCAGAGCACTGGTTAAAGTCCACCAGGCCTATATTGAGAGCTCAGGATATGGTAATTACATGGGATATGTTTTTGGGTGCTTTCAGACAGTAATACATCTCAGATACCGCTCGACGTAGGTTACAGATGGAATTCTTAAATTTGATTCAAGGGAATAGAACTATTGATGAGTACGAGTCACGATTCACTTCATTGGGCCGGTATGATCTAGACTCCATAAGGAGTGAAGCTATTAGGGTCCGTAGATTTGTTGATGGATTGAGGCCTTCGATTCGAGCTAAGTTGGCCCTGTTCTATGTTGCTACATAAAGAGAGGCTGTGTGATGGGCCCAGTTGTGTGAGCAGGACTATAACCTGTAAATTTTAGAGTTCAATTGGGGTATGGACAAGGGTCCGAGAAAACTGAGAGATGGTAAGAGTGCCAGATTTGGATAGAAACCTATGAGTAAGCGTTAGAGAGAGGTAGATGAGTCACAGAAGAAGGCTGCTAGACCTTTTATGCACCTGACTAAGGCACCAGTTAGAGGTATAGTGATTGGTGGACCCCGATCGACTACTGAGTAGTGTAAAGTATGTGGTTGATATCATGGTGGTATGCCCTATCACCTTCAGGGTACACGATGCTTCAGATGTGGTAGGTTTAGGCACTATGCAAAAGATTGTCCAGAGGTAGTTAAGGTAGTCCCACAGAGGGGTAAGGAGCTAGAGAAAGTTCCTACAGTTACACCTCCTGCGAGGAAGAGAGCCACAGCTGAAGAAAAAAGGAAGCAAGTTGTGGGTCAAGGCAGGTATATGTGATAGACCAGGCATTAACAGACACCTATTCTAAGGTGATAAAAGGTTTTATTGCTTATGTGGTGGATTTAGACAAAACACATCCGGCTATGGATGACATCTCAGTGGTTAGAGAATTCCCTGATGTCTTTCCAGATGACCTACCGAGATTGCCACGGGATAGAGAATAGAATTTGGTATAGATTTGACACTTGAAACCGAGCCAATATCCAAGTCATCATTTAGGATGGCTCTAGTTGAGCTAGAAGAATTAAGAAAGCAGTTACAAGATATGCTAGATAATGGGTTTATAAAATCAAGCGTCTCACCATGGGGAGCTCTGGTATTGTTTGTGAAGAAGAGAGATGGGAGCCTTAGGTTGTGTATTGATTACCGGATGTTGAACAAGGCTACCATCAAGAATAAATACCCCTTGCCGCGCATCGATGATCTATTGGATCAGCTTCGGGGAGCACGGATCTTTTCCAAGATAGATATGAGGTTTGGGTATCATCAATGGAAGATTCAAAAGGAGGATGTGCCCAAAACAGCTTTTCGACCCGCTATGGCCATTACGAATTCCTGGTTATGCCTTTTGGGTTAACGAATGCGCCAGCAACTTTTATGGCTCTAATAAATGAGATATTCAAATACCTAGACTAGTTCGTGATCGTTTTCATTGATGATATATTGGTGTATTCAAGGTCCAGGGAAGATCATGAGCAGCACCTAAGGATTGTTTTGTAAACCCTTCGAGAGAGAAAGTTGTATGCCAAACTTGGTAAATGTGACTTTTGGCTAGAGTAGATTTTTTTTCTTGGTCATGTTATATCGAAGGATGGGGTGTCAGTGGATCTATCTAAGATTGAGGCTATTATTCAGTGAAAACAGCTCAGGACAGTCACAGAAATCAGAAGCTTCTGAGTTTGGTTGGTTACTATAGGAGATTTGTAGAGGGTTTTTTTAGACTGGCTACTCCGTTGACATGACTTATGAGGAAGAATGTGGAGTTTACGTGGAATGAAGCGTGTGAGAGGATTTTTCAAGAACTTAAGCGCAGATTAACCACCGCACCAGTTCTTATCATCCCCAACAGCTCAGGGAACTATTTTGTTTACACAGATGCTTCACATCAAGGGTTAGGTTGTGTTTTGATGCAAAACGGAACGGTAGTCGCTTATGGATCTAGACAGCTGAAAGATCATGAGAAGAACTACCCCACTCACGATTTGGAGTTGGCGGTCATAGTATTTTCATTAAAGATATGAAGCCACTACTTGTATGATGAGAGATTTTAGATCTTTACGGATCACAAGAGTCTTAAGTATATGTTCTCACAAAAGGAGTTAAACATGAGACAGAGAAGGTGGTTAGAACTCCTCAAGGACTATGACTGTGAAATTTTGTACCACCCGAGGAAGACGAATGTGGTTGTCGATGCATTGAGTAGAAAGGGTCTCGGGTGGTATCACATATGATGGTTAGGTAACACGAGTTGTTGGAATAATTCACGAATCTTAGTTTAGATATGACCCTACCTGAGATTGGCAGTTATGGGATTATTGCTAGCTTGAGATTAGAACTGGAGTTGATTGAGAGAATCCAGCAAGCTCAGCAAATTGATCAGTGGTGTGTTGATGTGATTAACCAAATCCAAAAGGGAAAGGGTACGAAATTTGTATTGAGTTTAGATGGAATACTAAGGTTCAAGAATAGAATATGTGTTCCTAAAGATATAGAGCTGAGAAAGTTAATCTTATCAGAGGCTCACTTATCGAGATATACAGTACACCCGGGGAGTACTAAAATGTATCAGAATCTCCGAAAGGTATATTGGTGGTCTGCAATGAAGAGAGACATAGTTGAGTATGTCGCTAGATGTCTCATCTGTCAACAGGCAAAGGTTGAGCATCAGAAACCAAGAGGATTATTGTACCCTCTACCGATACCAACATAGAAGTGGGAGCACGTCACCATGAACTTTGTGATGGGATTACCGAGAACCCGTAAGAACCATGATGCTATATGGGTGATAGTAGATCGGTTAACGAAATCGACACACTTTTTAGCCGTGAGATCTACAGACACTTTGAGTGCTTTGGCGGACTTGTATGTACGGGAGATAGTGAGATTGCATGGAGTCCCAGTGAGTGTTGTTTCTGATAGGGATGCCCGCTTCACTTTCCACTTTTGGAGATATTTTCAGGAAGCGATGGGGACCCAATTGAGCTTTAGCACCACTTTTCATCCTTAGACAGATGGTCAGTCAGAGAAGACTATACAAACTCCTGGAGGATATGTTGAGAGCGTGTATGCTGGAGTTTAAAGGCTCATGGAACGATCACTTGCCATTGATTGAGTTCGCCTACAATAATAGTTATCACTCAAGTATTGGTATGGCCCCTTATAAGGCACTATATGGTCGTAGATGTCGATCACCCATTAGTTGGGAAGAAGTTGGTGACAGACAGTTGCTTGCTCCCAATTTGGTTAGACAAGCCTCCAAGGATGTTCAAATAATATGTGAGAGGCTGCGAACAGCTCAAAATCGATAAAAGAGCTATGCTGACAGGAGACGGAGACCACTTGAGTTTGATGTGGGTGAGTCTATATTTTTTAGAGTATCTCCTTATAAGAGAATAACGAGGTTCGAGAAGAAAGAAAAATTAAGTCCTCGTTACATTGGTCCTTTCGAGATTTTGGATAGAGTGGGAGATAGAGCATATAGGCTAGCCTTACCACCTGAGCTAACAGGAGTTCACAATGTCTTCCATGTTTCTATGCTTCGAAAATACTACCTGGATCCAACACATGTAATTAGCTTTGAGCCGTTGGAGCTCAAGGAGGATATGTCGTATGTGGAGAAATCGATCCGATTATTAGACAGAAAAGAGAAGGTGTTGCAAAACAAGTCGATTTCATTGGTTAAAGTCCTATGGCAGCATCATACATCGGAGGAAGCCACATGGGAGTTAGAGGATCTAATGAAGGAGAAATATCCTCAACTTTTTGAGGAATAGACTTGGATCAATTTGGAGGACCAAATTTTCTAAGGAGGGGAGAAATGTAATACCCGTAACTTCCCATGTATTTGTTTTATGAAGATATAATGTACACTTACATTGTTACAAAAATAGCTTGAGAAGCTATGATGTATATATATATATGTATTTTTACATGTGTATAAGTAATAAAAAGGAATGTAAGGATTTTGGAAATTTAATGAAACCTCCATAAATCTAAGTTGTGTGCACAAGTTTCATTAACTATGAACTATATGGAATGGATGCCATTGTATATTAATTGTGCACGGATTGTAAATTGAGATGTGTAACAAATGTGGATGAGTGTATAGGTAAAAATCTGCAGAAAATTGCAGATTATAAAGGTGCAGGGGATGAGAGATCGATCTCATATGAAGGAGAGATCGATCACCCCTCATGAAATGCCCAGAAATTGTCGAATGGAACTAGGCAGATCGATCTCATGGGAAGACAAATCGATCTCCTTAACCCTCTGTCTGAGACAGATCGATCTTAAACTCTCGACAGATCGATCTCCGTAAGGTTCTGTAAAGAGCAGATTGATCTCCTACAAGAGGAAGATCGATCTCCAAGAAGGAAATTGCTTGCAAACAGATCAATCTCATCATGGAAGAAGATTGATCTGGTAGTAGTTGCGTTTGATAAAAAGGACTATCAAACCATGCAGAGATCGATCTCCATAAGGACTAGATCAATCTCATGGCTCTGAGTCTATAAAAAGGGCATGGGATTAGGATTGAAAATTAGATTCCCCTCCGACCAAACCCGCACCTGCCATTTTCTCTCAAGAAATCAAGCTTTCTCACTCTAAAAATCACTACATTCCAACCAATTTTGGAAGAAGTTCAAGAAGGAAAAGTTGTTCCTTAAAGCAAGGAGAACAACATACTCAAAAATCACACATTGGTGTGACCAAGAGAAAGAGTTTTGACTACCACAAGTTTGGCTAAGTAAAGGGTAAGCTTTTCAACCTTCAAACTTTTAATATGAGTTTCTAGACATTTGTGAGTTGAATAATATGTGAAATATTAATAGGAATGATGAATGTAGTGATGGGTGAGTAATATTAAGAGAGATTTATAAAGAGGAAATCCGTGGAAAACTTAAGAGAAGATAATGTGTATGTTTAGTAGAGGGAAAGAAAAATAACTTAATGATTTACACGTGTAGATTAAGATACGTGGAACACGATTAACTCGAATTGCGAACGGAGCAATGAAACGAAGGAAATACGAGCGCGATTTGAGGCAAGGGACTGTATGTTAGCGATAGAGATATTCGTACGTATTTTTACTACGATTTTGATAGTTATGACGCTACAAATAATATGCTTAGCTATTGAACCATATGTGAATGGAAATGTATTATGGTATAATTGTGAAAATGGGATGTGGGAAGGAAAACAGCCTGACATGCATGTTTTTAATGCTTTTGCATCTATACGATGTTTTGATGATTTCTCAACTATGTGTTAGTTTTGAGATTGAGAAATGATGATGGATAGGTTGGCTAATTTTATATGTTTAGCATGGGACGACATGCTACGTAGATGAACATGTTTTGAGTTTTCAAAAGAGAAAATAGCCATCTATCGGATTTGAGATGTGATTTGGTGTTGAATGATTTTGACTATGCTGTAGTTTCACTCGCATACGTCTGCATGTTTTGATAAACCGTGCTGGAGCGTGACTTGCACGTGGTTTTATAATGATGATGTGCTGGAGTTTTAGCTCGCACATGTTTCTATATTTTGACATGCCGTGCTGGAGTTCATCTCGCACGATGGATTTGAGAAAGGTGTTGGAGCATTGCTTGCACTAGTTTTGCTGAGTTTGAGATGATACAGTGCTAGAAGCTATAGCTCATATTGAGAGATACCGCGCTGGAGCCTTGCGATGACTGTGTGTCACGTTAATTTCCTCGCCTGGTATATGAGACATGGTTTAAGATGATGAGTTCATTGGAATTGGTAGATGGACTGGGCCCACGGTCGTAGGTTGAACTGTGTGGTTGTCCGTTGGTATACTATGTACCATACTGGGTGCACGTGAGTATGAGTATCGCGTAGATGACACATGACGTACCTTGTACCGTGAGTATATATGATATGGTAAAGGAGATGATATTGATTGAGATGAGCCAGAGGGTATGACTGACCCATCCCCCTTCAGGCGAAGTGATGTCTTGTGCACACCTGATCAGTGAGGCCTGAGATCACTGACTATGGCCATATATCGTGGATATTAGATTGTCTGTCTCAGAGATAAGAGAAATTGAGAAACTCAGAAAAGAAATGATTTGAGAAAAGTAAAGAGGTTTTATGATTGATAAATCTCTTGATTTGAATGCTTGTGCTGTGATAGCACTGTTTATGACATGTTTTCAAATGAGAATATCTTATACTTGTTTTCTTGAAAATGCTTATGTGAGAAGTTATGTTTAAATGCATTTTTAGTAATATTTCCATTTACATTGAAACATGGTTTTGTTTATGCATGCATGAGGTATGTTGATAGTACAATATCTACCTGTTAGCATCCTTTTCCTTACTGAGCTGTGGTTTGCTCATCCCACTACTTTTCCCCCTCCAGATACTGAGAAGTAGGACAGTGCGGTGGTCTTGAGATTCTTTTTGTATTGGACAGCTCCCACCAGTTGCAAAGGTATAAAAATTTGTATACACACGAGTATTTTTTATCATTATAATGTATCACACAGTTATGAATTGAAGTTGTAAACAGTTGTATGTGGATGTTATGTAAAGATACTATATTATACAATTGATTTTGTATATCTACTCACACACATGGGAGTGTGATTTAAAGCTTTTAATTTTTTTGCTATAATTGCATGGAACTTAGTAAATACATTGACTCACAGCCCAACTGTAAGTAGTGTACGTATGGATGAAGGGCATCCGGCAGCGGGGTGTGACAGGGAGTTTTCTTTAAGATTGACCTAGTCATTACTCTATTTGTGACGTAACATGAAGTATTGATGGTTTTGGCCTAAAAAATTTTTGGCAATTATTTTCACAAAGTATGGTCTTAGCCATTTCCTCTAAGATTCTATTTCTTTTTTCAACTACCCCATTTTGTTGAAATGTTCTAAGAGCAAAAAAATTGTGGCTAATTCCATTAACATTGTAATACATATCAAAACCAAGGTTTTTCAAATTCTTTTCCATGATCACTCCTAATGCTATTTATGGTGTACCCCTTTTCATTTTTAACAATTTTTGAAAATGTGATGAATTTGTCTAAGGCTTCATTCTTAACCCTAAAGAACAACACCCATGTGAACCAAGTATAATCGTCAACAATCATAAATCTATAATGTTTTTTTTCCTAGGCTTATAGTCCTAGTGAGTCAAAAAAGATCTAACTGAAGAAGTTAGAGAGGTTTATTAGTGGATACACAGTTTTTAGACTTAAATGTAACTTTCTTATGTTTACCTCTCACACTTGCATCTCAAACTTGATCATTTTCAAATTGAATCTTAGGAAGATCTACAACAAGCTTTGTTTTTGCCAACTTAGACATAACTTGCTAATATCCTATGCCATAACCAAGGTTTATTTACTTTAGTAGCCATAAGACATACATTTTGATTACTTAGTTCATCTGAATACACAATATAAATATTTTTTTGCCTATACCCTATGAAAATAATTTTGTTAGATTTAACATTTACAACATGGCAACTCATAGAATCAAAAACCACTTTAAAACCTTTATCACATAATTGACTAATGTTAAGTAAGTTATGCTTTAATCTTCAACAAGCAATACATTATTAATACTAGGGGAGGAATTACCATGAGAGCCAATTCCTTCAATTTGGCCTTTGGAATTGCCCCCAAATGTGACTTCTCTACCACTTTAGGCTTCAAGGTTTTGAATTAGTTTTTTTCACCGGTCATATGTCTTGAGCATCCACTATTAAAGTACCATACCTGCGTTGACTTTACCTTGTAGTAATATTCATCTTTCTATAAACATTTAAATCAAATTTTTGTCTTAGGTACCCAAACTTTCTTGGGTCTTTGAAAGTTAGTAGAACAATTTTTGATCCCATAGCAATCCATTTCAATTTCAATTCTATGTCATTGGAATTCACAACTTGTTTTGGGATCGACATTTTCCTAGTTACTTTTCCTCTAAATGTGGTTTTCCTAGAAGTGCATGCTTGTTAGGTGTGGCCTAATTTATTGCATAGAAAAACAAACAAGTGACCTATCATGCACATACGTCTTACTTACAAGAAAATTCTTAAGATGAGTTTCCTTATTACATGCATTGTAACCTAACCCATCTTTGTCAAAAAATGTCTTTTGGTCTTTAACATGTGGTTCAACTTTTTTTGACCCATATAAAATCTTGAAAATAAATTATGCAAATTTGTATTCATTTTATTTAACTACAAATTTCTAAATTTGCATCATCCAATTTCTTTTGATATTCAAGCTTAGCATTCAAAAGAATTTCACTTTCCTTTTTCAAATTGGATATCATTTTCTTATATTTCATATTCATGCATTCAAATTTCATAGAAATTTCATCAAAAGCATCTTGCAACTTATCGAAAGAATAATCATTAGAATCAAGAGAGTTGGATTTTACCTTTTCCTCACCAATGGTCATAAAGCAAAGATTGAAAACTTCATCTTCAATGTTCTCCTCATTAGAACTATCACTATCACTCCATGTAGCCACTATTGCCTTCTTGTTTAGCTTCCTATCATGTTGTTTCCGAAGCAAAGGACAATCAAATATAATGTGACTCGGTTTCTTATACTCATAGCATATAATGGGTTTTTTTTTTCTTTCCTACTTGTTTTACCTCTATTAGACTCTATTCTTTGAGGTCTCTTAAAGTTTTCACTAGACTTTGTTCTCATGAATTTATTAAATCTTTTGGCAAACATAGCTATATCTAAATCCTCATCCTTTCCACTTTTTTCTTTAATGTCCTCATGATTAGATGACTTAAGTGCCACCCCTACTTTTTTGTGGTTCTTGATTTCTTTTTACCTTCATCTCATATACGAGGAGTGAGCCTGTGATCTCATTAACAGAAAGTATATAAGGATCTTTAGATTCCTCTATAATGGTCATTTTAGCTTCCTAAGATTTTAGTAAGCTATTAACGATTTTCTTGACCATTTCAACATTTGAATATGTTTTTCTTAAAGACTTGAGTCCATTTATGATCTCGGTAAATCTAATGAACATCTCACTAATGAACTCATCCTGTTCCATCCTAAAAAGTTCATAATCATAAGTATACTATCAAACTTTAGTTTCTTTTACTTGTGTTGTCCTTTCATGAGTAATTGCAAGTTTATCACACACTTCGCATTTTCACATACGGACACTTTCACTCTATTGTACTCATTAAGGCCCAATGCACAAAATAAAGTATGCATGACCTTGGCATTCAGTTGAGTCATCTTAAAGTCATTATGTCCCTCTCATCTTCCTCCTTGGGACCATCTTCGTCATCTACTTTCTTAGTTGGAACCAATGGTCCTTTAACTATAATTCTCCACTTCATAATCATTACTTGTATAAATAACATCATTCTAGTCCTCCAACATGAGTTATTCTCTCCATTGAAGAATGAAGTCTTAACCGTAGAGTGCCCCTCTCGTACCAAACTTGTTACTATACTTGTTTGAGCCATTAGGATCGTTTAACATTTAGGATTTTACTCTTTATCTAATTAAGAGCCCAAGCTCTTATACTATTGTTGGCTCTAACCAAGAGGGGATTAATTGATTTTTGACTAAATTTTCTATCTTAAGAGTTTTCTAACCAATTCACACAATTCAAATATGAAATTGAAGTACTAGAATGTAAAGAGAGTAGGGATAAGAGAAAATAAACACAAAGTTTATAAAGGTTCAGCCAATCTTGTTTCTACGTTCTATCTTCTTGACCTTTTCGCCAAGGAGCTGATTCCACTACTTATTAATATCTTACACTTCTTTTCGAGGTTTAGGAAGAAACCCTTTACACTTCCTTTTTCAAGGCTTTGGAAGAAACCTCTTAACCCCACGTACTAGTGGTTACCCAACTCTCGCAAGTTTGCCTCATAAGGACTACATTCCCCTTAATTACAAAAATAAGAATTTAGTATTCGAGTTTGAGCAAACAAAATGATCTTTACAAGGTAGATGTTCACAATAAATGAATAACACAAAGAGATTGATGGAAAGATAAAAGAATTGAGCTCAAGTAAGTTGTTTCTTAACTTTAAGATGATTTCAGATGTTTCTCATGGCTTCAAGTTCTTAAATACAGGTATTTATATGCTCATGAAAGTTGGTGAAGCACTTAATGTTTTTCCTTCCATTAAAGCCTCAAAATATAGCCATTGGAAGCTTTCTAGAAACTAGAGGATCGATCCTTTAAGTAAGGGGATCGAACCTTGCCTTTTGAAACCTGTGAAAAATGAGCCAAATAAAGTAGGAGATCAATGCGACGGTGAGGTGAATGATAAAATAATATTAAAGATATTATACTAAAATTAAAAAAATAAGTAAAAAGAGGCAACATTGTAAATGCGGTGTGGTGAGAAATATTAGCGCACCGCATTGAGGTTGCATTTGTTCCCAAACTCGGCCTAAAACTAGTCTTTTTTATTGCTGCTTATTGATGATGAAAATTAAGAGATAATGTCTAATTACATTTTCATATATCTATGTTCAAAACAGTCATTGCTATAAAAATATAATATTTGTTCAATTAATGTTATTGTTATTAAAGTTATTTAAGGACATATGGTTAACAAAATTTGATTTTTACGGATTGTTTTGCATTTTTTTTATGCTTGTTACAATCTGTGTAGTGAAATTATTCATTTGTTAATTATGTAACAAAAAAAAAGACCATGCTTTTAAATCAAAAAAGCATAGTCTAATTAATAGATTAAGAGATTATAGTTTTCCCTAACCCGTAGTGTAATATCATAGATCATAATAAGATTATAATTGTATTCTAATATCATAAATTATTCTATGAGTATAACCGTAGTCTAATATCATAGATTATACCACGAGCATAACCGTAGCATAATATCATATATATTATACCATGAGCATAATCATAATTTAATAAATAATTAGACTGCATAGTCTATGATATCTTAAAAACGAAATAAATTATGATTAGAAAACCGTAGTCTTCATCTTAGACTACATTTCTTAAATGTAATCTTTGAACTTTTTCTAGAAATGTTCTAACTAAGTTAAAATATAAATGTATAATATTCATGCATGTCATTGGATTTTACATTTTCTTAATAAAAGATTAACAAGTGTTTTTTGATATTTCATTATAACTTTTAAGGTAATAAATTTGTGTTAAAATATAATGCAATAACAAGTTTGAATAATATTCAAAGTAAATTATATTTTTCATCGATAAATTTTAATAAGTTTTGGTGTAACTAGTCTAATTACTAATAAAATGTTAATAAGATTGAACTCTACTCAACGCGACCTTCTGAATTCAACGATATATAAACAACAACTCTATATTTTTGAGGTGTCCATTGGGATTTTGTTTCTAATCTACCAAGCTCTCTCTTGCAGTCGCAAACTGTTGGTGCAGAACTATGCATGCCTTTAAAGAACACAAGATTGATGTAAGAATTTCTTTAAGTGGCCAGTTTAAAGCACGCAATTTTTTCTCCTTCAAGCTACGTAATTATTACAAGAATGGTTAAATGCTAGGGTAATCAATGGGAAGTGAAATCATTTAATACTTGTTCTATAAAGCATTGAAGTAAGAACTGCTTTTGAGAAGTACGTAGGCAGAGATCAACACTTCTTAAATTTCAAGTGTGTTGATTGACTTATTTTCAGCTAAATCAGGAACAAAAATCATAATCCTAAAACAGAGATCAACAGCTCTTAAATTCCAAATTTGTTAATTGATCTATTTTTAATTTATTCAAAGAGAAAAATCACAATCCCATGGTAGTCCAGAGAAGGTTTTGAGAACTACGTGAGAGACAGTAACTTCTAAATTTCAAGTATGTTAATTGACCTATTTTCAATTAATCACGAGGAAAAATCGCAATCCCTAAATAGATTGAAGCAATTTTTGAAAACTACATAGAGATCAATAGATTATAAATTCAAAGTCTATTTTAGATAAATCAAGGAAAAAAAATCTCAATCCAAGACAAACTTAAGCAGTTTTTGAAAACTACGTAGATAGAGTCTATGACTTCTAAATTCTAACTTTTCAAGTTTGTTAAATTAACATTTTTCTTTAATATAAATCATAAGGTATTTTCATATTCCATCAAGTATAAGATTAATCTAACTCTTGCGCTTTATGACTAACGCTAATTCAAGGGAATTTGACTTAGTTAAAATTCAAACACGTAACTTCTCATAATGGATCGTCCTCACTTAAGAACTCAAAACCAACCCTTTGAGTTTGTTAATTGACCTTTTTTTCAATTAAATAAAGGAGAAAAATCACAACTCCATGACATATAGGAAGAACTTCTGAGTACTAGTCATGCAAAGATCAACAGCTCCTAGATTACAATTGTTAATCGACCTATTTTCAATTAAACCAGGGAAAAAATCACAATCCTAAGACAAACCAGAGGAACTTTTAAGAACTAGACAAGCAAAGATCAACGGCACCTAAATTCCAAGTATGTTAATTGACCTATTTTCAATTTCCAGGTATGTTAATTAACCTATTTTCAATTAAATCAAGAAAAATCAAAATTACAATCCCAAGACATACTAGAACAACTTTTGAGAACTATGCTGGCAGAGAACAACTCCTCCTAAATTTGAAGTTGTTAATTGACCTCTTTTCAATTAAATCAAGGAGAAAAATCACAATATCAAGACAGACTGCTGGCAACTTTTCAGAACTAAACGTGCGCAGATCAATAATTCCTACTGTTTTGGAATGCTGTTGTTACACAATATTTTAGAAATATAACCATTGCATTGCATGCTTCTATTTTGTTAGCTGAGGAAAAATTCTTGAGCTTTGTATTGATCAGTAGCTGAAATTATACATAGAATTTACTGTAGACAATCTGTCCCATGGTTCAGATTACATAAGTACAATTATAATATTTGGCATTGGCAATCCCAAATCATATATTGGCCATATTAAATATGAACACAAAATTACATCAACCCGCCACGTTTTGCTTAGTGTCCTCCTGGATATCTGTTCCATGACAAATAAGACGGATCTCCAAATTGCCTGATATGGTAAGAATACAACTAATCAGTTGCAACAGCCCTATTTCCAGCATATTATCTTTAAAAAAATTAAAAAATAAAAAACTTGCACAGATAAGTAGAATGCTCTCATCTATACATCGCAGGGGCAGGTTTGATGATCATGAAATCTAACTATTAGATTAGTAACATTCCATTTTATCCATTTCCATCCTCTTTACCAAACAAACCCCAAGTATAATGTTTTTAAGTTCAATAACCAATTTGATTCATTTTCCACTTTCAGGAAAAAAAAAAACTCATTTTTAATGTGATCTTTATTTCATCAAACTTTCTTAAACCTTTAAATGAATGTCTTTTTCAATTAATTAAACAAGCATGCTGACATTAGTTACTATGTCATGCTATTTCTTTCTATATAGACAAATAAGATACAACTAAAAAAAATCCAACTAATTACCATTAGATTATGCGCATAAATGCATTTGTACATCATAACTTTTCCTCAATCTTTTATCTTGAAAAGATCATTTTCTTTTCTTATGTAATTAATTATGATTTTATTACTCTTATTCTTAGATTGCTTTTATCAGATTATCTTATCTAACACCCCCCCTCCCCACCCTCCCTTCTCCCCCCACCAAGGTCAACCAATTATCCAATTAGATTCACTAGTTGCTCTCAGATCAACCAATTATCCAATCAGTTGTGAAAAAAGCATTAAAGATTCGCGATGCCTAACCTAGAGTTTTCGTTTATGTATCACTAACAATTGTGGTACCCGTTAACAGAAGAAAAAGGAGAAAAAGGTGTTGGAGAAAAAAAAATTAGGAAAGGTAGATATGAAAATACAAGAGGGAGGGAAAAATCCAAGATGAACATAAACGTGAAATCCTATCCTAATTTGTAGAAAAAAAATTATTAAAACATCCTACCAGAGGGTGCATACCTTTCAAATACCCTAAACATCCTACCTAATTTGTATCACTAACATCTTATTTTTACCTCTTCAGCCAGTACAAATGAGTAAAGATAGCAGCAACCTTCTATAATATGTAAATGCTAAGTCTAGATGCACAGTTAGAGAAAGGGTAGTATGAATGTAACCAAAGAAATTACCTTGGCTTAACCAGATACACAACAGTGAAAGACAAAGCCAAAAAGAAGCACAGCCCGCCAACAGTGAGATAAGCAATGCCGAGGAAGTCATTTTTTCCACCAAGCCAGCTAGTAGTCGAAAGCACAAGCTTTTTCTTGCCATTGAAACTATATGTGTTGTAGTTGTTCTGCAATGTCACATGTATGACTTCATTTGGTTGGAGATCCCGTTCTATCTTACCATACAACTTTCTAAAAGTTGGCAGAGCAGCAGTTCGCATCCAAACAATTAGGTCTTCTTGCTCACTTAACTGTTATACAAATCAAAGTGAATAAGTTAGATGGTAGTTCAATGTTCGAAGGAATTTCAAAGATTAAACAAAAACTCCTTCAATGAAAGATAAAGTCTCCTAGAGACTTCAATTTTTGTAATGTGGGACTTTTTAGAGAGGGTTGACATGTCATTTTAAATGGAATGCCAAGGAGCAATGGGCGCAGCCAGACTAAAACCACATATATAACTATTGTTTACCCGCAAAAAGGAACATGAACAAGTCAAATCAATATGCTAAATATGCATGAATATTAATGATGCCAGAGTTATCTCATTTCCAAGTGCATACAAATACCCTGTTGATGGAGGAGCGTTACGTAAATCTTGAGGAATCACTTCTGACATAAACATTGGAAAGTATCTTGGTTATTTGTGCAAATTTTGTAGAACTTCATTTCACTCTTTGGGGGTTAATTAAAGTTTATGCTCATATAAAGATGTTTTTGTCAAACTTCAGAGGTAGCTTTTGATAATTGAGATATTGAGATCTGCGGCATCTTACATTTTATCTTATCTTATGCACACATAAATATATTGAAAACCGAGTCCCAGCTACTACAGACCCATCACCTGTCATGAGACGAATCAGGGATTCTAATTTGGCAATTTTTACATTCTCAACCAAACTGCAGCTTTGCTTGGTAGGAAGGAAGGAAAGAGGTGGGGATGGAAAATTTATTAATGCAAAGGTTAAGCTACAAAGTAAGATAGTGTGAAGGCAAGTTAAATAGAGGACGATGAAGTACAGAGAGAGAGAGGCAGAAGAGAAGAGAGAAGAAAAGGTTGATTGCCTAGCTCCCCTGCACCCCAAGCTGCTTCAGGCTTGAAAGGGGCTAGATTTGGCTCCTTGCAGGCTGGCCAGGAGAGAAACGAACAGGAAAAAAAAAAGGAAAAAGAATGAAAATTAAAATAAATAAAAAAGAAAATCGAGAGAGATGGATAAAAAAGAGCATACTTAAGCAATAAGGAAAAATTAAAAGGCTAAAAATTAAAATTGAACATTTAGTTACATAAAAGTCATATTACAATAACAAATTGCAATGATAATTAATAATTGCCAATATAAGAAAAAAAACAATATTAAAAAATTATATATTTTATTATTATATCGTAAATATAATATACCAATATGCTGTTTGTTTAATGTTATTTCTCAAAACTAATAGAATTTCTAATATTTTAATAGCGTATTTAACTAAAATAATAAAATAAATCATAAAATCCATCAATTTTAAAATCGTGTCCTTATAGATTTTTGGATTTTACATTCCCAATGACACCTGACAAAATTTGTATATTTAGTGATAAACGAATATTTGAAAACTACAAGTAACACTGATTTAAAAATTAATGGGAATATTCCCTTAAAAAAAGAGCAAACCAGTGCAAAAGATTCCCAAATTGTGGAGTCTAGGAAGGGTCATATGTATGGGAAGAAAAAAATTTTCCACCCACAACGTGAGTGGAGGCTTGAGTTTTAGAATTGACAATTGAAAGTTCATAGTATTTCCTGAGTGCTTATTCTAAGGGTTTTTTTTTTTTTTTTAAAGGATAAATTCCATTAAGGTCCTTAAAGTTTTACCATAGTTTAACTCTCGTCCATTAGTTTTGAAAATTGAAAGTTTGGTCCAAAATCATAAATGTTTTTAACATATATCAGTCAATTACTAAACTTAAATTAATAATATCACATTCCCAAGTATCAACAATGAATTTTATTACTATTTATTATTTTTGACTATTTTTTAAAAATATTTTATGTAAGATTTTATTTTTTAATACCAAAAAAAGGCATTAAGGAATTGCATGAGTAAAAATGTTTAGGTTAATAGATTTTTTAATAGTGACTTAATAATATGATTTTTTTATTGTCTTTTGAAATAAATGTCAATTTCTCAAACTAATGGACTAGTCTTGAATTAAAGTTAAAACTGAAGGACCTAGATGAAATTTACCATTTTAACTCTGCCTGTGTTGAAGAAAACCAACTCCAAGCTCGGATAAAAGAGGAGGGTTGGCGATAGGTTTGGACAACTAACCACTTACAACTTATTCAACTTTTATGAGATGAACCGATATAAGAAATCCGTTGGGACGTCCCCTACTCAGCGACGCGCTGCATCAGAACTCGGGTGTAGTGAAAAAATTGCAAGGGTTGCTAGGTGGTCACCTGAAAACGATACGCCACATCAACGCTTGGATGTGGTGCCCAATAGGCAAATGTTCCCCTAGTCCATAATCATAAGCTTAGGTTAGGATTTTGAAATGTAAGTACGCTTAATGGTAAGTTAGTGGAGGTTTGTGAGGTTATGTGTAGGAAGAGGGTTAATATCTTACGTCTCTAAAGATCAAATGGGCTAGGGAGATAGTACCTTAGCAGTATAAGCTTTGATATATAGGGAAGGATAGAAACCGAAATGATGTAGGTATCATCATAAACAAAGAACATCAAAAAGTATGTACAAGTTAAGAGACAAGGGGGTATAATTATTTTTGTTAAGCTAGTTCTAGAAGGGGACGTTTTGAATGTTATTAGCACAAATGCACCACAGATAGGACTTGATAATGTTAGTAAAAGACAGTTTTGGGAGGATTTAAATAAGATAGTACCAAAAGTGCCTATAAGAGAGAACCTCTGTATTAATGATGACCCTAATGGCCATGTAGGTGCTAGTAGCAAAGGTTTTGAGAGCGTAAATGAGGGTTTTAGTTTGTGTAAGAGAGATGATATCATAGATTTTACTTTATCTTATGACCTAACCCTAATGAAAACACTATTTAGGAAGAGAGAATCTCACTACGCAAGTCATATAGACTTCTTTTTTACTAGGAGGAATAAACGCAGTTATCCAGACTGCAAAATTATCCCAGGTCAGAGTGTTACCACGCAACATAGACTACTAGTAGTAGACCTAAAAATTTATAAATGACATTGTAAAAACCAATAAGAAAGAGCTACAAGGATTCGATGGTAGAAGCTAAGAGAAGATTGTCATGAAGTATATAGAAACAATTGGACTAAGAAACAAGACTGGATAACAGAGGAGAACCTGAATACAATGTGGAACAAGATGACAAAACACATTCGGGAGGTAGGTAAGGAGATACTAAGAGTATCAAATGGAAAAGCACCAACTGAAAAGGATGCAACACGGTGGATTGAATCAGTTAAGGAAGCTATAAAGATTAAGAGAGATTATTACAAGACTTTGAAGACAAACAAATCCGAAGAGAGCTTTCCCTAATACAAGTTAGCAAGGAAGGAGGCAAAGATGGCGGTGGCAGAAGTTAAGGCGCAGATTGTGAAAGAGATTTATAATAAGTTGGACACAGAGGGAGAGAAAGAGATATATAGATTGACGCGAGCAAGAGAGAAGTGTCCGGACCTAAGAGTGGTGAAATGTATAAAGGATGAGCACCAAAGAACTCTAGTTAAGGACAATGATATTGAAGAAAAGTGACGTAATTATTTCAACAAGTTATTCAACGACCAAAATCAAATTGTGGACAATATCTCAATGTCTCCCAAGGATTTGAATCGAAACTTTACACGCAAAATCAAAGGGACAAAGGCAAGGGAGACACTGAAGAGGATGAAGATAGGGAAAGCTGTTGGGCCTAATGACATTCCTATCGAAGTTTGAAAATGTCTTGGAGAAATCAGAGTTAGGTAGTTGATAAATCATTTTAATCAAATTTGGCGCACTAACAAGATGTTTGAATGGATAAAGAATGTGTTGGTACCTCTCTATAAGCACAAGAGAGATATTCAAAGTTGTTCTAATTATCAAGACATCAAACTAATGAGTCACAAGATGAAATTATTAAGAAAGAGTGACAGAATAAAGATTATAGAGATATCAGAGAACCAATTTGGTTTTACACCTAGCTAGTCAACTATGGAAGCGATACATTAGCTTAGACAACTTGTGGAGCGTTCTCGAGTACAAAGGAAAGATGTTCATATGATTTTTATAGATTTAGAAAAAGCATATGATAAAGTGCCTAAGGAGGTGTTACGGTGATCTTTAATGGAGAAAAGAGTCCTGGTGAAATATATTGAAATAATTAAGGACATATATGGAGGTGGAAGAACATATGTGAGGATGTGTGGAGGGCAAACAAGTGAATTTCCTCTCACAATAGACCTAAATCAAGGGTCAATGTTAAGTTCGTTTTTGTTTGCTACAGTAATGGACAAACTGACAAAATTCATCCAGAATAATGTACCTTAGTGTAGGATGCTTACAGATGAAATTGTCTTGTGTGTTGAGACTAGAGTGGAAGTTAATACTAAGTTAAAACTAGGACGACAAACGTTAGTCAAAAGGATTCAGATTAAGCAGAACAAAAATTGAATACATGGAGTGTAAATTCAGTCCAAACAGAGAGGAAGATAGTAAAATAGTAATGTTAGATGGGGTGACGATCCCTAAGCAGAATCATTTTAAATATTTAGGGTCGATTGTTCAGATGGATGAAGAGATTGATAGTGATGTGACCGATGGATACAGGCTAATTGGAGCAAGTGGAGAAACGTTACAGGTGTGTTGTGTGACAAAAGAATTCCTATAGGATTGAAAGACAAGTTTTATAGGACAGTTGTTAAACCCACATTGCTCTATGATAGTGAATGTTGGGCAACTAAAGGAGTACATACAGAGAAGATGAGTGTAGCGAAAATGCGAATACTACGATGGATATGTAGATATACGACAAAAGATAGAATGAGAAATGAGGACATTCACAAAAATATTGAAAAAACACCTATCGAAAACAAGATGAATAAAAGTCGTTTACGTTGGTTTGGACACATACTACATAGACCTATGGACGCTTCAGTTAAAAGAGTAAATGCTATGAATGATGTAAAAAGCGTCAAAACTAGGGGAAGATTGAAAAAGACTTGGAAGGAAGTAATCTAGAAAGATATGATGGAATGAGAGTTGGAAGAACACATTGCATTAGATAAGAATGAGTGGAGGAGGAGAATTCATACTGACGACTTAACGTGAATTTGTATATTGGTTCATATAATCTATCTCAGTACTGGGATAAAGGCTCTCATGATGATGATGATGACGACGACGACGATCACCAGTTGTGGAAAAAACTATATAGTGCAGAGAGTAAAATAGTATACTAAATTATAATAGATGAGAAGTGGTGAAGCTTACCGGGAGAGATGGCTCAAGATGCGCACCACCTATAAGACTTCCATTCTGAAAATTTTTGGGAAATACATCTTTCCCAAACTTATTGTCCCTATCACTCTTCCAGGAGATACCCTTCTTGTTCACTGCCAATTGCTGGTTGTTGAGGGAGAAATTGTAGGTATCATTAAATAAACTCCAAGCTATAAGACCACAGGGGACAATTGGCTGGCCATCAAACGTATCTTCAGGCTTACAATCACTAACATCATCCGCACTATTACGATCTTTCAACTGTGAGTCACTTCTACTCTTCACATACCTGAATTATGAAAAGCCATCACCAAACTTGATGCCAAAGAATCATCATAAATAAATGCATTTCCAAAAATGGGGAAAAGTAAGATCACACAAAAAGAAAAAGGAGCAAGAGTTTGAAATAGACCACAATAAATATGATCAATACATGGTTGAAGTCGTGGATTATCATTAAACCAATGGAAAAGAGATATAAAGCATATAACAAAGTTAAAAAGCCTCAAAATAAACAGCTTGAGAATAGCATACAGTAAAAAATATAAATTTTCTTGTGCTCCAAGTCCAAAAGAAACTTGTAGAACCAACTAAAGATCTCTCACTGCATAACATCCTGTAGAAAGTGAGTCTAAACCACTACCTTTTGTATATAAGTCCTAGATCCCACCATTCCCTCTAGGTCTAATAATTTTAAAAACAGGTTGAGAAATCTGCAGAAGGTTCATTATTTGAATATTTTATTAAACATTTAGAAAAATGATCCCTTCTCCGCTAGTCAAAATATATTTCACAATGTCTGCGAAGGAAAAATATATGCTTAACATCATTTTAAAGATGGACCGTCTTGCAATAGAGTATATAATGGAGTGCAGAACTTGTTGTAAAGGTACACAAGATATACCTCCTATGATTCTGGTAGAAGTTGTCAAGATGGTAGTAGACATAGATAGGTTGCTTCATGCGCTTCTTAACCTTGTAAAGGAACAAGAGAATGGTAAGAAGATATATTTATTTTTCATCTAACTGTAGGACCTAATTCTGATTAGTGACACCCTAATATAATATGACACTGAAGGCAATGGTCAGAACTTGAGAGACTGGGCCCTACTGAAGTTTAATTTCTTTGATATGTTCCCACTTGCATAGATTATAAAAGCCAGCAGTCAACTTGATCCCCAAAACCACGGGAGGGGGACTAGGCGTTACTAGGATTTGATTTCTTTACTATGTGCTTGCTTTTTTACATTATACATGCCTTACTCAAAAGGGACTTCAGCTTTTGCCTTGCCTGAGGTGAAAGATTAAAAAAGGCATTGGCCAAGTCAAGCAATGCACTATTTTAAACATCATGCCTATACAATATACTTGTTTCTTCTCCTATAAAACAAACTCGCATTATCCTTTCTTGTCAATTAAAGATTAAATAGGTATATTGTATAGGCATGCATCTTTGCCTCTTGCATTTCAAGGTTTGTTGTAGAAGATATGCCCCCCAGCTTGAGGAACAAAGTTATTCAGCTAGATTGCCTTGTGTCTTAGTGCTGAGACTACAACGCCTAAGCATAAACATAACAGGGTCCACTATTAATTAAATATAAATTTGGCAGAAGAAAAGAAAATAGCAATTAAAGAATTATGGTTGAACCTATGAAGTAATCGCAAATTAAATGGTTTGAAAACAGAAACTAGGATAGCAAGAGTTCAGAGTTATATGGCTGCACAAGATGGCAAGCACGCGTAGGTTTAGACTGGGGGAGAAAGGAGGTAAATTAATACTGCCTTCACCCCCAATAACCCCCCTCCCAATTATCACTATCGTTATGATACAAACAATAAAAAGAAGCTGTACAAGAAACTTACTGTCAATGTTCTGTTGCATGTTTTGTCTACAGCACTTTGTATGAATGAGACACTATTATTTTTGAAGTTTTCTGGTACACAATCATTTTCATACCGATCAATGATTTCAACAACCTGATAAAAAAGAAGGAAAGTTAATGCTTAAAATATATAAAAGGAAGACAAAAATAAAAATGCAAGATTTTTCCTTTTAGTGATGAAGTGCTTGATCATACATCCCGAGAGGCAAATAGAGAAACCACTCCAATAGGAATGAAGACGATGCTGACAAGCATAAAGGCTGATATGACCTGCATAAAAAGAAATCTAGATTTAACAAAACAGTGTCCTGAAATGCCAATGGAATTGTAGCGGAAATATAGTCTATGGACTTCAAATAATAAGAACCCACCCATCGTGGCGTGAGGATTGGCTTGCAAGCTGGAAGCTCCTGCTGAGTAAACTTAGAATCTGATAGGAAAACCCCAAAAAAATAAATGGTTATTAGCATATTCTAGAGTTGTGAAAACAAAAGATTGGAAAAATCATTCTTCATATCTAATATTTAAAAATCATTATTCCAGTATATACAATAAGCCCTAATTTTTATTCTAAGCCTAACTTTCCAACAAATAATAAAATCCTTCCCGTAACCAAGAAGATGAAACAAACAACAAAACAGTCATGCAGCAAAGGAGTGGAAATACAATATTAAAAACAGAAAAATCAAACGTAAAATAAATAAAAGTTTATAATAAATAAACAAGAATAGCAAAGCAGGTCAAACTACATAACCCATAAGAAACCAGGAGGTTACATTTGGGTCGCTTGGAATTTCTTCTAGGCGCAGCAGAATCAGCGGATCCAACAGCTACGGCGCCGGAAGACGGCGTATTGGAACTCATCGGAGCAATCTTTTCTAGAGAAAACAATTTATGGTCTGAGAGAAAAGAAACGAAAAGGGAAAAAAAAGAGATAGAATTGCAGGGTTGGTTGAAGATGACTATGTAGCAGCAATTAAAGATGAAGAAAAAAGGGCAGGAAAAGAAAATTCAATGTAGAAGAAAAATTTATAGGAGTCTATACTAATGTTTGTTTGGTTTATTAGACTTTACAAGGAAAGCGAAGGAAAAGAAACCGAAGTTTCTCTTTCTTCTGTTTTTTTTTTTCGTCCAATTTCAACGGGTAAGGGTGGGCGGCACAAATTTGTGTGCGTTGAGTTTTATAAGTAGTCCAAGGACGGCTTCAAAGCACTACATAGATCCGGTATTTTCAACCTTTTTTTTATATTTTTGGGGTTGGGGAGGAGGGTGTTAAGGAGCATTAGCCCTAAGAAAGGTTACATTATTAAGGAGCATTAGCCCTAAGAAAGGTTACATTGAAGAGTTGCTTGTAGCTATGCTGCTATTAGTTATGGGGAAAAATCCCTTACAAAATCATAAAACAGAAGCAAATTCAACCCTTTTGGAGGCTTTTCCTACACAACCATACTAGTCTTCAGAGTTGTTCTCAGTTTGGCAAGCTTGTTCGTTGATGCATTTGCCTCTCTGAAGGCATGCTCCAATCGAAACAATTCAATCTTTCTAGTGCAATCATAAACAATAGTACTATGAATATGAGAGGAATCAACACCATTAATAATAAAGTTTAGAGCAATTTTTGAATCCACTTCAACAACAAGATTAGTGAACTCCTTGTCCTAAGTCAGTCACATTAGCCCTAAGAAAGGTTACATTGAAGAGCTGCTTGCAGCTATGCTGTTAACAGTTATGGGGAAAAATCCCCTACAAAATCATAAAACAGAAGCAAATTCAACCATTTTAGAGGCTCCTCTTACACAACCATACTAGTCTCCAGAGTTGTTCTCAGTTTGGCAAGCTTGTTTGCTGCTGCATTTGCCTCTTTGAAGGCATGCTCCAACCGAAATAGTTGAATCTTTCCAGTGGTGACCTGCAATCATAAACAATAGTATTATGAATATGAGAGGAATCAACATCATTAATAATAAAGTTTAGAGCAATTTTTGAATCCACTTCAACAACAAGATTAGTGAATCCCCTGTCCTAAGTCAGTCGCATTAGCCCTAGGAAAGGTTACATTGAAGAGCTGCTTGCAGCTATGCTGTTAATAGTTATGGGGAAAAATCCCCTACAAAATCATAAAACAAAAGCAAATTCAACCCTTTTGGAGGCTCCTCCTACACAACCATACTAGTCTCCAGAGTTGTCCTCAGTTTGGCAAACTTGTTTACTGCTACATTTGCCTCTCTGAAGGTATGCTCCAACCAAAACAATTGAATCTTTCCAGTAGTGACCTATAATCATAAACAATAGTACAATGAATATGAGAGGAATCAACACCATTAATAATAAAGTTTAGAGCAATTTTTGAATCCACTTCAACAACAAGATTAGTGAACCCCCTGTCCTAAGTCAATCGTAGGCCCTATAATTCAGCACGCATACTAGTGGTGCACCCCAAACTTCAACAACAACAATAAAGTTTTTTTCTTGGTATTTTCAAGTTTGTTTTCTATGATTAATATATATTTCTTACATATATACCATGAAATACTTATATAATTCGATTGACTTAAAATTAACAAGAGATTAATTCAAAATTATCTAAAATTTAGTTGATTTTTTGTAAAGTGGAAAGTTTTTTTAACTATTTTCCTATTGTATATTCTTTGTCAACATACAAAACAAAAGAATCTTTGGAAATTTTCTCAACTAAACTTGTTTCGACACTTAAATCAGTAAAAATACTAAGAGTTTTTAGAAGTTAAAAGCTAAGAGACGTTTAAGATATACTAATGTTTGTTTGGTTTATTAGACTTTACAAGGAAAGCGAAGGAAAAGAAACCAAAGTTTCTCTTTCTTCTGTTTCTTTTTTTCGTTCAATTTCAATTGGTAAGGGTGGGCGGCACAAATTTGTGTGCATTGTGTTTATAAGTAGTCCAAGGACGGCTTCAAAGCACTACATAGACTCGGTATTTTCAACATTTTTTTTTTGTTGGTGTGGGGGGGGGGGGGGGGTGAGGAGCATTAGATAAAAAAAAGTAAACCAGCTCTAAGAAGGGTTAAATTTAAGAGTTGCTTGCAGCTATGCTATTAACCGTTATGGGGAAAAAGTCCCCTACAATATCATAAAACAAAAGCAAATTCAGCCCTTTTGGAGGCTCCTCCTACACAACCATACTAGTCTCCAGAGTTGTTCTCAGTTTGGCAAGCTTGTTTGCTACTGCATTTGCCTCTCTGAAGGCATGCTCCAACCAAAACAGTTGAATCTTTCCAATAGTGACCTGCAATCATAAACAATAGTACTATGAATATGAGAGGAATCAACACCATTAATAATAAAGTTTAAAGCAATTTTTGAATCCACTTCAACAACAAGATTAGTGAACCCCATGTCCTAACTCAGTCGCAGGCCCCATCATTCAGCATACATACTGGTGGTGCACCCGAGACTGCAACAATAACAATAAACGTTTTTTTTTTGGTATTTTCAAGTTTGTTTTCTATGATTAATATATATTTCTTACATACATACCATCAAGTACTTATATAATTTGATTGACCTAAAATTATCAAGAGATTAATTCAAAATTATCTAAAATTAAGTTGATTTTTTTTTTTTTAGAGTGGAAAGTTTTTTTAACTATTTTCCTATTGTATCTTCTTTGTCAACATACAAAACAAAAGAATCTTTGGAAATTTTCTCAACTAAACTTGTTTCAACACTTAAATCAGTAAAGATACTAAGAGTTTTTAGAAGTTAAAAGCTAAGAGACGTTTAAGAGTATAAAAGAGTGTCCATATATACTTCAACTTACCATTAGGTTCCTTTTTATTATGAGAACCCTTCTTTGTGTATAAAACCTATGTTATTGCATGTACATTACGTTCTGAGTGTATGTTGCATTCCTTGTTTGTTATGCATGCTTATGGCATGCTTCAAGTGGATTTTATGATGGGATCGTTGTCGTTATGCATATCAAAGCCACGTCCCATATCTTAAAGGCCAAGTTTGATAGTTCTTCTAGGTAGGTGAGTCAAGGTTCTGGACTTAGATCTTTTCTTTGTTGAATTTTTATGTTCTAAAAATGTGTGTCCTTTAGGCCACTTAAGCATTATTTTCTTTTATAAACCCAAGTTATTGGAGTGTGCTAATATAATGCCCTTTAGGGAACACCGATAATAAAATGATTAGCATTGCCATTTCTATTCTCCAAAAGTTTGTTGCTTTTGAGAATCATTACTATTTCATTTGCCTTGAAGCCACTCACCTATTTTGTTGATGTTGTGTGTGCCAATGTAACTTTTCACATTCAAGTTTTAGAAAAGGTTGCTGGGAAATTTGAAATTCAAAATTTAAAGATAGAGGATGTTCTAATGGTCATGATAGTTGACTTTTCCATGTGGACTGATTTGATAGGATGTAGTGGGCATTTAAAGCCAATCAATAAATGAGCCTACACATATGGCAAGCTTTCATTGGTCGCCGGTATACTAGTATCTTTTATTAGTGTATACCCTATAGCCAACTCACTTGGTGAAAGACATGTTACCATAGTGACAAATGATCACTTATAGGAAATAACATAAATGTTTCCCTTCATTATTTAAATCGACAATAATAAGGATTTTTTGTCATTAAATATGGTGAAGCCCATGGAACAAAATTAGCCTTGCAAAGGAATTATAGAAGATTATAATTATGAGATCATTATGCATCAAAGATTTGTTCCTTAAAATCGTTCCTAGTTACTGTGTTGTAAAGAATAGACACTTACAACGCACTAGAGACTAACATATCTTAAGTCTCTTACTTGTGAAGCAAGCAGATGATTTCATAAATTGAATTATGTGAGATACTTGAGGATCTGACATAGGAATTTCATTTGGTAGTATTCACTTGAGTATATAGGGAAACATTTTCATATGATCGCTGTGTAAGTGATCCTTTGACTTGTGACTCTATGTCATCTTATAAGTGAAACGTCATACTTTGATTTCGTCTTTATAGGTTTGGAAAAGTCAAATACTTAAAATAGGTGCTTTCGAGAGTGACCCAAATCATATGAAGGTGGATGAGTGATCTAGAGATGATCCATCACCCTAAGTAATTTTTATAAGATATATGTCAATTGTTTTTTACTTCAATTTGACTTGATCAAATCTATAGCCTTGGTACAATGAATTAAGCTGAATAGTGAATTTCACTTAAATTCATTAAATTCAAAATTTGAAGTTGCAAGAACTAATATAAGGAATTAAATAAATAGACTGTTGCCGAGTATGAACAGTGTAATTAAAGAGATAGATACCAGGAATTACAGGGTTTAGCGATGTGCCTACGTCCACAAGGTAGCTGTGAGTTTACCCCCAACTATCCAGTATGAATTGAACTGGTCAATAAATATAACGCTCTTAACAAGACTGGTTGGGTGTTAGGGTGCGACCAGGGTACAAGTGAGTAGGAAAGGAAATAAGGCCTAAAATAAATATAGCAGAGTTTGGGTAGGAAAGAGAGCCAAAAACCCCTTTTTCCTTTAGAAAGTATGGCCTATTTATAGGCAAACGAGGGGCACTAGATCGTGCCATATGTTATCATATGGTGGAGTTTGGTTGTTTCAACAAAATCAGTCTATCTTCAAGCATGAGACTAGAGAGACCAAGAGACTGAGCAGGATCTGACTAATCAGTCTCTAGGCTAAGTCAATCTTTACACTAAACCCTCCTTAGACCAAAATTGAGCATCAATTGTGGTCTAAGTGTTATCAAAATTGCTTGATAAGAACTTCGTCGTGTTGTTAAATATAAATATGTGGATCTAGTTGTTGAATATCGAATATATTTCCACTTTTTCTTTTTTCATAACTTAAAGATTGGTCAAAACTGATTATGTTTTCATAATACATAAAACTACTTTGATTTTGCTTAAAATAATAATACTTCTTTAATGCATTTTTTTCTTTCATTCTAAGCCTTATGGCAGAAGGAGTCTGCCTTAATTCTAAGTGGACCAAAATACTTGCAAGGATATAGAGAGTTTTTACTTGCCTTAGTGAAATGTGCATTTTTAAACAAGGTAAGGTTTTACTTACAAAAATACATGTATCTCTTAAGTTATCCTTCCTTTGGTCAATTCATTTTCCTACATTATTATCAAATGTATTAACCATTGGAAGACCCATCATTGATATCCATAGAATGGACTTGCAACTTATGTTTTTGTGTTATAGCAGTGAATAACTTGCAACAACTTTACATTGTGTATTTTTTAGAGCTAAAAAAATCGAGTACTCATATAATTTAGTTTTTTTGTTGTAATCACGACATTATGCCTCCCTAAACATTTTCTTAATTTTTCCATTTTGCTATTAAACATTTTTATTGATATCCACTATACATCTCTTTTAGGAATCTATGTTCCTCGATTGTGTTATTCAAATCATAATAAAGACGAGGTTAGCTGATATTTGTAAATATTTGCATACATGTTCGTGGATAAGGGACACAAGGGTCCATTTAAGTTTTCAAATGAGCTTAGAAATCTACTATTGATGGAGAAGCAGCAGATAACGTTGTTTCTACTTAGACTGTGAAGGAAAATGATAAAGATTTGCTTTGTAACCAGAAAAAGAAGAAATTAGAGGTTTGAGTAATAACGGTTCTGCCTATATTGTTCCTTATGGTAATTCGTCAATGTTTGTCTTTACCTTGCATATACAGATAGAGTTGGCAATTTCAAATTGTTGACATTTAGTTGTTGGTGCTAAGTTTAGACCCCTATTTAATATTGTATATCAAATGTAGTAAATGTTTTTCTATTTGAAAAAAAAAATGGTTAGAGTTTTGACTTTCAACTTATAAGTCCCAAGTTAAAACTTTAGATTCAAGGTAAGGGAGGAGGGGGTGGGGTAGGTGGTTGGGATGGAGTAGGGGTATATATCCTTTGAACAACTGTCACGACCCAAAAATCAGAGTAAATTCTTTCGTTTTTCTTTCATACTTACCTGTCCTCTGATCGTGACCACACTCCACTAACAATTGGGCTGTGCGTCAATACCAGTCCCACCATTCAATCACCATATAATTTAATTCCTTATTACAGAAAAAAGGTGAACACATGAGTTTTTCATTTATTCTTTTCCATTCATTTACAAGTGTTTACATTATCTATACATCCTCGACAGTTACTTACAAACATGATACTGTGCTATTCTTATTTAGATATAATATGTACAAGTGTATATACCTCAAAATGATGGGCAGCAGCGGATAACAAGAATGCAGTATTCAGTCGCCTCAAAGTCTACTAGAGGAAATCTGTATAGGAAAATAAAAGGATTGAGCACATCAAGCTCAGTAAGGCAATCTTACGAACAAGTAGGCAACCATACTACCTACATAAACGTGGTGTTGTGCATAAACCACCATTTCTCCACACATTTCAAAACCGATACTACAATTCATGATGTCATGATGTCATGTAAAACAAGTTCACAGATGGATTTCAAAAGCATGGAAAACTCGACATGCAAATCCATTTAAAACATTTCATTCTCGTTAAAATTTCACAATACAGTCAGGACTCAACCCCTCCCTCGGGTGTTCCTGACTCACACAACCATGAAATCAAATGTTTTTCAAAGCAAAAGTACCATGCGATATAATGAATATCATGTAAAACCAGTTTACATCATTCATGGGTTTAAATAACATGGAAATAACATCATGCAAGTTTTCGTTTAAAACCCAGTTTCATTCTCATCAAAATCATGTCTCAGTCAGGATCCAACCCCCCTCGGGTGATCCAAACTCACACGAAAATTCACAAAACATGTTTCTCAAAAACATCAACATGCGAGACTAGGCAATATATGTATATCTCAGGCAAATAACTAGGACGATGGCCATATGTCATCATGATCCCACTGCTACTCGGATCTTAGTGTGCGGGGTCTCACCACTATCGTGAACCGCCCGGGAGGTGGGTCAGTCCATCCCGTCGGTCCTGCCCGATCACTCGCATCCGAAGATGCCACTCGCATCCGAAGATACCACTCGTATCCGAAGATGCCACTCGCATCCGAAGATGCCACTCGCATCCGAAGATGCCACGCATCCGAAGATGCCACGCATCCGAAGATACCACTCGTATCCGAAGATGCCACATAATCAATCCCAGCACGGTACAACATACTCCATGCTACTTGCACGATACAATGTACTTCGTGGACCCATATCTCATATCCATACTCATGCCTTATCTCAAAACGCACGTGCGAGCCTATTTAATCGGCGTGACACACAGTCTACCCGATGCTCCAAGCACGGCTCATCGCATGTTCTCATAAAATCAGTGCGAGCGATACTCCAACACTCTCATAAAATCAAGGAAAATCGTCGTGCGAGCCAAGCTCCAGCACGCGTTTCATAAAATCTCATAAGCTTGGTGCGAGCTAAGCTCCAGCACTCTGTCAAAATCATGTAAAACTAGTACGAGCTAGGCTCCAGCACTGTCATAACAATTAAGTGAAAATCTGGTGCGAGTTAGACTCTAGCACCCTTTCACGAAAATCATATGAAAATATGGTGCGAGTTAGACTCCAGCACTAATGCATGTAAAACTCTAGTGCGAGCTCTTACTCCCGCACTAATGCATGCATCACACAAATCAAAACTCGTGCGAGCTGAGCTCTAGCACGTCACATTTCTATAAAATTACGTAGGCGGTTACATTTCTTAAATCAATTTCAAAGGAAATCAACATTGATTAAAGTTATGCAATGCTGTGCATTTTATTTAAAAGTTAGCTAGCCTACCCATGCACGTGTCAAACCACCTCAAAAACAAGCAAGAACCCCTTGTTCTTGCTTCTCGTAACTTTTCCTAATTTTAGAAATTTTACCCTTCACAGGGATATTTTGATAATTTGCCCATCTAGGGCACTAAAATTTTTTATCTGAAATCTAGACCCTTCATACAATTTAAGAGACTGCAAATGAAGTCAAAATTGCGTAAAGCTACCTCTAGCAGTCCGTAAAATTCTCTTACCTGGAATCACGCGCAAACTTATCCTGTCTCAACCGTACCAGGTCTCTCAGTCCAATTCGCTCCAACCAAGTCCATGGAGCTGCATATAACCACGTATTTGGGTCAGTTCTAATATACTTATCAGTATTTCACTTATACTGATTGAATCTAAAACACCGGGCCCGTTTTACCTTATTAAGCCTAATTGCATCTTAATGGGCTTCGACCCCCTTTTCATCCCGTTTTCACTTTTTAAATCCCTTCTTCGGGTTTACTGGGCTCATTTGGCTTATCAATAATCATCGGGCTTCGTTCAAAACTCATTGATAGCCCAGATACTATTTACGATAATTACTTTGAAATTTCAAATAAAATTTCTTTTATGCAGAATTAATCCGTAAAATCCGTAAAACAATCTTAACTCTGCATTTAAGGACTCAAATTATCAAAATTAAAATTGTACTTACCCAATGTTATGTGAGGTACGAAAATCGGAGCTTAAACAGCCCTCGTTCGGGCTCTGTCGTAAAACTGCACAATTATATAAATTCGAGTTATTTTCCACTAAATAATATTAAATTGAATTCTCGGGATTTATCGGCAGGTCAATCCCGACCCTCGATCACTTACCCGAATTTCAAGTCGTCCCCGAGTACACTTTCTTTCCTTTTTTCTCCCTTTCTTTCTTTTCTTTTCTTTTCCTTTCCTTCCCTTTTTCCTTCCTTTTCCTTCCTTTTCCTTTCGGCCAAACGGTGCCGTTTCTGGGTGTTTGCCGTCACTGGCGGTTTCAGCGGTTTCGTCGGTCCTACCAGTCTCAAAAGGACCGCTTCCTCCTCCCGATCACGTCGGTGCCCACCGTTCAAGCCCAGCTGCCGTGGATCATCGAAAATCGAGCCGTTTTCCTCTCGATTTTCTCTTCCTTCGTTCATCGATTTTCGACGTCTATATGGCGTGTCACCGGTGCCGTGGAGTTCACCGGCCTGCCCTCTCTCTTCTTCGACCATCGTCAGGGATCATCGACCGCCGATGGCCGTGGGTGGCTCGGGTCATCTTCGACTATCGTTTTCGATTTCAGTTTTTGGGTTTCCCGATTTTTTCCAATTTTCAGTTCCCTTATTATTATTATTATTTATAATTTATTTTGTTAATATTTTATTCATTAAAATATAATAAAATACCTAAAATATCTAAAAAATCATATTTTATTCCTTAAAATATTACATTTTACCATAATTAATTTATTTAATCTATTTTTCCACTTTCTCGGTATATTTTCTCCGTATTTTCGGGATATTGTCCCGATTGAATTTTTCGATTAATTTCAGTAAATTCATATCTTGATCAATTGGACTCAAAATTTAATTATTTCTTCGTTATTGATCAAGATTTCTCAATTCCATATTTTTAATGAAATTTTCTTATCGATTTTACATCGACTTTCGATATTTTGATCGTTTTACCCTTTAACGTGTTCGGGAATACCATTTCAATTCTTCATTTGATCTTTAAATGCATTCAGGAATTTTTATTCATTCCATTTGCATTTTTCATCCACATATACATCATTTGAATCATACGACATTACGATAAAATTCGGATCTTACATAATCTCCCATACATAAACCCTCCAAATTAAAACCAAGTTAGTCTGTAAATCACTCCAGATACTTCACACATATCAAACTCTTTCTCTCCAGTTCCTATTTAAATTCCTCCGAAGTGTAATACTACCGAAGAACTTTTATTTAGGGAGATCGTCTTAAACCTCAACACCTTCTTCTTCTTGTTTAATGCCCGAATCGATTTTTTCAACATACGTTATACTTGCATTGAGCTCCTACAGCTCATATTCGATCACATATGCTGGTCCGGATAGTATTTTCGAAGCATCAAAAGATGAGACACATTGGGGATGCCTGCTAATTCAAGTGGTAACGCCAACCTACAAGCCTTATCTCCCACTTTGTCCAATCTCTCCAAGGATTCAATCTAACTAAACTTAATTTGCCTTCTTTCCGAATCTTGTTATGTCCTAAGGGCATGTAACTTCCAACAATACTAATTCACCATCGGTGAATTCCAATGCTTTTATGTCTCTTGTCAGCATAGCTTTTCTATCTGCTCTGAGGTGTTCTTAATCTCTCACAATTCAACTGAACATCCTCAGAGTTTTGTCTTACCAATTCGGGAGCAATTCTCTATCTATCACCCACTTCTTCTTATCAAAATCGGGGAACAACCCCTACAACCATATAAGGCCTCACATAATGTTATCTCGATACTCAAGTGACAACTGTCATTATTGACGAATTCAATTAGTAGTAACTCATCATCCCAGGAGCTTATAAAATCAATGCATACACTCATCATATCCTTCAGAACCTGTACAGTCTCATCTGACTGATCATCTGTCTGATGATGGAAAGTTGTGCTAACACTCAGTCGGGCTCCCATAGCTTCTTAAAAATTATTCCCAGAAGTGGAAAGTGAAGTGGGAATCCCTATATGATACAATGCTCACTGGAAAGTACATGGTGTTCCACAATCTTCCTTACACATAAATCCGCCTACACACTCAGAGTATCTGGGGATTTCATAACCAGAAGGTGAGTAGACTTAGTTAATCTATCAACTATCACCCAAATAGCCTCATGATTCATCTGGGTCCTCTGTAACCCATTACCATATCCATGGTAACTTGCTCTCATTTTCGTGTTGATATAGGTAGAGGCTGTAATAACCCTGTAAACTTCTATTGCCCTACCTTAATCTGCTGATATACGAGACACTTCTCCACAATCTCTACAATGTCTCTTTTCATATCTGACCACTAATACTCTTTTTCAAAGATTTCGATATATTTATTACTTCTCGGATGCACTGTATATCCCGAAGAATGAGTTTTTGACAATAACACTATCTCATCTACTATGGTCCTAGGGAGTACTTATACTGTCTCTAAACCTCAGTAAGCCATCATCATTCTCTGTGAACTCTGTCACTGTACCCCTCTGAATCTGACCCACACTATCGACATCATGCCGATCATCACACTAAGCCTGTCAAATCCGATTACTCAAATCCGGTTCTAATCTCAGGCTAGCTGTCACACAATCACTGTAATCATCAGAAGGGGTCATATCACTACTGAGGTTCACAACTGCTATAGCAGCTCACGCTCCTTGACCATCATATGTAATACCATCCCAAGACTCTCCTTCTCAAGGGATCAGCCATTATATTAGCCTTTCCTGGGTGGTACAATTTTCACAATCATAATCCCTCAGAAGCGCTAACACTCTTTGTTCTCATATCCGACTCTTTCTGTGAAAATAGGTACTCGGAGCTTTTATGATCAGTGCATACACAAAATTTCTCACCGTATAAGTGGTGGCGTCATACCTTCAGTGTAAACGCTGCGGCTGCCAATCTCTAAATCATGGGTCAGATAGTTTCTTTCATGATCCTTGAGTTGTTAGGATCCATAATCGACTATCTTTCCATTTTGCATCAATACACAACCTAATCTTGGTTTCCAGACATCCATATACCCTGAGAAACCTCTTAATCTGTTGGGTATGGTGAAAATAAATGTGGTGGTCAGTTCCTACTTCAATACACTAAAACTCCTATCACGTTTATCATCCCATTCAAATACCACTTTTTCTTAGTTAAACTTGTCAACAAAGTAGTCCCTTTCGAGAACTCTCAACAAACTATTTGTAAAAACAATTTTCAATTGTTGCTTATAATTTTCCCTGGACTTTAAATACACCCAAAATATCATCAATAAGGCTGATAACAAATCGGTCCAGGAAAAGTTTAAATATATCATCATAGTTGAGTTCCACTAAATATTTCAATCACCCATATTCTTGACCTATGTACGCATAAACGTATAATGTCATTTCAAAATCGCTTCCGTTCAAGATACTAACTCACGTCATTTCTTTTTTCTTATATTAACGGCTTTTATAAAATTTTAATTTTTAAACCTTCCTGATTAATCGAATTCTATATTTCTTTATCGTACCAGTAAAGGTACCCTAATTTTAAATATATATATTACAACTGTCGATTTCAATTTATAGGTAATGTGTACTTCTAGACGCTATCAAGTCTTTAGGCGGGGAGCTATTTTGAAATACCTTTAGTAACCCTCAATCTTGATCACATGGACTGATTATAGATATATCCACCCCTTATCCTTGATCGCAATTCATATTCACTACATATAGCTTAATCCAAATTACTTCACATATAAGAGATATTCGTACCTTGCATACGCCTCTTATTCCAATATATCTTGTATTCAGGATCTATCACATCTCAAAACTTATCTCCTTTCGTATATCACTTATAACAAACTCTGTCATTACTCATTCCGTGAGTACAATCATTTGCTCCTTTAATTTCAATCGCTAAACCCCTTTTATTACTTGTTAAAACTTACAGTATACTTTTCAAGGGAAAACATCATTATCTTAGGATAGAAATTTGAACAGCATAGTTTGCAGCCGACCAATTTATTCTCAAATATTACTTCAAATTATTCATAGTCCATTGAATAAAATTGGCTGACTTATACTTCTTTTCCCGTTTTCAACTTATAATCTCTTCATAATTATTCCGTTAGTTAACCCTCCTTTATTGGGGTACTAACTATCAGCATTGTGCCCAAGGGTGTAGGCATTCATGTCTTTCACTAACTTATATGCAAATGAAGGTAGTATAACTAAATGCGTAGTATTAGGATTAAGTAACATAATTACTTTTTTATTCATAACCAGTGTGGTATCTTTCACCACATCATATGAAATATCAGTAGTGTCCTGGTCCAAGGCATACACTCGCCCTCGTCCAACAACCTACTTTCCCTTTTCTCTTTGGTTCCTCCCTTTTTGGTGTAGAGACATCAACAAGGTTTTCTCTAACTCTTTGCTATTCTGTGGGGCAGTCTTACCCAACTCTAAGCAATCATTAAATAAATGATCTGTCTTACCACACTTAACACCTATTTTAGTTAATCAGGTGTAGGTGTAGTCTCTACTTTCGTGGTATCTACCACACATCCTACACTACTTACATTGCTACGGAGCAGGTCGAGATCTTCTAATCACAATACCCCTTAGAAGTGCTGAAATTGGATACACTAGGGCCTTATCAATCATCTTACATTGTGACTCATCAACTCTCATCTCTTACCAACTACCTTTTTCCCGTTCTGACATATCTGTCATTCTCTATTCTCTTCTATCTCTATTTCAGCCCTTACTACTTTTTCCAATCTCAGAGGCGTGCAACACATAATCTTATTCACACAACTGTAGTCTACGCACTGCCTCGGTATAGGTAGTGATATCTAACAGGGCCAATTGGACTCAAATCGACAATCTGAGCCCTTCCATGAACTTTTGGGCTTTTTGACTCTCACTGCCATAATGTCGAGGTAATACTTGCCCAGGGATATAAATTGTGTTTCATACTCATCAATAAACCAGTTCCTCTGGGTCAGAGTAAAGACTTTTATCTGTAATTTACTTTAAGCAATGTTCGGGATATTCTGTCACCGGAATACATCCAGAAATATTTCTCATGTCAGCTCTAGATGTCTAACTCTTAAGATGGGTCAAGCGGATTTCCACCAATGCTCCAACTCGCCCACATATCCCATGCATACTCTAAGCAATTAGCTCCTAAAATATTCTCCACACTCCGCTCCAACCTCGCGAAGCATGTCTCAATACTGTCTGATCTCTCTGTCGGATTCTATGGGGCATGCTCAACATCAGCCTCCATTTCAATCTCATCTTTGTTCTCATAGGACAACACATCATGACTAGCAGGCTCAGGCCTACCTCTACGACCTCTGCCTCGTGCTCTACCTCATCTACCGTGACTAATATTAGGCATAATGCCTATATTCCTGCATTCTCAACCATTTTTTAGTTAAAACTCATCTTGATATACACTATTGTATCAAACAAAGCACAGTAACACGGGGATGTAATTTCCTAATTACTGACACTGACACACATCAGGCCAATTTTACTCTGATACCACCGTTTGTCACGACCCAAAAATCAGATTAATTTTTTTCATTTTTCTTTCATACTTACTTGTCCTCTAATTCTGACCACACTCCACTAACAATTGGGTTGTGCGTCAATGCCAGTCCCACCATTCAATCACCATATAATTTAATTCCTTATTATAGAAAAAGGTGAACACATGAGTTTTTCATTTATTCTTTTCCATTCATTTACAAGTGTTTACATTATCTATACATCCCCGACAGTTACTTACAAACATGTTACTGTGCTATTTTTATTTAGATACAATAGATACAAATGTATATACCTCAAAATGATGGGCAGTATCGGATATCAGGAATGCAGTACTCAGTCGTCTCAAAGTCTACTGGAGGAAATCTATGTAGAAAAATGAAAGGGGTGAGCATATCAAGCATAGTAAGGTAATCCTACGAACAAGTAGGCAACCATACTACCTACATGAACGTGGTGTGCATAAACCACCCTTTCTCCACACATTTCAAAACCGATGCTACAATTCATGATGTCATGATGTCATGTAAAACAAGTTCACATATGGATTTCAAAAGCATGGAAAACTCGACATGCAAATCCATTTAAAACATTTCATTCTCGTTAAAATTTCACAATACAGTCAGGACTCAACCCCTCCCTCGAGTGTTCTTGACTCACACAACCATGAAATCAAATGCTTTTCAAAGCAAAAGTACCATGCGCTATAATGAATATCATGTAAAACCAGTTTACATCATTCATGGGTTTAAATAGAATGAAAAATAACGTCATGCAAGTTTTCGTTTAAAACCCAGTTTCATTCTCATTAAAATCATGTCTCAGTCAGGATCTAACCCCTCTCTCGGGTGATCCAGACTCACACAAAAATTCACAAAATGTGTTTCTCAAAAACATCAACATGAGAGACTAGGCAATATATGTATATCTCAGGCAAATAACTAGGACGATGGCCATATGTACTCGTGATCCCACTGTTACACGGATCCTAGTGTGGGGGGTCTCACCACTATTGTGAACCGCCCCAGGAGGTGGGTCAGTCCATCTCGTCGGTCCTACCCGATCACTCGCATCCGAAGATGCCACTCGTATTTGAAGATGCCACGCATCCGAAGATGTCACTCGTATCCAAAGATGCCACATAATCAATCCCAGCACGGTACAACGTACTCCATGCTACTTGCATGGTACAACGTACTCCGTGGACCCATATCTCATATCCATACTCATGTCTTGTCTCAAAACGCACGTGCGAGCCTATTTAATCGGCTTGACACACAGTCTACTCGACGCTCCAAGCACGGTTCATCGCATATTCTCATAAAATCAGTGCGAGCGATGCTTTAGCACTCTTATACAATCAAGAAAAATCATCGTGCGAGCCAAGCTCCAGCACGCGTTTCATAAAATCTCATAAGATTGGTGCGAGCTAAGCTCCAGCACTCTGTCAAAATCATGTAAAACTAGTGCGAGCTAGACTCCAGCATTGTCATAACAATTAAGTGAATATCTGGTGCGAGTTAGACTCGAGCACCCTGTCACGAAAATCATATGAAAATATGGTGCGAGTTAGACTCCAGCAACAATGCATGTAAAACTCTAGTGCGAGCTCTTGCTTCCGCACTAATGCATGCATCACACAAATCAAAACTCATGCAAACTGAGCTCTAGCACGTCACATTTCTATAGAATTGCCTAGGTGGCTACATTTCTCAAATCAATTTAAAAGGAAATCAACATTGATTAAAGTTATGCAATGCTGTGCATTTTATTTAAAAGTTAGCCAGCCTACCCATGCATGTGTCAAACCACCTCAAAAACAAGCAAGAACCCCTCGTTCTTACTTCTCGTAACTTTTTTTAATTTTGAAAATTTTACCCTTCACAGGGGTATTTTGGTAATTTGTCTATCTGAGGCACTAAAATTTTTTATCTGAAATCTAGACCCTTTATACAATTTAAGAGACTGCAAATGAAGTCGAAATTGCGTAAAGCTACCTCTAGCAGTCCGTAAAATTCCCTTACTTGGAATCATGCACAAACTTATCCTGTCTCGACCGTACGAGGTCTCTCAATCTAATTCGCTCTAACCAAGTATACGGAGCTGCATATAACCACGTATTTAGGTCAGTTCTAATATACTTATCAGTATTTCACTTATACTAATCGAATCTAAAATACTGTGCCCATTTTACTTTATTAGGCCCGATTGCATCTTAATGGGTCTCGACCCATTTTTCAACCTGTTTCCACTTTTTAAATCCCTTCTTCGGGTTTACTGGGCTCATTTGACTTATCAATAATTACCGGGCTTCGTTTCAAACTCATTGGATAGCCCGGATACTATTTACGATAATTATTTTGAAATTTCGAATAAAATTCCTTTTATGCAGAATTAATCCGTAAAATCCCTAAAACAATCCTAACTCTGCATTTAAGGACTCATATTATCAAAATTAAAATTGTACTTACCCAATGTTATGCGGGGTACAAAAATCGGAGCTCAATCGGCTCTCGTTCGGGATCTGTCGTAAAATTGCACAATTATATAAATTCGAGTTATTTTCTACTAAAATAATATTAAATTGAATTCTCGAGATTTATCCGCAGGTCAATCCCGACCCTCGGTCACTTTCCTAAATTTCGAGTCGTCCCCGGGTACACTTTCTTTCCTTTTTTTCCCTTTGTTTCTTTTCCTTTCCTTCCCTTTTTCCTTCCTTTTCCTTCCTTTTCTTTTCGGCCAAATGGTGTCGTTTTTGGGTGTCTGTCGTCATCAGCGGTTCCAGCGGTTTCGTCGGTCGCTACTGGTCTTATAAGGACCGCCTCTTCCTCCCGATCACGTCGGTGCCCACCGTTCAAGCCCAGCTGCCCTGGATCGTCAGAAATCAGGTCGTTTTCCTCTCGATTTTCTCTTCCTTCGTTTGTCGGTTTATTCGTCTATATGGTGCGTCATCGGTGCCGTGGTGTTCACCGGCCTGCCCTCTCTCTTCTTCGACCTTCGTTGGGGATCGTCGACCGTCGGTGGCCGTGGGTGGCTCGGGTCATCTTCGGCTATCGTTTTCGATTTCAGTTTTCGGGTTTTCCCGATTTCTTTCCAATTTTCAGTCCTTTTTTTTATTATTATTATTTATAATTTATTTTATTAATATTTTATTCCTTAAAATATATGAAAATACCGAAAATATCTAAAAAATCATATTTTATTCCTTAAAATATTACATTTTACCATAATTAATTTATTTAATTTATTTAATCTATTTTTCCACTTTTTCGATATATTTTCTCCGTATTTTCGGGATATTGTCCCGAGTGAATTTTTCGATTAATTTCGGTAAATTCATATCTTGATTAATTGAACTCAAAATTTAATTATTTTTTCGTTGTTCATCAAGATTTCTCAATTCCATATTTTTAATGAAATTTTCTTATCGATTTTACACCGACTTTTGATCTTTTGACTATTTTACCCTTTAACGTGTTCGGGAATACCATTTCAATTCTTCATTTGATCTTTAAATGCATTCAGGAATTTTTATTCATTCTATTTGCATTTTTCATCCACGTATACATCATTTGAATCATACGACATTACGATAAAATTCGGATCTTACAATAACCCAAGGCCCATAGACCTCCATAAGTAGCAAAAGAAAAAAAAAATCTAGGTGCTAACAATATAATTGTAGATGGAAATCTCTTTTAGTTTGTTATACTCATATTTACCTTACTCCTTAAATCCAAAATCAAGCTAAAAACTCTTAGTCCACAAGTAAGGTCAAACCTATTAAAGCTTGACTAGCTCTATTATGGAAAGAAAATCCAAATCGAAAGATGTACCATAATATGCGAGATCCTTATTAATTAAGGATTTTGGCAAAATTCAATTCTAGTCAAAATTAAAGTTTTAATGAAAAGGCTATAAAAAGCACACCCATATATGTAAGTCGAAACCGAGGTTCTCTGTTTTTTTATAAAAATTTCCTATATCTCAAATATATTACTGAGTTGAGTATCGAAGTGTGCCCCAATAAAAAATATTTCGGTGCCCTCTATTGTTTTCCGTCTTTAACAAGTTTTGATCCTTTGAAGTTGATTTATCTCAAAATAGTCATTAACAATTGCATTCGTCTATAGGAAAAGATCAAATTAGAAGCCATATCTGAATCGAGCTGTACCTTCCTGGTAGCAACCACGCATTTACTAATTCAAGCACCCTTTACGCCACCACATCAGTTAACACCACCGATGGTTAGAACCCCACCAATGATATCTCTGGCTGTCATTAAAAATGGCATTCTTGTCTTTACTCTTGGACCATCTTCCACGTTTGCTGGATTTCCTCATCAGACAATAGGCAACGAATGTAAGTTCGATCAAGCATCGATTTTCATGTCATCACGGTATCTCGAGTAAATGAACCTCACTTGATACAACTTGTATTGGCTTATGAAGTCAGTTCAATTGCATAAGCTGTGGGCTAACCCCGTACCAATTTCTTTATGTTTTGAGTCGAACCTTTGATTATCGTAAATGCTTTGTTTGAACTTTTCAAATAAGTGTGTGAACCGTTTGATTGATTTGAAATATCAAACATATTGAATCAACTGAATTAGGGATATAAATTGTTCTCTACTCTGCAGGCTGGGTAATGAGCAATTTGTTACCTAGTCTTATTGCAAAAATTAAGTAAATTGTCTATATGTTTCAAACTAAAACCCTTGTATTATCGAAAATGTGATTTCGATTCGTTTTGACATGTTTTGAACCTTGCTATGATTTTTATACACTAAAATCGTTGCATGGCATTGAGTGGGAGATTTTAAAGCTTGTACAGATTTTTATCTGCTTGCATGTATCGCTTTATAATCTGAGTTCGAATTTGTTTTGGACTAATTAGAGCATATAGCTTATTTAGCGTATGCTTGGTGTTTTCTGATTTAATCATAAACTGTTTTCCGTCTCGATTGTTATATGACTTTCGAAAACGTGATTTTCGAATGTTTTATCATTATGGGCATTCTAGCTATGTTATTTTCGATAGAGTATATGAAGACAGCCTTGAGTTTACGACTCTTATATGAGCAGTTTGGCTTGTCCGACATTGTCGTGACAAGTTCCGATTCTAGCTGATCACTAGGACAAAAGACTTTCGAATCTATGGTCATAGGTAACACCCTAGTTTTCAAGGTAGTCGGGGTATATAATAGTTAGTAATAATGCAGTTTGCTATTAGCGATATAAATAGTAATGTTTCTGTCACGACCCTTTTTATCCATTTCAACTAAAAATCACCATAAATTTTTCGCTTTATTCGTTAACTTACTCGGTCATGAACAACCCTCACAAATACAATTGGGCTATGAGTCAGTAATAATCATCATTGACCATCCATTTTCTAATTAATCAAAATCAATTTCGTACATTTGAAAGTTAAGTCATATACTTATACATAACATGTTTGCTAACATTTACATCCCCCATAGTACAATTTAGAATGATTACTGTGCTATTAGATGTTTAGATACAAAAAGAATTCTTGTGTTTATACCTCTAGGCGATGGAGAGCAGCGAATATCAAAATATAACGCCTCAATCCTTCACTAGGCTACTGTACGCGCTCTGTAGAGGGGGAAAATGAATGAGATGAGAAACCACACGGTTAGTAAGGCAATAATGCAAGCATGGTAGATAACTATACTATCTACATGCTTATAATATCATGACATAAATTGTTTATATTCAGAGCATGAGGAAATAGTAAACTATGCCACATGTATATACATATATAATGTACTGAAAACCACAAGGTTCGACCCCTCCCTCGTGTCTACCCTGGACAACATAAATCATCATCGGTATCTAAAACCATGTGATATCATGTGAGACATACAGTCACGGTAAACCAAGGACTTTGTTGGCCAACTATGTCATAATCATCCCAGACCACACGGATCCTGGTGTGCGGGGCATCATGTTGGAATGAAGGTGGGTTAGTCCTACGCTAGACTTTTAAATCAATATCATAACCACACGGTACAACGTACTCCATGTGATCTACACGGTACTACGTACTCCGTCGACCCATATCATGGTTAGGGGTGCCTGCCATAGGTCTTATCTACCTCATGCTATGCATAACCTACTCAGTCTCAAATGCACGTGTGAGCATCTTATCCGTGTGACTAGCAGTCTACATGAGACATCCAACACGGCTCATGCGAGCATCTCATTCATGTGACACAAAGTCTACACGACGCATCCAACACGACTCATTACATATCATAGTGTGAAAACTCAGTTCGAGCAAAGCTCTAGCATAGTTTCATGCATCATCAATAAATACCCTTGTACGAGCAACGCTCCAGTACGACTTTTATGCATAACAAATAATGAAGAAATCACGTACGAGCATAGCTCCAATATGGTTATATGCATAAGTAAGTCAAAGAAAACCCACGTACGAGCTATCAGCTTCAGTACGGCTTATAAGACATCCTTGACTCAATATATGGTACGAGCTAGGCTCCAGCACGTTTCATACTTATTGAAAACATCAAAATCCAGTGCGAGTAAGGCTCTAGCACGAATTAACTAAGACAAATCCGATAGGCGGATCCATTTCAACAAAATACATTAAAAATCACAATTTGCACCTGACTCGTGCTATTCCGTGAAAACATGGAAATCGAATATGTCAGTCTATCCGTAAGTTTGCTTAAACCGAAGCAATGTATTTCATAAAGATGTCAAAACATGATATTTATGCAATTATTAGCCTTACTATCCCTTTTGTAAGATTCACTTCAAAAACCAAATCATATATATATATATATATATATATATATATATATATATATATATACTCGTAGTCATTCACATATACCATCAATCACTTTTTTAGATAACCACGCATTTACAAAGCCTTATATTCACCCACAAAATACAAGCAGTTATCTCTAAGTACTTACAGAATTCCCTTACTTGGAATCACGTCGAGTGATTCTACTTCCTTAAAGTTGCTCATTTGTGTAGTTCGATTCGCCTCCAACGAAATCTTCGGGGCTACATGAAATCATATATCACATCAATTCGGTCCAATATACACAATTCTTGCGTTTACTATAGTCGATTTGACCTATAATTTTCATTAACACTTATAAGGCTTCACTTCCTCTTAAGTCCATTTTGATCGTTTTATTAATTTCTCGAGAGTCTATTGAACTCTTTTAGGTCTATCGATTCACACTAAATCGATATTAAGCTCACAGTGCCTCTAGTCCATCATTTACTTCACTATGGCAATTTATCAAATACCTCATATACTTATTTTCTTGACTTGACTAATCTCACAATGTAGCTTTATTCTATCATCTTAAAGTCATACATATCACCTCATTATCACTTTAGTTTAAGTCATTCATCATCAACTCAACCATATCACATTTTCTCACACTAGACTCATTCTAGTCATACTTGTTCTATTACATTCTAGGTAGTTTCAATCGTCAATAAACACATCAATCAACTCACAACATCAACTAGATAAATATAATTTGAGTTGGTGTATTAGAAACTCACCTAACTTGACTTTCTTCTTGCTCCAAATAAGAACACTCCTTTACTCCTTCAATCCAACCAATGAAGTGTTGATTCCAAGATATGTTATTCTTCTCTTTATAACGAACAACTTTGCTCTAATAACTTTTTCTCTAATCTTTGTGGAAATGAGATGGCCTTAGAGTGAGAAAGTTAGATTAAGGTTTAAAAATGGAAGAAATTGATTTGTTCCCGTGAAATGCAGATCCAACTGCTATGCTTTTATAGAGATGGCATTAAGAGATCGATCTGCATAGGGTAGAGATCGATCTGACCTTGCTTAAATCTTTCAGTTTATCGATATTTTGTAAGCAGGGGATCGGTCTGTTGAATATATGAGATCGATCTGCCATATTGCATGAGACTGATCTACTCAATGGAATAGGATCGATTTGTTTCAAGCAGAAAGCTTAGGAGATCGATCTGGCCTTAAGAGGAGATTGATCTGGTCCAGCTCGAAACCAATGGAGATTGATCTGCTTGAGTGAGGGATTAATCTCCCTCTTGCAAAATGCTTGGCATTGTGTTCTTCAGGCCATGAGATTGATCTCTCATTGCATGAGATCGATCTAGCCTTCATCCTGCATCATTTTTGCTGCTTTTTTTCCCAGTTAAACTTATCTTCAATGACTTTAACACTAATTTATCAATCCATTCACACTTAGAACTTAAAAACGTTTATTTCTTGTAATTCATATGTAATGTAACTTGTCTATACATCCAATAATCATATACATTACATAGAAATTTACGGATCTTATAGTTTCGGCCCTTGTTAATAGGGTATATAATAGTTAGCAATGTTTCGGCCCTTGCTAACAAGGTATATAATAGTTAGCAATGTTTCGACCCTTACTAACGATTATATAATAGTTAGCAATGTTTCGGCCCTTGCTAATAGGGTTATAATAGTTAACAATATTTCGTTTCGGTCCCTGCTGATAGGGTATATAATAGTTGAAAATTTTAGGCCCTGGTAACGAGTTATAATAGTTAGCAATGGTCATGTATTTCGAGGTTCTGATATTTCCCCGATCACGAGTTAAAATAGTGATCACATGAAATACGTTTTGAAATGTGAAAAATGTCTTGAAGTATAAAATATGTTTTCGAAAATATTTTACAAACATGGGCATAGTTCACAAAACATATCCTAGTGATATGAAATAAATATGTTATGGCCCTTGCTAACGGAGATGATAATAGTTAGTGATGTAGTCTCAACTGATGGGATATAATAGTCAGTAGTGTCCCTACTAACAGGTTAGAATAGTTAGCAAAAAAAGTATGAAATACATTTCGAATTGTGAAGTATGTTTTGGAATAAGAACTATGTTTTGAACTATGAAGATGATTTCAGAATATGAAATATCTTTCGAATATATGAATATATTTCAATGTGTTATATTTCGGATCAAAAATATGCTTTGAATGTGAAATGTGTTCCGGACAAGGAATATATTTTGGATGTGAATATATTTCAAATATGAGACCTGTTCTAAATGAAGAAGATGTTTTAATATCGATTATGTTTTGAATAAAACATGTTTCGAAGTGTGATAAGTTTCAAATACAGGTTATGATTTGAATAATAGATGTTTCCAATATATGCATGTATTTCGATATGTGATATGTTTTCGGATTGTATAATGTGATCTTAAAAAATTGTTATGTTATGAGGATGAATGTGGATGCAAGCAATTCAAGAGGGAAGAGCTTACATGTTTTAATTACATTAAACTTTGATTTTTTGCATTCAACTATGTTTCGAATTTTGAACCTCTATGGGTATATTCAGTTCGGTGGTCACGTTTGATGGCCAATTAAGGTATTTCAAATACCTCTCTACCTGAAAGACTTGACAGCATCTAGATAATATTCTAGTCCGTAAACCCAGAAAAAGTATAACTTTCGACAAGTTTCAAAGTGTGATTTAGATAAGTGATAAGAAAAAATGATTGAATGGGAATGCGTTAGATATGCATTAGAAATTCAGTATCTTGTATGGTATTCCCTCTGTGCTTGTGTGGTTTGCTTACTGAGCTATCCCCAAAGCTTACCCCCCTCAATTTTTCATCACAGGTTCAGACTAGAAGTGCATTGACATCAATGTCAGTATCGACTTCAAAGTAAATGTTTTGAGATCTTACAACTTATATCGGTATATTTATTTATACTGTTTAATTGTATTTATTTTCAAATAGTTACCCTTCAGTGCATGTGTTGGGATGTGTATTGAATTAAAATATGATTATGAAAGTCAATAAGAAATTAGATTGGGACCTTAGGCTTAAAACCTTAAACCAAGCTAGGTAGTTTGAGACCTAGAAACATTGTAAGACTACACTCACATGACAAACAAGTATAAAAAAAAAAAGGGAAAAAATTACCCCAAATTTTCATACTTCCGCAATAAATTATTGAAATTAGCATCCTTCGGGTTGTGACATTATAGATGTCATTTATGGTTAAGTTTAATTCAGGGTTAGTAATTTAGGTTTTTATGGTAAGGGTTACATTTAGGAATTTTAGGGTTTTTAATTAGAGTTTTAGAATTTAATTGCATTATATTTTATAATTTTGCAGTTTTACTATTTTAATTAGATTAGTTTCATGCATTATTCATTTTCATATTAGGATTTTTAGTTTTATTTTCATTAATTGCATTTTAAGCCCATTATTTTTGTTATTTGCATTTTTAGCCCATTTCCTTGCTAGTTTCCATTTTATATTTTTACTTTTGTAGTTTTTTTTAATTGCTTTGCGGTCATTGTAAATATTTCTTACTTTCGTTTTTGATTTCATTTTATTTTATTATTTTATTTGTTTCATTAGCCTAATAGATTTACCACTAAATAATTAGCTAGAATATACTTATGGTGTAATTATCTAGTAATTAATTAAGGTTACTTAATATCTATGGGACAATAATTTAGGACTCTAGTCCTATATTACTTGTACGACTCGTACGCTTACGGTAGAGACGTTTTATGACTCACAACACTAACTTTTGGGTCAAAGGCTATTATCCCCGTCGAAGTTTAAGTCTTTTCACCTTAAGCATTAATGTTCAATTTAAAGACAAACATCGATGCTTTACACATCAACCTTGACGTCCTTCAAGAAATGAGAGATCATGTAGTAATTCATAGTGCAGCAAGAGCCTAACATGTGGCCAAATATTACAACTCCAAAGTTTGAAGCTGACAATTCCAAGTAGGTCATCTTGTACACAAAAGCTATGAAGCAAAGAGATAGGTTGAAAAACACCAAAAAAAAAAAAACTATCACCAAATTGAGCAGGCCCAATAAGGTCACCTCAGTCTTAGGAATAGAGTTTAAGGCTATTTGACATAAGTGGTAAGCCAATTCCTCGAACATGGAATGTTGTCCATTTAAAGAATAGTTTATATAAAAAAAGACTTATAATATGCTTGCTAAGCTAAAAATCTTTTTGGGACAACTTAGGCAAAAATTAAGGAAAAAAGAATCTTTCTCACCAATTCGAGAATCTTAGTAAGATGATTGACTAAGTGAACCAAATTATGACCTAATCCTTAAAATGCTTAAAGGTACGTAGGTAGCTTGGTTCCCACCAAGTTCAGCTCAAATAATTTTAAAACATCAAACTCTAGTTTGGCGCCTAAAGTCTGCCATAATATTAGCCTACAGGGTAATATAAACCTACCGGCCAATACCAACCTACAGGTCAAAATTAGCCTGCACTAAGGGCTTAAAAAGAAACATAGGTTACTAGTATGCCTACAAATCATCTCAAGCTTCCATAGTAAAAGTAAAGGCCTAGAAAAAACTTCAACTAAAATAAATTATAAATACAACCCTAAGATCCCCTAAGGTAATACAAGTTCAAATCCATTCATTTCTTTAAAAAAAAAAGGAAAAAAATCGAGCTTTTTTAATATCAAGATTGTTAGTGGGCTCTTAAATAGGTGTCTTAGGAACAATAGCTTTTGAAGCTTGATGAGATTGCAACACTAAGGACATTAATGAATCCTCAATGTGCAAAAAAGGAAAAATTTGATGATGGGCTCTTCAGCTCAAAAAATTTTATATCTCTCGTATCTAAAGGGCCTAAAGCCAATCGCAGCATATACAAGGCAGAGTCCTTATAGAACATGCCCACATTCTCACCAACATCAAGAGCATATTTAGTCATTTCTTTCCTAATAGCCTTATATTTGACGTTTACCTAAGCCTTGATTTCCACAGTCTTAGCCATCAGTTTCTTCCTCATCTTTGCTTCATCCTCTACTCGGGCAGCATCTACTGATACTTTATATTAAGCAACCTTTAACTCTAACTGAGCAATGGCAAAGTTCCTGTCAACCTATAAAGACTTCAGTTGAGCATGCACCAATTCTAATTAATTATGAACAACACTTAGCTACTCTAAAGACAACTTTGGTTAAGATTTCAATTCTTTGATCTTTTCTTTGGTTTTTATCTCTTCATCTAATCATGCAATCTCCTTATTTGTTTCAACAACAATTGCCCATTAGCAATTTGCATTTTCTTCAGTAGCCTGAGCACATCTTATCAAGCTTAAAGAATGTTCATATATTACCATAGAAAAAAAAAAGCAATGCCAACATAAAGATAACCCAACCAACCAAAATTCACATATAACAAGATTAGACTTCATTACAAATAGCAGAAAAATTCCTAAGATAAAGTAGCAATAGTAGAGTTAGCAACACTTATTGGCGTATAAGACCGAAGTAGGGGTGTAATTGAGCCGAGTCGAGCCGATACAGTGAGGTGTTCGAGCTCGAGCTCGACTCGAAAACTCGGTACTCGATACTTGACTCGAGGTCGATCGAGCCTTATTTTTTAAACTCGAGCTCGACTCGAGATCGAGTTCGAGCTACTCGAGCTCGCTCGATTAGGCTCGATTATATAAGTTCGATTTTTTACTGGAGCTCGAGCTCGCTCTTACACTCATTATATAATATTATTATATAATATATATATTATTAAAATATATAAAAGCTCGAGGCTCGATTAGGCTCACGAGCTACTCGAGCTGGGTATCTAAGTGCTCGAATTCGACTCGCTCAATAGCTCGAGCTCGAGCTCGACTCGACTAAAATCGAACCGAATTCAAGTTTTTCTCGAGTCGAGTCCGAGTAGCTTACGAGCACCACTGTATCGCTTACACCTCTAGACCGAAGCAGATGAGGAGCATCAAATGATAAATGCCTTTCATCCAAACTATAAGCACTACTTGCGCTAGTCAGGATCTCCATTTTATGATCAAAAGATCGCCAAGGAAAAAACTCTAAACAAAAGGATTAATTCCAAGAAAAAAAAATTAGTTAAGGCAGGATAAGTAACATTAGCTGAAATCTGATTCTTAGGATCCCTAGCAGGAAAATAAGTCTCTAAGGTTGTCTTGAACTTGGCGAGGACGGCGACACACAAGAAGCATCGTTAACTATAACAACATAAGGCGACGACCATGTGCCTTACATATTTGGGTGAATTTTACTTCTCTACAAAAGCAAGCATTTTTCCCTTTTGATTTTTCTTGCCTCCTCAGTAAGTCAATGAATTGATCATCCTCCATAACTATGATAGAAAAACAAAAAAAAAAAAGAATTATTCAAGTTATTCAACAAACACGAAAAGAAGAAGATAATGAATTAATAGCAACTATGCTCAAAGGCAGGATGAGGGTTTGGATTTAAAAGCTAGCACCATGACTCTCAAAGACAACATAGCTAATGTAATATTTTACAATATTATCCTTTTTTGTTATAGACTTATAATCTATGATAGCATGAGAAAAATAATCAAATTGAGATCGCTCATATAAATTTAATTAGGGAGGCACCCTAACAACATCGCTATGAATAGACCATTCAACCTTACAAGGACACTCATAAACCTTCTTTAATGTTACAAGGAAAAAATGTGACATGTTGGAATGCATATTCGATGTAATGGGAGATAAGTTGGGCACACGATTGGACATATAAAACCAATCTTTGTCCCTCTTAAGGTGATATAGAGCTATTAATACTTTCACAGAAGGATCTCAATTTCTCCTCACATTCAACCAAATAACTTATGATTTAGCATAAGAATTGGTAGTAACTTGTGATGGAGCTAGAATATATTTGCTTAAAACCTTATGAAAGACGATATAGTTAGAGGAAAAATAAAAAGCAATAGTTTTGCAAGAATGAAACGACAAGAAATAGGCTAAAGGCAATCAAGTATAACCCTTCACTTTTCAAAATATTTTGAAAATTAAAACCCCTTATAACACATGGCACTGAATGCTTTACTATTATATATAACACATCTTTTCATAAAAAGGTGAATTTATTATGCGTTTTAGAAGAATATCGAGCTTTCAAAAGCAAGCAACCATTCGATTGTCATAAAGAAGATCACTTTATAATCTTCTATCTAAATTGGGGGCAATTATTATACCTATATTTAGCGTAGGCCTTTGGCCCAAAATCAAACTAAAAACTCTTTGTCAACAAGTAAGGTGCAACACCCATTAATGGTTTGATTAGCCCTATTATAGAATCCTAGTTAAAGGACCTATCTTATTATGAGGGATCCTTTTTAATTAAGGATTTTGGCAAGATTCAATTCTAGTCAAAATTAAAGTCTTAATGAAAATGCTATAAAGCACACCCAGGTATGTAAGTCAGAAATGAAGTTCTCTATATTTTATAAAAACTTCCTATATCTCGAATATATTACTGATTTAAGCATTAGAGATTGCCTTGGTGAAAGATCTCTGGCGCCACTCACTGTTTTTTGTCTTTGACAGATTTTGATCTAGGATCTATTTGCTTTGAAGTTGATCTATCCCAAAATAGTCATCAATATATATTTGGGATAGATCAACTTCAAAGCAAATAGATCCTAGATCAAAATCTGTCAAAGACAAAAAACAATGAGTGGCACCAGAGATCTTTCACCAAGGCAATCTATCCCAAAATAGTCATCAATATATATATATATATATATATATATATATATTGATGACTATTTTGGGATAGATTAACTTCAAAGCAAATAGATATATATATATATATATATATTTATATATTATGTAGTATTTTAGTGTTGAATTCGAAATGGAGATGCTTGCCTCCTGTTATACCAGACTTTATTTGCTATCATTTTTACTATGTTGGTATTTATTTGATAACTATAGATGCATGATTAATGCTCTTTTGACCATAATTTATGTGGAACATAGTATAAGTATACCTGTTCAACGGCTGGGCTACCCATCCAAGTCTGAAGGCCTACTCGATTTTTGGTCGAGTTTGGACAAAAATATCAGATGCAATTAATGAGTTTAGACAAAATTTTTAGGCCCGGTTAAAAATCGAGCTGAGCCTGAGTTTGACCTTTCAAAGCCTTAGGTCCAACCCGAACATAATTAAATTTAAAACTTTTTTATTTATTTATTATGCATAATATAATTATATGTATATAAAACATTATTGATTAATAAACATGATTATATATTTAATATAGAAATTGATATGCAAATTTTGGCAAATCAAATTAAACTTTAAATAAATTAAAAGAATAAAACAAAAAATTAAAATAAATAAAAAATATTCGAACCGAGTCAGGCTCGAGCTTTGCATTACAAAATAAAAATAAGCCTGGACAAAAAATCAGACCCAAATTGGTAGGCTAAACCAGGCTTAAACTTCTTTATAAATTATTATTAAATGGTATGATCGCAACCTGAATCTGATTCGAGCTCCACCATGACCAAGCATAATTATAAATTGTAAGCTTCTTAACCATTGGCCAACTTAAAGAATCTCATGCTAAATGGCAACTAATTTAATTATGGTTTAATAAAGTTTGAAATGGAAAAGACCCTTTGCTATTAAGGAGCATTTTTTTTTTTTCACAGTTTTGTTTCCCAGTTGAGCTTTGTTAATAAGTCCTGCAATGATTAAATAATAAATTAACAGAGAATATGCTCACACTTCTTATGATAAACTCAATTAGAGTTTATAAAAATTGACTCGATCCAAAAAAATCAATCTGATTGACCTGAATTCAAACTCAACCGATCCGATTTGACTAAAAAAATCAGTAACCCAAACCCAACCCGATCTGAATCCAAATTTATCCGAGCCCAAATTTATTCGAATTCATACAAATACGAACCCTACCTAATCCGAACTCAAATTGATCCGATTCTAAATTCATCTAATTTAAATTAACCCAAACTTGGCTTGATCCAAACTCGAATTGACCCGAGTCCAAATTGATCCGAATCCAAATTAACCCAAATCCAAAAAGATTTAAACTTAATTTAAAACTAACATTAAATTTTAAAATGTCATATTAATGATCAAAATATTATATTATAATAAAAATATATTTTTTCAATAATATGAGTGTTATATGTTTTTAATTTTGGTTAAACTTAAATATTCACTTTTATATTGTATTCATTTGAACCTAATCAAAAGCAAAATTCTACTAAAGTTATTGTAGAATTATTTAATGACTATTCTATCACATAGTACATAAGCTACATCACCTACATTTAATGCATTCAATTATTTTATAAAAAATCAAAAGAAATTAAAGAGATGTATAATAGTCTATTATAGTATTTAGCATGGATTATTAAATAACTTAGAGTAAACAATTATTATAGATAATAGAAATAAAATGAAAAAAAAGGTAATTAATTTTTAAATATTGATAAATATATTATAAAAAATCATATTGATTATTGAACATTTTGGATATTTCAATCATAATTTTATTATATGTTATGCAAGAAGAAGATTTATTTTAATGAGTTATGTGATTCTTAGAAATATGATTTCAATTCATTTTCATATAAGAAATATCACACTAGATATGACAAAGGCTTAATCCAGAAAACCCGCCCGACTTGAACCCAAACTCAACCAACCCAATTTGATTAAAAAAGTCAACAACTCGAACTCAACCTAATCCGAACCTAAGTTGATCATAATCCAAATTGATCCGAATTCAAATTGACCTAAACTCGAGTTGATCCGAACCCGAAATGATTCAAACCCGAAATGAACCAACTTTTCCTTAACTTATACCCGACTTGAACGAACCTAATATGATCCGAACCCAAAATGATCCTATTTTTCCTTAATCCAAATTGGTCCAATCTAGAGTAACTAAGCCCCAACCCGATTCGACTTGACTATCAGCCACCTCTAAAGTCAATGGTGTAAGACTCCACTGAATTTCAAAGTGAGAACAATACATAACGGGATATCTCATCAGGTCAAATTCCTTTGAATTAGCATTAACCATGCAACGTGAACGGAAATTAATCATATACTAAATGCGATCTGATGGTATCTCGTGGTTAAAAAATAAATAAATAAATAAAACTTTTCTTACCATGGGAAAGAAATGCCAGTAATAGTTTAGCCACGCCTTGAACAATGGCCGTGCTCGGATCACTCCTTAATTTATATAAATTTTATAACTTGAACGTGTATAACCATTTTTAATATCAATATTTAACTATTCTAATTATTTTGTGAGGTCTAGTACTTTGAACCTTGAAATAGGCAAGGGTAAATGCGGTTGGTAATGGGATCATTCAATAAAATTAGACCATCCTTTGCCTTGCCCTCAATGTGGGATAGATCGGTAAAAGAAGTTTTCTCCTGAAATCCCGTCTCAAAGTTAACAAGAGTTCATTTTTAAGCACATACAAATTTCTTTAAAAAAATTATGGATTGTTTTTAATTAATGTTATACATAGTTTTCAATGATATAGATTTTAAGTCATGACCTGAATTGTGTTCAAAAATATTTAAACTAGAATTATTTTACGGGATTAGCATAAAACAAAATTTTATCGAATCTGTTCACAAGCATTTATTTAGCTTGAATAAATGGAGGTTACTAATGTTCAAACTTGATTCATTCAATAAATCGAACTCATTCACAAGTTGTTCAATGAAATCATAATTCATTACAACCCTGAACCAAATAAATAAATAAATAACAAAATAGCGCATTTTAGATTTTTAGTACCAAATCTTACATATGCACAAATAAAGACTACTAGGACCCATAGCGAACCACCAGATTTCTTACTGCCTCTTGTATTTTGATGAATGTAATGGATATACTGCTAGACTTGTTAAATCTGCTCTTACATTACATGTTCTTTTACTTTTGATAGTTAAATAATATTATCCTGTCTTTTCCTCAACAAAAAAAAAAGAATATAATTTCGATTATAAATGTGCAATTGACATAATAATAAAAACAATATAGAGATAAAGAATAAGTAAAATAAGAAACATCAGCTCAGCTGCCATAAGAACAAATTTAGCAAGTGCACTGCTAGAAACCAGATTACAGTTCTCCAGGGCCCCAATTCCCAATTAAAGCTGGGCCTGGGAGGAAACAAGTAAATTGCTTTCAGCGCATGTAAAACAGAGGACTAATTCCTGCCTTATTCTCAAAGTCTCAATTGAAACCAAATAGAAAAAATAGCAGTTGTTATCCTCATGAAAGAGATTAGCTCTAACTAATCTCCTTTATCTCTTCTATTTCTATTAAAAAAAATGTGTAATTCAAACCACCTATGGGCTATGGAGTTTGAGTAGCGCATACAACCTTGTATGGTCAAATCTAGTTCAGCCAGCAAAGCTGGTTAGAGAAGTTAAAACCCACAAAGTTGCTCAGAAGAATAAGAGCTCTCTTTTTCATCTTTTTTCCTATTGTTTAATCAAAACAATTTCCTCAGTCATACAACCATGATTTTCTACATCACCACCATCTGAACAGAATAAAAAAAAAAAGGAAGAAATACAAAGTTCTCTTCAACCAGTATTCCACAAAGACTTGCAAGTCAACTTACACTTGTTCCACTTTCTCATACAGGAACCCGCCTGCCCCGGTATCGGTCAAACAACTGCTCCAAGAAAAAAGAGGACCAAAGTTAGTTCACTAATTTCCTTAAAGAACCACCTTAAACAGCTGATTAACTTAGCAACTCAGGCATCAGTTACGCACAGGTAAATAAGTCATGATCTCAACAAGATTTCTACACCAACTATATAAAGGTCCATTAATCACTTCAGCAACTAACACCACAAAACTTAACACTGCTCAATGAATATGAGAGAGAGAGAGAGAGAGAGAGAGAGAGAGAGAGAGAGAGAGAGAGAGAGCAGTAGCAGCAGCAGCAGCTGTCGGTAAATATAAGTACTTTCTTGCAGATAGTGTACAAAGACTTATCCTTGTTATTTTATCCATAGACTGACGAATCATACTCAGGACAATTCCAATTAAATTGTATTATGAATAAATAGCTACAACACGTTAAGCCTTTATCCATTCAACTGAGCTCCATTTGGTGCCTGCAAAATTTTTGTAAATGCTTAAGGTCTACATTGCAAAATTTGAAACCAGATTCTACGTTGGAAGGTTCTTTTTTTAGGTATGGTTCAATCTATGCAGGCTTCTAAATCGTAAAAGCTGCAAATAATCAAGTGTCTTTTCTCCTTTTACTGTTCGTGATTTTTCGATTCAATGCTCTTAAAATCATGCATGTATGCAGTACTATAAGACAGAAAAAGAAGTAACACAAAAAAAAAATGGAGAGGATAAATTTGGATTGCAGCCCCAATCTAAACAATCTTTATGCATCTATATAGGCTTTGTAACTGTCCAATGATGCAAAAGCAATTAAAAAAGTTGAGGCACCAGGTCCATAACATGAACCCTTGAGCAAACTCAGCAATGGGATGTGCAAAATTCTAAAATAAGTTGATTAAGATATGGAAACTATACATAGAAAAATATTTTTTAAAAAAAATTCTACGAACTCATAATATAGGCTTGGTTAATGCTATCATTAAATAAAAAAGCATGAAACTTGTAGATTCCAAGTATTTTCAAAGTGCGAAAATTCATAATGGGAAAGGGTTCCTCTCAAAACAGCCATGATTACAGATTTTCATTTGTTTTTAGGACGGAATAATAACACCAGACAATTATACCATTAATACCTCATTGAAAGGCTGCTTAAAGTAAACTCAACTATTTAAATTTACCCAAAATATAAACATAAATGAAATTAGTTAGGAGATTGCCTCAAGCACTTTTTGCCTTAGCTTAGCTGCTAGGCAGATTTCAAAGGCAATCACTAGTTTAAGTATCATAGCCTTAAGGTGCCTGACCTTAGCACCTTAATGTGCACCTGGCACTATTGTGAAGATATTCACAAGTTTTCTCATTATGTTTTCCCTCTCACTACATCATACACACACACACACACACACAGAGAGCGAGAGAGAGAGAGAGGAACAAGGGTTTATATTAACTAATATTTGCACCAGGCTACCTTGAAAAGCAAGATGAAAACATCTCAACAAATGCATAACCCATCGTGAACATACACTCCATTGGGTTTAATGAAGTCAATAAATTAACCAATCCAAAAAATTAGCTCGGGTTTAATAATTTAACTTCCCCAATTTCTATTCCACAGACAGTCATGTTGAAATAGGAAACTGCTTAACACTTTCCTTCTAGCAAATAGAAGGAATGCTGATTCAGTAGCTCATTTATTGAATGCAAAAAATGGGTTCAAATTTACTTCTTTGAGCTAGTCATAAATATCAATGTGAATTTAGCTTTATATAATTTGCTGGCTTTCTTTCCTACTCTCTGATTACCAGAGATCACCATTTTAGAACTGTTTTAGGATGCTTTTCAAATTTTACACAGATTTTAAATCACAAACAACAAACAAAGAACCAATAAATTAATAGGTTACAAGTATGCACGTCCAGCAGACAGTTCATATGTTAAAAAGAAATTTTACTTGACTTTCAAACTAAACATACCGATCTGATGTATGGCTGCTGGACAAGCCAACTAAGAACAGGTATCCTCTGTAGAAACACTGCCAGTGTTGGCCAAAACCCACTGCAAAAGACAAAAGGGCATGCTAAATGAGAAGCTCAAAAACTAACAGAACCAAGCATTTGTATTAAATCAAGATAATGAAGAAAAAAAGAAAAAACATTTAGACCTGAAAAGAACAATGAATCCATACGCCTCCAATATCATGCCAAAGACAGGCCATCCAATGACAACGAAAAAGAAGCCAACAGCAAAGGAAATTGTCCCCTGCATCCAATTGCAGCAGATCATAAAGAAAATGAGAGATGCATGCATAATGTGTGTGCATGAGAGAGAGAGAGAAAATAAACCTTAAAATTTTGACGCTTCATGAAAAATTGCATGGTGGACTTCAGACCAATGGTTAAGGTCACTCCCGATATGAAAAGGATCTGATTAAACAATAAAAAGAAAGATGGTAGTGTTAATTAAGCATGATTTCCGCCCGGGGGGTGGGGGGGGTGGGGGTGAAGGATGAGGGGAAGAGGGGTGATTGAGAAATAGTTCTTGAAAGAGGACAAAAAGATAATAAAAGTTTGCTTACATTTCCCATGGCAAGCAATCCCTTGTCAAAAAAGAAGATAACTCCCAGAAATGAGAAAAATATGCCAAATGCTGTTAATCCTAGCCCAATTTCTGTTTTTCATAATTTCAGATATTAATACATATGAAAGCTAACAGAATAAAATTAACATAAAAGTAGCCCATTTGATTTTTTCCTCAAGACATTAAGGGTAAATTACATAAAACCACTCTAAGGTTTAAGCCAAACTTAAAATCCCCCATGAGGGTTAAAATTTGACACTTAACCACCCTAATTGTTTTATTGTCATTTTTCCCAAAACCATGACTTTCCGTTTTCTTTTCAAATTTTATTTCATTTGTTTCTTCTTCTTCTTCAACAATTTACTTTTTCTCTCTATAAGACTTAAAAAATGCTAAGTTCAAGTAATTACGCTTCAACAATTTACTCTTTTTCTCTCTCTAAACCCTCATCTAGTAATTATCCATTCAAAAATATCAAATTAAACACAAAAAACAAAACGTCCAAATCAATTTTTCCGTTTTACTATTAGTTTCCATTGACTAGGGAGGGGTTTTCGTTTCAATTTCTAGGTGTTATTCCTCTTGTTTTGGTTCCTTGAATTTGCAGTTGTTGCATGGTTGATGAAATCAAGGTATTTTGTTAATTTGCCAAATCTACATTTAAAAACATGGATTGCAAAGGAGAGGGTGGCGAGATCATTGATGGATTTTAAGAACTGAAATTCTCGTTGTTTTTTCTTCTTGTGGTTGCTATTACCGTTGCATTGTGGTGGTGGTGTTGCTCATGTTGTTCGATTTGTTCAGGTTCGCTTTTGAAAACCGCTAATGACTGTGGAATGGGCTCCAGGGGTGGGACCGTGTCCATGAAAGTGAGTCTTGTTTGATGAAGGCAAGAATGATAGAGGAATTGGAAGGGTTGGCCATGACTACCGAGATGAGAGCAGAAAGGTTTGAACAGAGAATTAAGCCTCAAAAGCTAAGCTTTACTGGCATTTTTCTTTTTCTTTTTCCAGGTTTTCGAAAGAGAAAAACAATGAGAAGAAGAAAAATACAAATGAAAACAGTCATGATTTGGAGCAAAATGATAATAAAACAACTCTGAAGTGGTTAAGTGTCAATTTTTAAACCTCATGGGGCATTTCAAATCTGCCTCAAACCACAAGATGGTTTTATGTTATTTACCCAAATATTAATGACAAACTAAGTCACAGTATCCAATGGCCAAGTCCATGTTAATCAAATGCTATAGTACTAAACCACCCTACTTACATCCTCCAAGCATTTTCAATCTCAACAAGTCATTCCACTAATTGTATATTTGTTCAGCAAACAGCTTTACTTCACAATACAAAAACTAGATTCCGGACGTGTTGGTAAAAATCTTCCTTGTCACAAATTTATCTCATATGTTACATATTAGAATATCATTTTGCAATACTCCTATCAAAATTCCATAATCCTAAACAGCTTTTAATTAGCATTTTCCCAACAAAATCCCAATACAAGAGGGTTTATCACTTTTTGTGTCTTAAAAACTACCATAAGCACCTCCAAGTGAGCATGGTGCACATATTTCATCTAGTCTAGAATAAATAATAAAATAAATGAAGTGACCAATTAGAACTACATCCTATTGAACCACCTCATTTATAGGAAGAATTAAAGGAACATGGGTGCATATCAGTTAAAAATCTTTTATTATACAAGTATCTCAAGTGTGATTGGCAGTGATCCACTAGAAAAATTCCTTTGGTGTTTGGCTAGCATCAAGATCTCAAAACACCAGTTAACATTTGATGCTTAAATAAACCTCATCCCAACAACTCCACATAACTTTCTGCAATATTTGTTTCATTTTCCCACATCTATCTACTCTCTTAATATTGATTTGGAAAAAAATATATAAATATTTTAAAAAAAAAACTTCTTTGGGGCAATAGATATGATGGCTTCTGGCAATCTACACACAGGCCTTCCCACATGACTTTATCCAACAAACTTGAAAATCCCAAATAAATTACTATCTCAAATTAACACTTGAAAGACTTTTCTAACTTAAAAGCAGTTATAAACTTGGACTAACATTCATAATAACCACTAAAATTTGTAGCGCGAATCCAACCACCAATTCTCGATATTTGTATTTCACTAAAATTTCTAGGGATTGTATATTGAATCATATTTCAAGTACCAAATCAGTAGAAATCTCATAAAAATACAGATTCATATATTCGTTAATTGAGTGAGAAGAAGCAAAGAAAGCGGGAAAAAAGTAGCATAAAAGCTCACTCTTTCGATCGTTCATTTCAAAGGAAACCATGGTGCTGATCACTCAGATGCCTGTACCTTCAAAGAACAAAACAAAGAGAAAATTGAATCAAGTTCAAATTCAAATGACGAAATCATGTGAGAATCTGCAAAAGAGGAAACAGAATCTAACAATAAGATATAGATCTAAAAGACTAGAGCGTCTCCATAAAAAGAAAAAATAAATAAATCTGAAAGTTCGGTTCTGTTTACCGAGAGAAAAAACGTAGCCCTAAGTTTCTTAAATATGAATTTCGTACGTTTTCTCGGTAATAAAACAGAGAAAGAAGAGAGAAACCTTCTGAGAGTGACGGAGAACGACAATTGAAAGAGAGAGAGAGAGAGATAGAGAGAGAGAGGCGTAAATTTCCCTTTTACGGTTGAAATGTGAATATATTAAGATGCACAATTGGACAGCCACTATCCCTGCGGGTGCAAAAAAAAAACAAAACAAAACAAAACAAAAAAAAAAAGGCGGTAAATTTATTTATTCGAGTGTGGTGTGTGTATATATATATATATATATATATATATATATATATATATATATATATATATATATATATATAAAAGAGTCTTTATAATAAGTTTGGTTGATTAATTGGGTTGGTTGTTTTATTTGCTACCTTAAACTTTGCTCTATGATCTTATTTTATTTTTTGGTCATTGATAAACGGCTTAACAGCCAACAAACAACAAAGAACATTACAACAATTCTTCAAGGTAGATGGGTGGGCAAGTCACCCAGTCAACAGGGCATCTGCCCATTTTTATTCACTTAGCAACCTAGTCAGCAACTCAATTTGCATCCCTACCCACATAACAAAAGGAAACATCAACCAAATCATAAGTTAAATTAGCAATATCTTCCTCAATCGCTCTTGTTTCCCACCACCGTGGAGCATCAAGGATCGTCAGTCTTCGAATTAAATTAAAATTGTCAGACTCCATAAGAACCTTATCCCACCTTTTTCATTAGATCATCAAACACACCTCCCGAACTACCATAGCCCAAGCCACTTCCACACTTCTCACCTGGACTTGGGATTGATAGCCATCAAGCAATCTACCCTCACTATCACGGCAAACAACTGTGATTCCAACTTGGTTAGTGGTTGAATCGAAGGTAGCATCACAATTGATTTTCAAGAAAGAAGGTAAGGGGCTCTGCCACTGCTCTGGTTGGGATCTGCCAGAACTACCCCTCTCCCTCTAGTGGACTGCTCAAAAGACATTTCATATAACTCCTGAAAAGTTTTAAGGCACACCTTAACTGGATCCCCGACCACTCCTTCAAATAATAGATCATTTCTCGCTTTCCACATATTCTAGCACAATAAGTGTAAGACCCGTATTTTATGTAACTTGTTCCTCATAATTTCTATGTGTACGAACATTTTATTATGTTAGTTGAATCATAAGAAGATTATTTACTTGATTTAAGTGTTAGTAAAAGGATTTAACACTTATAAGCTACATAAAAGCCAAATAAGGACTATAAAAGCCACAAGCTAAACCGAGTGGATCTGAATCATTGTGACTAAATATAAAAACTTATAATGAGAAAATATAAAGAGCTCAAGAAAGAAAGTCGGTTTGATTTGGTCCCGAACACGATTGAAATAGAGTAAAAGCCAAAAAGGAGCTAAATGAGTCCGAAATAGTCCGTTTAAGGTGTTTTAGGCATATTCGCCTCCCAGAAACTACCAAAACGTAAAGATGAGAGTGTAAACCATAAGATATGACACTTTCAAATTTTTGAAAAAAAATCAAACATGGTCAATGGTCAAGAAAAGTCAAAGGAAGTTAAGAAAAATGGATTTTGACCATAGTTGACTAACCATGGTTAAAATTTAACCTAAGTATGGTTAAAAAATGGGGAAGAAATATTTTTGGTTAAAATATAAGATAATCATCCCCTTAAGTAGGGAAAATTTATTTAATTGAAATCCGGATTAAATTTAACGGGTAAAACGTAATGGGCCAAAGTTGAAAATTTTAAAGCCCATTAAGGTGTAACAAGTGTGGGCCGAATTTCTTAGTCCCATTAGGCCGAATTGTTGAACCGATTTGTGGATCAATATTGAGATAATTGAAGGCCCAATAGATAATAAAAATTTTAGCCCGAAAGCCTATTAGGAAGGCCCAAATCGAGAGGCCCAAAGTTAAGGCCCATTAGTTAAGTTAAAACCCATTAGTAAATGGTTACAAAAATCATCAAAAAAATACGTGCATTCATCTCTAATAGCACAACCCGATTTTTCTTACCTCGATATCTACACGTAGTCCAGAATACTTCCGCGTCTAAAGCCAGTGGACCTCGTTCGCTCGGTTAATTTTCTCCTCAAAGCTCGTTTCTTAGATTTCAAATTTTTCCTTGCGTCTCTCTTGCTCTCTTTATTCCTAACTATATATATTTTTTGTAAAATATAAAAATATCTTCTCTTCTCTTCTCTTTCTTTCTTCCTTTTTTTCCTTTCCTATTTGAATTTGGCGCATTAGTGCCAAATTCCTTTTCCTCCTTCTTCCTCTGGCTACTGTTTTCTTCATTGTTTCTCCTCCCTCGGCAACGCCTTTGTCATCGCTAACCTTTCCTCGTTGCTAAAACCACCTCCGTTCCTTGCTCCGGCCACCATTGTCATCATCATCATCGCCTCTTAACTAGCTTCGGTTCTCCATTTCCATATATATATATTTTTATATATAACATTATTTATAAAAATATTTAAACCTTCCTTTTTTTTTCTCTATTTGAATTTGGCACCTTCGCGCCAAATTCCCATTTCTTCTTCTTCCTTCTTCTCTTGTTCCTCCTTCTCGATTTCTACCTCACCGGTCTCGGCATCCTCCTCCTTTCCATCTTTTTTGACACCACCATCATCCACCTTGGGTCTTGGCCATCACCACCATCAACCGAATGCCTCTGTCTTCCTCTGTTTCTCCCTCTCTTTACTGTTCACTCTCAGCCAAACCTTCCCTCTCTCGGTTTGCTCTCCCTTTTATAGCCATCAGTGGCAGAACGAGGTGGTGTGGGGCTGGGCAGCAGGTGGTCTGGCGTATTGTTGAGGCAAGGGCAGCTGGTGCGCAGGGGGTGTGCAGGACCGTGCTTAGCAAGGCCTTGGTACTGGCAGGCGTTTGGTGTGGCACGGGAGCTGGTGTAGGTCGGTGCTGGCGTTTAGGGCGTGCATGTTTGGCGTAGAGTGAGCTGGGCGTAGGGCCTGGTGCACGCATGTTGTAGGGAGTGTCGGGGTGCAAGGGTGCTGCTGGTGCCAGGCAGTGTGCAACACTAGTGCAGGGCAAGGCACAGGACGGTGCAGGCGTGGGGAAGACTGGGTACTGTGCTGGCTGGTGCGCGCAAAAGGGCAACTGTTGTAGGGGTGCAGGGGGGGTCTGGCAGGGGCGCGCAAGGGGTTTGGGTGCAGGGAGGTTGGGCGCGCGCGCAGGGCTACCTGCGTACCCCCTCCCAAAACGCACCGTTCCAGTTTTTTTTAATTTAAATTTAAATTTTTATTTTTAATTAATTCTAATTAAATGTATATATACCTATACACATTGTTTATTATTTAATTTATTTACTATTAATTTTATTTTATCTAAATTAAAGTTTTGTTTTTTTATTATTAGTAGTTTAATTTCATAAACCAGACTTTTAATATAAAAATATCGGTCTAACATAATCTCGCCTTTCCCAACATGACTAATTTAATTATTTGTAAACAAATTGTGAATTAATTTCAATCGAATAACACTTGAGTTGAATTTTTGAAAAATTTCGAGGTTTACATTCTCCCCACCTTAGGAAATTTGGTCCCCTAATTTTAAGAATATATCAGTTTTCAAATAACTGTGGATATTTCTTTCGCATTAAGTTTTCTAATTCTCGCGTGGCCTCTTCTGACGTGTGATACTACCACAAAACCTTGACGAACGGAATCGTCTTAGATCTCAAAGCTTTTTCCTTTCTATAAAATCTAAATTGGTTTCTCCACGTACGTCATGTCTTCCTTCAATTCTAACGGCTCGTATTTAATTACGTGTGTGGGATCCGGATGATACTTGCATAGCATCGACATGTGAAAATCATTGTGGATACTTGACACTCTGGCGGTAACACCAATCGGTAGCTATGTCTCCTACTCGATCTAAGATTCGAAAGGTCCTATATAACGGGGACTCAGCTTCCCTTTTTTCCAGAATCTCATTATACCCTTGGACAAAGAGACTTTCAGAATTACTGAATCTCCTACCGAGAATTCCAAAGGTCTTCGTCTTTGATCAGCGTAGCTCTTCTGTCTGTTTTGGGCGGTCATCAGCCTCTCAGACATCAACTGTACATCCTCAGAAGCTTGCTTGACTAAATCGAGAGCGAATATCTTTCTTTCACCTACTTCTTCCCATCCCATTGGTGAAAGACATCTTCGACCATAAAGCACTTCGTATGGCGTCATTTCGATACTTGAATGGTAACTGTTGTTATATGCAAACTCTGCTAGCGATCAATGGTTGTCTCAGGAGCTTTTAAAATCTTGAGCACAGGCTCTCAACATGTCCTCCAATGTTTGAATGATCTTCTCCGATTGTCCATCAGTTTGAGGATGGAAAGTCATGCTAAAATTCAGTTGGGTTCCCATGGCCTCTAAGAATTGCTCCTAGAAGCGTGAAGTGGACGGGGAATCCCTATCAAATACAATGCTTACTAGTACGCCATGTAATCTTAAACTTTTCGTATATATAGATCCGCTAGCGCACTCAAGGTATCCATAGCCTTCATAGCTAGGAAGTGAGCGAACTTTATCAATCCATCTACTACTACCCAATTCGCATCGTGATTCCTATGGGTCTTTGACAATCCCATGATGAAATCAATTGTGACGTGTTTCTATTTTCATGTTGGTAACGGTAGAGGTTGTAACAACCTCGTAGATTTTTTACCCTCTACTTTAGTTGACATAAGTCAGCGGCCACATATTCAACCATGTCTTTCTTCATCTCTGATCACCAATACACCTTCCGTAATTTTTGATACATCCTATTACTTCCTTGAGTGTAAGGTGTACCTCGAGGAGAGAGGTTCTGACAATATTAGTTTCCTGAATCGTGTGTTATTGGGAATACAAATTTTGCCTTTGAATCTTAATAGACCGTCGGAGCTAACTTCAAAATCTGTCACAGAACCCAACTCGGTCTGACTAGCCACCTCTACGCAATACTTATCCCTACGCTGCCTGTCAGATTCTGTCAATCAAATCCAATTCAAATCTCAGGCTAGCAACCATGATATACATGTCAGTATTAGTAGAGAACTACATCCAATTGAGATTCACTAAATATTTCAATAACTCATATCCATCACCTTTGTGTATACAAAATGTCATCCCGAAATCACTTCTACTCAAACCACTAACCTTAATCATTTCCTCTTTTCTTGTATTTGACGGCTTTTGTGAAATCTAATATTTTAAACCTTCATGATCAGTCGAATTCCATAATTCTTCTCCGAACCAGAAATGGTATGCTGACTTTAAATGCGAATATTACGATTGTCAATTTCAACTTATAGGTTATGGGTACTTTTAGACATTGCAAAGTTTCTCAGGTAGAGAGGTATTTTGAGATACCCTTATTAGTCATCAGACCTGACCACATAACTAATTATGGGTGTATGGGTTCAAGGTTCAGTCCCTATAGAGAAAAGGATACCATAATTTATCGTAATTTCATATTTATCCTTTAGTCACCACTCATTCTTCGTTCACCTCGCTCGATCCGAATCATTTCACATTCCCAAAAAAATATTCGTATGTTGTGTACATCTCTCGTTCCAATTATAATCCTGCATCCAAAATTTATCACACTTCAAAACTCGTCCTCATTCCATACATCAATTATGACAAAACCCTTTCCTTATTTCAATTAAGTCTCACATTCGAACATAAGCATATACAATTTACAATCCTTAGATTCGATACGTGATTCATATTATAAAGTCTCCTTATACCTCAAACTTCGAATCATCTTAACAGTTTTAGGTCTTTCCTACTGTTCTACAAACTTTGTTTTGGGAGAATCCAATTGACTCCCGTTCTTGACACATCGTAACCCAGAAAACTCTCAAACTCCTTAACATTTAAAGCCCGTACACTTCAAAGTGGATAACCCTTATCATATAAATTTTAATTCTTGTAATCACTTCTTCAGCTCTTCTAATTAAATTGAAGTTATTCAGTATGAGGGTTCGAATAATTGGTTGGGTACCAAGTACTAAATCACCCCAAAACTTCATTCCTTTATCTAAAGGTAATTCTGATAGATCATCCAAACATGTATCGAAAAACACTCTGTTTGCAGGGGTGTCTCTTTACTCCGAACACACCCTATCTTTATCAATCATGTAAGCAGTGTGACCTTTAAGTTCCATTCATACAGTTCGTTCTGTAGTTCTTCCTTCCAGTTTTAAAAATTCTATTCTTTAGTAGATCTCTCTTTTATCACTCTCTTTATGTTCCCCTTTCCTTAGTAACCTCGAAGATATACATTTCGTATCATCACATTTGCATCTTGCACACTACTTCTTCAAAATAATGTCAAATGGAGCTTCCCTAGCTCATTTGGGGGTTCTAGTAATTCCTACGAGTTTTTTGAATTTCCTTCATTTCACAACTCCATGTACCGAATTTTACTTTTCCAAAACTATGAATTCGGTTTCATATTCATTCTTGGACTTATTACCTTATGTCTGATCCGATCTTTTCATCTATAATTGTCATTGTACTTTATCCAGGATGTATTGCCATCTAAAGGCATCCAAGAATGTATCCCATATGGCCCTCTAATATCTGGTTCTTAGAATAAATCAAGGGAAACTTCCACTAAGGTTTAGCTTCCTATTTTTAATATTGATACTGCAGAAACTACCTTCCTTTTTGTGGTGCCCCTTAAAGTCCCTATAATTTCTCTGATTCTTTAGTACACAAGCTGCAGAAGCAACTTCCTCGGTAGAGTTACTTCTAGAATCTTAGAGTTTTTCCATCTTATTTATCTAATCTTCCAAAGTCACTGAATTCTTAACCTTCCTGAAAAAAATGGAGGCTCAAACTTCAGAAATTGCCTCAATCTAGTATGTTCACAATCGTATCCTACAACTCCATATAGGTTTTCCCATTCCTTTACTCCGGCTTACAATTGACTCCAGTGTTTAATAGTGTACTATTTTTCAAAATTGTCTCAGTCTTTCTCTAAGGCACAACTCAATCATTATCATCCTTATTGTTGTGCTGCTATCATTTGACTAAACAATGTCATCATTGTTTCCATGTCCTGCTCAACCCTTATCTAGCGGACCTCAAAAATTTCGGTTAAACTAAAAGGGTGTACATTCAGATGAGGGTTCACTAAATCTCTCGGACCAATTTCTACGACCTTGAGAAACAGTTTCTTTTCGTCAATTAATATGGCTGTAATACCAACCAGCCATAACTATCAGTTTTTCTACATTCAATGACTCAATTTCTTAATAAAACACAGCTAGGTATACCTGTTTGTATCTAAGCAATGTATAGTAATGTTCGAGATGTGAACTTTCCAAATTTTCTCTTACTCCTAATATCGACTCGTATCAAGCCAATCTTGCTCTAATACCACTTCTGTAACGACCCATTTTACTCACACTTTTGGTTGGGTTACGAGTCGATATCATATCAGAAATCGTAAACACGAGTACTAGATTTCATTTTTTAGTGACAAATTTAAACAAAATTGATCATCATAATTGTTCTTTCATTTCACAATTCCCTAAACACATTTCTGTATACATTACTGTACTTGCAACATCTAGATACAATATAAATGTCTATGTCGGGTATACCTTTAGTGCTAGAGAGTCCTTCACTGACACTTGACTATGTAAACTTATTTGACTTACAAGCACTCCCAGCTATCGACGAGGCTTTGTGGAGTAAAATAAGGGGTGAGCTCAACATGCTCAATAAGAAAAATCAAGCGGCAGGTAGATAAATAAACTATCTACAAGATACGGGCTTGAAGTAATACTATATAGTTCAATGTAGTACAGTGAAAATTACCATTTTCTCACAATATCGATATCACACAATTACCATTTTCTCACAGTATCTGTATCACAGAAAACATTACTACAAAATATCAATTAAATCAAAATGCAGTAAAATAAAACTCATTTCATATCAGAATTTCACTTCCTCAAAACTCAGTTCAGAAAATCAATAAGTGAGACATGGCGAAATATTTATCATCAATAATCAATCAATAGGACAATTGGCCAATGTCAATGACTCCGGGTAATCACTGATCAGGTGTGTCGGGATGTCAAGTGTCGTGGGAGTGGTCAGCTACCCAATCGGCTTACTCATTTCACTATTTCTCAATAACATGGTACAGCGTACTCACATGCACACAGCACGATACATCGTACTCCATGGACCTCGACATCATTCACATTTTCGTATAATTTCATCATTCACATTTCCATGTAATTCATTATCGCCCTCTTTGCCTCTAATCACGTGCGAGCAAATACGTGCAAGATCACACATCAATACACGTCTGTTAGGTACGATTTTATCAAATCACTAAAAATCACGTGCGAACGGGTCCGTGCAAGATCACACAACAATACACGATCGGCTGACACAGTTTTATCAAATCACTTAAAATCACGTGTGAACAGGTCCGTGCAAGATCACATAGCAATACACGACCAGCTAACACAATTTTATCCTTAAAACATCTCAAAATCTCGTGCAGACAGCTCCATGCAAGATCACACAGCAATACACGTTTGACTGTCACGGGTTTTATTTTTAAAATACTTAAATTTCGTTTTAACGTGTATAAAAACAGAGAATAAAATATGAAAAAAATGGTTGAATCATTTTTTCTCTATTGATTTACTTGAATTTATAGATCTCTTCTAAGAAACAGAGAAAGGTAACTAATCTTCCTAATTAAGAGGAAAATAAAACTGATTCCTAAGATTTCTCTTCCAGCCCCCAAATCTCTCAACTAACTAAATATAGCACAAAATCAAATATGGTACATAATTACAAAGATTCTAGGAAATCTGTACATAATTACAAAGATTCTAGGAAATCTTTCAACACTCCCCTTCAAGCTGGCATGAAGATATCACTCATGGCAAGCTTGCTAACTAGATTCTCGTACTGTGTCTTAGGAAGTCCTTTGGTGAGTATGTCTGCTGCTTGGCTCGCAGTTGGTATGTAAGACATGCATATTATGCCACTGTGTGTCTTCTCCTTGATGAAATGTTTGTCCACTTCTACATGTTTTGTTCTGTCGTGTAGAACTGGATTGTGAGCTATAGAAATTGCAGCCTTGTTGTCACAATAGACTTTAATAGGCGTCGGTATAGGAACCTTCAACTCTTATAGGAGTCTTTTTATCCATAACACTTCACAAAATCCATGTGCCACAGAGTGAAATTCTACTTCAGCACTACTCCTTGCAACAACACTTTGTTTTTTGCTTCTCCAAGTAACCAGATTTCCCCTACAAAAGTGCAATATCCTGAGGTGGATCTTCTATCACTTACATTGCCTGCCAAATCTGCATCTGTGTAGGCCTCTACCTGAAGATGACCTCTATTTTTGAACAAAAGTCCTTTCCCCGGAGTCCCCTTGAGATATCTCAAAATTTTGAACACAGCTTCAAAGTGAGTAGGTCCAGGTGAATGCATGAATTGGCTTACAACACTTACTGCAAAAGTTATGTCAGGTCTAGTGTGCGCCAAATAGATTAGTCTCCCCACCAATCTTTGATAACGTTCTCAGTCCACCACTTCATTAGTTGCCGCTGCTTTCAATTTCACATTAGGCTCGATTGGAGTATCTGCTACCTTACAACCAAGCATTCCTGTTTCATTGATCAAATCAAGAACGTATTTGCGTTGATTGATTAAAATTCCCACTTTGGATCTTGCAAACTCCATTCCGAGGAAATACTTCAGCTTTCCCAAGTCCTTGATATCAAATTCAGCCTCAAGTTTCCTCTTCAAATTGTTGATCTCAATAGAATCATTTCCAGTCATGATTATGTCATCTACATATACTATCAGAATAGCCACTTTACCTTCGGTGGAATGTTTGAAAAACATGGTGTGATCAGCTTGGCTTTGTGAGAAACCATGTCTCCTAATAACCTCTGCAAAACGCTCAAACCAGGCTCTAGGAGACTATTTTAATCCATATAATGCTTTCTTCAACTTGCACACTTTGCCTCTTCCAAGTTTTTCTTCAAATCCGGGTGGTAGGTCCATATATACTTCTTCTTGTAAATCTCCATTCAAAAAGGCATTTTTAACATCAAATTGATGAAGTGGCCAGTTGGAGTTAACTGCAAGAGAAAGAAGTATTCTGATAGAGTTAATCTTAGCAACAGGAGCAAAAGTCTCTTGGTAGTCAATACCATAGGTTTGAGTAAATCCTTTTGCTATAAGTCTTGCTTTGTATCTTTCCACACTTTCGTCAGCTTTACACTTTACCGTGAACACCAATTTACACCCAACTGTCTTCTTGTCTTCGGGTAGATTAACGACACTCCAAGTGCCATTCTTTCTAAGAGCATTCATCTCTTCCATCACAGCTAATCTCCAATTCGGATCACCCATTGCTTCTTGAACAGTTCTTGGCACAGACAGATTAGAAATCCTAGACACAAATGCTCTATGAGTGTTTGACAATTTTTCATATGACAAGTATTTTGCAATAGGGTGTTTAGTGCATGTTCGGGCTCCTTTTCTTAATGCAATTGGAAGATCAAGATCAGAAGAAGATATATTCGGTAAATCAAGAGATAAAGAGGAAGTAGAAGGAAGGTTACTCTGAGTTGTAGGACCATCACTCGGCAAATTGGATTGAACATCCGCTGGAGAACTAACTGGAATAGTAGTACATTTGGGAAACTTTTTTCTAGTATAAACCTGAATCTCAGATTGAGGATTGTAATCCGTTGGAAGTACTTCTCCCCCTGTCTCTGATAAAGTCACATCTAGCAAAGTAGGATTAAGAGTACTACCACTAGTTTCCATATTCCCAATAGGTGTTTCCAAAAAATGCTTATCAGAATTAATCAAAGGCATAGACGCCTCTGGAATAGGTAAAGTTTCCCAAAAATTATTTTCTTCTACTATGTTCTCCCCCGGAAGAAAATTTTTTTGAAAGAAAGGTTGGTCCTCAACAAAGCTTACATCCATACTTTCGAAAAATTTCTTCGTGACTGGATTAAAACATTTGTATCCCCTTTTATTGGATGCATAACCAATGAAGACACATTTTTCAGCTTTTGGGTCCAGTTTTGATCGAAGAATATTTAGTATATACATATAACAAATGCAACCAAACACTCTTAAGGGAAGATCTGCAGATATCTGAGATGTGGGAAAAAAACTTTTTAAAACCTTTAAAGGTGTTTCAAATTTCAAAACTCGAGATGGCATTCTATTTATTAAGTAGCCAGCAGTCAAGAGTGCATTTCCCCAAAGATATTTAGGAACATTCATAGAAAACATAATGGCCCTAGCTACTTCAAGTAAATGTCTATTTTTTCTTTCGACAATACCATTTTGTTGTGGTGTGTCACGACAAGTTGATTGATGGATAATACCTTTTTCCAAAAAAAAAGTTCCCAAATATTTGTTAAAATATTCAGTTCCATTATCTGTTCTTAGAATGCCAATTTTTGTTTGAAATTGATTTTCAATCATAAGAAAAAAATATTTAAACCGTCGTTCAACTTCTGACTTCTTTTCCAACAAATAAACCCAACATACTCTTGTGTGGTCATTAATAAAGGTTACAAACCATTTTTGCCAGAAAGTGTGTTAACTTTAGATGAGCCCCAAACATTACTATGAAACAAATAAAATGGTTTTGACGCAGAATAGGATTTTTTTGGAAAAGAAACACGATGGTCTTTAGCCAAATGACAAGCTTCACAATGAAATTTTGAGCAATCAATTCCTTTAAACAATTCAGGAAATAAATATTTGAGATATGGAAAACTAGGATGCCCTAATCTCCTATGGCATAACATGACTTGATCATAGACAAAGTTTGAACTAGTACTACCTAATCCATGAGCTTTTTTATATCTGAAAGCAGTTTCATCAAAGTAGTACAGCCCATTTATTTCTCTAGCAGTTCCAATCGTCTTCCCCGAGTTTCGGTTCTGAAAAACACAAGTGGAAGAAGAGAAAAGAATGGAACAGTTAGAGTCTTTAGACAGTTTGCTAACAGAAAGAAGATTACAAGCAAGTTTTGGAACATGTAAAACTGATTTTAGAGTGATTTTTTCTGAAATTTTAATGTGCCCTTTGCCTGCAATGGGTGAAAAACTGCCATCAGCTATTCTAACTTTTTCTATACCAGAACACAGATAATATGAGCTAAACAATTGAGAACAACTTGTCATGTGATTGGAGGCCCCTGAATCTATGATCCAAGGACCGGTTTTTCCAAGAACAGAAAGTGCCAAAGGATTGCTACCTGTTTGTGCCATGGAACCAATAGGAGCATTAGGTGATGGATAGGATTTTAGTAGTTTAAGAAGGTGATCTAATTGCTCTTTACTGAACGGAGATGACACGGCCTCATTCGCTGCAGGTGTGCTCTGTTCACCAGATTTGTTTGCCCTGCCATTAGATGGTCTACCATACAACTTGTAACAATTCTCTCGAGTATGGCGCGATTTTCCACAGTAGTCACAGCGTAGGTTATTTCTATCTCCTGCACGCTGGTTTTAGAATGTTCTACGGCTGACTTGAGTTTCAGGAATAGCCAAGGCTGACCTTTTTACAGATCCGGTTGTACCTGCAGCCTTCTTTCCCAGCATCACATGTCTTCGACTTTCTTCTCTCCGAACCTCTGCAAATACTTCCCCAATTGGAGGCATAGGATTTCTTCCAACTATTCGGCCACGGACCTCATCATATTCAACATTCAAACCTGCAAGAAATTTAAAGATTCGGCCAATATCGACCATCTTCTTGTATTGATTGCAGTCCTCAGGTGATTTCCACTCGTAATCATTGAATAAGTCCAAGTCCTGCCAAATCCTTTTAAGAGAACTAAAATACTTTGTCACAGAGTCCTCACCTTGGCGAATTTTCCCAAGTTGTAGGGTTAACTCGTATACTTGCGATTGATTCCCTAGATCGAAAAACATCTGTGAAACATTGTCTTCCTTGGCTGTAGAGTAACAGAGGCAGTTCACACTTATCTCTTCAGCCATGGAATTGACCAACCATGTCATCACCATTGAGTTCTCAGCGTCCCAAATGGCATAGGTTGGATCCTTCACGTCGGGCTTCTTTATATCTCCTGTGAGATAACCGATCTTGCCTCTCCCCCTGATGTACATGCGAACAGATTATGACCATTGAAGGAAATTATCACCATTTAGGCGGATTGTAGTAATCTGAATGGGGTGACTGTCAGATGGATTCCTGACAGTTTGAAGCAAGGACTGAGAGGACTGAGACGATTGAAGAGGCTGGCTTGTTTCAGACGTGAGGCTAGACATCTTAGGGACAAAAAAATCAGATTCAAACCCTAGGATTTATTTTTTGCTCTGACACCATAAAAACAGAGAATAAAATATGAAAAAAATGGTTGAATCATTTTTTCTCTATTGATTTACTTGAATTTATAGATCTCTTCTAAGAAACAGAGAAAGGCAACTAATCTTCCTAATTAAGAGGAAAATAAAACTGATTCCTAAGATTTCTCTTCCAGCCCCCAAATCTCTCAACTAACTAAATATAGCACAAAATCAAATATGGTACATAATTACAAAGATTCTAGGAAATCTGTACATAATTACAAAGATTCTAGGAAATCTTTCAACAGTGTAAAACAGATTAAAAGGGGTTGGTCTTGCCTTTTTCAGCTAAAAATCCATAAAACGTAGTCTCGGGTGCAAATCCGAAATTTTAATTTTTTTCGCGATAATTTTAAAAATACTCTAATATTTATTTAAATACACGAATAAGGCTATTTTGAAAAAATCGAGGCTAATTTCGAGGTTCCTTAAAACTTCTTTCTAAATTTTGGGCAGTAAAATTTTCCTAGGGATTTTTTACGTTCAGTCATATCAAAATTTCGTCCTAAAGTTCGCATTCTTTAAAAACACAGCAAATATACGCAGTATAATTTCGACGGTTCACATGAAATTTTCTATAGCATAAATAAATATATTTTCTAAAATTCATATCTACAAAAATCATCAGAAAATGCGTGCATTCATCTCTAATAGCACAACCCGATTTTTTTACGGTAAAATATTTCCTAAATTCATCTCTACAAAAATTATCAGAAAATACGTGCATTCATCTCTAATAGCACAAACCTCGATATCTGCACTAGTCTAGAATACTTTCGCGTCTAGAGTCAATGGACCTAGTCTACTCGGTTAATTTTCTCCCCGAAGATCTTTTCATGGATTTCAAATTTTCCATTGCGCGTCTCTCTCTCTATTCCCAACTATATATATTTTTTGTAAAATATAAAAATATCTTCTCTTCTCTTCTCTTCTCTTTCTTTCTTCTTTTTTTCCCCTTTCCTGTTTGAATTTGACGCCTTCACGCCAAATTCCTTTTCCTCCTCCTTCCTCCGGCTACTGTTTTCTTCATTGTTTCTCCTCCCTCCGCAACGCCCTTGTCATCACCATCCTTTCCTCGTTAGTGAAACCACCTTTCTCATCACCTTCGTTCCTTGCTCTGATCACCATCGTCATCATCATCATTGTCTCATAGCTAGCTTCGGTTCTCCATTTCCAAATATATTTATGTATATAATATTATATAAATAAATATTCAAACCTTCCCCCTTTTCGTTTCTCTGTTTGAATTTGGCGCCTTCGCGCCAAATTCCCCTTTCTTCTTCTTCCTTCTTCTCTTTTTCCTCCTTCTCGGTTTCTACCTCACCGGTCTCAGCATCCTCCTCCTCTCCATCTTTTTCGGCACCACCATCATCCAACTTGGGTCTCAGCCATCACCATCATCACCTTCACCATCAACTGAATGCCTCTATCTTCCTCTATTTCTCCCTCTCTTCACTGTTCACTCTCAGCCAAACCTTCCCTCTCTCGGTTTGCTCTCCCTTTTATAGCCATCAGTGGCAGAACGAGGTGGTGTGGGTCTAGGTAGCAGGTGGTCTGGCGTTTTGTGGAGGCAGGGGCAGCTAGTGCGCAGGGGGTGTGCAGGATCGTGCTTAGCAGGGTCCTGGTACTGGCAGGCATTCGGCGTGGCACTGGAGCTGGTGCAGGTCGGTGCTGGCGTCTGGGGCTTTCAGGTTTGGCATGGAGTGAGCTGGGCCCAGGGCCTGGTGCCGCGCAAGTTGCAGGAAGTGTCGGGGTGCATGGGTGCTGCTGGTGCCAGACATTGTGCAGCACTGATGCAGGGCAGGGTACAGGACGGTGCAGGCCTGGGCGTGGGGTAGACTGGGTACTGTGCTGCTGGTGCGTGCAGAAGAGCAGCTGTTGCAGGGCGCGCAGGGGCGTCTAGCAGGGGCGCGAGGAGCTTGGGTGTAGGGAGACTGGGCGCGCGCGTAGGGCTTCCTGCGTGCCCCCTCCCAAAACACATCATTCCAATTTTTTTAATTTAAATTTAAATTTTCATTTTTAATTAATCTAATTAAATGTATATATACCTATACACATTGTTTGATTATTTAATTTTATTTACTATTGATTTTATTTTATCTAAATTAAAGTTTTGTTGTTTTTATTATTATTAGTTTAATTTCATAAACTGGACTTTTAATATAAAAATACCGGTCTAACCTAATCTTTTCTTCCCCAACATGACTAATTTAATTATTCGTAAGCAAATTGTGAATTAATTTAAATCGAATAACACTTGAGTCAAATTTTTGAAAAATTTTGGGGTTTACAGGTATGAAACGGGATGTGGTGAAATTTGTGGCCAAATGTTTAGTGTATCAGCAGGTGAAAGCTGAGCATCAGAAGCCTGGAGGATTACTTAAGTCCTTACCCATGCCTACATGGAAATAGGAGCATATCATCACAGACTTTATCATGGGATTACCGAGGACCCGCAGAGGTCACGATGCAATCTAGGTGATAGTTGACAGATTGACGAAGAGTGTCCACTTCCTTGGCATCAAGAGGACGGATTCCTTGAGTGCCTTGGCAGAGTTATATCTCAGAGAGGTAGCTCGTTTGCATAGAGCCCCCATGAGTATTATGTCTAACAGAGATTCTAGGTTCACCTCCAGATTTTGGGCCCATTTTTAGGAAGCCATGAAATCTCAGTTGAATTTCAATATCGTCTATCATACTCAGACTGACGGTCAGTCCGAGTAGACTATTCAGACCTTTGAGGATATGCTAAGGGCGTGTACACTGCACTTTAAGGGTTCATGGGATGATCACCTGCCCCTTGTCGAGTTTGTCTATAACAATAGTTATCATACCAGTATCGGTATGGCACTTTATGAGGCTCTGTATGGCAGAAAGTGTTGATCCCTGATAACTTGGGAAAAAGTGGATGATAGGAAAGTATTTGCTCCTGATCTTGTTGAGCAGGCAGCTAAGGGCGTACAGATTATTTGTGACAGATTACATGCTGCTTAGAGTCGACAGAAGAGTTATGCCGATGTGCGTAGACGATCACTTGAGTTTCAGGCTAGGGATTCTGTATTTCTTAAGGTGTCTCCAAGTAAAGGTATCATGCATTTCGAGAAAAAAAAGGAAGTTGAGTTCTCGTTTTATTGGTCTGTTTGAGGTATTAGAGAAATTGAGAGATGTCGCCTACCGGCTAGCGTTGCCCCCACTACTTTTTGGGATTCACAATGTCTTATATGTCTCCATGTTGAGGAAGCATAATCTGGATCCATCCCACGTTATCGAGTACGACGCTTTAGACATTCAGGGAGACATGAGCTATGTAGAAGAACCGATCCGGACCCTCGACAAGAAAGAAAAGGTACTTCGAACAAAGAGAATTTCACTGGTAAAGGTTATCTGGAAGCATCACTCGATAAAAGAAGCAACTTGGGAACTAGAGAGCCTGATGAAAGAGATTACCCTCTTTTATTTGACAGATCAAATTGAATTTGGAGGACCAAATTCCTAAAAGGTGGGGAGGAATGTGAAACTCAAATTTTTTCATACTACTATGTAAGTTAAGATAAATCGAGAAGTCTAAGACTCATGTCAATGACCATGTAGGGCCTAGAATGCTCGAGAAACCCAAGATAGTGGCACAAAACTTGAGGCACGCACTACGAGGTAAGAACCCAAGTTTAAGTTTTTTTTGAAAAGTGTGATTTAAAGGATGTTTTGATGGTTAGAAAGTGAAACCAAGGTGTTATAAGTGAAAAAGTTAATGAAAATCGAGTTTACACTAAACCGAGCAAATGAGCCTAATAAGAGGAATAAATTCGAAATAAATTCTAAGAATTCAAGAAAATTATTCTGAGACCATAGAAAATTAACATAAAACATAATTGACATGGGGAATGAAGATGGAGTGGAAATAATGAGGTTTCAGTGTTAGAATTAATTTTTAAAGTAAACCGAAAACCTTAAGCGATTTTGATCGGTATTGACCAAATCGTGCAAAATGGGCTCAATCGGGAAACTTTTCTTAAACAAATGGGCCCAAAATTTTTATGAGAGATACTAAGGATATAGTAGAACACTTGAGGAGTGGAAAATTGGAAGAAATGAGTTGAAAGATATTTTTGGTGGATTTCTAAAACATGGAAGTGGGCTGCCCTAGCCCAGTAACATGTACACCCATCAAAGTTGGCCCAATTTGAAGCCCATATGAAAGTCCAAAAAATATAAACCTCTCTAGAATAAAAACACTCATTAAGCTTTTCATAGCCTACTTAAAGTCTTGGAACTGACTTACCAATTGAGAGAACCAGAACCATCAATCTGGTGCAGGCGTCATTGCAAAAGCAAGAGTACGTGAATTTTTCGGCCATCTTTAGGCAACGGTCAAGAAGGATCAAATCTTCCTCCTTAACCACTCTAGAACATATAAAACATTCAGTCCCAAAAAAGGTCATTTGCTAGGTGAAAATCTAGTGAGAAGAACAGGGGCAGAAACTGTCATGTTTCGAGGTGAGAGAAAGCTTTAATTTTAAAAGTTTGTGGTTGGTTTTTCTGGTTGTTTTGTATGATTTTAATATGTTTACATGTTGATTGATAGCTTAGAATTCTTGTTGGTGCAAAAATGGTTGGTCAAAGTTGCCAAGAAATTGTTGGAAGATGATGATGTTCATATATGTGATTGTTTGATGTTATAGGATAATTTTTAGTTAAGCAAGAATTGTTGAAATGATTTCTAGAGATAGGTGTAATTTTGGCCAGCATATCTAGGTGGAGGAAGTGATGAAATTTGACTGTGTTTGATGTTATAGACAGTTAAATTTATACCGAAAAACTCGATTTCTAGCTTGGTTAAGTAGAAAATCGTAAAAGTGTGAAAATTTGACAATTAGGGTGTTGTGAATGATTAAATGGAATTTGAAATAAATGTTTAAGCTATTAGGTTGATAAGTTATAAATTTTATGGAAAGAAACTAATGAAATAGCTTAAACTGAGACTTTATCAGTAAAACCGAGAAAATAGGGACAATGACTGAAAAAAGGGTTCGATTGACCCCGTTTGAGTTTCAAACGAATATAAATATTAAGTAGAGATTAAACTAAACATCAATTGATGGTTTTCAAATTGTTTTAGACAGCTCGAGAAGTTAGCACGCAAAACGAGGTGAACCCAACACCGGTGAGTCAGGACTGCCTCGGCCTTATTTAGGCAAGGAATGCAACCGGTTTTAAACACGAGTATTCTTTATCTATAAATGAGCAATAGTAGTATAAAAATGTTTTATGAAATAAGCATAAACCCAGAGAAAGACCTAAAACTCGAATTTTCTTACCTGAGTGCATGTTTTATTGTATTTGAGCTCAATTGCGTAATTTTAAAGTTTTGCAGACAATATATATATATATATATGTGTGTGTGTGTGTGTGTGTGTATGAGATTTATGAAGCAAAAGTATTATGATCTCTATGATGAATGCAAAACTATTTTCAGTATAATAATGGTACGTTTTGAGACTGTAGGCTCAATTGCATGCGAATCAGGGAAACCTGGGGGTCGATTGAGTGAGACCCAAGGGAATTCTAGCCGACGGCTTGGGATCGGGCTACACCTTGACCATGTTATGCATATTCTATGTGTTTGTCATGATGCTTTCCATTATTTATATGAGATACCGCCTGGGTGGCGTTGAGATGATGTTGTATGACCCTGATCTAGTCTACAGCCTTACCATGACCATAGGTACTTGATTCCCTCTTCGGAGGATGCCCTCTTTCGAGCATGACTCAATTCTCTCTTCGAAGGATAACTTGATTCCCTCTTTGGAGGATGCCCTCTTTTGAGGATGGAGTGATGATTTCTTTCATGACAAGAATAGTAAATGCCTAATCTTCATTTGTCACGACCGACTTTTACCAAAAATCACTACAAATTTTTTACTTTTTCTTACCTTTCTTTCTGTAATAATTTAACCACCAATAGTTGAGCTGTGATTCGGTATTAGTATCATCACCTTTACTTACCATATCATCCATTCAATACGATGCATACATGTCAATATAAACTATTCATTGACTGTAAATACTTTTGTACCATAAGTGAGCTCGCATATATTTAAATACAAATACATCCTTCATTATTACATTGTTTACATCACTGTGCTGTTATATGTTCAGATACAAAATCGTACGTGATGTGTATACCTCTCATTCGATGGGAATGTAGCAGACAAAAGGACTATAAATCCTCAGCCGTACTCTATCTATTGTGGATGCTTTGTAGAGAAGTGGAAAATGAAAGGGGTGAGCTCACTATTTACTGAAAATAATGTCATGCCTTGAAATACTCTTTTCTTCGTTTCACATTTAAAGCATGAATTGTAAAGCTTATGCAGTGTGCATATATTTACTCAAATTTACTGAAATCATGTTTTATTTCATAATTACAGGCATTTCATGCAAAACATTGCATTTTATGTAAACTCATAATGCCTTTAAAGTATATCATGCCATTTAAATTCAAACGTGTTAAATATGGCATTTCAACATTTAAAGCATATAAATCAGGTTTCGACCCATCCCTCAGGTCTACTCAAAATCATAAAATCATGTGATATAATCATGTGAGACTCGGTGGTTATATGCAATAATATCCTAGACTATGGCCATATCCTATACTGTAATCTCAGGATACACGGATCTTAGTGTACAAGGCATCACTACTGCAACGAAAGGTGGGTTAAATCCTTAACCCCTAACTCTCAACTCCTCAACTCCACATATCACTCCCAAACAACACACGGTACAATGTACTCCGTGACACATGCACGGTACAACGTATACCTGTGGACCCTATCTCAATAGATAATCAATGTCACGTCTCTAAATCCAAATGCGAACATCTCATCTGTGCGACACTAAGTCTACACGAGGAAATCAGCACAGTTTTAACATGTCATGTATATCACATCAAAGTTACAGTGCGAGCCTTGAGTGCGACTCACAGTCGACACCTCGCTCAAATCATTGTTTCACACATATCACAAAATCAAACTCTAATGCGAATAACACTCCAGTACTAGGTCATGCATAATTCACATTTCAAATCAAGTACGAGCAATCGCTCCAATACTATGCCATGCACAAAACTCATTAAAATCAAGTACGAGCAACGCTCCAGTACTATGTCATGCATATCATGGGAAATCAAGTGCGAGTAACCACTCCAACACTTTTCATGCAGAAAACATATAAAATCTAGTGCGAGCGGTGCTCTAGCACGATTTATTTTCACAAAACTCGATAGATGGCTCCTTTAAACAGGGATATTTCAAATTCGTAAAATCAGCTTCATAATTGGGCTATTTGTGTATTTCATAAAAATAATTGGTCAATCTATCTATTATTCTACTAAACAGCATTAAAAACATTCAACAACATCCTTTTCATACTTTTTAGGACTTTTCTTAAACTTTGACTTTTTACCCTTAGTAGGGCTAAAATAGTAATTTACCCATATCGAGTCTCTATAAATATTATTCACTTTCTCTGACCCTCAGACTTTTTAAGTGAATGTAAAAGCAAACGAAACTATGCGCAGATATCTCTAACTACTCACAAAATTTCCTTACCTGAAATCACGTCTAGCAATTCCACTTTTTCGACGCTGCTCGATCATACAGTTTAATTAGCTTCCAATATAAACTTTGGAGCTGCATATAACCATTTATCAGGTTAATTATATTTTTCCAACTATATTTCACGTTTAATATAGTCTATTTCACTTAATGGGCCCATTTACTCTTATTGGGCCTAACACTGTCTTAAGTCCATTTCGCTTTACTATTCATTTCATTTGGGCATATTAGGCTTGTGAAGCCCACCAAAACTTATTGGGCTTGGTCCGAGGCCCACAGATGCTTATTGGACCGAGACCACATCAGCAAGGCCCATTTGGCCTCTCGGCCATGGCATGTGGCTGAGAGCCATCATGCTGCCCATGGTCGAGCACCACGCCAACCATGGCCATCTAGCTAGTCATTCACTCAGGCATTTCATCAAACACCACATGTGCATGCCTTAAGCCTTAGTTTATGTTCACTTAAGCATTTTATCAAACACCTTATGTGTCATCTTCAATTCATTAACCAATTGATCAAATCAATTGAAATTAAGCATGTCATGATCATGTATACATGTTTACCAACCTAACCATGCATTAAAATCACATGCTCGTTCATGAAAACCTAAATACCCATTTTCGACAATCATTGATTTATAGTGTTTCCATGTGTTTTGATCCATAAAACATACACCAATCAACTTGAATTAATCCATAGATAAACATACATGAAGTTGGAAGCTTGAAATTATACTTAGCTTCACTTTCCCTTCTTGGCCGAGACTTGTAGGATTCCTTGAAGTGTTGAAATCAGCTCTTTAGGTGTTGGCTTTAGACTATGTTAATCTACTCATCATGGGTAACAACTTCCATGAAGACAACTTTTTCTAATTTGGTTTGTAGGTTGATGAATTCTAGAGAGATAAAGCTTGAAACTATGGTTTTAATGGCTTTTCCTTGCTTGGCCGAGAGCTATGAAGAAGATGATGGTGTGTTGGCTGATTTATAACTTAGCACACTTAGCCATTAAGTCACCAATTTTAGCCTTTAATGTGGGCTAAAGGGTTTTGGGTTTAAGTTTACCATTTGGGCTTTGAATCTTTTAATAATGGGTTTGGAAATTAACTAATGGGCTTGAGTTTTGGGCTTCTCGGTTTGGGCTTTTCTTTTGGGTTTTTCGGCTGAAATTTTTTCTATCAATTGGACCTTAAATTGACTTAATATTGGGCTCACCAAATGGCCTAACAATTCAGCCCAATAGGCCTAGGAAATTCGGCCCACACTTGTTACTCCTTAATGGGCTTTAAAAATTCCATCGTTGGCCCATCGAGTTTTACCCATTTAATTTTATCCGGATTTCGATTAAATTAATTTTTCATACTTAAGGCGATGAATATCGAGTGTTTTAACCAAAAATATTTCTTCCCCACTCTTTAACCTTACTTAGGTTAAATTTTAACTACGGTTAATCAACTATGGTCAAAATAAACATTTCTTAACTATCCTTGACTTTTCTTGACCATTGACCACGTTTGACTTTTTTTTAAAAATTTTGAAAGTGTCATATTCCATGGTTTATACTCTCATATTTATGTTTTGGCCATTTCTGGGAGGCAAATATATCAAAAACACTTCAGACGAACCATTTCAGACTCGTTTAGCTCATTTTTTGTCTTTCTTCTACTTCAATGTGTTTGAGACTAAATCAAACCGACTTTCCTTCATGAGCCCTCTGTATTTTCCTATTTTAAATTCATATCTTTAGTCAAAACGATTTATATCCATTCGGTTTAGGCTTTGGCTCTTATAGCCCTTATTTGGCCTTTACGTAGCTTATATGCGTTTAATCACTTCACTTTCAATTTCATTCTAGTAAATATTCTTCTTATGATTCAACCAACATAATAGAATGTTTGTACATATAGGAATCATAAGGGATAAGCTGCATAAAAATTTGGATCTTACAATCCTCCCCAACTTAAGAAATTTGGTCATACAAATTAGAACCAAGTCAGTCATCAAATAGCTGGGGGTGCTTTTCGCGTATCAGGCTCTCTAACTCTCAAGTGGCTTCCTCTAAAATGTGGTGCTGCCAGAGAACCTTCACTAACCTGATCGTCTTCGATCTGAATACCTTCTCCTTCCTATCCAGTATTCGAATCAGCTTCTCTACATATCACATGTCCTCTTTGAGCTCCAACGGCTCATACTGAATCATGTCTCAGATCCGGATGATACTTCCGAAGCATCGAAATGTGGAAGACGTTATGTACACCTGATAAGTTTAGTGGCAATGCCAATCTATAGGCCTTATCTCCCACTCGATCTAGTATCTCAAAGGGTCCAATGTAGCGAGGACATAGCTTACCTCTCTTCCCGAATCTCGCTATACCCTTGGAAGGAGAAACCTTTAGAAATATGGACTCACCAACTGTAAACTCTAGTGGCCTCTATCTATTGTTAGGATAGCTCTTCTGTCTACTCTGAGCTGTTCGTAATCATCACATATCAACTGAACATCCTCAGAGGCTTTCATGATCAAATCAGGAGCAAATATCTTTCGGTCACCCACTTCTTCCCATCTAATAGGAGAACGACATCTACGGCCATATAAAGCCTCTTACGGTGCCATCCTGATACTCGAATGATAACTGTTGTTGTAAGCGAATTCGGCTAGTGGCAAATAATCATCCCAAGAGCCTTTAAAATCTAGCACACACGCTCTTAACATATCCTCTAGAGTCTGTATAGTCCTCCCTGACTGACCATCTATCTGAGGATGGAAAGCGGTGCTCAAACTCAACTGGGTACCCATGACTTCCTCAAAATGTTCCCAAAAGTGAGAAGTGAAGTGGGAATCCCTATCCGAAACAATGCTCACTGGAACACCATGTAACCTCACTACCTCACATACATATAACTCTGCTAATGAACTCAGAGTATCGGTAGCTCTCATAGCTAAGAAGTGGGCTGACTTCTTCAATCTATCAATGATCACCCATATCGCATCGTGATTCCTACGGGTCCTCGATAAACCCATCACGAAATCCATGGTGATATAGTTTCATTTTCATGTCGGTATAGGTAGAGGTTATAATAACCCTGTAGGCTTCTGATGCTCCACCTTCACCTGCTGACAGACGAGACATCTCGCCACAAAATTAGCCACATCCTTCTTCATATCCGATCATCAATACACTTTCTGAAGATTCTGATACATCTTGTTACTCCCCGGATGCAACGCGTACCTCTAAGAATGAGCTTCCGACAAAATCAGTCTCCTGAGCTCTGGATCATCGGGAACACACACCCTACCTCTGAACCTCAGTAGTCCAGAAGAACTCAACTCCTAATCCGTACCTGTACCCATCTGAATCTGACTGGTCATATCAATACACTGTTGATCAACATGCTGAGCCTGTCGAATTCTGTCTACCAAATTTGGTTCCAATCTCAAGCTAGCTATCACATAGTCAATATCCATGTCAAAAGGCACAACACCCAAACTGAGGCTAGCAAACTACTCTGACAGCTCAAGTTCCAGAACCATCACATACAATACCATCCCAAGGCTCTTCCTACTTAAAGCATCAACTACAACATTAGCCTACCTAAATGATAAAGTATCTCACAATCATAGTCCTTTAGAAGGTCTAGCCATCTTCTCTGTCTCATATTCAACTCCTTTTGCGAAAATAGATACTTGAGGCTCTTGTGGTTAGTAAAAATCTGAAAATTCTCACCGTATAAGTAATGGCGCCATATCCTCAACTCAAACACTACTGCTACTAACTCCAAATCATAGGTTGGATAGTTCTTCTCATGGTCCTTCAACTGCTGGATCCATAAGTAACTACATTTTCATCCTGCATCAATACACAGCCCAGTCCCTGATGCGAAGCATCGGTATATACTGAAAAACCTTCTGAGCTGGTAGGAATAGTGAAAATCAGAGCGGTGGTCAATCGACACTTCAATTCCTGAAAACTCCTCTCACAATCATCGTCTCACACGAATGCCACATTCTTTCGAGTGAGACGGGTTAACGGAGCAGTTAACTTCGAAAACCCCTCAACAAACCTCTGGTAATACCCAGCTAAACCTAAAAAACTCCTGATCTTGGTGACTGTCCTCGCCTGTTCCCACTAAACTACGTCCTCTATCTTGGATGGATCTACTGACACTCCATCCTTCGACACAACGTGTCCCAAAAACGAGATCTACGCTAACCAGAAGTCACACTTACTGAGTTTAGTAAACAACTTCTTCTCTCGGAGAGTCTATAATACAATCCTCAGGTGCTACTCATGCTCTTCTTGAGACTTCGAATACACCAAGATGTCATCGATAAAGATGATAACAAATTGATCCAAATGTGGCTTGAACACGTCATTAATCAGCGCCATAAGAGCTACGAGAGCATTCGTCAATTCAAATGGCATAACTAAGAACTCATAGTGGCCATATCGGGTCTGAAATGTTGTATTGGGTACATCTCTACTCTAAACTCTCAACTGATGATACCCAGACCTTAGATCAATCTTAGAAAAGACTAGTGCTCCCCGAAGCTGATCCAACAAGCCATCTATACACGAAAGGGGATACCTATTCTTGATGGTAGCCTTATTCAACAATCTGTAATCAATACACAGTCAGAGGCTTCCATCCTTCTTCTTCATAAACAAAATCGGTGCTCCCCAAGGCGAAACATTCGGTCTGATGAACCCTCTATCCAACAGTTCCTGCAACTGCTTCTCGAGCTCCTCCAACTCAACTAAGGCCATGTGGTACGGTGGTTTCGAAATAGGCTCAGTACCAGGCACCAAATCTATACAAAACTCCATATCTTTGTCTGATGGTAACCTTAGCAATTCATATGAAAAAACATCTAAAAACTCCCTAACCACAGGGATATCTGCCAATTCCGGATGCACCTTATTCGTATCAACCATGTACGCAATGAAACCTTCAACATTTTGATTTCTTAGTCAGCATAATACATTTTCTACTAAATACTGCAACTACTTCTTTCATTTCTTTTTAGTAAACTTTACAGTATATTTTTCAATGGTAGGAAACATAATCGTCTTAGTATAACAATTTAAAACAACATGGTTTGCAGTTAATCAATCCATTCCTAAGATTACATCAAAATTACTCATACTTAACAAAATTAGATTGGCTGTCATATCATTTTCCCCGACTCTTAGCTTGCATTCATTAAACACATACTCGACTAGCTGGTTGTTATTCATATGCGTACTAATCAACATCATCCTACTTAAAGGTGTACGCTTTACATGTTTCAATAACTTACATGCAAATGAAGGCGATACAAATGAATGCGTGGCACCAGGATCAAATAAACATATGCTTCAAGATAAAAAAATCATGATGTTACCTTTAATCACATTCGATGAAGCATCAGCCGTGTCCGGGTCCAAAGTATGTATACCCTCAACCAACCACCTACTTCCCCTTCTCCTTAGTTGTCGCTCTCTTCCTCTGAGCAGACGTATCTACTGGAGTTCTCTCTGGCTTCTTTCCCTTTTGTGGGGCAAGCTTAATCCAATCTGGGTAAGCTCTCACGATATTCCATGGTTTCTCATATAAAAAACAAACTACAGTAGTCATCGAATAAGGTCTACTGCCATGATATTTGTCGCATCTACTGCACTGCTCAGTAGTAGGCCTCTGTCCTCTAATAGAAAATGCCTCTAGCTGGAGCTATGGTCGGATATACAGGAGGTCTCACAGTCTTATCTCGTATCTCCTCGATTTATGGTCTCTTACCGAAGAGTCTCCTCCCTCCTCAATAACTGAAACCTCTATCTCTCACCGGCCTTTTCCTATCTCTATCTCAGCTCCGACTAACCTTTTCGAACTCAGAGGCATTCCTCATAATCCTGCTCACAGAGTTGCGCCTTGCGCACTGCCTCCTTGTACGTAGAAATATCAAGTGGAACCAATCTAGATCGTAGCGCCGATTTTAGTCCATCTACAAATCTCCGGACCTTCTTGGACTCACTGATCATGGTATCGGAGTTGTACCTTCCTAGGGATATAAATATCGTCTCATACTCATCCACCGGCTGACTCCCCTAGCTCAACCTAAAAAGTCCATCTGTAGCTTTCGCTGCGCTGTATCTGGGACGTACTGCCTCCTAAAGGTATCTAGAAATATATCCCAACTGATCTCAGTATGTCGGGCTCTCAATATTGATCTGGTGGACTTCCACCAATGCTCTGCTACTCCCTTCAGCATGAACGCGATAAAAGCAACCCTTTCTGAAGTCGTACACTGAAAGAACCCATACAACTTCTCGATCTCTCCTATCCAATCCTCAGCAACCACGAAATTATTCACCCCACTGAATGACGACAGTCTAAACTTCTGAAACTGTCATAAACGATCCAACTCACAACCATACCCCAATCCACTACTAACCTGTTGCGGGCCAACAAGAGATGACGTACCCTAAACTGGTGAGGGTGTAGGAGTATCAGTAGGCTATGGTGTCTGTGTAGGCTGTGCAGGCGTATCAGGAGCAATTGCCTATCCAGTAGAAGTCCTTGCATCCGGGCTCTGCCTCCCATGCATAGCCTATGTAAACATCTATATCATGGTCTCTAGGCTACGCTTTAACCTCGTAAAGCATGCCTCTGTACTCTCTGGTACCTCAGTGGGACCCTGTGACTCATGGTCAGATGAAGACTCGTCTCGGCTCTCAGGCCTACCTTTACGGCCTCTAGCCCTTCCTCTCGATGTCGCCCCTCTACCACGGCTGGTATTAGCCATAATGGCTTGATTCCTGCATTCACAACCATTACTTAGTCAATTCCCATCTCTGAATACAGAATCTAAACACATCATAGTAATATGGAGATGTAAACTTTCCTAACCACAAACACCGACTCACATCAGACTAACTCTACTCTGATACCATTCTGTCACGATCGACTTTTACAAAAAATCACTACAAAATTTTCACTTTTTCTTACCTTTCTTTCTGTAATAATTTAACAACCAACAGTTGAACTGTGATTCGGTATTAGTATCATCACCTTTACTTACCATATCATTTATTCAATACGATGCATACATGTCAATATAAACTATTTATTGACTATAAATACTTTTGTACCATAAGTGAGCTTGCATAAATTTAAATACAAAGACATCCCCCATTATTACATTGTTTACATCACTGAGCTGTTATATGTTCAGATACAAAATAGTACGTGATGTGTATACCTTTCGCTCGATGAGAATGCAGCAGACAAAAGGAATGCAAGTCTTTAGCTGTACTCTATCTACTGCAGATGCTCTATAGAGATGTGGAAAATGAAAGGAGTGAACTCACTAGCTCAGTAAGAAAATCAGGTAAGCAAGTAGATAACTATACTATCTACTTAAGATAATGTCATGCCTTGAAAACTCTTTCCTTCGTTTCACATTTAAAGCATGAATTGTAAAGTTTATGCAGTATGCATATATTTACTCAAATATACTGAAATCATGCTTTGTTTCACAATTACAAGCATTTCATGAAAACATTGCATTTTATGTAAACTCGCAATGCCTTTAAAGTATATCATGCCATTTAAATTCAAACATATTAAATATGGAATTTGAGCAATTAAAGCATATAAATCAAGTTCTGACCCATCCCTCAGGTCCACTCGAAATCATAAAATCATGTGATATAATCATGTGCGACTCGGTGGCTATATGCAATAATATCCTGGACTATGGTCATATCCTATACTGTGATCCCAAGTTACACAGATCCTAGTGTGCAGGACATCACTCTGCAACGGAAGGTGAGTCAAATCCTTAACCGTCAGCTCTCAACTCCTCAACTCGTCAACTCCACATATCACTCCCAAACAACACATGGTACAGCGTACTCCGTGACACATGCACGGTACAACGTATACCCATGAACCCTATCTCAATAGATAATTAATGCCACGTCTCTAAATCCACATGCAAACATCTCATCTGTGTGACACTCAGTTTACACAAGGAAATTAGCACAGTTTTAACATGTCATGTATAACACATCAAAGTTATAGTGCGAGCCTTGAGTGCGACTCACAGTCGACACCCCGCTGAAATCACTGTTTCACACATATCACAAAAATCAAACTCTAGTGCGAGTAACACTTCAGCACTAGGTCAAGCATAATTCACATTTCAAATCAAGTACGAGCAATTGCTCTAGTACATGCCATGCACAAAACTCATTAAAATCAAGTACAAGCAACACTCCAGTACTATGTCATGCATATCATGGGAAATCAAGTGCGAGTAACCACTCCAACACTTTTCATGCAGAAAACATATAAAATCCAGAGTGAGCGGTACTCTAGCACGATTTATTTTCACATAAATCGATAGATGGCTCCTTTAAACAGAGATATTTCAAATCCGTAAAATCTGCTCTACAATTGGGTTATTTGTGTATTTCACAAAAAAAATGGCTAATCTATCTATTCTTCTGCTAAATAGCAGTAAAAACATTCAAAAACATGCTTTCCAGGCTTTTTAGAACTTTTTCTAAACTTTGACTTTTTACTCTTAATAGGGATAAAATCGTAATTTACTCATATCGGCTCTCTATAAATATTATTCACTTTCTCTGACCCACAAACTTTTTAAGTGAATGTAAAAGCAAACGAAACTACACGCAGATATCTCTAACTACCCACAAAATTTCCTTACCTAAAATCACGTCGAGCAATTCCACTTTCTCGACGCTGCTCGAGCACATAGTCTGATTAGCTCCCAATATAAACTTTGGAACTACATATAACCATTTATCAGGTTAATTATATTTTTTTCAATTGTATTTCACGTTTAATACAGTCTATTTCACTTAATGGACCCGTTTACTCTTATTGGGCCTTAGGGGCCTAACACTGTATTAAGTCCATTTTGTTTTACTATTTATTCAATCTGTTCCTACTAGGCTTGTGGGGCCCACCAATACTTATTGGGCTTGGTCCGAGGTCCAGGAATGCTTATTGGGTCGAGACCACATCGGCAAGGCCCCTTTGGCTTCTCGGCCATGGCATGTGGCCGAGAGCCATCATGCCGCCCATGGTCGAGCACCACGCCAACCATGGCCATCTAGCTAGCCATTCACTTAGGCATTTCATCAAACACCACATGTGCATGCCTTAAGCCTTAGTTTATGTTCACTTAAGCATTTCATCAAACACCTTATGTGTCATCTTCAATTCATTAACCAATTGATCAAATCAATTGAAATTAAGCATGCCATGATTATGTATACATGTTTACCAACCTAACCATGCGTTAAAATCACATGCTTGTTCATGAAAACCTAAATACTCATTTTCGACCATCATTTATTTATGGTGTTTCCATGTGTTTTGATCCATAAAACATACACCAATCAACTTGAATTAATCCATAGATAAACATATATGAAGTTGGAAGCTTGAAATTATACCTAGATTCACTTTCCCTTCTTGGCCGAGTCTTGTAGGATTCCTTGAAGTGTTGAAATCAGCTCTTTAGGTGTTGACTTTAGACTATGTTAAACTACTCATCATGGGTAACAACTTCCATGAAGATAACTTTTTTCAATTTGGTTTGTAGGTTGATTAATTCTAGAGAGATAAAGCTTGAAACTATGGTTTTAATGGCTTTTCCTTGCTTGGCCGAGAGCTATGAAGAAGATGATGGTATGTTGGCTGATTTATAACTTAGCACACTTAGCCATTAAGTCACCAATTTCAGCCTTAATGTGGGCTAAAGGGTTTTGGGTTTAAGTTTACCATTTGGGCTTTAAATCTTTTACTAATGGGTTTGCAAATTAACTAATGGGCTTGAGTTTTGGCTTCTCGGTTTGGACTTTTCTTTTAGGCTTTTTAGCTGAAAATTTTTCTATAAATTGGGCCTTGAATTGACTTAATATTGGGCCCATCAAATGACCCAACAATTCGGCCCAATGGGCCTAAGAAATTCGGCCCACACTTGTTACACCTTAATGGGCTTTAAAAATTTCTTCGTTGGCCCATTGAGTTTTGCCTGTTTAATTTAATCCAGATTTCAATAAATTAATTTTTCATACTTAAGGGGATGAATATCGAGTGTTTTAATCAAAAATGTTTCTTCCCCACTTTTTAACCTTACTTAGGTTAAATTTTAATCATGGTTAGTCAACTACGGTCAAAGTCAACATTTCTTAACTACCCTTGACTTTTCTTGACCATTGACCACGTTTGACTTTTTTTAAAAAATCTAAAAGTTTCATATTCCATGGTTTACACTCTCATCTTTATGTTTTGACCGTTTTCGGTAGGCGAATATGTCAAAAACACCTCAAACGGACCATTTCGGACTCGTTTAGCCCTTTCTTGGTTTTTCTTCTACTTCAATGTGTTCGGGATCAAATCAAACCGACTTTCATTCATGTGCCCTCTGTATTTTCCTATTTTAAGTTATTATCTTTAGTCAGAACGATTTATATCCATTTGGTTTAGCTTGTGGCTCTTATGATTCAACCAAAATAATAGAATGTTTGTACATATAGGAATCATAAGGAATAAGCTACATAAAAATTCGGGTCTTACACCCTATTATTATGAGATATGATTTAATATGATAATGAGTTGATGTTTTGAGTATATATACTCGGATGATTTTTATCACGCAGTCTGAGATGTGAATTGTACCATTATTTTACGAATGATTTGATTTATTGCTTTTTGTTTTAAATGCACTTCTTTATTGGGCTGGTTGAAACTCACCCCCTATTTTCCCTTATTCTCAGATCACTTACAGTAATTGCCAGTGCTTGTTGCGTACGTGACATAGGCCGGTGGACGAGACTCTTCCCCGGCTATTTCTTGTACACGTGTAAGGTATAATTCATTTTGTATTCAGACAACTTATGTAGTACAAATGCTTGTATATAAGTAAAAGTTTGGGATGTAATTAGGGTTGTATATATATGTAACTTAGGAAAAGTGAGTCATTTTGACACTATGTGATATAATAAATTTGGATGCTAATGTTTGGGAGTCTCTTGAATGTCTCGGTAATAAAATGAAAGTAAAATCAACTGGTTGTGGATATTTGTGTTTGCTTTGAAAATTTTACAGAGGATAGGGATAGAGATATAAGAGGTTATGCAGCCGAATTTTCGTTGAAAATGATGTAAGTATAATCGAATATGAAGAGTTTAATAATGAAAAGATAAGATGTGAATTGACACTGAACAGTAATACACCTTAAATAAGAAGTGAATTATAAGATAAAATTTTAAATTAACTCTAAATTCCACGTTTTCAGGGCGTTACACCCTAAGACTTCCATCATCGAAACAATTTTTTATCCATCTTCATTAGTTTAATTACTTTTTCAGTTAAAAATAATTTATTTTATTTTAAAAAATGAATATATATCATTTTCATTATGATTCTCCTAAAGATTTTTCATTATACTAGTAAAAATTTAAAGGCAATTCTCACCTAGAAAATTCTTAAGTGCTACTTATTTACAGTCACCCTAAGACTTCCATCGTTGGAATGATCTTTATTCATATTTATTTTAGTTTTTTTAATTATTTTAAATTTTATGTGTATAAATTTAATTATTATTTCAATTTATTTTTATTTTTATTATTTGAAATAAGTGTTGATTACTTTTCTAAATTTCTCATTTAAATCATCTATTATGCTATAAAAGTTTAAAAGGAAATTTATACCTAAAAATTCCTTAGGTGCTACACACTTACAATCGTCCTAAGTATTTCATCCTCAGATAATCATCACTCATTAATTTTATTATGTATTTTTATTTTAATTTATTAATTTTAATCCTACTTTATAATTTAACATCTACTGCATGTTATTAAATCATAAGTAAATGCAATACACAAGTAAAACATTAATCAATTTACAGAAATTAATGTAAATAGTCTAATTAAATAAATTCTATAATAATTTAGATTTAGACAATTAATAAATAAATAAACAAACAATAAAAAAAAATCATGCCACAATGTATTGGGTTAAACCCAATTAAAATCACTTCAAAAGGGGCTTTGAGCCTAAAGAGCAAGATGTGGGCTGCCAGGGTTTCTGGGTCGAGCTAGGAAAATCTGGATGGAAGGGATGTTCAATTCATGTAGCCTTTCTTTATTGTTTTGCACCTTTTTCCACAACTCACCTTCTCTCCTTTCTTTCCTCCCAAAGCCAAAACCCAACTCTGTTCAAACAAAAATCTTCTTCATCTGCTGACTCATTCCAAAGCCAAGGCTCATTTTCTCTCTCAACTCAAATCACTGTTCATCGTCCAGCTTCCCTTTCTTTTTGCTCTCTTCTCAACTTCTTTTCCTTCAATGACACCAAGAAGAATCCAAAACTCAATGCTCCTCTTCAATTATTTCATAAACGATGTTAAAATTATAATATATATTTTATTTTATGTTATTATTTTTTTAATATTTTAAAAATATATACAAATTATCATATTCAACATATTTATAAAATAAAATAAAAACTCTACTAAAGTATACTTCTATTAATAATTTAGGGTGGTATATTTTTCACATCCACCCACACGCTACTCAGTCAGTGCGTGGGCGGATGTTTCGCCTTCTATAAATAAATAAAAAGCCTAAAGTTTGACGTGTTATATACGAAACCAATTGACATATTTTCTATTTCCGACGGATAATTCGGAAGGAAGACGTTCGGATATCAAGACTGAAAGTAATGAAAAAAATTATTAATAGTATTTATAGTTTTTAATAAAAAATTAAAAATAATAAATTTTACCGTCCAGTCACTTTTATCCCATTATCTGCTCGCGCCGGTTTTAACCGGTCAACCAATCTGTCCACAAGTAAACCAAGCTAACCTTTGACTCTGACCTCTTCAGAAGCCATTTTAATATTTTGTTTTTGGTATGATATATACAAAATACAATATTAATTGGCTCATCTAAATAACATCATTCATTGGCTCATCTAATCAACAAAAAATCATTAGATTTTCAAAAATTATTTTTTAAAAATAAATTTCTAAGAAACAAACAAAACTATAAGACTAAAAGATCACTAATCTCTACATCCAATGTATGACACAACAATTCTTTTTTTTTTTTCCTCAAAATTAATGTGTTAATATGAGGAAATTCAAGAATTTAAATATTTTTTATTAAGATAAAATCTGATTATAAAATTGTATATCACAGTTTTCTATATATTTTTTTTGAAGTATTAACAAATTAAAACCAAAAATGAATTTTAAAAAAATATGGAAACCAAAGATATTGACAAAAAACAAATAGCTATTAAAAGAATCGTTGAAGATTTATTATATATATATATATATATATATATATATATATATATATGATGAATGCATTGCAAAAAATTTAAAACTTGCATCAATGGTTAAATTTGAAGACTATAATTTTATTTTTTGAAAATTTAAAAAGAAAATCTTAAGGGCATTGAAATCTGATAGTGGTCCTACCATCAAAGTCCACGTGTACAAGGATTGACCAACCAGAGACCGCCATGTGTCAAATGCAACATAAGCCACGTGGCAGTTAAGAAGGGCAATAGAGACCGTTGGCGGCAGAGTCCTCAGGCGATAGAGTTCTCATGCGACAGAGTCTCTAAAAGCGATAGAGACTCTGTCGTAGAGTTTATATGCGACACAATAGGTCGCGATAGACCTCTACCGTATCTAGCGCGACAGAGCACTACCGCAGGCACTACGACAGAGCTCTGTCGCAGAGACGCCGCAGAGGTTCACAGAAACTCTACCGCCTGCCGAACTCACCCGTAAGTCATCCAGCTTCAAGTCGCGACAGAGTATCTAATGCCTCTGTCGCAGCCCAGACACGCGCCTGGGTCTCAGACCCAAAACACCCTCAAATCCGGATTGAACGTGATACCCGATCCGACCCTGGAGAAACCTATAAATACACCAGGTAAGTACTCATAAAAGGGAGGCTGAAAAACTTGAATCTCCTTGATTCTGCTTAAACCCATTTCCTTTCTCCGATATACAGAAACACAGCTTTCTAACTTAATCATCGGAGTGCGCGTGCCTTGCACCTCTCTGATCTTTGTTGTTCTTGCAGAAGATTCGATGCACGTGGAAGAAATTGCATCAACGTCATCTCTTTGTCGTTTACTGAAACGTCAATACGTGGAAGGAATCACCTCGTTGTCGTTTAGGGCAACATCAAAATCATTTCACTTTTTCTTTTCCATTGTTTATCCCAAATTAAGCTAACTAAAAAGATGCATGCTCTAAACGAACCGGGAAAAAAACTAACCCCTCCTCCATTTGTTTCAATTTAAATAATAAGCTTACAAGAAACATTTTTTTTGTTGAGTTTATATTTAATATATTTACAGCGTATAATATCTATACATTATTAGTCAGCGGTAAAATATCACTTTATTAATAAATAAAATTAAAAATACATAAAAAAATATTAATAAAATTTTTTAAAATATTTTAAAATGTTGATACTCTATAATTGGCTGACTGAACCTGTATTAAAAACTGTACAGTGTATCAAATATTTTGGTCACCTTTCCTTTCCCGCACCATCCAAACTATACAGCTTTTAACAGGCTTTTGACCGTTGTTATAACCATAAAGCATTCATAGTGTGATAGTAGTGAGGGAATCTGGAAAAGTGAGTGATATCTCCAAATGCTTGGATGATATTTAATTTAAGCTTCCTTCTTGACTATTTTGCTTCACTCATGCCTTCCGTCTGCTAAGAGAGATGGCCAGTATTTGATTGATTCCCAGGCTACTACGTACCACCATGCCAACTTGTCTTGTACATTACAATTACAAGCTTTTGTGTAAAATGCCTGACAATGAAGGCTGCAATTCAACTGCTTAGTTTATGTGTTCTAGAGGATCCGATTCTTGCCAAGTCCCTCTCCAATTATTCTCAGTGCTATGGATGGATCAGTCAACTTTGTGACAAATTCAGGCTAAGTTTTGTCAATTTACTTACCGATAATGGCTTAGATTTTATCCTTAAAGCTTTGGGGCCGCTATAACTTTGAAAGCTGCTCTTGGGAAAAAGACAAAATAAGAACAGCAAGAGCTAAACATAGTAAGGTTATGAAATAACTTACCTCTAGTTTATCCTCTTTACACGTGTGAGTATGATATAATTAGAGGCAAGAAGGAAAAATTGGACATTACCCGACATGTTTCCATTTATTTTGTGTGCACGCGCACACGTGTGTAAAAGAGAGAAAGACTTTTACTGTAAACACAATATTTAACTATAACCTAAATGATAAATTTAAAGCTGCATTGTCTCTATAATAAGCAATCACTGCTCTTATTGCAATTTTTAGCAGGTGCACAATCCAGAGAGCAGCGCACAGCAATAATACTGCCTTATGAATTATGTAATGAATCTAATGAATCCAAGACTTGGTACACAAAACAGCAGCAAGTTTCCCAGAAGACAAGTTCAGGAACAAAGAAAAAGTATGAATTTCACAACTCCTAAGTAAAAAAAGAAGAAATAGAGTATCTGTTATGCTTAACAGAACAGAAGCGATAATTGTACATGCCACAAACTCAAAAAATACTGTCTATAACCTAAAGAACACTTTTTAGGCACATACACAGATAGCTTTTGTATTTAAATTTTCATATTGAAGTTATGGTATGTCATGTATGTATTAAAAAGGTATATCTAAGAATTTACATGCCTTGAGATTTCTCACTTGATAAGGACAACAAAGATGGCCTCTCCAAGCTTCTGCACAATGGTCCAAGGCTCGACTCCTACAAAGAAGCATCTTAACTTTTATGAAAGCAAAAAGAAATAATCAAGGCAACTGAGCAACATCAAATGAAGAGCTAACCAAACTCTTCCTTGACATTTCTCTTATGATGCATAGTCAGGTAGAAAGTTTGATCATGAATAGGGTCAACAACCTGTCGCATAAATTAATTTTAATTCGTACTCATCATAAATCATAAGCAAGTTTCTTAAAGATAAGAGCACATATTATAGGTCCATAAGGCTAAAAGTGGTTTGCACACCATTCATAAAATGTAAGAAAAAAAGCATTCCAAAGAAAAATCAATTATGTAATACATTCAATGGAAATGACTGGTTTGGGGCAATCGAAGAGTTTACTAGATCTTTCCCTGAAATTTCCATATATGAAAAATTTATAGCCAAAAGGCATATAAAAGACTAAAACCAAGATTTATCACCACTGGTACACCGCAAAAAATGTTAATGTGCACAAGTACATACACTATCTGTGACATGATAGCTACTTGATCCATTAGAGTGTTAATTTAAACTGAAAACAGAAAAACAAGAGTAAGATATAATTTCTTGGAGAATTACTCACACATTTATTGAATGAAACATATGATGACTTATATAGCCATACAGTCCTAGTTTCGAGGGATTTTCCTGAGAAATAAATCACTATGAGGAATAGATCACTATCACTAGACTACTAAATAGATCAAAATACTACTAGATTTCTAAAAAATTGGGATTATTCAAATGACAACTAAAGCAAATATCTTTACAATTCCTCCCTTAAACTGAAATATTAGTATTTCAGTTTATACATGAACTGGGCACAACTCAAATCCCCGAAACTTCACATATGCATCCAACTTAAGTGGTTTAGTTAAAATATTTGCAATATGTTCCTTACTTTCACAATATTGTAGCTTTCATCTTTTGTGAGATCACGAAGAAAATGGAACCGAATATCAATATGCTTGCTCCTACCATGTATGACAAGATTCTTTGACAACTTAATAGCTGAATTGTTATCATAATAAATTGTAGTTGCTCCTTGTTGTTCACAACATAGCTCGTTCAATAGTCTCCTCATCCATATGGCTTGACAAGCACAACTAGTAGCTGCCACAAACTCAGCTTCAGTAGTCGATAAAGTGATTGATTGTTTTTGCGATAACCAAGCAATAGTTGCACCACCGTACATGAACACAAAACCAGATGTACTTTTTCAATCCTCCAGATCGCCCCCATAGTCACTGTCGCTATAACCTACCAACCTACCATCTGTTTCCCTCTTGTAAAACAAGATTGAAATCTAAAGTCCTCTTTACATACATTAAGATTCGTTTTTGTAGCTTGATAATATTGCTCACTAGGTGCCTCCATAAACCTGCTAATCATGCTCACTGCAAACATTAGATCATGTCATGTAGTTTTCAAGTACATTAAGCTCACCACAATTTGCTTATACAGTGTACTGTCTATCCTCATGTCATTTTTATTTCTTGTGAGTCTTGTCCCTGGAACTATCGGGTTTTGTATAGAATTGCAATTATTAATTTTGAATTTTCTTAATACTTCTTCAGCATACTTTCTTTGCCTAACAAATATGCCTTCGTCTATTTGCTTGACTTCTATGCCCAAGAAATAATGTATCTTCCCCAAATCAGTCATCTCAAATTCACTCATCATGGCCTTCTTGAACTTATTAATCATTAACTCATCATTCCCTGTATAGATAAGATCATCTACATAGAGACATACGATCAGAATATTACATTTTTCTCCATATTTGATGAATAGAGTGTGCTCATCGGGACAATTATGAAAGCTCATCTTGTTGAAGTAAATTTCTATATGATTGTACCAAGCTCTATGAGCTTGTTTAAGGTCGTATAAAGCTTTTTTCAGTTTGTAAACTTTATGCTATTTTCCCTTTTTCACGTAACCCAAGGGTTGTTCCACTAAGACCTGTTCAGCAAGTTCACCATGAAGAAATGCAGACTTAACATCAAGCTAAAAAATTGGCCAATGGAGTTGGGCTGCCAGAGAAATAACCAAGCGAATGGTGTCATGTCGAGCTACAAGAGCAAACACTTCAGAGTAATCGATCCCATGATCCTGACAGTACCCCTTTGCCACTAGCATGGCTTTATACTTGTCCACTTCACCGTTCTCCTTGAGTTTAGTCTTATAAATCCACTTGACTCCAATAGCTTTTACTTCAGCTGGTAAGTTAGTTAGTTCCTTGTTTGATTCCTCTCACGGTCCATTGCTTGCCTCCATTTAGAATTGTGTACAGCATCTTTAAACAGGATTGGATCACTATTTATAAAGAGTGTCATCCGAGCTAGACTTTCACTATCAGATATCTCACTACCATTAACATAATCTTCCATCCAAACAGGAGATTTTCTCTGTCTTGGTTGTCTCGAATTGAAATCAAGTGTGTTGTCTACAGCATGTAAGTTTGTTACGATATTCCCTCCATTATCTGCGGTATTCTCAGTAGCTTCAATAGCTTCTTCGTGCACAGTTTCTTGTTGGTTATCTTTAGTAGCTTCAAGATCAATCCCAACTTTTTCACTTGCACCATTAGAATTGCTACTAACACTTTCTTCTCCTCCCTTAGACTAATCCCAGTCCTTTCCTTCGTCAAACACCACATCCCTGTTGATTATAACCTTTTGAGTTATTGGGTTATAAAGCCGATAGGCTTTAGATTCTTCTCTAACTCTAAGCATCACACATGGTGTGCTTTTATCATCAAGTTTCATCCGCAAGTCATCATGGACATGAGCAAAGGCTAGACAACAAAAGCCCGAAAATAATCAACTCTTGGCTTTCGACCACTCTATGTCTCCTCAGGTGTGGAGTTTTTTACAGTAAAAGTTGGACAACGTTCAAGATATGGACACTCTACATTACCGTCTCTGCCCAAAATATTTTTGGCATCTTCATGGTTGCCAACCTGCATCTAACCATGTTCAATATGGTACGATTCTTCCGTTCGGACACACTGTTTTGCTGAAGTGTATAAGCCGCTGTTAATTGTTGTTGAATTCCATTATCTTAACAAAATCGAATAAAGTTTTGTGAAGTAAACTCCCCTCCTCGATCAGTTCTCAAAGTTTTGATGGACTTATCGGTCTCATTTTCTACAACAATCTTAAACTTTTGGAACATCTCAAAAACTTCTGATTTTTCAGTCAGAAGATATACCTAACTTCTTCTACTATAGTCATCAGTAATGGTTACGAAATACCTTTTTTTTCGCTGTTAGAGATGAGATTGATAGGTCCGCATAAATTCGCATGGATTAACTGAAGAACGTGGCTAGCCCTCTATGAACTTGCTGGTGGAAATGGTGTTCGATGATGCTTGCCTATCACACACTCTTGGCACACTTCTGAAAATACTTTCAACAAAGGCAGTCTAGTTACTAACACTTACTGTTGGAGAGCCTTTAAACCGCCATAGTTGAGATGACCATATTTGTAGTGCCATAGTCAAGTGTCTTCCGAGGTTTCTATCTCAAGGCACACTTTATGTCCTTGAGTGGATTTAGTGTGCAGTGAAAACATATGATTCGATGTCATTTCTACCAATGCAAGTTGACATTTTTTCTGGGTGTCAGATTTCACATGTGTTTTTTTGAAATATGATAACAAACCCCTTCTCTTGAAGTTGTCAAAGGCTAATGAGGTTTCTTTTCAATGCTGGTACATAGTATACTCCAGTGATGCACTGTACTGCTCCATTCATTCTAATTTTTATATCTCTTCTACCTTTGACACTTAAGTTGAAATTGTTTCTCAACTTAACGTTCTCTCTGAAAGTCTCATCTAGGTTGAAAAAGAGCCTTTGATCACCACTCATGTGGTTGCTACAACCCGAGTATAAATACCAAACACTACTTGAATGCTTTTCTCTACTGTTCGTGTACGCCATAAGCAGCATCTCTTCAACAGCTTCAGTGTAATTGATCTTGAAATTTCGCTCCTTTTTAGGACACTCATATTGAAGATGGCCAAACTCATGACAAAAATAACATTCAACAGTGGATTTGTCAAATGATTGTTTTCCTCTTCCTTTGCCACGTTCGCGACCATTACCTCTACCTCTCAATCTTTCGATTGAGCTGTTGTCTTTGTTAACCTTCAAGGCCTACTCCTCTATCACATGACTGGTCATCCGTTGCTCATGAACTAACAAATTGCTTTAAAGTTCATCAATTGAAAGGGTATCAATGTCATTTGATTCCTCAATAGAACAGACCACATAATCATACATGGACATCATCGATCGTAGAATTTTCTCTACCACCTTCATATCTTTCATTTTTTTTCTTGGATCGACATCTTATTGGCTATTGTCAGAACTCTAGTAAAGTAATCATTAACCATCTCTCTCATCTTCATGTGCAGCATCTCAAACTCTTTGCGAAAAGCCTGCAACTGAGCATGCTTGACTCTAGCAGTGCCTTGATATTTCTTCTTTATAGACTCTCAGATATCCTTTGTAGTATCCTTGTTCAAGATGGTTTCAAGAACTGCACAATCAATAGATTGATACAAGTAATTCTTAATCTTCATGTATGAAATACTTAAGGAGGTGGTAGCAATCAACCTTAGGATGACGCCTAATAGAATAGAAATACTTAAGGAGCCTATAAGTTGGTTCGACCTCATTATCCCTATAGGCTATATAGAAGGCCACTAGCATTTTCTAGGCAATAGGGTTCAGCTAGGAAGGAGCAATGTCGTAGTCATTTAGGACATCGACAAAAAAAAAGGGTTTTAAGGGAAATTTCATACCAAAATCTAAAGCACTGCAGTAAAAATATGCCTCTAATTCCCCATCCATCACACTCACAGTGTTAACTCTACTACTCCGAACAAGGATCCTATTTAAGGTATTATCAAACATATAATCTAGTTTAATTTTTGTAAGATTACATTTATCAAATCCTTATCAACCAACCACTTGCCACATACTTTAACTCTGGCAAAGCTTTTAGCATACATAATTGATAAAAGGAAAAAATGAAGGAAAAAGAACTAGAAAAGAAATGCGAAAAACAAATTTACTCCGATAACGAAGCCTCATAAATGCGAAGATGATGAACTGGGAAAATTTTTGTCAGAATATTGTCAGCAGCAAATGAACAATGTGATACCTTTAAACAAGTTTGGCTTTTGTAAGCAACTAAAGGGAAAGCTAAGCAGACACGACTGATCAAAGGCATATTATGGCTCTGCCACATGTACGAAAAGGAATTAAAAAGAAACGTTATCATTATAAACACATCTTTTTGTATTTGGTTACGTATAATGGACAGCCGTGCAAATTACGGAGTAGGCAACTTTGCATTTAAAGCACAAAACGTTCGAAATTTGAAAATTACTGCCTAATAACAAAAGAATACAAACGCCCATTGAGACTTTACTCGCCCAGAAAGATAGCTGCACCATAAAATAGGTGATCGAGATATCTCAAGAACATGTGGCGAGTGCTGATCACTTTGAAAATCAAAACTCTCTAGGGGGCATTATGTTAGTACCCATAAGGTTGCCCAATACTTAATTAGCCCAAGTTGGTCACTTAACTCAACTAGACCCTTAAATCACAAGAACCGCTCATGAGTAATTAAGCACAACTCTCTAAGCATTTGACTTGCAATGGATCCACGTGAACCTCGAATGCCTATTCCTCCTGAAATTAGGAACGGGCTATAGCATGATGATAATAATTAAGGCAGCTACCAAATACACTTCCACGATCTGCTAAGTCAGAATCGTGGGAGATCACAATCCGTGAAAAGAAAGGAGCATGACCTAGGGCTCTATGAAAAGGAAGGTCTCAGCCCATTCTTAGGTTCGGCTTCCTTTACTTATAAATTACTATGTTTATTCTTTAAATATTCTAAAAACACCATTATTGACTTAAACATTGGAGCAAGTCTCACTTGAAAAAACCTCAGTGGATATTTGTTTTGCAAGTTGATACAAGAAGGAAAAAGCTTGTCTACTATCAGCAAGCCCAAGAACCTTTTTGGCATTAATAATGTTCATATACAATTTTTACTTAATTTTAACTCGTATATATATATATATGCATATTTTACCTAATTTTAACTCATATCATGTGTCTTCTATTGTGTCATAAAACGCATTTCCCCTAATGGTTAGGATTCAATAGTTACTCTAATTTTTCTAGGGATGTAAATGGATACCCAATAAACGGGTACTTGACCTGATTAAGTAGGGTTAGGATATTTAATAATCGGGTTCGGGTGATAATTTTACTACTTGTCACGAGTTCGCGTAGTGATCTTAGGGTACCTTACTACTCGAACCAGATAATAAATATTATTTTTTAAATATTATTATATATGTATTTTTTAATTATTTATTATTAATATAATATTTAATTAAATGAATTAATTAAGTATTTTGATTATGATTTTTAACACTAATTTATTTTTATGCGTCAATTTAAATTTATTAATTTATTTTTAATAATATATATTAAAATTGATTTTAAATTTAAATTTAAAAATTAAACTTTAACTAAATAAATTTGAATAGTTAACGAATATTTTATTTATTATACAAGTAAAATTCTTATAATAAAAATCAAAATATTTAAGTAATTAATTGATATCAAATATTATAAAATATATTTAAGTAATTAATTGACATATTTATAATATAAACAATTGATTTAGTATGTTCAGCTGGGGAAATAATCATCACTTCCATCTTCGATATCAATTTTATTTCAAAAACAAATGTGAGGCATCTGAATGCATTAAAACTTAAGGAGAAAAGAAAAGAAAAGAAAAGAAAAATGCCAGAATCTCAGCCTCAAATCGGTATTGGCAATGTACAGCGCTGAAGTCGCTATTTTAATTATAATTAAAGCGCAACAGTGACTCTAATTTATTGCCTTCTTCTTTCTTTGTATGCATTTCTATTCATTTTTCATGTAAAAGCAAAATATGAAACAGAAAAAAAAAAAAAATCGAAGAACAGACGAAACAAAATCAAGTTTTTTCATTTTGCCCTTTGTTGATGTCTGAGAAACTAAACTTAGAGAAAGAAATCTCAGATGGTGCGCAAAGATTTTAAATATTACAGCCAATTAAGAATTACAAAATATATACAAGAAACAAAGGGAAAAAAAAAGCTTAAATCTTGGAAAAAATTATATTTTAGTAACCTTAAATCTGGCTCTTTCTCCTTTCTCCTCTCCAAAATTCTCAAATACATGAATTGCCATTCTCTTCCTCATCTTTCTCAAATGCATGATCATATATCTTTTTTTATGTCCAGAATATTTATACTTAATTCTAATTGCCACTTTCGTGGACACACCTTTCTCAGACACGTATTCTCATATTTTTTTAATTTAATTAAAACACACACTTTTAGACCACAATTTTTTTTTAATTTTTTGGATTTTAGAAAAAAATAAAAAATTAAAATGTTTTGGACAGTTTGGGCCAAGCCTGAATTTGCATGATAAAAAATAAAAACAAATCTAAATTAAAAATTAAATATAAATAATCAGATTGAACCAAATCTAAACTTGTATATAATTCGTTAATATTTTTTTTAAGCCCGACCCTCTCTATCTCATGAATAAGTCTAGTATCAAATGTCAATTACTGTTTGTCTCGTATTTTTGTCATCTTGAATTATCTGTCAAATTTAAAGATAAAAGAAATTTAAGAAACAAAATACGATTATCCTATAGCAATAAACTGAAACATGAGTGAAATTCTTCGGCCGTTTTATGATCTGAAGTTAAGATGAGTAAAATTATGTAGCATCTGGAAGTCCAAGGAGAATGAACATTGACTGGTGAACAAAAGCTTAAAATTATTTACGGGACACTTAAGCTTCGGAAATCAAATCCGGTGTTGCAAGTAACGATACGATCAGACCATGGTCTTATGTTCAGGTCTATGTGTAAACTCAAAATCTATATGCACAAAGGCTCGCTCAACTTCTGGTAGCAATTCTAGCTTCTCCTGGAGTCTCTCACCTATGTTATGGGCTTTACTCAGGAGCATGTCTTCAGGCAACACAATGTCCACCTCCACAAAGTAATGAGAACCAAAAGTGTACGCCCTAACTGTGTCAATGTGTTGTATATCTTCATGGTGGTTCCATATCAGATATGTCAATTTTGCAAGAAAATCAGGTGGAGCAGTCCTTCCAATTAGCGACCACACATTCTCAATCACTGTTCTGGACCACGTACTCATTGTGTATAATGCTATCTGCAGTTATGGATTCAACAAGTAGTTGTCAAGGATAAATAATGAGCTTCTAAGCATGTTATAGTGCTAACAAAGATGGAAGGAGCAAATACTGAACCCTATAACCTACAGCACATGTGACTGAGAAAGAATTTTAACTCACTATTATAGCTCCAGTTGGATCAATCCACCACTGGAAATGAATAGCTAGAACAGCTGTTGCTAAACCCACTGAATTAGTAATCACATCAAAGAAATGATCCTGTGCATAGGTTCTAACGATTTCATTTTTAAATTGCCGGCAATAGACCATGAGGATGAACTTCACTACTGTCACAAAAACCATAATTCCAATCATCCATTTCTCTTGATTGTGATTGATCTCAGAGGGGGACTATAGCCACACAAGGAACAAAATACTAAATGAGTAAACGAGTTGTGGCCATACAAAAATGATTGAAGAAACTAATGGTAAATTTATGTAAATACAGCATCTAAAAGATGTTATGTTCAACTATATCAAAGCAGCATACCTTTGCAATAAGTTCCCTGACAGACTCCAGCAATATTTGTAATCCTAGAGTTGCCATTACTGATGCAAAAACAATAATGCCCTGAATTGTCAAGCTTGGTTAGTAGATATTTATTGTAAAATGGAAAGAAATACCAAATTTTATTGAAAAATCTGTTCAAGAGGTAAGAAGAAAAGCGACTTGAAAAAGAGTTTCTGTGATGCTCAGATCAACAGAAGATGATCTTTTAAATTATTTTATATTGGACTGGAACTAACCACTGGCTGCATTCGTTTCTTTCCAATTGGATAGTGATAATGATTGGGCGTTTTCATGGCATGTGCAGTGAACCATAGAATAAAACCTGATAAAAGATCCAGCAGTGAATCCAAAGTTGATGCAATTACTGCTAAAGATCTGCTTTCAATAGAAGCAAAAACTTTGGCAGCAAAGAGCACCAAGTTAGCAATGTTCGACACATGAATTGCCATTCTCTCACTCCTAGCAAGTTGCTTCATTTCATCCTGAATAAAAATAGTATTTATTGATTAAAATTTGCTTTCTGTGAAGAAAATGATCTATACATACTTATAATATACTGATTTTAGAGTTTTATTTGAGGTTTAAGGCTAAAGGAGAAGAAGATCATAGACTAGGATTTTGATTAAACAATTTAGTCTCCAATATTTAACTAAAATGAAGAAAATTCCTCATTTGTTGCATCTAAAAGCCCAACAGAATCTTTAAAACCGTCAAATTGTCTGGAAAATGGAAGTGCATAATGGTCTAATCCCGCAGACACAGTTCAATGCGCTGCCTAAGCCTCAGAATAGTAAAACACATCTAAGTTCTCTTTTCATCCCCAGATGTGATAAAAACAGAAAAAGCCAGTGAAGGGAAAACAACCTCTGTTAGGCTTCCAGGCAAACATCCCATCTCATTCATGGTCTCCATCTCATTAAATCCTGCAAGGAGCCTTTCTTGCTTTTTATAGTACTCCGAAACCTTGCGCTGTTTCTCTGAAGTCAAGAATGATGAAACTATGAGCTTTTGTCTTCAGTATTAAGAGTTGTCAATTGTTAAGAATGTAGAATAGACTTCTTGTAATCAAGTGAGAGTCATAAACAGTTGGTCAGCTTGTTCCTTACATACAAATCTAAGATGCAATCAAAAGAACCTCTTTACTGATAATAACATTTGGCAGAATTATAACATCATATAAAATCTTAAGATGATTTTTATTTCATAACATCATAGAAAGTCCCATAATGAGTGTCGGAAACAGGTTTGGTTACAGTATGCGTCACCACAAATAAAACAAAAGAAATTAAGCTTAGAGGAGTTCTCGAAGGACCATCGCTTAAATTCCAAAGCTTGATCGAGTTCAACAAGTTGAGGAACAAGGCCAGGAATTTAGGATTTTGTAAATCAAAATATTTGGTCTAGGTCTCATCCCAATGTTCTTTATTTTTCTTTTCAAGGGCTGAATATATCAAGAAAAGTGTGCCCAATAGTGATCTTTGTATATCTTGTTGGGACATTGGACAAACACTTAAACTTTTCTCAGATAATATTCTATATATGCTTAGTTCAATAAACAACACGGCCCCTTAGAAAAGAAGGAAACCATTAACAATGAAATGGATCTACTTTTTCCATTCCAATTTCCATAAAGCTTAAGTCAATTTAATATTAGAAATTCCATTAATAGAAAAAGAACATGATGACAAGCAAGCCTCCTAAAAAGTGATAAGTGCTTTTGCCAAACATGATCTAAAACTTTAAAAGGCAATTTAGTAGGATTCCACTGATGATATCTGAATTAAAGTTATAACTTACTAAAAATAATGCAATGCTTCTACTATTGTCATCGGCATATGAACTACTTTTTTTCATTTTTGGTTATGCATATGAGTCTTGTTCCATTACTGATATTAAAGTTGATGATAATTAAAAAGATTTCCTTGTAGCCATAACTGCATTAAGCAAAATATTGTTTCTCAGATGTTAAGAAAAAGATACAAGGAAATCTAAATCCATGCATCGGAAGGAAATTAAAAGCCAAATATTCTCCTTTTAAATTTTAATTTTCTATTGATATAATTTAAACTAAAACAGAAAAAAAAAAATATGTATCAAACTGGTTTCGGAAGTACGACAAGAGAAAAAGAGAAATCGAATTTGGAAAAGGCTGAAACTTACTAGGCATACAAAGCAGGCTATAGAAGGGAACGACGTGGTGTTGATCGTCAGAGATTAAGCTTTGTTGGGGAAGGCGAAACTCGTCGAGAGTGAGACGCCAAGAAGAAGACGACGACGGCGTTTCTGCTACTTGCTGAGGCAGAAGCTCTGTATTGCAATCATCAACGTTGATGCCACTCTTACTGCTCTCCATTTTTCCTTTCGTTTTTGGATGAAACTCAGAATACCAAAATGCCGCCTTTTTTTTTTTGTTATTTATGAGTTTCCAAAACGAAAACACAAACTAAACTGCATCCTAATCCCGCTCCGTACTTTCCTTATTATGGAGAAGAGAAAGAGACATTCTACTCTGTTTTTGTCGTATTATAGGGTATGGTCCCTACACATGGCATTCTCTTTGTGGACCACATATATTAAATTCTTATTAAATTTTCACCTTTTTTTTTTTTTTTGGAGCGACGATTTTTTTGCTTTGATCTCAAATATAATTTTCCTTCTCACGATGTGTTAGTTTAGTGGCAATAAAAAAATTTTCAAATTTTAAATTTTTAAATCTCGTAATATTTATTTAACTTATTATTATTTATACTATTAAAAAATAAAATCTTTTTTCATTGAAATAAAAGAAATTTTTCAAATTTTCAAAAATTTATAGATATAATGAAATAGATTATTCAAACATATAGTAGAGTTTAAAATTTTTACCAGTGCTTTCATTTGTTTCATTTCTATTTTTTTAATTAATTTTTTTTTAATTTTTAAAAACATGTGATAGTTTTATAGTTTTTAAATTACAAATCTTTTAAAATTAAATAATTAATTGAATATGATTATTTTACAGAAAATTAAAATTAAAATTATTATTTTAAGTATCAACAAGTTAAGCTATCCATGCAGCATATTTTCATTTTAACAAAAACTTTTGACTTTATATATTTATATATGATATAATATTATTATCAAAAATCAAATCATGTGATTTTGATGGGCATTTTTATATTTTAACAAAGAAAAAAAATTTATTTTATCACACATGCCACGAGTTTATACGAAATATGTATCTCTTTTTCTTTAAAAAAATGCATCCAAGTACAAAAATTATAGCAAATTAAATTATTCATAAATATGTTTTTAATATACATAAAATGTGTAAAAAATTGATAAATGATATGTAATGTTTTTCAAATTATATAGAGTGATATAGATGTTTATCTTTTAAATTTTAAAATAGATAATTAATTTTATTTTGTAATTTTAATGTATATAGATTCCTATCTATTAGAAAATTTCAAAAATTATTATTTTTTGTTCTAAGATATTACCCTTATCAAACATTTGGATTATCTACATAATATTTTTTTACTTGTAGACAAAAATTTTGGATTTTAAATATTTATTTATAAAAGATTTAATTGAAACTTTTTTATTTGTTTGAAGAAATTGAGTTGAACGTTTTTTTAAAGAATATTATTTAACATTTTTAATCATTAGATAACTTTTAAGCTTCACTACCTAAATGCAAATTTTCTGTAAAGCTCATGTAAAAGTTCCAACTCTTTCAATATTTGATTAATATAGCCTTATAACCGTTTATTTCACTCGAAGACTACTGCATACTAAATAATACAGTTAAGATTTTTTCAAAAACAATTGTTTTAATTAAAACATTTTTTTCCTAAAAATAAATTCATGATAATTATAAAATTTGCTGTTATATAATTAATTGTTTGATGTAGAATTTTGTGTTGCAGTTTACTTGCATTGAATTTTTTTCATCTTACTTTTTATTTGATTAATTTTTTCACAAAAAATAAAACCGTGAATATATATATATATTTCATAAAATTTCATATCAGTAAAAAATTTAAATTGTACCACTCATCGACAATCAATTTTTTTAATTTAAATTATTACCATCTTATTAATCAGAAAATTCGAGTTAACATTCTCACGTTTTAACGTGAAGTTTATTACTTGTAATTATTGTATTAAAATTAATCAATCATAATTTAAAACTGTGTCAGATCCGTTAAGACTTTGCATTAATTTTTGTTATGATAAGAGAGTCACTATTCCATTATTTTTTTTAAAAAAAAAAACTCAACAAAACTAATTAAATTCCCGAAAATATTTTAAAAATTAGAGTTAGTGATGGATTTTTCCAATTAGCGACGAAAAGGTTTTATTGCTAATTATTATTGGAAAAATCTATTTAATGATTTAATTTCTTCAATCATAAAATTTGTTGAAAAACCGAACCAATAAAAAAAAAAAAACTTCTTCACAAATTCGTAGAAAAATCGAATTAGCAACGTTAATGTGTCTTTTAGTGAATTTTTTGTTGCTAAAACACTACAATCCTTTAGTGCCTAGTAACACAAATTTTAAGAAAATTGAAATACAAATGTAAATAATGAGATTGGTGAGACCGAAGAGTGTTATGAGTTGGTCCAGAATTATAAGGTAGTCAACTTTTTTTCTTTGGTGTTGTTCTTGTTGTTGTTAATATCTAGGAATATTATAAAAAAGTTCGATTCCGAAAACAAAATGTAAGGATATTCTTCTTCTCTAGACCAGATCATCAAATAAAACAAGATTCTGGAAAAGCATATATTGAATTGATCACATCACAATGTTATATTAGATGGCAATTTGGGTATGTGATTGTGAGGTTTCAAGTTGTCAACTATTCCTACCCTCTGCTTTCCACAGTGGTCCACTACCCTTCTCCATTACGTGTCGTACAGGACATATCCCTTACTGGCTTATAGCTTTCCTTTCTTTCTTATTATCAGAATCTTCTCAATTTTATTTCACTCGTCCAACCCAACTTTTATACTCACAAGTTCCTTCCAAATTCGTACCATTGCTTTTTATTTGTTTTTATCTTCATTTTGCCAATTTCATCAAGAAGATTTAGGAAATTTCCTTCGTATTTCCGCACTGCTACTCTTTTCCCCCCTTATTTTGTTTGTCCATATAGAAAAATAAATAAATAAATTGTAGATGACAGTTAAATAAAAAATTGATTATGGTTATTAAAAGTAAATGTGATCTTTAATTGTAGTTTTAAATTGTAAAAATATTATTTTAATAATTTATTAATTTAATGATTAAAGAAGAGCGGTAAGATTTTGGTTCGAATCAAAACAATAATATTATTAAAAAAAACATAATTTTTATATTTTTTCTTCAAGGCTTTGACTATATTTATATGAAAAATATAATACAATATGCTAAAATACTACATTTTACTTAAACATAATTAAAAACCTATGGTTTACAAGAAATTTTAGTCTTTAAAAATTAAAGACTACAAGTATTAAGAACTATGAAGTCTTAATCTATTATATTGAAAAATAACATATTTTTCTTCAAATAATTATATAAAAAACTACTGTTTAGTTAAGGATCGAATTCTATACAAATACAAGAATATGGCTATAAATAAATTGCAATCCAAAAATATATAAATTAACAATGTCAATAACAGCTTATTGTAACAAAAAGATTACGATTTTGTTGATAATCGGAGTATACTGAATTCTTAATTACAAAAACACATTTTTATTCATAAGTAAAATATGATTTTTAATTAAATCTTAATCTCTTATGTTTTAATATTATATTTTTAAAAATTCACTCACTTTTTTCCCTCACCCTCCACCCTTTAATTTCGATGTACTCTTTTCTCTTTGTACTCTCTCTCTCTCTGCTTTTTCAACGTTCTCTCTCTACTTCAATGAAAAATAATTGTTCCCTGCTCATTTTATTTACTACAAGAAATACGAGCTTTAGCGGTGAAATTTATGTCGCTCGCTAACAACAAACTTTTGTCATTGATGCTCTTTAACGGATGATAGCTCTTTCGAAAAAAATAGTCGCAAAGCTCGTTGAAAAAAACAAAAATTCATTGCTAATTTAGTCAAAAATTAGCGAAGGAATTTTTCATCGCTAGTTAGAGACTCGAAATTTTTTATCTAAAATAATTTTTTAATTTTTAAAAGTAATTTTCTAAATTTTATAAATTGTAAAAAAATCCCTTGCTACTAAGCGACGGAAATTCAGCAACTAATGAGTAGTTTAAATTTTAATCAAATCCGTTGCTAATGGTTGTGAGTGATGAAATTTTAATTTTAGTCGTGTTCCATCGGTAAATTCCAATAGCAATGAAATTTTGTCACTAATGGTCTATTGTTTTTTTTAAAAAAATATTTTTCTAATTTAAAGATATTACATTGATAAACTAAGAAAATTTTTTATACTTTCAAAAAATATATTAAAATAGATCAAAATATAATAAATAATTTTTTTTTTCATTTCATGGATAAAAAATAAAGTAATCTCTTACAAAATTGCTACAAACTTTATATTAATATTCAAAAATTAAATTTTGTACAAATATATTACAAGCTTAATCTTCAAAAATCATTAACGAAATTGCAAAGTAGTTCCAATATGTACCATAATTTAAGCACCTATTACAAAGAATTAACATTGTTTCGTAAGGTACAAGTATGTGAGCACCTAGGATGATAAGTAGTTCCAAGAAAGGTTCTTCAAAGTTTTTTCTAGTATCCTCACTCACCTCTAGGTCGTGCTTTGCACCATGTGCATAACATTATCGGAAATTTTTAAAATAGTGAAAAAATGATTGATTAAAATTATTTTTAATAAATAAAATAAGAAATTAGATATAATTATTCAACAAATAATTTAATATTTGAAGGACACTAATAAGCTTCGGAAATCAAATCCAGCGCTGCAAGTACCGATAAGATCAGACCATGGTCTTATGTTCAGGCCTATGTGTAAACTCAAAATCTATATGAACAAAGGCTCGCTCAACTTCTGGTAGCTGTTCTAGCTTCTCCTGCAGTTTCTCACCTATGTTATGTGCTTTACACAGGAGCATGTCTTCAGGCAACACAATGTCGACCTCCACAAAGTAATGAGAACCAAAAGTATACGCCCTAACCGTGTCAATGTGTTGTATAGCCTCATGGTGGTTCCATATCAGATATGTTAATTTGGCAAGAAAATCAGGTGGAGCAGTCCTTCCAATTAGTGACCTCACATTCTCAATCACTGTTCTGGACCACGTACTCATTGTGTATAATGCTATCTGCAGTTATGGATTTAACAGGTTGTTGTCAAGGATAAATAATGAGCTTCTAAGCATGTTAATAGCATGCGCAAATGGGGCATTATAGTGCTAACAAAGATGGAAGGATCAAATACTGAACCCTATAATCTACAGCACATGTGACTGAGAAAGAATTTTAACTTACTATTATAGCTCCAGTTGGATCAATCCACCAGTGGAAATGAATAGCTAGAACAGCTGTTGCTAGACCCACAGAATTAGTAATCACATCAAAGAAATGATCCTGTGCATAGGCTCTAACGATTGCATTTTTAAATTGCCGGCAATAGACCATGAGGATGAACTTCACTACCGTCACGAAAACCACAATTCCAATCATCCATTCTCTTGATTGTGATTGATATCAGGGCGGGACTATAGCCACAAAACAAACAAAATACTTAATGAGTAAAAAAGTCGTGGCCGTACAAAAATGATTAAAGAAACTAAAGGTAAATTTATGTAAGATGTTATGTTTTACTGAACCAAAGTAGTATACCCTTGCAACAAGTTCCCTGACAGACTCCAGCAATATTTGCAATCCTAGAGTTGCCATTACTGAAGCAAAAACAATAATACCCTGAATTGTCAAGCTTGGTTAGTAGATATTTATTGTAAAATAAAAAAGGAATACCAAATTTTATTGAAAAATCTGTTCAAAAGGTGAGAAGAAAAGCAATCTGAAAAAGAGTTTCTGTGAAGCTCAGATCAACAGAAGATGATCTTTTAAATTAATCATAACCTTATTTTGGACTGCAGAGAAGAAAAATAACTCACCACTGGCTGCATTCGTTTCTTTCCAATTGGATAGTGATAATGATTGGGCGTTTTCATGGCATGTGCAGTGAACCATAGAATAAAACCTGATAAAAGATCCAACAGTGAATCCAAAGTTGATGCAATTACTGCTAAAGATCTGCTTTCAATAGAAGCAAAAACTTTGGCAGCAAAGAGCACCAAGTTAGCAATGTTCGACACATGAATTGCCATTCTCTCACTCCTAGCAAGTTGCTTCATTTCATCCTGAATAAAAATAGTATTTATTGATTAAATTTTGCTTTCTGTGAAGAAATTGATCTTATATATATATATATATATATATATATATATATATAATTTAATTTTCTGTGAAGAAATTGATCTTATATATATATATATATATATATATATTTATTTATAATACATTGATTTGTGAGTTCTGTTTGAGGTTTGAGACAAAAGGAGAAGAACTTAGACTAGGATTTTGATTAAATGATTTTGTCCGTATCATTTAATGCAATGCAAATTTTGATTTTTAAAACTCGGTGCTAAATACATTACAATTTTAAAAGGAAAATACTCTTCCTATTACACAAAAAGACTGACCTAACCCTAAATTAAATAAAGTAAAATCTTCCTCCTCTCTGACTCTTATGTTCTTCTTCCCCCTCTCTTTCTTTTAAAATACCCAAATATAAACCTTAACTTCATAACCCCAAAAATTCCCAAAATTTTCTTATAAAATCAACAAAAATCTTTAGGTGTATTTTACTTTTGGTTGATTTTATTGAATGAAATTTCACATGCACTTTATTTATTTATTTATTTTTTACTTGCATGCACGTGACAATCACTTTAAAAACAAACATAAATTGTAAAATTTTGGAAAATCCATGTTTGGGATTGATTTAACTGATTATTTTCTTAATAAATAGCTATAGTAAAGATATGTAATTTTAAAATTGCATTTGAATAAGAAAATTTTGTGGTAATAAAATTATATATGGACTATAGTGTTTCTGAATGTGTTAATATTTGTTTTGGTTGAGGAAGATTGAGAGAGATAGAAGAACAAAAGAAAAATTTATAACAACGCTGGGAAATTTAAAACAGGATTAAAAGTTTCTTTTTCATGTCAAATGGGATTCATAGGAAATTTTTGAAACAGGATTAATGGTTTCAAATCTTTTCATTTTTTTTCTTGATTTTTTTCAAATTTACAGAAGAAAAATTTTGGAACTGATTTGATAGAGGAGACTATAGAAGAAGAAAAAGAAATAAAGGTTAAAATTATATTTTTATTTAAGGACATTTTTTGTCTCCTAATTGTTGAAGTGTGAAAATGAATTTTTGATGTACATTTATTCTCATTACTAAAACCGATTAATTAAAATATTAAAAAAAAACTCTTAAACTTTATCGCTTTATTTAAATAAATCTTTATACTTTTATTTCATTCAATAGAAAATTCTTAAACTTTAATTTGTACCTAAATAAACCCTTAAAATTTAATTTGAGTATTCAAATAAGTCCTTATTCTTTAATTTATACCTAAATGAATCCTTAACATAAATTAATCTCTTAGAAATTTGAGTGAGCGAGTGGCTTTTTCAAAGGGTTTTAAAACCCAACTTCTTGCATAAAAAAGAGTTGGTTATACGTATAATATTATATCACTTTTAATATTTTATATTAAAGAAAATATATTTTAAAAAAATTGATTAATTTAATTGATTCGATTTATAATTTTAGACGTCATCACACCAACTTAAATAGATCTAAAAAACTGAATTAAACATAAAATTAATTTAATTGAACTGAAAATTGCAATGGATTAAGTTGATTTGACTCGGCTTTTATTCATCAATAATTTTTTATTTTAAATAAGGGCTTATTTTTAATATATATATTAGATGTGAAATATTTGTGATATTTAATGTATATGCATATTTAATAACAAATAGTGTATTTAAAATATAATTAATGTTTGCAATAGATTAAATTGGAAATGTAACATCCACTTGATTCAATTTTATCCAATTATTAGAACACTGGCCAAAAATCAACCGAAGATAAATGTCCTTACAGTTCAATATATAAGTTATAAATATCTCATATTATGACAGTTTCACTCAAATTATTCCTCCTTATTTAGATAAATAACAACAAACAAAAAATATGTGCCTTGAAAAAAGTAATAGCATGGTCTACTTGAAGATAGAATCAATTGTTTTTGGCGAAGATCATGGCCCTTTTGGATGAATGATATCAAAATCCGCATGAACAAAAGCTCGTTCTACTTCAGCAAGTTGCTGGAGCTTATTTTCAAGAGTCTGCGCAATATCATGTGCTTGGCCAAGGGACATGTTGCGAGGCAGAACTATGTGAACCTCCACAAAGTAGTGAGAACCAAACGTGTAGGCTCTAACAGTCTCGATGTGTGTAATCTCTTGGTGGTGGTTCCAAATTAAGTATGTCAGCTTCGCTAGATACTCTGGCGGTGCTGTCCTCCCTATTAGTGCCCACACGTTATCCATCACCGTGTTTGCCCAATTCCCCATTGTGTACAACGCTATCTGCACCCATATTTACAGTTTATTATTGTTAACGTATGTATGTATGCATAATGCATTGCATTTATCAAGAAAACTTACAAGAATTGCGCCGAGAGGATCGATCCACCAGTAGAACTTGATGGCTAACACAGCAGCTCCAAGTCCAATAGCGTTAGTAATGACGTCGAAGAAGTGGTCTTGAGCGTATGCCTTAACGATTTCGTTTTCGAACCTGCGACAATAAACTGTGAGCACCAATTTTACCAGTGTCACAGATACCATAATCCCAATCATCCATTTTTCCTTCTCAGGATCTCTTTCAGGTTGTGCCTGCAATTGGTAATCAGTGGTCAACTGTTGATGCTTAAGTTCTTTGAGAAAATTAGTGAAGTTACTTGTTGATGCTTAATTACATACCTTGACAAGCAGTTCTCGACCTGATTCAAACAATATTTGCAATCCAAGAGTAGTCATTACTGATGCAAAAACAACAATCCCCTGCACAATGCATACAAAGTTAAACCAGTCAACCATAGAGAGAGGGACCCCTATATCTCTGATCAGGTGGCATGATTCATGAAGTTGACTCAAATTATATAATTCCTATATATATACACTTGGACCAGTGAAACATCACTTTCGTATTCAGTTTATGAAGGATGTGAGAACCAATCAAACATTTGTCATATCTTTAGTGCCTAATTTAAGTTTTTCCTGAGGAAAAAAAAGACTTACAACAGGTTGCATCCTACTTTTGCCAATTGGGTAACGGTACTGATTTGGTCGTCTCATTGCATAAGCAGTAAACCACAAAATAAAGCCAGACAAGAGATCCAGTAAAGAATCCATGGTTGATGCTATGACTGCCAATGATCTACTCTCAACAGAAGCATAGACTTTTGCCAAGAAAAGCACCAAATTAGCCACATTAGACGCACATATTGCCACCCTCTCACTCCTCGCTAGCTTCTTCATTTGCTCCTGCAACAAACATACATAAATTCTGTACCATAAGCATAAAGCTATTTAAGTCTTCTCAAACAGCCAATTTCATGAAACAAACCTCAGTCAAACTCCCAGGCAAAATGCCCAAATCATTGAATGCGTCCACTTCATCGAACCCTTTGAGAAGCTTTTCTTGCCTCTTGTAATACTGTGAAATTCTTCTCTGTCTCGCTGATAGCAAAATATAACTATTAGTATTAAGTCTAAGCATAATAGTCTGAGAATCAGGTATAAGAACTTGGGAAGATCGATCAGGCAAAGTAATTGGAATTGCTTACTTAAGGCCTTGAGAAAATATCCAAGGCTAAAATATGAAGAATCCATGCGTCTCTCTGGAAGGTGAAACTTATCCATGCTGAGTCGCCAATGTTGTTCACTTGCCATAGTCATATCCTCTCCAGCCGGAGCTGGTGAAAGAAGCTCTGTTCGGTAGTCTGATGAATCTGTTCGAAGGTTGCTCGCCATTTTTACTCCAACTAGCGATTTTCTTGTAAGAGAAGAAAGATTCACTCCTCTTTTATTAGGGAAATTTGCATACAGCTCTAGAGATATAAACGCATTTAAATGCAGCTGCTCCACTTACCAGAAAGCACAATGGTTTAACATATAGTCAATTAAGAAAGCATGGAGAATGTTGTTTTGATCCTTGCAGAAAACATTTTCGTTTTGTTCTTTTTTTTTTTCTTTAATGCAATTAAATAATGTCGAACATTGACATCAGTGGCATGTAAGTATCACCATCTCATGCCTTTTCGGGGTGAAGTAGCTGACCTTATGTATTACATCTAGAAACTTTCAAGTGTGAAAGAGATCCTAGTTTTGGAATATAATTTCTTTTTTCACACCAGAATAGAACAATTCAGTTTTATGGTGTTGTATTTTAAATGATTTTAAAAGTATTCTTGATGTTGCCTAGCTGACAGCAACAAGAATATATCTTTTTTGTAGTCTGTTTGCACTGACGACAAAAGGGTGACGTCGATGCAATTTGTTCCACGTATTTTTCGTATATCCTGCAAAAACAACAGGAATCAGAGGGGGCAGGGATTTGTCCCTGCACGCGCACTCCGATTATTAAGTAAGTAATCGGAGTTGTGAATGAATGAAGAAGAGAATGTATTGCTTAAATCAGAGAGTTTAAGGCTTTTCCCTTCTTTTTTGGTATTTTGGTTTCGGATCCCGTTTTTCAGAGAGCTCACCTGGTATTTATAGGTTTCTCCAAGTCGGTTCGAGCTGAGGCCCAGGCGCGTGTCTGGGCCGCGACAGAGTCGCATAGCACTCTGTCGCGCTTCACGTAAAGCAGCTTGCGGGAAACCTCTACTGCAGACTGTGCGGGAGACTATGCCGCAGGCTGTGCAGGATACCTCTACCGCAGACTGTGCGGGAGACTATGCCGCAGGCTGTGCGGGAGACTAGTCCGCGGACTGTGCGGGAGACCTAGGTCGCAGGCTGTGCGGGAGACTAGTCCGCGGACTGTGCGGGAGACTACGCCGCAGGCTGTGCGGGAGACCTAGGTCGCAGGCTGTGCGGGAGACTAGTCCGCGGACTGTACGGGAGACCTCTACCGCAGACTGTGCGGGAGACCTAGGTCGCAGGCTGTGCGGGAGACCTCTACCGCAGACTGTGCAGGAGACTATGCCGCAGGCTGTGCGGAAGACCTCTACCGCAGGCTGTGCGGGAGACCAATGTCGCAATATGGGCGATGGAGGGCTGCCGCGCCTACTGTGCGGCGCATCACAAGGCGACAGACTCCTATCGCATCGAACACTCTGTCGCACTGCTGGGAGCTGTGCCACGTGGCTGTTCTGTCGCCAAATCTGCCACGTGGCTCGTTCTTGGTTTGACACGTGGCAGGCTGGTAGTTGCACACGTGGATTCTGGTGACGCGACCACCATCAATTGCTCCCCACTCTTTGGTAGGAATCTTTCCTGTGAAAGAGTATCTGGGTCTGGACTTTTCTCGGGTCGGGTCGGATCTCCGCGCGTGTGTCGACGCAGGCGAGCCGCTATATAAACTGGGCCCCTGCTGCCCTTGTCGCTATTGAGTTCTCCCGCAAAAAGACATTCAGCCGCGATTTTCTCTGGACACTCTCACGCAACTCTGCCGCAGCTCCACCGTACTCTGCCGCAACTCTGTCGCGTACACATCACTGTGTCGTAACACTGCCGCAGCTTCTTCATACTCTGTCGCCAGTTCCTCCTTTTCTTCATTTTAGGTAATTTCATAGTCCGTAGCCCCACTCTTTTGATTTACGGATTCCTAAAATGGCTGGCCATGGTATAGGAAAATAAATCGATCTAAGCGTTAAGTCGACTTTAAAGGAAGCCGACGTCCAAGACCTAGAATCACGATTTCCTCTACCCGAGGGATACTCTTATAGGCTCCCAACCCCTCAGGAGAGCGATATACGTCGTGTGTCCGACGGGGCTGTCGTTTTTAGGGCAGCTTTGGAGTTAGGACTCCGCTTCCCATTATCCGACTTCGGGGCTTCCTTCCTTAGGACGCACAGGGTATCCCCGGGACAACTGCACCCTTATGCATGGATGCAATTGGTAGCATTCACCATGCACTGCCGTTTAAGGGGCGTCCCTCCGTCCCTTCCTCTTTTAGAAGTATTTTTTAGGCTTCGAGGGAGCCCCGGCTTAGTGCCTTACTCGCTTCAGTGGGTGTACCAGCCCGGTTTTGAGAATCGATTATTCGAGAAATCGGCTAACAAGCTTCATGGTTTCGAGACGGAATGGCTGGCCGTGGAAGTGCCCAAGGGCCTGGATATCCCCACTCGTTGGGAGACTAGGCGTGAGGTCCCCAAGGGTCCTCGGATAGCCACACTTAGGGAGCAGTTGTCTTCTGACGTCAACAAACTGCTAGTCCCTCATCCCCTTAGCCTCGACACCCTTATATCAAATGAAAATTTGATATTAGCTGGCTGGGGTGTGGGTCCGATCCCTGTTGTCGGACCCTCTGTTCCTTCGTCAGATCCTCTGCCTTCGGTTTCCCCCGAGTTAAATCCTGAAGCACCTATGCCACAAGAGGATATAGGGAGCACCAACGTAGAATCAAGTTCTGGCAGCGAACCCTTAGCCGATCTGACTGGTTGGGAAGGGTTCGGCTCCACTTTCATGGTGCTCCCGGATGACGACGCGATAAATATCGAGTCCCTTCAGGAACATTTAGATTCTCCTGAAGGTAACCTTTCATTGTTTCTCGTTGCTTATCGTTTCTGATCAATTTTTGACCATTGATGTATTTTCTTTCTTTTTTGCAGATATGAGTCATTTTCGACGATCGTTGGGTCGCCAGGTTTCTGAGGCTAGTCCTTCCAGTGCTCCTGCCAGGAAGAGGCATCGTTTGGCCGACGATGTCCCAAGTGTGGCACCAGTCCCCTCTCGGCCACCTTGTGCTCGGACCCCTCCTGTTTCTAGGCAGGCGATGCCTCCCCCTCCTTCGGAGCAGAGGGATCTCTCTCGGGATAGGGGGAGAGTTGCCTCATCTTCACGGGGGGCTTCCGGGTCATCCGGGCGATCACGCTCTGAGGAGCGTGCGGAATGCAATATCATTCCGTCTCAGCGGAAGAATCGAATGCGCTTGTACATCGAAGGTTCGATGGGAAGTAGGCCTATTCTTCCGAGGATAGGGCCTATTGACGAGAGGTCCTACCCCGTGGACGGGGGAAATATTATAAGGGGCCACGAGTTCCGAGTCTACCCCGGGGTTCATGACAACGACATTTTGGACAATCCCGTGGTGGCTTCCCGGTTAAGCTGGTCCACTATCCTTCCTCGGGACGAGGTAATGATATTCAGAAACTACCCGGAGGGGGAGGATTTAGCCGATATGGAGGCATTGAGGGTAAGTTTCATACTCCTCTTCGTTCGACTCCTTTTTGCCACATTCTTTGAATCTAACTTTTTGCATTTCTTTGCAGCTGGCTCAACGAACTGTGGCTAACAATGCCCAGCATCGGGCTTATCGGGAGCAAGCCGATAGGGAAATCCGGGAGTTAAAGGACCAAGTTATGGAGTTACAGAATACTGTCAACAACTTGTCTAAACTTCCGGATTTAGTTCGCAGCTTGGAGGAGCAGCTTGCAAAGGTTCATCAAGACCTTAATCACGCTCAGGGGGATCTCACTGTAGAGACGGCCCGGTCTAGCAAATTTCAAGAGGATCTGCAGGAGGCCCATTCTGAGCTAGACCGTATGCAATCCAACTACGGGTCTCTGCTTGCTCGGAATCAGGAGCTCGAGCAGCTTGTTACCGAGTTGGAAAGTCAGGCAGCTCCTACGCTGACCCCAGTGGAGATCAATAGCATACGGGTCGAGGCCGTGAAGGAGTACCGCCTTTCCAAGGATTGCTTGAGGCGGAAGGAAGATTTCTCCAACCCTTATGTGAAGTACGGGTTCTATTTGGCCCGATCATGGTTAGAAGCACATAGGGAAGGAGAGGAATTCCCTGAGCTCCAGTACACCAACGAGACGATGCTATTTGAGGCCCCTGACTGGACTAAATATGAGCCTGAGGCCGAACCTGCAGACGAGTTATTCAAGAGGACCGCTCAAGATGACCTCGCCAACCTCGCCGGTCCTTGGGAGCTCATGGATTTGGACGGTGCTCCCGAGTCTATCGAGGCTCTTATTGATTTAGACGGCGAGGAGGGTCAGCAGTCCTTGGGAAGTGATGGTCCGTCTGCAGCTGATCCCCAATTTCCTCCCGAAGAGTAGATAGCTATTTTTGTTTTTTGTATTACTTTTCAAGTACTTTGTTGTTGTTGTTTTTTTTTTTTTAACTTTGTACTTTTGTTGAATGTAATCGTAAAGATCTGTTAAAGATCTGTTTGCAATGACTTTTGAATGAAATGAAATTGAGATTTTTGTTCATGCTTTGTATTGCATTACTTCTCTATTTATCATTTATCATTCTTTGTCTGTTTGTTTATTTTGCTTGAATGTATTCATTTGAATGTATTCGTGCATGCTCCTCAATTCTTTATAGAAAGGTATACTTTCAAAAAGAATTTTTTGTGTGAACGTATAATTGTTTAAGGCTTGGATACTGTGACGTGTATGCGTCTTTAGTTTTTATAGCCTTGATATTTTTATCGCCTGGCCACAGTGACGCATAGCGCCTCAGGCTCTTACGGCTTGGTTAATTGTACACGCCTGGCCACAGTGACGCATAGCGCCTCAGGCTCTTACGGCTCGTCTGAACTACGCCTGGCCACAGTGGCGCATAGCGCCTCAGGCTCTTACGGCTCGTCTGAACTACGCCTGGCCACAGTGACACATAGCGCCTCAGGCTCTTACGGCTCGTCTGAACTACGCCTGGCCACAGTGACGCATAGCGCCTCAGGCTCTTACGGCTCGTCTGAACTACGCCTGGCCACAGTGACGCATAGCGCCTCAGGCTCTTACGGCTCGTCTGAACTACGCCTGGCCACAGTGGCGCATAGCGCCTCAGGCTCTTACGGCTCGTCTGAACTACGCCTGGCCACAGTGACGCATAGCGCCTCAGGCTCTTACGGCTCGTCTGAACTACGCCTGGCCACAGTGACGCATAGCGCCTCAGGCTCTTACGGCTCGTCTGAACTACGCCTGGCCACAGTGACGCATAGCGCCTCAGGCTCTTACGGCTCGTCTGAACTACGCCTGGCCACAGTGACGCATAGCGCCTCAGGCTCTTACGGCTCGTCTGAACTACGCCTGGCCACAGTGACGCATAGTGCCTCAGGCTCTTACGGCTCGTCTAAACTACTCCTGGCCACAGTGACGCATAGCGCCTCAGGCTCTTACGGCTCGTTTGAACTACGCCTGGCCACAGTGACACATAGCGCCTCAGGCTCTTATGGCTCGTCTGAATACCTGTCACAAGATTTAGATGCATACAAGTTGCAGATGTATAATAAAATGACATTCTGCATGATGATTTGATGACAATATCTTGTGATGGTATAAACAAATGATAATACTGTTTGGGAAAGAAAATATAGCGATTAATTCAAATACAGCTTTAGGTGATTTGAATTCCATGTTTTCCCTATCTTCTTCCCTTGTAGAGTTTCCAGGACACAGGTGTTAGGTCCAATCTTGTATCTGATTCTGTAGGGACCTTCCTAGTTGGCTCTGAACTTCCCATCCTCCTTCAGGGCATTCGTGATCTGCGACTTTCTGAGCACTAGATCTCCCTCAGACATTGGCCTATCTCTCACCCGGCTATTGTAGTAGTTGGCCACCCTCTGATGATAGGATGCCAATCGAATAGCCGCGGTTTCTCTATGTTCGTCGAGTAGGTCCAAGCTTTCCCTTAGAGCTTGTGAATTTTCTTCCTCTACTAAGGGTATCACTCTTGGTGATAACACTCCAATTTCCACGGGGATCAGTGCTTCTGCGCCGTATACAAGGCTGAATGGCATTTTTTTAGTCGACACACGACTGGTGGTACGATATGCCCATAAAACACTAGGCAATTTGTCCACCCATGCCCCTTTTGCTTTGTCTAGCCTGGTCTTCAGCCCATGAAGGATAGTTCGATTACTGACTTCGACCTGTCCATTAGCTTGAGGATATGACACTGAGGAGATCCTTAGCTGAATGTTGAGGCTCTTACAAAATTCACGGAAGGCGTTGCAATCAAATTGCTTTCATGGTCGGCATTTAAGATGCGGAGAATTTCGAATCGACAGATAATGTCTTTCCACACCATTGCCTCCACTTTCTTTTTCGTGATTGTGGCTAAAGGCTCTGCTTCAATCCACTTTGTAAAGTAATCGGTAGCCACTAATAGGAACTTTCTTTGACCCGTGGCCAATGGAGAAGGTCCAAAAATGTCCAATCCCATTGTGCAAAAGGAATTGGTTATACTGTGCCTTGAGAGGGAGTCACTGGGGCTGTTGTGATAGGCGCAAACCTCTGGCATTTGTCACACCTGCGGGTTTGGTCCATCGCATCTTTCTTCAACGTTGGTCAGTAGAATCCCGATCGCAGTACTTTAGCAGCAAGAGCTCTCGCTCCTAAGTGTTCGCCACAAATTCCTTCATGCACTTCGGCTAAAGCATAGCTTGCTTGTTCCGGTCCCAGACATTTCAATAAGGGTGACGAATATCCCCTTTTGTACAGTTCTCCATAGATGAGCGTGAACTTCGCCCCTTGTATTTTTAAGTGACGAGCCTCGTCCTTATCTTGGGGGAGTGTTCCTTCGGTGAGATACTGTTTGTATGAGGATCTCCAATCGTCTCCCACTTGAATGTCACACACTTCGACCTCTTCAATACTAGGTCGTTCGAGCCTCTCCACTTTCACTGTCCTCCCTCGTGTTTCGGTGGAAGAGGATAACTTAGACAATGCATCAGCATGTGTGTTTTCGGACCGGTTGATTTGTATCAGCTGAAAGCTTTTGAAAGTCTGGGCCAGAAGTTGGACTTTCTTCAAGTAAGGGGCCAGCATCGGTTCCCGTACCTCGTACTCTCCGCTGAATTGGTTCACCACCAATCGAGAATCACTGTGTGCTACCAAGTGGTGAACCTGCAGCTTCTCTGCTAGCGTCATCCCTGCTATCAGAGCTTCATACTCCGCTATGTTGTTCGTACTTGGGAATTCGAATCGTAGGGAGTATTCCAGGGATCTTCCTTTGGGTGATATCAGGACTATACTCGCTCCACTTCCGTTGGCACTTGATGCCCCGTCGACATGCAGCATCCATGGGTGAGCCTCCCCTTCACTGCTGTCGCTTGGGATAGTGCATTCTACGATGAAGTCAGCCAGAGCTTGACCTTTGATAGCCTGCCGTGGTTGGAATGTGATTTCGTATCCCCCAAGCTCCACTGCCCATTTCACTAATCTTCCTGAGTGTTCAGGTTTCTGGAGGATTTGTCTTAACGGTTGATCTGTCAAGACGGTGATAGGGTGTGCTTGAAAATACGGGCGCAACTTTCGCGAGGCCATCAAAAGGGCTAATGCTAGCTTTTCGGCTAGGGGGTAGCGGGTCTCTGGATCCAATAACACTTTACTCACGTAGTAGATGGGACGGTGCACCATTTCATCTTTCTTCAGTAGCACCGCACTGACGGCGAAATCACCGACTCCCAAATACATATAGAGTTGTTCTCCTTCCAGGGGCCTTGTTAATAAAGGCAACTGTTTCAAGTATTCCTTGAGGTCTTCAAAGGCTTTTTGACAATCTTTCGTCCATTCGAAGTTCTTTCCCCCCCGTAGAGTTTTGAAGAACGGCAGGCTCCTTTCTGCTGATTTTGACAAGAAGCGATTCAGAGCTGCTATCCTGCCTGTCAATCTCTGGACTTCTCTTACGGTGGTTGGGGGTTTCATGTCAATGACCGCCTGTACCTTTTCAGGATTCGCCTCAATGCCCCTGTTAGTGACCATGAAGCCTAAGAACTTCCCTGATCTTACCCCGAATGAGCACTTTTCAGGGTTTAGCTTCATGTTGAATCTCCTCAATACTTCGAATACCCTGGACATTTGATCAGTATGAGACTCTCCTACGCGGCTCTTAATTATCATATCGTCCACGTAGGCTTCCATGGTATTTCCCAGAAGATCCTTGAACACTTTGCTCACCATTCGTTGATAGGTGGCTCCCGCAATCTTTAGACCGAACGGCATTACCCGATAGCAATAGGTTTCATCGTCGGTTATAAAGGAAGTCTTTTTTTTGTCATCTGGGTGAAGCATGATTTGGTGATACCCGGAGAATGCATCCAAGAAACTGAGGAATTCGTAGCCGGATGTTTTGTCTACTAGTCTGTCTATCCGAGGTAGGGGGTATGAATCTTTAGGGCAGGCTTTGTTCAGGTCGGTGAAATCCACACACATTCGCCACTTCCCGCTAGATTTCTTTACCATCACTACATTGGCTAACCACTCAGGGTAGTAGACCTCTCGGATGAATCCGACACCCAGAAGTTTATTCACTTCTTCAGTGATTGCTTTTTGTCGTTCCGGGGCGAAACTCCTCTTCTTCTGTTTGACGGGTCTGTGCCCGGGTATGATGTTAAGCTCATGGCAAATCACTTCGGGACTAATCCCGGGCATGTCTGCCGGGCTCCAGGCGAAGATATCCGAGTTTCTCCTCAGGCACTCGACTATGTCGTTCTTTAATTGTTCGCCTAGTTGAGTCCCGATGAATGCCTTTTTTCCCCCGTCTCCTTCGATTAGCTCAATGGGTTCTGTCTCCTCTACCGGCTGAGGTTTGGGCGGATCGTCTATGCACAAGGTTTCTTTCCTCTGTGCTACCTTGTTGGCAGTGGAAGCGAGATAACAAGTACGGGCACTCCTTTGGTTTCCTCGTACTTGCCCGACTCTGTTGGGAGTGGGAAACTTCATCAATAGATAGCAAGAGGATATCACCGCCCTCATGTCATTCAGCACAGGTCTGCCCAAAATCATGTTGTAGGCAGCGGAGGTTGACCTGATCACCATGAACAATACTTGCTGGGTTACGTTCTTTGGGTGCTCTCCGAGAGTCACAGGCAACTCTATGGACCCGGTAACCTTCACTCGCTCCCCCGTGAATCCGTATAGTGGTGTCATAACGAGCTTTAACCTATCTTCGGATATGCTCATTTTTTCGAAGCAGTTTCAATAGATCAGGTTCACTGAGCTCCCGTTATCGATCAGGACTCTGCTCACCGGGTGTTTGGCCACTACCGTGGATATCACCATGGGGTCGTCATGGGGCATGACTATATCACCTTTGTCAGCCGGAGTGAACATGATGGGCTCTTCATCCGCCTGTTCCTCCATCACAACGTTAACTTGATACGCTTGCCTTGCGTAGCTTTTGCGGGAAGTAGAGGAACTTCCTGCACTTGAGTCCCCGCCTGCGATGACATTTATTGCGGGGGCTGTAGGTTCGTTGTTTGGCGGATTAGCACTGGGGATTGGCCTGACTGCTTCGTTTCTAGGCCTATCCCTTCTGTTGTCATTATTTGCCCCAGTCCGCGGACGATCATTCCTTTGGTCACGCGGAGGATAACGGGGTCTCTCGCTTCTCCATAGGAAGTGGTTGATCTTCCCTTCTCTGGCCAGCCTTTCTGACTGATCCATCAAATCTCTGCACCTCTCTGTTGGGTGGCCGTGAGCACAATGGAATTCACAGTAGGCTTCTGGGTTTCGTCCCACATCTTCAATTTTCTTCTTGGGGAATTCCAATAATCCTACCCCTTCGATGGCTACCAGTATTGCAGTGCGAGGCTCGTTCAACCTGGTATAACCTTCATACCTGAGCCTAGGGGCTTTGTCTACTCTCACGGGTCTTGGGGAGCTTCTCTCGGGTGCATCTCTCTCTCTCTTCTTTCCTTCCTTCGCCTCCCTGGGCTGTATCATTTTCATCACTTCTTCTTGAGCTACATACTTGTTAGCCCTGGCAAAGAGGTCAAAAATTGTCATCGGTTGATCGAGAGAGAGGGATTCTTGTAGCTTTTCGGAGCTCGTCCCTTGTAGAATTGCAGCCAAGGCTACGCCTACCGGTAGATCTTCCACTTCCAAGGTTGCATCTCGGAAGCGGTCTACAAAGCTTTTCAAGGGTTCTTTATTCCCTTGTTTAAGCGTGAGTAGGTAGGTAGCGTCTTTTTTCCTCTGGCTGTGGATCATGAAGACTTTCACGAATTCATTTCTCAGCTTGTCGAATGAGAAGATTGAGCCTTCGCTTAACCCGTTGAACCACTTCAGAGCATGCCCGGACAATGTGAGAGAAAAAGCTCTGCACATAATTTCGTCCTCCCATCCATGCAACAGCATGAGGGATTCATAACTCTGTATGTGATCGTAGGGGTCCGCTTTGCCGGTGTAAGTAGCCATAGAAGGCATTTTGAACTTCTTCGGTAAAGGCTTGTTCATGATCTCCGGACTGAATGGGATCCTCCTCCTTTGGCCATCGTCCGGAGATACCAGTTTTTTCTTCTCGAGGATCCTTTGGACGACCTTCTCCACGTCCTCCGACCCTCGAGCTGAGCAGGGCCTTGTCCCTTCGGGTCTAGAAGAGTCCGATTGATAAGCGCCTCTTCTAGCACCTCCCACTCCGGGACTTGATATTTCGAGGCCTTCTCGTGGGTCAAAACTTCCCGGTCTTCGTTGCTCCCCAGCCCTATAGGCTCCCAGATCACGTTCTGACTCCACGGGAGATGAGCTGCGGCAGGTGGGGGAACTCTGCCACCTATGGGCTGCCAGAGGAGAAGTCTGTCGCGCATCGGGCAAGGGTGAACTCTGCCGCCTATTAGAGGCGGGAGAGCACCGTCGCATATCTGATGTGGGATACCGCTGCCGCATGTAGTCCACGGGAGAGTTCTGTCGCCTTTGAGCCACGGGGGAGCTCTGTCGCCTATCGGACAGAGGGGAGCTCCGTCGCTGTTGAGCCGCGGGTGAGCTCTGTCGCGCGTTAACTGCTGGCGAACGCTGCCGCACAGGAGCTGCGGGCGAGCTCCGCCGCCTAGTGGCCAGAGGTGAACTCTGTCGCTGTTGAGCCACGGGTGAACTCTGTCTTGCTGGATTGGCAGTAGCATTATCTTGCGTTCCTGCACCTTGTCCGACACTTACCAGAGTGGAGGGCTGACCTCTCTCGTAGGTCTGCCTCGGTGTGCTTTCCCCCACTAACTGCTGCACTTCATGGGGTAAGTTGAATTGGGGGAGAGTGTTTCTGAAGAAGCTCACCATAGCTTTCAATGCGGTTGTAGTCTCCTCATTTTTGCGCTTCAGGGTCTCAAATTCTTCTAGGGAAACCACGGCTTCTCCCGGACCCCTTTCACCATGTCTTCGTCTTTGTTCGGCTCTGACAGGGGGACTCACAGAATTCTGCCCTCCTGTCACCTCCGCTGTAGAGCGTGTCCTCACCATTTTGATAGAGAATCTGGCTTTTTGTCAGATTTCCCACAGACGGCGCCAATTGATGTTGCCTAGCTGACAGCAACAAGAATATACCTTTTTTGTAGTCCGCTTGCACTGACGACAAAAGGGTGACGTCGATGCAATTTGTTCCACGTGTTCTTCGTATATCCTGCAAAAACAACAGGAATCAGAGGGGGCAGGGATTTGTCCCTGCACGCGCACTCCGATGATTAAGTAAGTAATCGGAGTTGTGAATGAATGAAGAAGAGAATGTATTGCTTAAATCAGAGAGTTTAAGGCTTTTCCCTTCTTTTTTGGTATTTTGGTTTCGTATCCCGTTTTTCAGAGAGCTCACCTGGTATTTATAGGTTTCTCCAAGTCGGTTCGAGCTGAGGCCCAGGCGCGTGTCTGGGCCGCGACAGAGTCGCATAGCACTCTGTCGCGCTTCACGTAAAGCAGCTTGCGGGAGACCTCTACTGCAGACTGTGCGGGAGACTATGCCGCAGGCTGTGCGAGAGACCTCTACCGCAGACTGTGCGGGAGACTATGCCGCAGGCTGTGCGGGAGACCTCTACCTCAGGCTGTGCGGGAGACTACGCCGCAGGCTGTGCGGGAGACTAGTCCGCGGACTGTGCGGGAGACCTAGGTCGTAGGCTGTGCGGGAGACTAGTCCGCGGACTGTGCGGGAGACTACGCCGCAGGCTGTGCGGGAGACGTAGGTCGCAGGCTGTGCGGGAGACTAGTCCGCGGACTGTGCGGGAGACCTCTACCGCAGACTGTGAGGGAGACCTAGGTCGCAGGCTGTGCGGGAGACCTCTACCGCAGGCTGTGCGGGAGACTATGCCGCAGGCTGTGCGGAAGACCTCTACCGCAGGCTGTACGGGAGACCAATGTCGCAATATGGGAGATGGAGGGCTGCCGCGCCTACTGTGCGGCGCATCACAAGGCGACAGACTCCTATCGCATCGAACACTCTGTCGCACTGCTGGGAACTGTGCCACGTGGCTGTTCTGTCGCCAAATCTGCCACGTGGCTCGTTCTTGGTTTGACACGTGGCAGGCTGGTAGTTACACATGTGGATTCTGGTGACGCGACCACCATCAATTCTATTTGGCCTTGTAACGGGGATCTTGTAATGGTATCAAGTGATTAATGGTAGGTGAAATTTCCAGCAAGTGACTGGGAAACTCCTCAAATTGATCAAATGTTGACAAACAATCTCTTGCATAAATAGTTAAAGAAGAGTTTTGAATTCAAATAATTTTATTATCATTTTCAATTATTAAATATTTCTCTTGTAATTAATATGTTTGTATATATATAAATCTGTTCGATAGAGTAATATTTTATAGCTTCCATGTTGAAAAACGTTACTTTTATAAAATAGAAAGCATCGCTGATATTGCAGTTACAATATATTTTTTTTGGGTACATATGAGCAGTACATAACACAGCTCCTATATAAGCCTATACCCATTAAATCAAACAACATCCAATTCCCCAAACCGGTAGGTGGAACCTGTAAACTACTGAACTCATAGCCACACCCGTGAGCCATATTTGATACTAATCAGTTAATGGTCGAATACAATAGTTTTGGTCTTTTAAAACGTAACCTGTTAATTTTATGAATAAATTCATAATTATCATTATGAATAGGTTTCTGTATAAAGAGAGGTACTACACGTCAAACAATACAATTCCATTCTTTTACTTTGATACACCAATATATACATAATTTAATTTTCGGACAAGAGAAAGATGTTTGATGCTAGAGTTTTTTACTCAACAAATTACCGCATAATTGTAGAGTATACAATAAAGATAAAGTTAAACTATTATATCTGAAAAATGACACACTTTGAGTTTCTACAACACGATATAATCTATATAAAGGTGAGAATAGTCTTAAAGAAAACGATCTATAACCCTAAACCCTCTTTCGTTATCAATAAAATAATTAAAATTCATACTTTTTTATATTATTTTGTTATTAATAATTTTTCTTGTTTTGCGTTCTATCACTTACAATTTTAAGACGATTCAATAGTTCTTGAGAATTTCCTCAACTCAAAAAAAAAAAAAAATAATCTAGAAGAAAGATAAAGATAAGCTAAGGTCTTTCTCTTATTTATTTTAAATTTAATAATCAAATATATTTTCAACTTTTTGTACAAAATGGATATAAACTTTAAACTTTTTTATCTCATAGAAATTATGCAATTAAGTTTAAATCTATTAAATAGTACTAACTTTCATTAATATTGCACATGTGGCTTGCCACGTGATAGCCAACTAAGTTATCTAAGTTATCTTCCACGTAGGATATTCAAACGGCTGTTAGTGTCATTTAACAGATCTGAACTTAATTACATTATTTTGAAATATTGTTACAGTAAAATAAAAGTTTCTAGATTGATTTCTATACAATAAAATATTGAGAGTTTATATCCATATAAAATGTTAATAGTACATTTGGTTATTAAATCTTTATTTTATGATGATTTTTTTAAAAAATAATTGGTTGGTATTAAACTTATAACTAGCAGCCAAATAACAGCAAATGAATCCTAGATTTTGAATTTGAAAGAACAAACATTCTATAATATTATTATAACGTTATTCTGGCAAATAACGTTATTCTAGCAACGAAGTTACTGAATATTTGCATTCTATATTCATGCACATCGGATTAGATGAAGTTTGTACCTATGCATGTTCGAGGGGTGTCCTTCCAGCAGTTTTTTTCTTTAGTTTTACATTTATGCACGGAGGAACAAACACAAAGGAACTAAAATAGTATTGTTGATTAAATAATATGAGAATAATTAATATTAGGATGATATTAAAAAATGATTATTTTAGATATTAATAAAATAATGACACTTTATTTTTTTAAAAACAAGTAATAATTATCTTATACTTATTTTTATCAAATTAATTCTTATGAAATTAATTTATTCAAAAATCAACTCTTATTAAATCAATTTATTTACCTATTTAACTAAAATTTCAGAAAAAAATTCAAAACTCACATAATTAACAAAGAGCTATTAATATCTAAGAAAAAGAATAATTTTAAAGTAACAAAAAATTAATTTGATGATTTAGAAAATGAGCACACAAATACAATTTGATGAATTAAAAAATATATATACCTAGTTTCTTTCGTAAATATTATCTTTTCAAGTATTATTGGGAGAGAGCTTACATTTTGTAGGACCAACTGAATTATGCTATCAGAGAATAACTTATATTAGAATGATCTTAATAAGTGAGTGTTTTAAGTACCAATAAAATAATGACATGTCATATTTTTTTAAAACATGTAGTAATTATCTTACATTCACCATTACCAAATCAATATAATTAAATTAATAAGAGTTAACTCTTGAATAAATTAATTTAATAAGAGTTGATATGGTGAGGATGAATGTAAGATAATTATTATATGTATTTAAAAGAACATGAGATGTAATTATTTTATTGGTACCTAAAATACTCATTTATTAAATTCATTCTAATATAAGTTATTCTTATACTATTACATTTGAAACTACTACAATAAAATTCTGTCAAACACGACTCTTCTTCGCATTTTATAAATTAATTTTTTGTTACTTTAAAAATAAAAGTGCTATTGGATCAAGTCAAATTGAGCTTCTGTAAGATATTGATTGTTTATACATAAGTTTGAATCCGACTCGATTCGATAAACTGTGTTTTATTTTAAATTCAAATTCATTTTGAACATTTATTACATGGGCACGGGCCAAGCCCATATAATTATATATTATATAATTATATATATTATATAACTATAAAAAGGAGAGTCTTTTTTTATTAACATAACTTAATTTTTTAGTTTAAAAAAAATTAAATAGATACATGACCATGATACAATAAGAAACATTACAATTTAAAAACTATTTTAAAGTACACTAATTTAGAAAATAACTTTTCAAATCATATTACTTAAATAAAGAAAAAAACTAGTACGTTTCTATTGGCACTTGTATATGTGTGTGTGTATATATATATATATATATATATATATATTAAAAATAAACGAATTAGATAAAAGGTAAGACGAATTAAAGAAGCGTATGATTCATTATTCATCCTTTCTTTTTCGTCATAAATGATAATGAAATTTCATGGTTCAAAATACTTTGCATAGCAATATCATAATCAAAATTTTGGGATTATCCAAATTTTGTGGATAATTTATGCTAAGGACCCAACTAAAAGAAACATAGGACCAATCGCTAGCAAGAGAGAAACCTCTCTAATTCATTTGGCCACGCAAATTTTACGCACACATTTTACGCACGCAAATTTTACCCAACTAAAAGAAACATATGAGCTTGTAAAATTTGCGTGGCCAAATGAATTAGAGAGGTTTCTCTCTTGCTAGCGATTGGTCCTATGTTTCTTTTAGTTGGGTCCTTAGCATAAATTATCCACAAAATTTGGATAATTATTCCCAAAATTTTGATTATGATATTGCTATGCAAAGTATTTTGAACCATGAAATTTCATTATCATTTATGACGAAAAAGAAAGGATGAATAATGAATCATACGCTTCTTTAATTCGTCTTACCTTTTATGTAATTTGTTTATTTTTAATAACTGCAAAATATAATGAACATATAATATTTATATAATGCTTCAATCTCTCGTCAAAATATTATGAAAAATTATTATAATATATATATATATATATATATAAAAGCTTGAACCCATATTTATGAGATAAAATCATAAGACTTCAATTGATATCAGAATAATTCTAATTCGAATACGAAAATGAAGTATTATACGGCGAGAACCACCTCCAAAATTGCAACACCTTGGGTGATCTTAGTTTTGTTCCATGCTGGACTTGATGAGGATCTCAAACTTTAAAAAGAAAAGTTTTTAATGTCTCAATCACATAACGAGATATTATGAGAATCTACTATAATATATATGTAGAAATTTAAATTATTTATAATTATAATAGATAATGTCTCACAAATTAAGTGTAGGCCTCTACAATTTATTAATTATATTTGATTATATCGACATTTTCTTACGAAAAATATGATTGTTTTTTATCTAATGCATGCATAAATTTATTGAAACATATAAATTGTATGGTTCTAAACAAAAATACCATAGTAGTAGTACTATAAATCTTGACACTGACAGAAAAAGGTGATTGGTTCGCCGATATATACATGGATGAGAATAAAGAACATAAATTGTAAAGGTGTTGGCTATAAGCTGTCCATGCATATTTTTATGGGTGATAGACAGGAGAAAGCAAAAGGCAACAGGTCTTCTTAATGGCATAACTACTAGCACTTTTCAATAACCCCAGCTACAATGCTTGCCTATATATCTACCGCATGCATAGTGCCATTGCCACCCATCAAGGAAGGAATGAAGTTTGAGATTATCACTTCCGGAGAGGAGGATATTGATAAGGAATATCCCACTCATGGTTCAGTCCTGGGTGAGAAGCCTAATCGGTGTGTCATTTATCCACCAAAGTCTAGTATCGTTACTGAAGCACTGGAAAGAAGAAATAATGACTGGTTAGTTCTTGCTCTCGCTTCACTTTTGTACCGATATTTCCTGTTTTAATTTATTGTAATGACTTGAATTCATCTCATGCAGGATTGTTAGGACAAAAGTTGCCGGTGATTTAGTTGTGCAGGTTGGAGATTTTAGCTTTCATTTACACAAGGTGAGTGAAGCATGGAATTAATTTAGAACATAACAACATCGATCCTAAAAGATTAGAACCTTTCTTTACACCTATTAACCTCTCTTGACAGTTTAATGTTAAATTTTAAAATAAATATCAAATTTAAAATCAATTAATTTTACTTGGAGAGTTTCTTTATATTTATGTATACATTCAATTTAATTAATTAATAGATATAACAAGTCCAAATTTACTACTCAATTTAAAATAAAGTTGATAAAGCAGATTCGAACCCGATAAATTGTTAAAGCTGATCCATGATTGAGCCCGAACTAATCTAAATTGATTAAAAAATTCAAAAATCCAATCACGATTCAATCTGAACTAAAAAAAAAATCCAAAAATATTCGATCTTCAAAAACCCATATCTAAAAGCTCGAAATCGAAAGGATCCAACCGAATTTATCATAACTCAATTTGTAATGATCCAAACCCAAAAAGGATGAATTATAGTTATACGATTTTATTTAAAATAATATATTATCATTTATTAGTAAAATTAAAGTTGCAATTATGAAATTAACTTTTACATACCATGATTTTTTAAAAAGTTTTAAGTATTAATAAATATTATACAACTATACGATAATGTAATATCATTTATTTGTAAAATTAATGTTGGGTTCGATTATGAAATTATATTTTAGATATATCATGGTTTTTTAAAATTTCTAAGTATTGATTATTAAGGTTAAACCAATTAATTGATACTTTTTTTTATTTTTACTACTTAACATTCTAATTGAATATTTAATCGACTAATGTATATGATTAGAATAATATGATCACGTTTCTATTTAATTCATGTCCAAATAAAAAACAAAATAAATCTAAGAAAAATTCTAAAAAATATAAAATATTATTAAAAAATCATTATACAATGACTAAAAAAGTTAATAAAATTATTAAAAATAATTTGTTGGACTAAGTGACTTCAATAGGCTATTGAGTAAAGAGTAGGAGGTCATTTATAACATTTTTAATCGTCTAAGTGATGATCAATAAATTATTGATTTTGTTTTTTTATGTAAACCAAAGATTTTGGATTTATATTTTCATTTTAATGTTACTATACATTCATTTTAGCTCACTCAAAAAATAGATTCTTATATAATCATTAATTATAGTTATATTCAATATCAAATATCATAAAAATTTGAAAAAGCATAATTATATAACAATTGTGAAATAATAAATAAACTTGAAAGATAGATCAGGATGAAAATTTTCCATGAAACAGAAATGGAGCCAAAATCCATTTGTCAGCGAAATTAAAAAATATATTGACTGGAATCGTGTTTTAGATCTTGAATTTTAACACCTATTATGACATTAATTTCAAGTAAGTTGGTTCGAATCTTAAACAAAGAGTCCAAATTCATAGTTGGTTGCTACAAAATTTTATTAACTAAAGATCAGATTTGAATATTATCCTGGACTAAAGTGTTAGATTGGTTGGATGATAACTTTCATCAATTTAGAGCTTTGTTAATCGAGTCGAGCCGAGTCGATACAGTGAAGTGCTCGAACTCGATCTCGACTCGAAACTCGATGCTCGATACTCGGTTCGAACTCGATCGAGTTTTATTTTTTAAGCTCGAGTTCGGCTTGAGATCGAATTTGAGCTACTCGAGCTCGCTCGATTAGACTCGATTAGGCTCGATTATATAAATTCGATATTTTGCTCGAACTCGATTAGGCTCGATTAGGCTCGATTAAGCTCGATTAGGCTCGAATCATTATATAAATATTATTATATTATTAAAATATATAAAAATTCGAGGCTCGATTAGGCTCGCGAGCTACTCGAACTGGGTATTTAAGTGCTCGAATTCGACTCGCTCGATAGCTCGAATAGCTTGAGCTCGAGCTCGAGCTCGACTCGACTAAAATCGAGCCGAATTCGAATTTTGCTCGAGTCGAGTTCGAATAGCTTGCGAGCACCACTGTATCGTTTATACTCCTAAAGTGGATTTAAATTAAAAACTTGCTCCTGCATTATAACTTAAGGAAATAGACTAGAAAAATAATCGGCAATATTCAAATGCAAATTTATTTTTATATATAATTTATACTTATATAAATATTTATTAATTTTAAAATTTTAACTTTATTTTTTTGTCATATTTTTATTTAACTATATAAAAAATCAATTACTACATTCAAAATAATAAAAAAGTACATAACTTATTCGCAATGGTCAGAACCAAAATTTATTCAAACCTGAAAAAGCCAAGGTATGAAATTATCCGAATTCGCCCCCAATTTATCTGTTTTCACCTCTAATTAAAATAGTAGATCAAAATCACCATCAAAGTACAATTTTACTATTGTTCTTTCAAAAAATAATAAAAGTTGCGTTTTTCAACCAAAAAAAAAAATTATTGTGAATAAATGACTTATAGGGTTCGATTTATGTTTTTTAAAAAAAATTTAAAAATTTGTGTCAATTATGAATCGAACTTTGATTATTTGTACAAAGGTCAGTTATCTGTCCAAATTCATAGATCTAACAATCTTTTTAGCAAATTTGGACAAAATTTTACGCTCATTAAATAAGCTTTAACTTGAAAATTAAAGCTCGTTAAAAATTGGACCAAGCTTGGATTTGCTATCTCAAGCCCAAGCTCGACCCACTCTATTAATTATAGTTTTTTTATTATTTGTTATATTAATGTATCTTTTAATTGCTTTTTCTTTTTTGTATAATTTAATCTCAGTTTGTATTTTTTTATATTTTAATTTTAATTTTCATATTTTTTTGTAGTTTTTTTGCAATAATTTATTCAAATTTATTGTATTATACTTTATTAACTATTATATGTTTCAATATTTTTTATATTTTATTATAATTTTTTTTAAAAATTAATAGTATTTGGACGAGTTTAGACATGTTTGAGTAAAATCATTATATGTAAAATGTGTTTGAGCAATAAAATCAAGCTTGAAAAACAGTTTAGGTCAGATAGGACTTGAACTCACTTTCAATTCTTTATTAACTTACTTAAACTAGGCTCGAACTCGGTTGGACCCAACTGATAAATAGGTTTAGTTCTTAGGTATTTTGGAAAAATAGTAAAAAAATTTTAAAAAATCCCATATTTTCGCTTTTTAATTTTTTTAAAAAATAGTGAAAACAATTTTTATTCTCCAATTTTGACGCATTTTCATTCTATTCTTATACTTGTTTTTCATTTCTTCAATCAAACATAGAAATAAAAAAAAATAGTTTTATTTTTATAAACCAAACATACAGTTAAATTCACCATTTATATTCACCTGCCTTAACTTTTTATCTTGACATATTCATATATAGACATATTAGATTAACACCAAACTCAAACCTAAGTAGGCTTGCTCAATAGTCGGGTTACTTGTCTTAACCCGAAGGCTCGTCCAATATTTGATCGGGTTTAGACAAAAATATTTGATGCAATTAACAAGTTTTGACAAAATTTTTAAGCCTGATAAAAATCGGACTGGGCCCGAATATAAGTAAAGTAAAAGTTTTTTAATATATTTACTAAGTATAATGTAATTATATATATAAAATATTTTTGATTAATAAAAATTGTTATATATATTTAATATAAAAATTGACATGTAAATTTTGATAAATCAAATTAAATTTCAAAATGATTAAAATAAAAAAAAATTAAAAAAGCAAAAAATAAGGTCGATCGGTTCAAGCTTTGAGTTATATTATAAAAATAAAAATGAGTTTAAACTAAAAGTTATGCTCGAATTGACGAGTCATGCCGAATTTAAACTTATACATAAAATGATAATATATAACTTGAATCCGATCCGAACACGACCTGACCAAGATCACCTTTAAATCTAAGCTAGATTGACCCATTTAAATTAGAATGAATTTTTTATGTATTTGTAATTAAACTTTAATAAAAATATATTATTTATTAATATTATAAGATATTTTTGGGGCAAATTTAAGCTTACATCAATGTCGAAGCCTCTAATGGAATAGAGTTAGGCATGTCGACCTATGGTTATAGCTTGATATGTGGACACTTTTTTTGACCATTTATAATATATATATATATATATATATATATATATATATATATATATATATATATATATATATATATATATATTATATAAAATGATGAAATTCTACCGATTCAAACCTGAGTGATAAACTTAACCAATGTAAATAGTGTGATAAGTAATTCCTTATATTTGGATTCATATTAATTAGAGAAATGAAAGGAAAGAAAGTACAGAAAGTATTTATAACAATTAATAAAAAAATAAAAAATCTTAATTAATTATTGTTTGGTTAAAATATGAAAGGAAAAAAAATCCATTATAATAATTTTTTCAAATATAATTTTTTTATAAAATACATATAATAATATATATTAGTTATTGATTTGATTTAAAATAAAACTAGTATATCTTAAGGTATTTTATTTTTTATTGGAAAAAAAATTATTTTTATCTTAAACTTGGTGTGAGTGAAAATTGATACGATTGAATCAATGTATCAATAAAGCATCTAAGAAACAATTTAAAAAGGGAAATTCAATGTACAAGACTTCTACATTGTGATATTAAGGAAGGTTATATGTACGTAGTTTTTTTTTGCATAGTTTTTTTTTTTTTGCATTAAAGGAGAGGTTATTTTCATTTAAATTCGTGACTTTCAGATCACAAATGAGTAACATTTTCTGTTGCACCAAAATTTCACTATATTTAAAGAAACAATACTTGAAAAACAATTGTTGTTGCTTGAAACAACAATGATGAATTGCTGACGTCCTTCGTGCCACGTAGTTCGGAATATTCTGCAAGAAAAATAAAGATTAAAGGGACGCAGGGTTTTCCCTGCATTTGCACTCCGATACTTAAGTCAGATCGAGAATTTGACAGAGTTTTTGTTGGGAAATAGAGACATTTTTCCTAATGAATCGTACCTGACCCCTATTTATAGGGAGTTTTCTTGTTCCTTAATTACGCTTTTGTCCTTTTACTTTAATATTCTCTTATTGGATAAAAATGTCTCAATACATTTAATTTGACTCTTATCTGTTTAATTATCTCGTGCATAAGTTCATGCGTAGATATGCCACATGACACGTTATGATTGGTCGAAATAGCATCAGAATTATTATCTACAACAATTGCTCCCCACTCTTTCGCTAGGTATAACCTTGTGGAAGAGTACATATGTTCTTTTTGTAGCCTCAAGTCAAGTCTTTACATTAGATTCTGAAATCAAATTCTTTAGTAATCTAATTCTTAAGCTCTTGTTGGAGTGCGTGACTTACTTTGCGCATTTTTCGCTTCAAGCCTTTTGACTGGGTGCGTAACTTACCTCGCGCATTTTTCGCTTCAAACCCTTTGTCTGGGTGCGTAGCTTACCTCGTGCATTTTTCGCTTCAAGCTTTTGCACATTTTTTTCGTGGCTTACATCGTGCACTTTTCGCTTCAAGCCTTTTATTTGAGTGCTTAACTTACCTAGCGCATTTTTCGCTTCAAGTTCTTGCACTTTTCTTCGTGGCTTACATCACGCACTTTTCACTTCAAGCCTTTTATTTAGATGCGTGGCTTACCTTGCGCATTTTTCGCTTCAAGCCCTTGCACATTTTCTTCATGGCTTACATCGCGCACTTTTCGCTTCAAGCCTTTTATTTGAGTGCTTAGCTTACCTCGCGCATTTTTCGCTTCAAGCTTTTGCACATTTTCTTTATGGCTTACATCGCGCACTTTTCTCTTCAAGCCTTTTATTTGGGTGCGTGGCTTACCTCACGCATTTTTCGCTTTAAGCCCTTGCACTTTGTCTTCCTGCGAGTAACAAATCATAAAGAAAATTAATAACGTAACAAATAAAAGACTGTTACTGTAAAGAAGGCTTCAAGTGGTTAGTGTTTCATGTCTTTGACATCTCCTTGCCCTGTAAACTCTGTATGGCCCTTCCCAATTTACTCTGAACTTGTCGTTCTCTCTCTTTTCTGGAAAAGTCTGTCATTTACACATGAATTGTAATAACTAGCAATCATTTGTTGGTAAGCGACAAGCCATATGGCTGCTAAATCCCGTTGTTCATCGAGTAGGTCCAAATTTACCTTGGGCCTTGAGAGTTCTTTTCATGTTCATAAGGAACCATCCTTGGAGAAGCAACCCCAATCTTTACTAGAATTAGGGCCTCCGTCCCATATACCAAGTTGAATGGCGTCTCCCCCATCGGTACTCGACTAGTAGTCCCGTACGCCCACAAGATGCTGGGAAGTTCATCTACCCAAGCTCCTTTTTCCTTGTAAAGGCGAGTCTTAAGGCCATAAATTATGGTTCTGTTGTCGACCTCAACTTGACCATTGGCTTGTGGATATGACACTGATGATATCTTAAGCTGAATACCAAGTCCTTCACAAAAATTTCGAAAAACATCACAGTCGAACTGCTTTCCATGATCAGCATTCAAAATCCTTGAAACTTCAAAGCCACACTAACAAGTACTTCCTCTGCCCTTTAACATTTGTCGCATTTTTGTACTTTGTCAGCCGCATCTTATTTTAGCGTTGACCAGTAAAATTCTGCTATGAGTATTTTCACTGCCAGGGCTCTGGCCCCCAAGTGTTCTCCGCATATCCCTTCATGAACCTCAGTTTAGGCATTTCAATAGTGGCATGGTGAACCCCTTCTTATAAAGCTCTCCATTCACTAAAATAAACCTTGCACTCTGGATTCTGATCTTTCGAGTAGCTTCTTTGTCATCCGGAAGAGTCCATTCCACCAGATATCATCTGATCGGGGTCCTCTATTCTTCGCCAACTTCAATCTCCAACACATCATCCTCCTCTATACTAGGGCTCTCTAGCCTCTCTACTTTTACTAATCTTTCAGTTGCTTCTTTAGAAGACGCCAACTTAGACAGAGTATCAGCTTGATTATTTTCTGACCGATTAATTTGGGTAAGTTGAAATTTATCAAATGATTGGGCTAAAGTCTGGACCCTCTACAGATATGGAATAAGGGAGGATTTTCGGGTTTCAAATTATCCTTTAAACTGATTGACCACCAGCTGAGAATCACTATGAGCTAACAAGTTTTTAACCTGGAGCTCATTCGCCAACTTCATAACCCCAATCAGAGCTTCATATTCGGCCACATTATTAGAACAGGGGAAATTGAAGCGTAGGGAATACTCAAATATTTCTCTTTCCAGCGATTCTAGCACAATACCAGCTCCACTTCCTTGATGGTTGGATGCTTCATCTACAAACAGCTTCCACCATTCTATTTCCTATTCTTTTAGATCTTCCTGACAAGTACACTCGACTATGAAATTTGCCAATGCTTGTGTTTTGATGGCTTGACGAGACTAAAAGTTGATGTCATACTCACTGAGCTCGACAGCCCATTTCACCAATCGCCCTGAACGTTCAGGCTTTTGTAGTGTTTGTTTCAGAGGTTGATCTGTCAATACCACTATTGAATGTGCTTGGAAATAGGGACGCAACTTTCTTCCAGTAATGACCAGTGCCTAAGCTACTTTCTCAACTTGCGGGTACCGTGTTTTCGCATCTAAGAGTACTTTGCTCACGTAATAGATTGATCTATCTCTGTCAGCAGTCTTCCTCAACAGCATCGCACTCACTGCCTTGTCTCCTATACCCAGATACACAAACAAGTGATCCTCGGTCAAAGGTCTCGATTCAACAGGAGTTCCCTTAAATACTCCTTCAATTCCTCCACGGACTTAGGCTTGGGCGATTAAGTAATGGTAAGGGTTTCCTTTCTTTGCATACCCTTACATGTGGTGGATGCAACATTGTATCTTTTCGCCCTTCTTTGATCTCCCCTTATTTGTCATATTCCTTCAGGAGTGGGAAACTTCATCAACCATCTCTTGTCGAGATTGTCCTCATCACTTCTTCTTGAGCCATGTATTTGTTTGCTCTGGAGAACAAGTCTGATACCGTTGTTGGTTGATCTAGAGATAATGACTCCTGTAGCCTCTCGGACCTCGTCCCCTACAGCATGGCTGTCACTGCTACCTCAACTTGTAAATCTCGAATCTCTAGTGTGGCATTACGGAATCGATCTATGTAACTCTTGAGTGATTCTCTATTTTCTTGTTTCAAGGTAAGCAGATAGGTAGCATCTTTTCTCTTTTGACTGTTCGTAGAAATTCACTCCTTGGTTGATTAAAAGATGAAATAGACCCTTCAAGCAAACTATTGAACCATTTTAGCGTATTACCGATTAAAGTCAAGGAGAATGCTCTACACATAATCTCATCCTCCCATCCGGGTAACAATATCAGTGACTCATAGTTCTGAATGTGGTCATAAGAGTCAGTTCTTCCTGTATACGTTGTTATCTGAGGCATCTTGAACTTCGGGGGCAATGGTTTTCCCATAATTGCTGCACTGAATGGGATCCTCCTTCTCTGATTTTCTTCAACTAGAACCAATCTTTTTTCTTCTAAAATGCGTCCCACCATTCTTTTCATGTCTGTCGCAACTTGTGCCTTGGACGCAAGTCTGTTTTGCACTTTCTTAGCATCATATGAATGCTTGGTCGCAGTCCATAGCTTCTCTTCCGTTACCCTGAGTTTGGTTTTGACGAGTTTGAGATTGAAAGTTTTTCATTCCAATTTCAAGGTTTCGTATTGGATCTATTTCCAAATCTCTCCCAACATGAGACTCTGTCATTACCACACATTTGATTCCATTGTTTGGCGGGCCATTTGTGTTTTGGAGCCAAGGATCTTTCACGTCCAAATATCCAGAATCTACCATAGTCGGACCCTCAAGGTTTCTAGTACTTTGGCGTCTCCTGCCACCAACAATCTCCCATGTTGAATTCCTTGTACCATGACGCCGCAGTTTTTTGACACCCTAATGTCTCCAGTTCATTGGAGTCTCGCGCATGGGGTCTTCGGTAACTTGGCACCATAGGCCTTCCGAGGCCTCACGCACAGGGTCTCTCATACCTTGACGCCTCATGTCTTCCTCAGTCTCACATATAGGGTCTCGTACGGCCATGCTGCGAGGATCTTGCGCACCCTTGCCGTGTGGTTCTTGCGTAGAAGGGTCTCGCATGAGCTGGCATCTCTGTGCTATGAGTGCGCCACGTGGCGCACGAAGCAAACGGGAGGTCTTGCATGGCCATGCCGTGAGAGTTTCGTGCACCCCTACCATGAGTCTCGTGATTCCCTGCTGTGAGGGTCTCGCTGCTATCCTTGCAGCTCACGGCATCATTCACTCTAGTGATACTTCCACTCTCACGGCATTCGTGGTATCACTTCACCTTCGCGGCTCTCGCAGCAAGAATGCATTCTCGCGGCATCTTCCACTTTCACTCTCGCAGCATTCGCGGCGTCTAAACACCCTCGCGGCACTCACGGCATCCTTCACGATAAGCTGTACACACTCGCGGCAAACTATACACTCTCGCGACAAGCATCCCTCGCGGCAAACCTCGAATCTTCGAACCTTCGCGGTAAGGCATTCACCTTGGCGGCAAGCTAATACTCGCGACAATGTATTCACATTTGTGGCGAGCTTGAACCTTCGAACCTTCGCGGCAAGGCATTCACCTTGGCGGCAAGCTAATACTCGCGACAAGGTATTTCACATTCACGACATCAAATTCAAATTCGGCAATCCATATACCTTCACGGCGATCACTTCGGCAAGCCATTCTCCTTCGCGGCAAGGCATTCACCTTGGCGGCAAGCCTCGAACCTTTGCGGCAAGGCATTCACCTTCACGGTAAGCCTCAAACCTTCGAACCTTTGCGACACTGCTGATTCTGTCCGTCCCATTCTTGTAAAGCAGAAAGCTTTTCTTTCGTTTCCCACAGACGGCGCCAATTGTTGTTGCCTGAAACAACAATGATGAATTGCTGACGTCCTTCGTGCCACGTGGTTCGAAATATTCTGCAAGAAAAATAAAGATCAGAGGGACGTAGGGCTTTCCTTGCGTTTGCACTCCGATGCTTAAGTCAGATCGAGAATTTGACAGAGTTTTTGTAGGGAAATAGAGACCTTTTTTCTAATGAATCGTACCCGACCCCTATTTATAGGGAGTTTTCTTGTTCCTTAATTACGCCCTGGTCCTTTTACTTTAATATTCTCTTCTTGGATGAAAATGTCTCAATACATTTAATGTGACTCTTATCTATTTAATTATCTCGTGCATAAACTCATGCGCAGATATGCCACATGGTACGTTATGATTGGCCAAAATAGCATCCGAATTATTATCTACAACAATAATAAAATAAAATAAAAAGATAAAAACAAACTTGTGATCCAAGTAAAAATTAAAACAATAAAAAATGATGAATAAGCTATAAAAGATAAATAATTATAATGATTATTTTAAAAATAATTAAAAAGCTAAAGGTATAAACATTATCTTACAATTAATTTTTTTTATTCATTTTCTTTACTTAGCATTTCCCCAAAATTGGAGTTAATGAAAAATGGGATATTTGAGAGAAATAGAGGGATTCTCATGTCCCAACCCCCTTCCCTTTCCTTATTCTTTAATCCTACCCAAAACAAGGGAAAGCAAAGAAGAGGTTTGCATGTTCCCTTAAGTTCCTTTTTTTTTTTTGGTCTACCTACAATCTAAACGTAAGGATAGATAATTATTCAATATATTATTATTAAAGTTATTTTTATTTCACTAATAAAGTTAAGATGGTGATACATATCTCACTTTATTTATTTTTATTTTTTAAAATTTTTTAAAAGGTATATGTGCATGTGGAATCTAAAAACTTGGATAATAATCCTAAAACTTATCCCTTTATTTTATAACCACTTTAATGATTTGAACAACTTAAAATATTATAGCTACAAAATAGAGGAGTTTAGGGATGATATGCTATCACCAAATTATCTTATATTTGTAGTGTTTAAAAGATTGATTACTAGTATGGAACTGAAAAGATGCATTAAATTATGTTACATAACAATAATTTAATCAACGAAAAATATATATCATGTTGTGATCTTCAGCTTGCTATGGTCTCGAAAAGTGGATATTTGAATAGACTTGTATTTGAAAAAAGAAGTCAGGGAGAGAATGGAGGGATCCTCAAGATTGTGCTGGATGATTTTCCTGGAGGAACCGAGAGTTTTGAATTAGCTGTGAACTTTTGCTATGGACGTAAGATAGATGTAACAGCTACCAACATTGCTCCATTGTTTTGCGCTGCAAATTTCTTGGAAATGAGTGAAGATGTTCAACAAGGAAATCTCATTTCAAAAACAGAGACATTTCTGAGTTTTGCAATTTTGTCATCTTGGAAAGACACTTTTCAGATACTTAAAAGCTGTGAATTTGTATCACCTTGGGCCAAAGAATTACTAATTGTGAAGCGGTGCTCAGATGCCATTGCTTGGAAGGCCTTAGTCGACCCAAAGGCTTCCGGGGAAGATAGCAATGAAGACTTAAAAGCGGGAGAATCAACAGATTGTTGGTGGTTTCAAGATGTTTCAACCCTTCGAATAGATCATTTTATCCAAGTGATTGAGTCGATTCAAAGACGAGGGATGAAACCAGAGCTTGTTGGATCATGCATAGCTCACTGGACGGTAAAATGGTTTTCAACAATCACAAACGGATTTGATAACCCCACAGTACCCAAGCATCTGACTCTAAAATTACAAAGAATTACAGTTGAATGTTTGATTAAGATGCTTCCTGTGGAGAAAAACTCTGTTTCCTGCAACTTTCTACTTCTCCTTCTCAAGTTGGGGTTAGCAATGCAAATTAATTCTGAAGTACTGTGCAAGCTCGAAAGAAGGATAGCCTCCATGTTGGAGCAATGTTCTGTTCAAGATCTCTTGGTTAAGAATTATGGAGATAAGGATACTACATTTGATGTTGGAATTGTCATTAGGGTGGTTGAAACTTATGTTCTCTTGGCCTTGAAAAATTCTGGGCCAAGAATATACATTGTTGGAAGGCTGATGGATGGTTTTCTTACTCTAATTGCAAAGGATATCAACCTTGCAGTCAATGATTTCAATTCACTTGTTGATGCATTACCAACAAATGCTCGATCCTGTGATGATAATCTCTACAGAGCCATGGACATGTACCTCAAGGTATTAAAGTTATTTTCAAATCATTTTCCATACATCCATCATTAGGTAAATCTTACATTTATATGTAATACGTATTCGAAAAAATATTTTATGAAACAGTTATTTTATATATATTTCTAAAAAAAATTATTTCTAACAAAAATCATTAATAATTTTATCGAAATAAATATTCATAATTTAATTATCACATGTAATAAATAAGAAATAACTCAAAAGTGAAATTATCTAATATGATTTGATGCAATATATTTGATTGTTTGGTAATTTTATTACTTTTTTTTTTTTTAATAATCATTTACCTAATTTCAAGTCTATACAACAATTGGGCAGGCACACCCAAGTATAACAGATGAAGAAAGAGGAAGTGTTTGCAAAGCAATGGAATATCATAGATTATCACAAGATGCACGGCAGCATGCAATGAAGAATGATCGATTGCCCTTGAAAATTGTAACTGAGTTCATGCTTCTTGATCAAGTAAAAATGGCAAAGTCAATGTCAGCTATTGAGTCGAACAATATTCGAAGAACACAGACTCAAACAATAATGAAAGTGAATAAAGGTTTAGATAGGGTATGCATAAAACCTCAAAAGGAGATCAAGATGATAAGAAAAGAGGTGGAGAATATGAAGATGCAACTCAATCAGTTGCAAATGTGTAAAATAAAGCTTCAAAAGCAAGTTAAAAGATCATGCATTAAGTAGAAGATAAAGCTTGGTTTTCATAAATTAGTTTTATTTCAAGGAACATTAGTCCTATATAGAGGAGTCAAATGGGTTAGACGGTACAAGTCACAATATAATTTGGCACATGTGAGTCATGTTTAGCGAGTCCATTCCTAAATAATCAGGTTGAACTAAACATAACATATATACGAACTATATTAAGATAAAGATTTTTAGATACATGGGTTGGCACAATACAACTAATGGTACGTAAGCTAACCCGGCACGACACAAAAGTCCAAATGCACCAACCTTTGGCCCTTGACTTGTATTCATGTATTTTTAATCATATGATGAAATTAGACTTGCTTTGATATTTTATTGATAATTCATAAAAATAAAATTATACTAAATAAAGCTACTTAAGAAGACTCTGTTCTATATATACATTGTATTATTTCTTATACAATAGTGGTAAAAAAAAAAATTCAAAATCAACCTTTCATTATTAATAAAAACAAAAACGCTTTTCGGCCAATATTTTCCTTCATGGCACATGATTTACTAACTCTATCTATGTCCATAGTTGAATCACAATCATGTTTTAGTGTAGGTTGTAAGGTTATTGATGAAAGAAAGATCAAAATAAATGTGGATATTGTAGACATCTTATTTTATCCAGGGTCTTTAATTTGTAAAATTAAAAAATTGACTAATTTGGTTAAGTGAGTGGTTTTGTATTAATTAAAATAATTGATTTGTATTTATTTAAAGGGTTTAAAGTTACTAATTTGATTGATTGAAATTAATTTAAATTGACAGGAATTAGTAACTTAGAGATTAGAATCTTAATTTAGGATTATTAAATTAGGATAATAATGGGGTTAGAATAATTATTAAGATTTTTAGATTAATTAATTAAGATCATTATAGATTTTTTTAAATATTTATTAGGATAGTTATTTTTTGTTATGATTATTGATTTTAGGATAATAATAGAATTGGGATAATTATATTAAGATACTTGTATATTAACGATTGGGTAAATGACATAATTCGAAAGATTAATTATTTTTAACATTTATAAAAAAAAAATAAAAAAAGTTAAAAAATTAAAAGATAAGGAATTTTAATTTAACATGAACAAGGTCTATATAATATTAACAACAAAGGGGGAGTTGGAGAAAAAAGAGCTGGAAAAAATTGAAGTAAAAAATTGAGGATAGCGAGAACACTAAAAATGGAGAGGGGAATTGAATTCTCTTTCGAGGAAGACAGGGAGAGACTCGATTTTGGGGGGAGAAATACAGAATCAATCAGTACAGAGAATTGAATTATGCTTTGGGAAGAAAGCCGTTACGTGCAGTGGCAATGGACTAAAGAAATGGCGGTTAATGGAAACAGTGATTACACAAGCCTTGCAGTTCCAATTTTAGTGATTAGCTTTGGTAACAAACTGAAAATTGGTGCATATTCCTTTGCCTTCTTTATACTTTCCTCTGCTCTAAATTATTTACTGATTAGTTTAGTGGTGTGCCAGTTTTAAGATAAGTATAGCGGCTAGGATATAAAATAAAATTATATAATAAATGATGTTGTGAGCAAGAAACGTATAAGAGTAATGATCAAAACAATACTAATCTGTAAAAGATGCTAGACATGCATTAAATAATAATAATAATAATAATTATTATTATTATTATTATTATTATTATTATTATTTAATTCTTATGATGAGATTCAAGAGAGGTTACGCTTAAGTAATATTTTGGAAATATTTCGGAATTCTTTAGACGAGAAGATTTTCTTCATGATCTGATTAGTTGAATGGAAGGTTTGAAGAGAATTTTCAATAAAAAAAATTTCATGTTCATCTCCTGAAAAAATAATAGAAAGTAAAATCATAAACAATAAATACTAAGAATTAGATAAAAAAAATATTAATTACAAGTATAAATATAAATTATTCCGATGATGAAATATCAAGAAAATTATACTTAAATAATTTTCTCGAAAATTTCAGGGTGAGAAAATTCTCTCAAAGATCTCACCAGCTTAATAGATGGTCTAAAGAGAATTTTCGACAATAAATAATTCATGGAGGATCTAAAAAGAATTTTGGATAAAAATAATTTATATTCATTTTTTTAAAAATAATAATATATAAATAATAGAAAACAATAAAATGATATAATAAAATGATAAAATTAAAATAGAATAATAAGAATAAATTGGTTAGAATAGTCAAAGTTAGGAAATTTCATAAGATGTTAAAATTAATCCGACTAGGGAGCTTCTTTAAGCAAGTCACATAGTACTACTTGAATACTCTTGAGATAAAAAAGAATTTTTAAGCTATCCCACCAGCTTAATGGAGGATACTTAGAAATATTTTTCAAAATTAATTATATCGAAATTAAAGATCAACACAAGCAAATTTATAAAACAAACTAAGATTAAGTGGTAACATTTTAGGATGGACATTGTGGGGTTGTTAATCCTTCATCACACGTAACCTACTCCTGAACCCTAGAATTTTTAAACGTAAATTAATGTTTTATCAATAGTTATGAATATGTGACCAGTCATACCTAGATTTTAATGGTTGGTGGCGACTCCTAGGGTTTAAGTCTAGCGGGTTAAAATCTAAGTCCTGGACATTATGATGGATATTACCGCAATATACATATTAGTTAAAGATTGGTTAGGTAAAGATATTCGAGTATGAGATGAAACATATTATATAAGTTTTTTTAATCGTAAGCCAAATTCATTAAAGCTAGCAATAATTAGCAAAAAGAAGAACAAAATACTGAAACAATGTAAAGAGTAAAACAAATAACACTTAAGTGACAAAGCACATTATATAAGTGAATCATCTTTTATGATGAAAATGAGAAAAAAAAAAGAAAAAGAAAAATGTTTTCTTATAATCTCTTTTTGTGTGTATGTTAGTGTTTGTGTGTGTTTTTTTTTTAAATTATAAAATTGTAAATTTCAATATCTTTATTAGTGATTTCTATTAACCTTCTTCATGGATGTAAGCATTTTTTCGAACTGAATAAATTATATGTTTTATTTATTTCATTTTACTTTTATTTATCTTGCATGTTAATTTCAATAACGGAAGAATAAAAGTTTTAAAAAATAATAAAACTTTCAAAAAATTATTAATGGGTTGACATTAAAAAAAGTATAGTACTTAAGACGAGACGACCCATGAAGATTACAAGTCATGAGTTGTACTAGCCCATAACCTTAACCTTAATGGCACAGCCAATTAAATAATAATGTTGGATCAACACGACCCATTAATACATGAGCTAATATTTAAATGGGTTGTGTCAACCTAACATGAGTCATTTAACACATTTAGTTGTAGACCAAGTGGTTTTAGATGGTGACCAGGGCCACAGCTATGTGTAATCAACTATGGTCATGTATTCTAGTTAGCAATGGTCATAAATATTGAGATCCTGATATTTTCCTAATCATGGGTTAAAATAGTGATCATATGAAATGTGTTTCAGATTTTGAAATATGTTTTGAAATGTGTTATGATATGTGAAATGTGTTTTGAAATTTGAAATGTGGTTTGAATTGTGGAATATGTTTTGAAAAATGTTTTACAACATGAGCACAATTCACAGAATATATCTTAACGATTTGAAATAAATATGGTGTAGCCCCTACTAACATGGATGATAATAGTTAGTATTATGGTCTTAGCAGGCAGAATATAATAATCATTATTGTCCATACTAACGGGTTAGAATAGCTAGTAAAGATAATAACAAATAAATTGAATTGTGAAGAGTGTTATGGAATATGAACTACATTTCGAATTATGAAGAGTGTTGTGGAATATGAAATACATTTCAAATTGTGAAGTGTGTTTTGGAATACGAAATATATTTCGAATTATGAAGTGTGTTTTAAAATATGAAATATGTTTCAAATATATAAATATATTTCGATGTGATATATTTCAGGTAAGAAATATGCTTCGAATATTAAATATGTTTCGGATAAGGAATATGTTTCGGATAAGAAATATGTTTCAAATGTGAATATGTTTCGGATATGAGATATGTTTCGGATAAGTAATATGTTTCAATATGGGTTATGTTTTGAAAAATGATATATTTTGTTATGCGATAAATTTCGGATATAAGCTATGTTTCGACTATGTTTCCGATATATGAATATATTCTGATATGTGATATATTTCGGATTAGGTGATGTGATTTCAAAAAAATGGTTGTGTTTTGAGAATGAATGTGGATGTAAGCAATTTCAAAAGGAAATAGCTTACATGCTTGGAGTACATTAAACTTCGATTTCTACATTCAACTATGTTTTGAATTTCGAACCCCTATGAGTGTATTCAGTTCCAGGTTGACAGGTTTTATGGTCAATCGATGTATTTCAAACTACCTCTCTGCATAAAAGACTAAACAACATCTAGATAATATTCTAGTCCGTACACCCCGAAAAAAGTGTACTTTCGATAAGTTTTGAAATGTGAATAATAAGTGATAAGAAAGAATAATTGAAGGTGAATGCGTTAGACATGCATTAGAATTCAGTATCTTGTATGCTATTATCTTTGTGTTTGTGTAGTTTGCTTACTGAGCTTTCCCCAAAACTCACCCCCTCTATTTTCCATCTCATGTTCAAACTAGATTTGCATTAGCATCAATATCAGTATCAGCTCTGAAGTTAATGCTTTAGAGATCTCGCAGCTCATATATGTACATACTTATATTGGTTAATTGTGTTTATTTTCAGACAGTTATCTTTCAGTACATAAGTCGGGATGTGAATTGAGTTAAGACATATTTGTGATATTTAATTATCGTATCATGATATGTAAATAAGTTAATAATGACAATAAGGTTATAAATTGAGTAAATATAAAATCAACTACCTTGTGAATATAAATTGTTATACTTCGTACCTTACAGGTTGGGTATGGCCAAATATAAGTTGTTATGCTGTCAAAATTTTATCGAAATAGATAACTGCATCTCGGCTTAATAAATGAAAGTTAATAAAAAAAATTAGATTGAGACTTTAGATTTAAAACCTTAAAGCAAGCTAGGTAGTTTGAGACCTAGAAATAATGTAAGATTGTACTCACATGACAAACAAATGTTAAAAGAAAAAAGAAAAATTTAGCCCAAATTTTTGTACTTCTACAATAAGTTACTGAAAAATCATGTCTTTCAAATCGTGACATAAAAGCTGATATATGTTTTCTTAAAACTAATTTTACATATGCATTATTACCTTATGCCATTGTATTTCAAAACATATTACTTCTAAAAGCTTTTACACATGCATAAGTTAGTAATTGTAAGCTTTTCAATCTTATCAGTACCATGATATACACAAGTATAATTAATGCAATGAAAGCATGGTTTAATGTACACTTTAAAATCGCATGAATAATGCCATATGCATAACATGCTAAACAACCACATACATTATGTCATGCCACCTAGACTGAATGTACAAGGCTAAGTTTATACTAACTCAATTGCTGACCCTGCATCGATACAGCTTAAACCATACCATTTACAATTCTCACTTCCACATAAGGTATCATATCTTAGCTATCAATATCAAAATAAATCTATATATGTATATATCACATGTACCAAAATAGGCTACTATACCTTTATTAAGCAGTATTGACACACTATAAGTGTGTGTGTATATATATATATATATATAATATTCTTAATCACATTATAACTTCTAATCACTCAAGCCTACACCATATGATGCCAATCATCTAATCATATATTATTAACTTACCAAAGCAACACAATTACACATTTATCAATACCTTGGCCAAATTATGTAAGACCCGATTTTAGTTAAAATACGAAATTAAAAATGCAAAAGGATTGAAATGGAATTCTCAAACACGTGCAAGGGCAAAATGGTCAAAAGATCGAAAGTCGAAATAAATTCGATGAGAAAAATTTATTAAAAATAATGGATTGAGAAATCTTGGTCAATAAAGGTGAAATAAATTTATTCTGGGTTAAATTGATCAAGATATCAATTTATTGGAATTAATCGGGATTAATCAGAATTTTTAATTCGAAAAATCATTCCGAAAATAATCAAAAAATTTACTGAAAATGGTTAAAATAAATTAAATAAATTTAATTAAATTAAATAAATTAAATTAGAATAAAGTAATATAAATTGTAGATATTTTGGAATATTGTAGAGTATTTTAATGAATAGTATGATAATAAAATAATTTATAAAGAATAATAATAAAAAAAGGAAGGAATTAGAAATGGATCAGGGAGAGAGAAATGGGAAAAACGGAAGCCAAAAACTGAGGAGACCACCGGCGAGCCACCGACGGCCAGAGACCCAGGCGAGGGCCGGTGAAGGTAGCCCGACCCCGGGCGACTTCACAACGCCGGCGACGCTCCGTGGAACTCGTCGGAGATCGGTGAATTGGGGAGAGAAGCCGCGGGAGAAAGAGCTCCGATCGACGGTGAACGGCGCCGATCTGGCTGACCCCGCCCCCAGCCGAACATTCCCCAAGCGCAGACGAGCAGATTGGTGACGGCCACGACCGGCGAAACTGTCGAAAAACGTCGAAAACGGTGAAAAGAAGAAATGGGTTTCGACGGTAGGAGAGAAGAGGCCGGACCGGTGACTTTTTGACGGCCTTGGACGAAACCGAGGGCAGATTCGTGCTGCGGACGGCCCAGCGGAGTGTCACGACCCAAACTACCCAAAAATCAGAGTTAATTTTTCGCGTTTTGTTTATTTACTTAAATTCTTACCTGTCCTCAAATCGTGACCACACTCCACTAATAATTGGGCTGTGCGTCAATGCCAGTCGCACCATTCAATTACCATCTAACTTATTTCTTCTCCAATCATTTATAATTGTTTATATTAATTATACATCCCTTAAAGTTACTTACAAACATGTTACTGTGCTATGCTTATGTAGATACAATATGTACAAGTGTATATACCTTATGTTGATGGGCAGCAGCGGATATCCAGAATGCAGTACTGAGTCGCCTTAACTTCAACTGGAGATTATCTGTGTGAGAAAATGAAAGGGGTGAGCACATCAAACTCAGTAAGGCAATCCTACGAACAAGTAGGTAACGATACTACCTACATGAACGTAGTGCCATGCATAAACTACCCTTTCTCCACATATTTTAAAATAGATGATATGAGTAATGATGTTATGTAAAACACATTTGCACGGAAAATTCAACATGCAATTATATTCAAAATCATATCTTTCTCGTTTAAAATTTCACAGTAAAGTCAGGACTCGACCCCTCCTTCGGGTGATCCTGACTCACACAAAATCATGAAAATCCGTTTACATCACATATGGGTTTAAAAAGCATGGAAATAACCATCATGCACATTTAATTTAAAACCCGGTTTGATCTCATCAAAATCGTCGACATGCGAGACTAGGCAACATCTGTATATCGGCAATAACCAGGACTATGGCCATATGTGTCCTCGAGAGTTCCTCAGCTACACGGATCCTAGTGTTCGGGTTCTCACCATGATCGGGAACCGCCCAGGAGGTGGGTCAATCCATCCCGTCAGTCTTATCCGATCCCAGGCATCCGAAGATGCTACATCAGGAGATGCCGTATCCGAAGATACCACACGGTACATCGTACTCCATGCTACTTGCACGGTACATCGTACTCCGTGAACCCATATAATATCTCTATACTCATGCCATGTCTCAAAACGCACGTGCGGGCCTATTTAATTGATGACACACAGTCTACCTGATGCTCTAAGCACGGCTCATCGCATGTTCTCATAAAATCAGTGCGAGCGATGCTCAGCACTCTCATCAATCAAGTAAAACTGGCAGAGCCCGCTTTACATCCCCACAAGGCCGCCAACCTCATCCCTCACTCTCACCCCACTTAAGAGGTCTTTTGAGCCTGTTGGGCCTTTTGGCTGACTCCAAGGGCAGACAGCGCTACTCCACAAATCCAGCAAAAATAGTGCGAGCTAAGCTCAGCACTCTGTATATAAATCACATGAAAATCTTATAAAATCTGGTGCGAATTAAACTCCAGCACCCTGTCTAGAAAAAGCATGTGAAATCTGGCGCGAGTTATACTCTAGCACCTATGCATATAAAACTCTAGTGCGAGCTCTCGCTCCAGCACTAATGTGTGCATCACACAAATCGACAACATCGTGCGAGCTGAGCTCTAGCACGTCACATGTCAATAAAAACACGTAGGCGGCTCTGTTTCCTCAAAATAATTTTCAAAACAATTTCATCGTTGAAAGTATGCAATGCTGTGCATTTTCTTTCAAGGTTAGCCAGCCTACTCATGCATGCATTAAAATGTCTTCAGAACGAGCAGAACCCTCTTGTTCTTGCTCCTCCCAATTTTTCCTAAATTTGTAAATTTTACCCTTAACAAGGGTAATTTGGTAATTTGTCCATTCGAGGCACTAAAATTATTATTTGACCTCTAGACCCTTCAGATAATTTTTAAAGACTGCAATGAACTTAAAATTGAGTAAAGTTTACCTCTAGCAGTCCGTAGAATTCCCTTACCTTATTTTTCTGTTGAGTCTGACCTTTTCTTTTCCACTGTTGTCTCGTCGCGCAGTCCGATATGCTCTCAATCAAATGTCCGGAACTGCGTATAATTATTTCTCAGGTCAGATATTATACAATTTAATTGTATTTCCTATTTTCTTGGCTTAATTTAAATCATTGGGCCCGTTTACCCCTATTGGGCCCAATTGCACCTTAATGTGCCTTAATCGGCCTTAAGCCCGTTTTCCACTTAATTTTCACTTTATCGAGGCCTATTGGGCTCATTGGGCCCTCCAACAATTTATTGGGCCTCGTTCTAACTCTCGAATAGCTAAATTTAATATTTACGATAATTTATCTAAATTTTCATAATTTAATTCAATTTATGCGGAATTTAAATTCATATCACGCATAACGATGTAAATTGTCGTAAATAAGGATCACTTACCCGAGATTCCATGCTAGTACATAAATTGAGGCTGTCTCGAGCTCTCGTTTGATGCCAATCGTCGAGCTACACCATTCCACAATTTTTTCGAGTAAGTTTTCAGCCCAAAATTAATTAAATTAAATACTCCGAAATTTAAATCGGGTCAATTTCGACCACTATTGACTTACCCGTAGCTCGATTGCATCGTCGGGATTTCTCCCCAATTTTTTCTCTTTTTCTTTTTCCCTTTTTCTCCCTTTTTTTCCTCTCTTTTTGGCTGAACCGGTTCAGTCCGGTTCGGACCGGTTCAGACCCGCCGGTTCACCCCGGTTCACTCCGGTTCGGCCGGTTCACCGCCTTGCCGATCGGTTCTCCGCCGGCTTCCACCGTCAGCATCTCCGTTGGGTCGTCCGCATCACGAATCTGGGCTTGGTTCGCCTCGAGCTCGCCGAAAAATGGCCGGTCCGGCCTGTTCTCCTCCGACCGTCGGGACCCATTTCTCCTCTTGACCGTCGTCGATGATTTCGGCCGTCTCGTCGGCTGCTACCGGTCTCAAAAGGACCGCCTCCTCCTCACGGTCACGCCGGTGGCCTCCGTTCACGCCCAGTCGCCGTGGATCGCCGAAAATAGGGCCGTTTCTCTTCGGTGCTTTCCCTCCTCCGATCGGCTTCCTCCGGCCACTGCACGGTGCGATTCCGGTGCCCACGTGCTCGTCGGTCTCTCCTCTACCTCCTCGTGGCCTCGTCGGAGCCTGTCGGTCGCCGGTGCGTCCTCGGGCTCGTCGGGTTCCCTCGGCTTCCGTTTTTCGTTTCTGCTTTCTCTTTTTCTCTCCCCGATTTGGTTTTCAGATTTTTTTTTTCAATTCTTTAATTTATTTTTATATATTTATTTATTTATTTTTATTATTTATTTTAATTATTACACTATTAATTAAAATATTCTAAATTATTCAACAAATATCTACCAAAAATATTATTTTATTCCAAATTAATTAATTTAATTTAATTTAATTTATTTAATTTATTTTAACCTTTTTTCGGGTATAATTTCTCCGTATTTTCGGGATATTGTCCCGAATGACTTTCGGTATATATTTCGATTATTTTTGGGATTATTTTTCCGAACTAAAAATTTTGATTAATCCCGATTAATTCTCATAAATTAATATCTTGATCAATTTAACCAAAAATAAATTTATTTCATCCTTATTGACCAAAATTTCTTAATCCGTTATTTTTAATAAATTTTTCCTTATCGAAATTATATCGACTTTCGATCTTTTGACCATTTTGCCCTTACAGGTGTTCGGGATTAATTTAACCCGACTTCCTTTCACGAATACTCATCCATTTCGTATTTTAATTAAATTCGGGTCTTACATGGAGCCACTGGAGGCGGAAGCCGACGGAGAACCGGCCAGCAAGGCCCTGAACCGGTAGAACCAGAGTGAACCGAGGTGAACCGGTGGGTCCGAACCGGGTCTGAACCGGACCGAACCGGTTCAGCTAATGAGGAAAGGAAAAAAGGAGAAAAAGGGAAAAGAAAAAGAGGAAAAAATTGAAGAAAAATCCCGGCGATGTAATCGAGCTACGGGTAAGTCAGTAGCAGTCGAAATTGATTGATTTAAATTTTGGAATATTTTATTTAATTAATTTACGACTAGAAATTTATCCGAAAATTTATGAAATTGTGTAGCTCGACAATTGGCATCCAACGAGAGCTCGAGACAGCCTCGATTTACGTAATAGCATGGAATCTCGGGTAAGTAACCCTTATTTACGACAATTTACATTGTTATGCGTGCTTCAGATTTAATTATCGCATAAAATAAATTAAATTATGAAAATTTAGATAAATTGTCGTAAATAATAAATTGAGCTATTCGAGAATTAGAACGAGGCCCAATAAATTGTTGGTGGGCCCAATGAGCCCAATATGCCTCGATAATGTAAAAATTAAGTGGAAAACGAGTTTAAGGCCGATTAAGGCCCATTAAGGTGCAATCGGGCCCAATAGGGGTAAATGGGCCCAATGATTTAAATTAAGTCCAGAAAATAGGAAATACAATTAAATTGTATGATATCTGACCTGAAGAATATTTATACGCAGTTTCGAATATTGGATTGAGAGCAGATCGGACTGCGTGACGAGACAGCAGTGGAAAAGGAAAGGTCAGACTCTACAGAAAAATAAGGTAAGGGAATTCTATGGACTGCTAGAGGTAAACTTTACGAAATTTCAAAGTCATATGCAGTCTTTTAAATTATCTGAAGGGTCTAGAAGTAAATAAATAATTGTAGTGCCCCGAATGGGTAAATTTACCAAAATACCCTTGTTAAGGGTAAAATTTACAATTTTATGAAAAATTGGGAGGAGCAAGAACAAGAGGTTCCTGCTCGTTCTAGAGAGGTTTTGACGCATGCATGAGTAGGTTGGCTAACCTTGAAAGAAAAATGCACCACATTGCATATTTTCAATGATGAAATTGTTTTGAAAACTGTTTTAAGGAAACAGAGCCGCCTACGTGTTTTTATTGACATATGACGTGCTAGAGCTCAGCTCGCACGATGTTTTGATTTATGTGATGCATGCATTAGTGCAAGAGCGAGAGCTCGCACTAGAGTTTTACATGCATTGGTGCTGGAGTCCAACTCGCACCAGATTTTATATATATATATATATATATACATGATTTTCGTGATACGGTGCTAGAGTCTAACTCGCACCAGGTTTTATATGATTTTCGTGACAGGGTGCTAGAGTCTAACTCGCACCAGATTTTTCACATGACTTGATGAGAGTGCTAGAGCTTAGCTCGCACTAGTTTTACTTGAATTGATGAGAGTGCTAGAGCATCGCTTGCACCCCCCACTGATTTTTTTATGAGAACATGCAATGAACCGTGCTTGGAGTATCGGGTAGACTGTGTGTCACCGATTAAATAGGCTCGCACGTGCGTTCTGAGACAAGGTATGATATATGGGTCCACGGAGTACGATGTACCGTGCAAGTAGCATGGAGTACGATGTACCGTGTGGTATCTTCGAATACGGGGTATCTTCGGATACGGCATCTTCGGATGCGTGGGATTGGATAAGACTGACGGGTTGGATTGACCCACCTCCCGGGCGATTCCTGATCAGGGTGAGACCCCGCACACTCGGATCCGTGTAGCAAAGGGGCTCACGAGGACACACGGTCATAGTCCTGGTTATTACCGATATACAGATGTTGCCTAGTCTCGCATGTTGATGATCTTGACGATGATTGAAACTGGGTTTTAAACTAAATGTGCATGATGATTATTTCTATGTTTTTAAAACCCATGTGTGATGTAAACTGATTTTCATGGTTTTGTGTGAGTCAGGACCACCCGAAGGAGGGGTTGAGTCCTAACTTTATTGTGAAATTTTTAAATGAGAAAGAAATAATTTAAAAAGAGTTGCATGTTGAATTTTCCATGCGATCGTGTTTTACATGACATCATGAATCATAGCATCAGTTTTAAAATGTGTGGAGAAAGGGTGGTTTATGCATGGCACCACATTCATGTAGGTAGTATGGTTACCTACTTGTTCGTAGGATTGCCTTACTGAGCTTGATGTGTTCACCCCTTTCATTTTCTCACACAGATAATCTCCAGTAGATGTTGAGGCGACTGAGTACTGCATTCCGGATATCTGCTACTGCCCATCATTTAAGGTATATACACTTGTATATATTGTATCTACATAAGCATAGCACAGTAACATGTTTGTAAGTAACTTTAGGGGATGTATAAATATTGTAAATATTTATAAATGACTGAGAAAGAATTAATTCGGTGGGACTGGCATTGACGCACAGCCCAATTATTATTGGAGTGTGGTCACGATTCGGAGGATAAATAAGTATGAAATAAAAATAACAAAACGCGAAAAATTTACTCTGATTTTTGGGTAGTTTTAGGTCGTGACAAATTATGCACACCCTCTATTTAGGCAATTCCACTACAATTTCAACACGTTAATTAGTCATTCGCATTAACATATTCATGTTATAAACCATATTGAACTAACTGGCGTTAACTTTACCCTAATAGCTTTTTTGGCCAAATGTATAAGCAACTAAATTCTACTTTTTCACCCCCAATCAAGGTCGTGAGCTTCATAAGGCCTTTCTTGGGTTTTTTCTACAAACAATTCACACTAGTATTACTTAATATCATCACACAATTCACAATTATCAAATTCAATCCAAAGAGCTATTCTCATCCTATAAACCCATTTTTTGGTCGAATACTCTTTTGTTTTTCTTAGGAATTTTGCTAAAATTTAAACATAAAAATCATCTTGAATTCATCTCACAACACACTTACAAGAAAATCAATGAAAAATTCAGACCTTACCCTTAACACTTGGTATGAGTGAACCTCTAGCACCAAATTCATCAAAATTCCTCACATGTAAGATCATCTTCCACCATATCAGCCATGACCGAACCTTATCTATTTCCTAGGGTAAGAATACCTCAAAAATCACCTTGCATGTACATTTTCTCACCCTTAGCCGATTGTTTTTCTACCTTCCTCATGGTTTTTTTTTTTTTTTACTTAGAATTTTGGCTTTCTCTTCTTAATTTCCCTTAAACCTGAAAACTCTCTTCTCTTGGTCTTGATTTTGTGTTTTGATTTTCTCTTTGGTTTGTGAAGAATGAAAACTACCTTGGTGTTACTCTCACTTGTTGGTTCTCCTTTTTTATTTATCATTAAAGTATTTTTTTCCTTTAATTGTTAGATAACAAAATGCAAAAGCCATCCTCGTTTCTCCTAACTTAACACTTGTTTAAGTGTTGTTTCATGCCAATGAGGCTGTGGTTTAATGGCAAGGAGGAAACCCTAATATTTTGAGGTCTCAAGTTTGGGTCTTACTAAATGTGAGTTTTGAATTTAGTCTAGTTATTTACTAGTTTAGTTAGTTATAGTTATTTAATAATTTACTTGCTTTGAGTAAAGTAGTTTTCATAGTTATCCATTTATGAAATGTAATAATGTTAATTGTGATTGTAATTTCTAATGAAAATGCACTACTCAAAAAAGTGTTGTTTAATTTATTTAGATAATAAACATGTAAGAGGCCACACATCCACACATCTTTACACTTGTTTAGTATTTGTTCCTTTAATTTAGATAATACCACGGTAGAATTCATCATGTCATCTTCCACTAACTAGTATAATATTGTTTTAAATTTAATTATGTGACCATTATGCTATTTTAATATAGTTAGTTAATATTGAATTTCATATAGATGGCCGTTAAAATGTGATAACCTATTTTAACTTGGACATACTTTCTTAATTCGATTTATTCCAAATAGCAACTTAGCTATTTTAATTGTCGAAAATTAGGTTGTCTTATCTCTCATTCAATTTGCTTGTGCTAATGAAATTCCAAAATGGATATGGCCTTCCACAAGGGTCTCAGTTAATGAAAATTCTCATGCTATGCATGATAACCACAATGCATAAATTCATACCAAGGCTAACACTACGAGGTATGTCTAGTTTGATCTCAAACCTCAAATCATGCATCAAAGTGGCATAGATAAAAATCCATCACCATCATCACATCCACATAGGCTGCTTAACCTTCACAACCATCAATATTATATAATTATATCACATGCACTACATGGGCTACACTTATTAGGCAGTATATCACACTTATATATACATATATAATCATCATTATTGTATCACAAGACATTATCATTTCCTCATGAAAATCACCATGGTCGAATGCCACGCCTGTGTATATTATATCATCTTTTCACATAATCAATCCATATTCTTATACATTGATCATCTCATCACAATTCCATCTATAAGGTCTCACGGCCAAAACATCATATCCATGCACACCAAGTATCATTTCACATTTCCACAATGATCCAATATTTATCATATTGAATAAATCATAATTCTAGTATAATTAACCTAACAATATGATACTAACACTGACTTCAAATATATTCATTACCAATTTGTACCAAGCTTTGACACTTAGCACCGCATATGCACATTATAACCGATTGAAATAATTTCACCTCCTTAGCAATTTTCTATAATTTCAATATACCAACACACTTAGCATATATCCATACACATTATAAAATTTCAATTCTATAACATAAAGCCATTCTTACCTTAGGGACACCTCTAAGCCGTGAGCCTTTAGAAGGCCTCCCATGTGTTTTTCTACGAATAATTCACAATAACTGTTTACTATCTTTATGTATATTTGTTAAAGCATTATTAATCTTAACAAGTAGCATTCTTACACTGTATTTCTTTTCTAGGATAGGAATGATAAATCTCTTTCTTTAATATTTTTCTTCATCAAACACCAATACCTAACATCACTTTAGTAAACACACATATATAAATCAAGACAAAAGAAATATTTTTACCCTTAAAAACTTCTTAGTTGAATCTCATCACTAAGCTTCCTCAATGTTCTTTTTCAACAACCTAACACCATGTGTCACCTTAACAACAACACACAACTTAAATATATTTAACTTAAACACAAAAGGATGACATTTATCCCTATTTCCCCAAGAAAGCCAAACCTTGTTGCCTTAATTGCCAAGGTTTTGTAGCGGTTGGATACTCCTCTAACAGTAGCCAAATACCAAGTTTTCTGGCAAGCTATCACCCTATAATACTTTAACATTAATCCATAACACCCTTATATTAACCTTAAGCCAAAAGGATAACCTTTACTTTTTATTACCATTAATGGTCGAACCTTGCTACCCTATTATCTTCAGGATTTTGTTGCTGGTTCCTCCTCCAAATAGCAGTTGTTCCAAGGGTTTATGGCTTAGGATGGGTAGAAGATGGGGTAGTTTTAATATGGTTTCACTGTTCCATCTTCTCATTTTTCTTTTCCTTTCTTCTTCTTCTTCTTCTTCTTCTTCTTCTTCTTCTTCTTCTTCTTCTTTTTCTTCTTCTTCTTGTTCTTCTTCTTCTTCTTCTATATTTATTGGTTTCTAGCTACCTTTCCTGATCAATTTTCTCTCCCCTGTTTCCCATGTTTCCTATCGAGATTGATACCTTGAATTAGTGGGGTTTAGTAGTTCACTTGGCTTTCTAAAGAAGCCACATTAATGTGTTATATTTTTCTATTCATTTTATTTATTTATACATTGTTATTTGTCTATTCTCTTATTTTTATTCGATAATAATTTAATTAAATTTATACCAATAGGGAATTTTATTTTACAAGGGTAGATTACATATGATAATTTAAATAGAATACAACCTATTTTCTACTAATAAATAAAATATTATAATTATCCATAAGGATTTTTTTATTTAACTAAAATAAATTAATTTATGTAACTAGGAAAATTCCCTTACTAATGTACAATGTGGTCGGCCCTACTTAGGCAATATAGGGTTTATTTCACCGCTTAGGTATTTTAGGGTTCGACTTGTATATTGTGGTTTGACGTGGTAGATTTTACCTTAAGGTTTGTGCCGAAAAGCTTGCCTACTTGTGCGTCAACATATTTGCATCCCTACATAAATATTTGAATTGTTATTATTCAATTAGCGGATATATATCGGACATTAAGTAACTTAATTAGAGTTATGTAAACTTGTGGTTATCAAATCCTTCACACCTTTAAGAATTTGGTCCTCTAAATTGTGACGCCCCGAAAACGCAAAAAAAAACGGGCTATTTTTTTTTTATATCCTTTACTTAAGTTGTATTCCTATCAGTGTCAATTTCTTAATATTTCGATGTATCGAGACGCAGTTTATAATCGCCACCAGTCGATTTCAATGTCTTTCCTCTACTTATCAGTACGTCTATTCTCATTCCCACACTTTACATATCCAGAATATACAGTAAGGTTTAAACTGCGTTACTACTACTTTAGTTACATTCATATTTCTTATTTTACATCCCAAAACATTATTACAACATTGTTTATGCTTTTACAGGAAGTCTGGTAGATAAAGTAAATATACCTTACTAGTACTAAGGATTGCCTGGAATGGATGAGTCTGCCTGTCCACGACAATTGTACGGCAGGTAGGGGTGACAATTTACTTATAATAATTTGTGAGGTAAAAATAAAGGGGTGAGCTCTTCAAGCCTAGTAAGACATGCATTTAAGGCAGTCTTAGCATTAAAACATGTTGAGTTAATGCATTTTGAAATGACAAAACAAGTAAATTCAATAATATAAAAATGATATAAAAACATGTTTAGAGGTTATCAGTACCAGAACTTGAGTTTCTGTAGATGAGAGATCGATCTAGGTTATGAGAGATCGATCTCCTAGGATTTCTTGGATGAGAGATCGATCTCATAAAGACATGAGATCGATCTGCTAAGCTTTGTGTCACGACCCGAATTACCTAAAAATCAGAGTAAATTTTTTTTCGCTTTTTCATTTATTATTTAATTCTTACATTTCTCTCATCGTGACCATCCTACAACACAGTTGGGCTATGATTCGGTGTTAGTCACCTCACACTATTTACCATTTCATTCCCACAATCACATATCAGAGTTTTACTATTCTTTGACTTTAAATAAATACATACCCAATGGTATTTATAACACTACATCCCCGACATCATATCCATTCACAGTACTGTGCATTACATATTTAGATACAAAATCATACTAATGTGTATACCTGTCTCTCGATGGGAAGCAGCGGATACCAAGCATGCAAGTCCTCAGCCGCTTACTAATTCAAGTGCTCTGAAAAGATGAGAAAATAAGGGGGTGAGCAAACCACACGCTCAGTAAGGCAATTATGCAAGTAAGTAGATAGCTCCACTATCTACATGCTCATAATGCCATGCCCTTAAATCCATTTCTTTTCATACCAAATTTCACGCACAAAGTCATGCATATTCAATGCCATAGTTTATCCAAAACTATTTGTGCATATATAAATCATGTAATTCATGCATTCAAAGCATTTTATGTGACATCATTAAATCATCATTAGCATGAAGTAAAACAATATCATGCATCCTTCTGTGTCATGTAAGATAAATCATGGATTTCAAATGAAAGCATGGAAAAACACATCATGCCACTGCATTTAAATCAATTCATTTAAAACGCAGTATAAAATAACCCCTCTGGGTCAATCATCTTAAAACTCAATTCAATAAATTTCATTATAAAACTCTGGTTATAAAACCCTCCCTTCTTTCAGGGTCACAGATCATAAAATCATCTAAAACATATTTGAGCATAGTAGAAAATCATGAAATCATAAAAATCGGGGGCCTGACCCCTCCTTCGGGTCTACCCTGGTCTATCAGACCACAAGTTATATCATGTGAGACAATCAGGTAATTAACAGTAACATCGAGGACTATGGCCATATCCTAGTGATCCCTGGCAACACGGTACCTAGTGTACGGGGTATCACACCTGAAACGGGAGGTGGGTCATCCTACCCGCCAGAACAGCATAACACCGGGATTGCCAGGGCAAGGCTTGTTGCCTCGTGGCTCATGCCACTCCACTCCAACAATCCCCACGATACAGCGTACTCCGCGTGACATACACGGTACAACGTACTCCGTGGACCCAAGCTCAATCAGGGGTGCCTGTAATAGGTCTTATCCACCCATATCATCTCTGTCTCAGAATGCACGTGTGAGCATATCATCTCACTGTGACACACAGTCTACATGAGTCTCCAACACGGCTATATGCATGTAATATAAATCCCTGTGCGAGCGAAGCTCAAGCACGGCTCCATGCATATTCATGATATCAGAAAATCTCGTGCGAGCGAAGCTCTAACACGGTTTAATAAAAATCAGTAAAATCTACGTACGAGCAGCGCTCCAGTACGACTTAAACTGATTATAATTTCAAGTAAAATCCACGTACGAGCAATGCTCTAGTACGAATATGTATAGAAATTCAGTGAAAACCTCGTACGAGAAAAACTCCAGTACGGCATTCAAATGAATTATGAAAACTACATAAAACTTTGTGCGAGCAACGCTCCAGCACAAATGAATGCTCAAGTAAATCAAATCTCGTGCGAGTTACACTCCAGCACGGCTTTATGCATAATTAAATCAAATCTCGTGCGAGTTACACTCCAGCACGGCTTCATGCATAATTAAATCAAAACAGGATGCGAGCTAAGCTCCAGCATCTCTCATGCATGTCAAATCATTAAAACTAGTGCGAGCAATCGCTCCAACACCATTTTATGCATACCACGTCAAAACAAATCAAAACATGTCAAAACATGTCAAAACAGAGTGCGAGCTAGGCTCCAGCAGCTCTCATTTCACAATAATAAAAATCAGTGCGAGCACCATGCTCTAGCACATTTCATGCATATGATGTCACAAGTCGGAGCGAGCAAGCGCTCAAGCACATTTATGCACATTCACAAACGCAGATATAGTGCGAACTACGTGTCGGCACTATCTGTTTCCATATAAACTTGATAGTTGGCCGTTTTCCAAAGAAATTTCCATTTAAATATTAATAACACCTACGTAGTGTTATTTTACGTAATTATATAATTTCTGGCCAATCTATCGGTTTGCTTTGCTTAAAAACCAAGAAATTCCTTAAACCATAAATTTCCTTAAATCATGCATTTCATGCATGTCATGCTTTCACCATCCTTAGGTGAACTTCCCTCAATAGGGGTAAAATAGACTTTTCACCTATTTCGATCCTTAAAATTATTTAAACCACTTTTAGGACCTTTATACAATAATCGTGTATACAATCATATTCAGTGTACAGAAAAACTATTAAAATACGCGTAGCTACCTCTAGCTACTCACATAATTCCCTTACCTCATTTTCTGTACAGTCTGACCTTTCCACTGATGACTCGTCGGGCAGTCCGATTTGCTCTCAATCCAAATCAAATCTCCAGAATTGCGGATACACATTCATCAGGTCAAATACAATACAATTTAATTGTATTTCATAATTTTCTGAGCTTAATTTCAATCATTGGGCCTGTTTACCCATATTGGGCCCGATTGCACCATAATGGGCCTTAATCGGCCTTAAACCCGTTTACCACACTTTATCGAGGCTTATTGGGCTTATTGGGCCCATCAGTATTTATTTAGCCTCATTCTAAATTCTCAGACAGCTTATGAATTATTTACGACAATTTATCCTAATTTTCCAGAATTTAATTCATTTATGCGGAAATTAAATTCGTAATTTATGTGTTAAATATCAATCACGCATAACGATATAAAATTATCGTAAATAAGGGTTACTTACCCATTATTCCATGATAGTACTCAAATCGAGGCTGTCTTGAGCTCTCAGTTGATGCCAATCGTCGAGCTACACAATCAAATATATTTTCGGGTAAACTTTCAGTCGATTATTTATCAAATTAAATATTTCAAAAATTAAATCAGTCAATTTGACCGCTTACCGACTTACCCGAAGCTCGATTGCATCACTGAAATTTTTCTCAATTTTTTCTCTTTTTCTTTTTCCCTTTTTTTTCCTTTTTTTCCCTCTCTTTTTGGCTGAACCGGTCCGGTCCGGTTCAACCCGGTTCGGACCGCCGGTTCAGCTCAGTTCGGTTCAGCTCAGACCACCGGTTCAGTCCGGTTCACCCATCATTTTGCCGTTTCGACACCTTCCGGCCGGTTCTCGGTGCGATTCCACCGCCGTTCGGCTCGGCTGCACCTGGGCTTCCTAAATCGGGCCTCGGCTGGGGTCGAATTGCAACCATCGCCGGCGAATCGTGATTTCTTCCCCCGCGGCTTCTCCTCCGTTTTCGACGTTTTTCGCCGTTCTCGGCGCGCGTTTGGGCTGCTGGAGGTTCGCCCGATGCTGGGCTACGTTCGCCGACCCTCATCGGCCCCTCGGTCCCGCCGGTGGTGGCCGTCCGGTGTCTCTTCTTCCTCGGCTACCGTTTCGCGTTTTTCCTCTGTTTTTGTTTTTTGCAGATTCGCGTTTTTCGCGAATTCTGTTTTTTTTTTACATTTTATTTATTTATTTATTTATAATTTATTTTTAATATTATTTTATTCATTAAAATAATATTAAAATGCATAAATATCCTTAAAAAATTATATTTTATTCGTTTAATCTGTAAATAATTTTCTCAGTCCGATTTTACCTTTTCGGTATATTTTTCGATTATTTTCGGGATTATTTTTCGATACGAAAATCTCGATTTATTCCAATAAATTCATATCTTGATCAATTTAATTCGAAATTTAATTATTTCTTCGTCATTGATCAAGATTTCTCATTCTCATATTTTTAATTAAATTTTCTTGTCCCGAGTAATACTGAATTTTGATCTTTTGACCATTTTGCCCTTGCACGTATTCGAAAATGCCATTTCAATCCTTTTGCATTTTTAAATGCACTCGAAAATATCGGGTCTTACACTTTGAACCTATACAAAGGTATTGAGGAAGAGTGAGATTGATCTATAAGGGTTATGAGATCGATCTGCCTAATACTGGAGTTGAGGAGATCGATCTGATCTAGGAAGAGATCGATCTCCCTTAAAGCAAAAACAGTAGATCAATCTGTAAGATCGAGCTACACTCAAACAGAGAGCTTATGAGATCGATCTGGTAAGGAAGAGATCGATCTTCTCAAAGTCAGAGAGCTAAGGAGATCGATCTGGGTTATTGAGAGATCGATCTCCCCACTACGAGAATGCATGGCAGATCGATCTGTAGATCGATCTTGCCTCAAACAGAGAGATTGGAAGATCGATCTGCCTATTCGACAGATCGATCTCCCCTAACATTTTCAAATTAAGAGATCGATCTACTCATATATGAGATCGATCTCCTTGTGTTATTTTGCTTTGATCTTGCAGGATTTATAACTAAGAGATCGATCTGGTCAAGATGGCAGATCGATCTGGCATTCTACTGGAGGTACCCAACAGCTAGTTCTGCAAAAATCTCAACGGAAAAAACAGCATTTAATGCTCCAACTACCAATCCTTCAGTATTTAACCAAACATTGAAGACAATGAGAACTGAGACACATTTGCTGCACATTTCTTACATTCTCAAGAGTTTAATACTTTCATTCCTTGTGTATTCATTCCTCATTTATTGAGTTTGTTGTATAAGCTTAAGTGCAAAAGCTGTAATTGTCCTACCCACATTAAAAGCTTAATTTTGTATTCATCCTTACCTTAAGAGAGAAGAGGATTGTTCCTCAGTGAGATAAAAATTGTAAAAGGGTGAATACATCTTTGTATTGCAAAGGGTAGAGAGGTTATTCCTTAACCTGAAAAGGGAACATTGTAACTTCTGTTGAAGGAGAGAAAGAAAGCACTTGACAAGAAGGTCAAGGAGAGAGGACGTAGGCAAGAGATTGGCCGAACATCTATAAACGATTGTGTTTGTTTCTCTCTTCCTTATCTTGCTTTAAATTGTTTAATTTCATTGTATTGCTCATTATCATTTGCTGATTAAATTAGGATTAATTTAAAATTTGCCATTAACGTTAGAAAATCGATTTACCCCCTCTCGGTAGAGCCAACAATTGGTATCAGAGCTAGGACTCTTTAATCACAAACAACTTCCTAAGAGTTAGAAACGATCAAATGGCTCACAACAATGTAGCAACTAGTTTGGTAGGAGAGGGTCACTCTACGGTTAGACCTCCTATGTTCAATGGAGAACATTATGCTTATTGAAAGACTAGGATGATGTTATTCATTCAAGCAAATGATTATGAGGTGTGGAGGATTATAATTAAAGGACCTCAAATCCCTACAAAGATAATAGAGGGAAGAGATATCCCTAAAGAAGAAGATGAATGGGATTCAAATGACATTAAATGTGCTCAACTAAATGCTAAGGCTATGCACATATTAATTTGTGCCTTAGGTCCAAATGAATACAATAGGGTCTCCGGATGTAACAATGCCAAACAAATTTGGGACAAATTGGCAATAACTCATGAGGGTACAACCCAAGTAAAGGAGACCAAGGTAGGAATGCTCACACATGACTATGAGCTTTTTAGGATGAAGGAAGGAGAATCAATTAGTGATATATTTACTAGATTCACGGATGTAATTAATGGATTAAAGTCCTTATGAAAAATTTACTCTAATATTGAAATGGTCAAGAAAATATTAAATAGCTTACCTAAATCATGGGAAGCTAAAGTGACTGCAATTGAGGAATCTAAGGATCCTCACACATTGTCTTTAGATGAATTAATAGGATCACTACTCACTTATGAGATGAAATTAAGAAGAAATGAAGAGCCACCCAAGAAAGTGGGAGTTGCTCTAAAATCCACTGCTCAAGAGGAGATTAAGAATGAGAGTGGTAGTGAAGAGGACCTTGAAATGGCAATGTTTGCCAAAAGATTTAACAAGTTCATGAGAATGAGAGCTAGTGGTACTAATAGGAGAAACAATAAGAGAAATCAAGAAGAAGGAGGTAGAAAAGATTCAATTGTGTGCTATGAATGTAAAAAACCAGGACACATTAAGTTTAACTGCCCTCTTCTTAAAAGGTCCAATGATAGGTTCCACAAAAAGAAGGCAATGGTGGCAACATGGAGCGACAGTGACTGCTCCGATGATGACTCAAATGAGGACATTGCCAACTTGTGCTTCATGGCTATTGAGGATGAAAAGGTAACTTCAAACCTCAATAAATATTCTTTTGATGAATTGCAAGATGCCTTTGATGATCTTGCATTAGAGTATGAATGCATGAGTATGAAATATAAAAAGATAATATCCAAATTGAGAAAAGAAAATGAGTTAATGCTAAGGGACAAATTAGAATGTGAAAAGAAACTAGAAATTTCAAATCTTGAAATTTGTGACCTTAAAGAGAAAAATGGCAATCTACATAATTCCTTTAATAGGTTCCACATGTGTCAACAAAAGTTAGATAGCATGCTAGAGACCCAAAGGGCATTCTTTGACAAAAATGGGTTAGGATATAATGCAAAAAGTAGAGAGACTCATCTTAAAAGCTTTGTTGCTAGAAATAGTATAAATAAACTCTCAACTTCTTGTCATATTGTAATAGAAAGGGACATGTATCACATAATTGCAATATAAATATGAGCTCTCTTAAAGGAAAAATAGTAAAAAGGATATGGATTCCAAAAGAAGTAATTCACTCAAAGGATGTTAATGCATTAGCAAAATGGATCCCAAAGGGATCAAGAATTGCATTCACTAACCTCAAAGGACCCAAGAGAATTTGGGTACCTAAGACTTGAGTTTGAATCTTTTGTAGGTGATTGAGCATGGCCACAAAGCTAAAACAAAGGAAGCATGGTACTTGGATAGTGGATGCTTAAGGCACATGACGGGAGATAGAAGCCACTTCAACTCTTTTAAATCAAAGGTTGGTGGAGAAGTCACATTTGGGGACAACTCCAAAGGCCAAGTTGAAGGAAGTGGTTCAATAGGTAATGATTATTTTTATTAGAAAAAGTATTGCTTGTTAGGGGTCTAAAGCATAACTTACTAAGCATAAGTCAACTTTGTGACAAAGGTTACAAAGTAACTTTTGATTGTATGAAATGTCATGTTATAGATCCTAAGACAAATAGAGTTCTTTTCTTAGGCCATAGACAAGGTAATATATACATTGTCTATCTTAATGAACTTAAGAATGAAAACATATGCCTAATGGTAGATAATAAAAAGGAATCTTGGTTATGGCATAGAAGACTAGGCCATGCTAGCATGCATGTACTTTCTAAGTTAGATAGAAAGGATCTAGTTATAGGATTGCCTAAAATGTCCTTTGATTATGAAAAAATATGTGAAGCATGTGTTAAAGGAAAACATAAAAGGACAACATTTAAGCCAAAGAATATTGTATCCACCTCTAGGCCTCTTCAATTACTTCACCTAGATTTATTTGGACCAACTAGAACAACAAACCTTGGTGGAAAATACTACGAATTTGTAATAGTTGATGATTACACTAGGTTTACTTGGGTGTTCTTTTTTACAGTAAAAAATGAAGCCTTAGAAAAATTCATAACCTATACAAAAGTGACTCAAAATGAAAAGGGATACATAATAACTAGTATTAAAAGTGATCATGGCAAGGAATTTGAAAATATAGGATTTGATGAGTATTGCAATGATCAAGGAATTAGTCATAATTTTTCAGCCCCTAGGACACCACAACAAAATGGAGTAGTTGAGAGAAGAAATAGAACCTTGAAAGAAATGGCTAGAACCATATTGTGTGAAAATAATTTACCAAAGTATTTTTGGGCTGAAGCTATAAACACAGCTTGCTATATAATTAATAGAGCTATGATTAGACCTATGCTAAAGAAAACTCCTTATGAGCTTTACAAGGGTAAGAAGCCTAATATTAGTTACTTCCATCCTTTTGGTTGTAAATGTTTTGTCTTAAATAATGGTAAAACCTAGGAAAATTTGATGCCAAGAGTGATGAGGGAATCTTTCTAGGGTACTCATTGAATTCAAAGGCTTATAGAGTATATAACAAAAGAACATTGATGGTTGAAGAATCTATTCATGTTATATTTGATGAGTCAAATGATGTATCTAAAGATTCAACCAATAATGAGGATGTTGGAATATTTGATGAAAACTTGGAGGAAATCCCAAACTTAGAAGATGATTTATTAGAAAAACTTGACTTGAATAAAGAAGATGAAGAAGAGATAGAGATATTAGAGAGAGAGTCTAGAGCACCAAGAGAGTTAGGATATGTAAAAGATTGTGAAATAGTAGGAGATCCAACTCTTGGAGTTAGAACTAGATCATCTCTAAGGAATATGTATCAATATATAGCCTTTGTATCTCAAATAGAGCCTAGGAATGTCAATGAAGCTTTAGATGACAATAATTGGTTCCTAGCAATGCAAGAAGAATTAAATCAATTTGAGAGAAGCAAAGTATGGAAACTAGTTCCTAGGCCTAGTGATCACTCTATAATTGGAACTAAATGGATATTCAAGAACAAGATGGATGAAAATAGTGTGATCATAAGAAACAAGGCTAGGTTAGTTGCACAAGGATTTAGACAAGAGGAAGGTATAGATTATGATGAAACCTATGCACCGGTAGCTAGATTAGAGGCAATAAGAATGTTACTTGCCTTTGCATGCTATAAAAACTTCAAGTTATATCAAATGGATGTAAAGAGTGCATTCTTAAATGGTTTCATAAATGAAGAAGTCTATGTTGAACAACCTCCCGGCTTTGAAAATCATGAATTTTCTGAACATGTTTTCAAGTTATCTAAGGCACTCTATGGCTTGAAACAAGCTCCTAGAGCTTGGTATGAAAGGTTGTCAAAATTCTTAATAGAAAAGGGATTTTCAAGAGGAAAAGTGGATACCACCTTATTCATCAAAAATAAAAATAAAGATTTACTAGTTGTACAAGTGTATGTGGATGATATTATTTTTTGTTCAACTAATGAGTCTTTATGTCAAGAGTTTGCTAAGATCATGCAAGGAGAATTTGAAATGAGTATGATGGGAGAACTCACCTTCTTCTTGGGACTTCAAGTGAAGCAAACAAAAGATGGAACCTTCATCAATCAAGCAAAGTATACTAAGGATTTGCTTAAGTGATTTGGAATGGACAATTGCAAACCTCAAGCAACTCCAATGGGCACCAACATCAAGCTTGATAAAGATGAAAGTGGTAAGTGTGTAGACACTAAACTCTATAGGTCTATGATTGGCTCATTGCTCTATTTAACTGCAAGTAGACCAGATATTTTGTTTAGTGTATGCCTTTGTGCTAGATTTCAATCCTCTCCTAGGAAATCACACTTATTAGCAACTAAAAGGATCTTTAGATACCTTAAGGACACTCCCTCTCTAGGACTTTGGTACCCCAAAGACTCTACCTTTACACTTCATGCATTTTCAGATGCAGATTTTGGGGGATGCAAAATAGATAGGAAAAGTACTTCAGGTACCTGCCAATTCTTAAAATAGATTAATCTCTTGGTTCTCTAAGAAACAAAACAGTGTGGCTCAGTCCACAACTGAAGCTGAATACATAGCAACAGGTAGTTGTAGTGCTCAAGTGTTGTGGATTAAACAACAAATGAAAGACTATGGTATTGACATGAAACAAGTTTCTATTAAATGTGACAATACCAGTGCTATCAACCTATCTAAAAATCCTATTCAACACTCTAGAACCAAGCACATTGAGATTAGGCATCATTTCCTTAGAGACCATGTGCAAAAAGGGGATATAATTCTAGAGTATATTGACACTTTACATTAAATAGCTGATATATTCACCAAACCCCTTGATAGAGATAGGTTTTGTATCCTTAGAGGTGAATTAGGACTCATGAATATCCCTTAAGATATATATATATATATGCTTCAAAATCTTGGTTTTAAGTTGGTTTTAAAAGAGTTTTACAAAGATTTTTCTGGGCAACAAGCATGAGAGATCGATCTCCTATCTATATAGATCGATCTCCATACTTCCAACAAGCCTAAAGCATTAAGGTTAAGCTAAGCAGATCGATCTTCTATCCATAAGATCGATCTCCTTAAGCCTCTGTTTAACAGCAGATCGATTTGTGCATACGACAGATCGATCTCTTCAAGCCTCTGTATTCTGAAGATCGATCTATGCATTCGGCAGATCGATCTCCCTAAGCCTCTGTCAAACAGCAGATCGATCTGTGCATATGACAGATCGATCTCCTTAAGCTTCTGTGTTCTGCAGATCGATCTTATGGAACCACAGATCGATCTCTTCGGGCTTCTGGAAATGACAGATCGATCTGTCGTCTTGACAGATCGATCTCCTGTGCCCTGGACTATAAAAACTGGTGAAAAATCTCCAAATTTGAAATCCCCAAAACCTCAAATCCCTAACTTCCCTCGCACTTCCTCTCTCAATTCCTCCTCAGATCGATCTCGGTACGGTCTTCGTCGCATCTCTCCTTCGTTTACTGGTATAGTAACCCACATTCCTTATTGTTTTCTCAAAAATTTCTTAAGATTTGTGTTAAATTTCACTCTATGGCAAATCTAGTCACTGTTCCATTGATTTTTGTTTGTGAACATGTCTTAGAGTAATTCCCGTGTCTAAAATCATGCCTAGACTTAAGAGAGCAGGCCAAAAACCTCCCCGATCTAATGTAGAACAAGGGTCATCTTCCCAATCCATTCCTCCCTCTTCAGTCGCTACCTTCAACAGGTGTTTTAAAACACCTGCGAAAAGGAAGCGATATGAAGAATATTTTTCCACTATGCCAATTAAACATTGGCGAACAATCGATTTCTCCTTCTTAAACCGTATTGATTTTCCCTATCTATCCAAATTTGAAGAATTTGGTTGGATGTCGTTCCTAAAAATCAATACTCCCGTACCTCCAAACATTGTTCGAGCATTCTTTTTCAATGCCGAACTCACCTATGATCCTAACGACACTTGTAAAATTCTCGGATTTACCACGTATGTCATGGGTAAATCCATTGCAATAGACACTGAAGTCCTAGCCCACGCTTTCAACATACGCGATGAAGGCTTGACAAACGAAGATAAGGAAGTCCCTTTGGAGTTTGATATTCCTGGGGATAAGGCGAGTGACCTCCCAATGCACCCACGGTTACTCCACCTCATCATATCTTGGAACCTTCGTCCATTCGATACCCGTCACTCCACCGTTAGGCGGTTAGATAGGTTCTGAATTCACCACATTCACTCCACCAGTCAAAAACCGAACCTCGTCCACTTTATCTATCAAGACTGGTTGAAGATCGTACGCTGCCAAGCCACAACGATAGTGTTTCCGCAACCATTGGCGTACTTTCTCCAACGACTCGGAGTGGACAGCAGCTGCGAAACGTGTGAAATGCCCTCTCCAAAGAGTGTCCTCAACATCGGGTCACTCCACCACATGGGTACTACAAGGACTTTCGGGGCGACTAGAAGAAGAAGAGGGAACAGCAGTCTGCTGCAGCTATGGAGGAAGATTCCTTCGATGAGCCTATGGATCCACCTGCTGCACCAACTGCGGGTCCATCGTCCTCGACTCCTCAGCCCACTGCACCTGCTTCCTCAACCGCTGACATGGAGTCCATTGTGACAATATTGAGTGCACTGAACAGAAAGATCGATGAAGGCTTTGCAAATCTTCGTGAGACTCAGGAGGCGATGTTTGATGAGCTTCAAGACACTCGCACTCACGTTGAGGATCTCATGGATCGATTTCCTCCTCCACCATAGGACTTATTTGCTAGATCTAGTTTTGTTATATGTTTTCATTACTCGTTATTGTTTGAACTGAATTTGCTTGAATGAGCTGCCCTCTGTGTTATTGAATGAGTTTTTAATGAAATGTTAATTTGAAATGACAGGAGTATTGTTTAGATTTCCTTCTTGCCATTGATATGACAAAAAGGGGGAGAAGAAATAATGTTAAGAACACATGCGTTGGTTAAAACATGTTTAAATGACTTTAAGAATCATATCTAATGGTTTAAAAGGAATGATTAAAATGAGGGGGAGTTAAGAAAGTTTAGAGATCTAAAGCCAAAAGTAAGGGGGAGTTTACAAAAAGGGGGAGTTTATGCAAACTGAAAATAGGCAACTAAACATGTTGATTGAATAGGTTTTGTCATATCAAAAAGGGGGAGATTGTTGAGTTAATGTATTTTGAAATGACAAAACAAGTAAATTCAATAATATAAAAATGATATAAAAACATGTTTAGAGGTTATCAGTACCAGAACTTGAGTTTTTGTAGATGAGAGATCGATCTGGGTTATGAGAGATCGATCTCCTGGGATTTCTTGGATGAGAGATCGATCTCATAAAGACATGAGATCGATCTGCTAAGCTTTGAACCTATACAAAGGTATTGAGGAAGAGTGAGATCGATCTATAAGGGTTATGAGATCGATCTGCCTAATACTGGAGTTGAGGAGATCGATTTGATCTAGGAAGAGATCGATCTCCCTTAAAGCAAAGACAGTAGATCGATCTGTAAGATCGATCTACACTCAAACAGAGAGTTTATGAGATCGATCTGGTAAGAAAGAGATCGATCTTCTCAAAGTCAGAGAGCTAAGGAGATCGATCTGGGTTATTGAGAGATCGATCTCCCCACTACGAGAATGCATGGCAGATCGATCTGTAGATCGATCTTGCCTCAAACAGAGAGATTGGAAGATCGATCTGCCTATTCAACAGATCGATCTCCCCTAACATTTTCAAATTAAGAGATTGATCTCCTTGTGTTATTTTGCTTTGATCTTGCAGGATTTATAACTAAGAGATCGATCTGGTCAAGATGGCAGATCGATCTGGCATTCTACTGGAGGTACCCAACGGCTAGTTCTGCAAAAATCTCAACGGGAAAAATAACATTTAATGCTCCAACTACCAATCCTTCAGTATTTAACCAAGCATTGAAGACAATGAGAACTGAGACACCCTGCACATTTCTTACATTCTCAAGAGTTTAATACTTTCATTCCTTGTGTATTCATTCCTCATTTATTGAGTTTGTTGTATAAGCTTAAGTGCAAAAGCTGTAATTGTCCTACCCACATTAAAAGCTTGATTTTGTATTTATCCTTACCTTAAGAGAGAAGAGGATTGTTCCTCAGTGAGATAAAAATTATAAAAGGGTAAATACATCTTTGTATTGCAAAGAGTAGATAGGTTATTCCTTAACCTGAAAAAGGAACATTGTAACTTCTGTTGAAGGAGAGAAAGAAAGCACTTGACAAGAAGGTCAAGGAGAGAGGACGTAGGCAAGAGATTGGCCGAACCTCTATAAACGATTGTGTTTGTTTCTCTCTTCCCTATCTTGCATTAAATTGTTTAATTTCATTGTATTGCTCATTATCATTTGCTGATTAAATTAGGATTAATTTAAAATTTACCATTAACGTTAGAAAACCGATTCACCCCCCCTCTCGGTAGAGCCAACAAAACATGTAAATGTAAAATATTGTGATATGAGCTTTATAAAATATCATGCACGTGAATATTAACCAAAACATATTTAGTTTCGAAAGACAAATCAAAGTACTTGTGATATCATAATGGTAGCATGTAATTTATAAATCAAGCATCTTATAAATCACGTAGCATGTAAATCATGTAACAAATATCCCGTAGGAAATCATTCACATAACATATATCACATAGCTCAATTAAAGAACAAATCATGTCAGAGTACATAATATTTAAATCATAAAATTTAGTACTCTTTCTTTCAAATAATACTGATTCTTTTCATAGAGACTAAGCAGCATTTTCATTACGACAAGAGTCGTATTTATGTATGCATTTCACATAAGAAATTTGCATAGATTCTTCACTTATACTTAGTACCGATGGCAATGGTAAGAGATTGTAGACTAGATCAGGGTCTTACAGAGCCTCTCGCCACTATACATATATTTCCTTTAACGGAGAGTGACATAAACATCGCACCGAGTGGTACAAATATCCGACGCAGTTCAACATGCACTACAAGGGACTAAACGTACACCAAGTGGTATGAGGCATGTTCCACGACGGTTCAGACCCCACACGACAATTTAAGATAGCTCTCATAGCATACATATAGCCTTAGTCAAAACATTTCTTTGAAATTATTTCTCGGATCCATTCACCCGTAAACTTTTAAATCATTTCTTGGGTCCGTTCACCCGTAAACTTTTAAATCATTTCTCGGGTCCGTTCACCCGTAAACTTTTAAATCATTTCTCGGGTTCGTACACCCGTAAATTCATAGAAATCATATTTTTAATCATATTTCGGGTCCGTTCCCCGGTAAATTCGTAGAAATAATAATTTAATCATATTTCGGGTCCTTTCACCCGTAAACTAGTAGAAATAATATTTTTCCTTTTCACATAACAAATTTCATTTAAAAACATTTCACAGATATCAAAAGTATATTTTTTTTGAAGAGCTCAGAAAATAGGGCTTTTTCTTTCAGTTTTCTCGATTTTCGAGTGCATAGTAACTTTTCTGGGTTCGGAATTATTATTCGTAAAAACTAACATGCTCAACACATTTTTAAGCTGAAGTAAGGTATTTGAATACCAATACTACCTTAAATCACATCCCTTACCTCGTAGATCGTAAGGCAGCGCAAACTTGTCGGGTCTCGAGATTACCTCGATTTACGTGCTGAATTCCTGAACTGCCCAAACGATATTCATTCATCATATATTGATCAATTTCATCTTAACATACTCAATTGTAATTTATCTTCTCGAAATTTAACCAATTTTGACTTTTCGATCAACTTTTTTGATTTTCTCGGTTTTACCGATTTAGTGTCGTTTTTGGCAAATTTCGTTATTCTAATTTCTCATTTCATTACTTCATTAACCTTATGACTTATTCAAGTTCATAAATCAAGCTAATCACTTTGTAAAATTTTCAATTCTTTCATTTTTCAGTTTTACATTGAGTCAAACTATAAATCGGGCTTTTACGGTATAAATTTAACCGTTAATAACCTTAGATCCATCAAATTTTTCACATAAACACATCAACACCTTGCTGTCCAGATCTCAAATCATTCTTAGAAGTTAAATCATCTAAGTCCACTTAACTAAAAATCTTTCAACAACACCAAATAACAACATATATGAACTTCATCATCATCCATCAACTTTACCTCGGGTTTGACTAAGGTTGACCACGTTTTTATTTCTTAACATTGATCATAAACTGTTATTTAACATGTATAGATCTTAGAATCATCAAAAACTACAAAAAAACTCAACCAAAAAATAAAAAATTCCAAGTTCTTCACTTACCAAAAATAGGGCAGATCCGTCAACCATTTTTGTTTTGAGTTTTTCACCTAGTAAATGAATTTCTTTGTGGCTAAATATTTTATATGTTATAGAGGACTAGATGAAGAAGATTTTATCCTTCATGTCTGACACCTGAATCTGGCTGGAAGGTCACCGGAAAAATCGCTCAATGAGGGGAAAGGGAGGACGCTTGCGGGAATGAAGGGAGGGGGATATCTCTCGGCCTAGAAGTCCTTTGGGGTTGATTTTTATTCCCACTGAAAGCTCCTTAAGTCTAATTTCAGAATTGAAAAACTTGGCTCGAATTGAATACCGAAAGGTCTTAAAATTTGACAAACATGAGGGCTGGGTCGGCAGGCTGAAGGGGACAGATTTCTGTCCTCTTCTAGAAGAATTCAAGAAAAATTATTCTAGTTCAATTTTCTCCAAATTTCCACTTCTAAAGTGTTATAATATGTCTCTAGTATGTTTTATAAAAATTTGGGGGTCACTTATTTAATAAAAATTACCCGATTGAGCCCATTTTACGCGATTTGGTCAATATTGAGCAAAATGACTTAAAGTTTTCAATTTACCTTAACAATTAATTCGATCCCCGAAACCTCCATATTTCCACTTGATTTTGATTTATTAAGTAAATTTCATCTTATATTAATTTTCTATGGCCCCAGAATAATTTTCGAGAATTTTTAGAATTTATTCCGGATTTATTCTCTTTTCCGAGCCCATTTGTTCAATTTAGTGCAAAACCCGAACCTTACTAACTTTTTCACTTTCAATTCCTTAGTTTTCATTTCTAAACATCAATTCATACTCAAACATATAATTCTTAAGAAATTCTCGAGCTTAGAGTCTTATCTCGATTTACGTGCCAGTAGGCCCCACGTCACTAACCCAAGTGCTTCGGTGGTTTCGAGCCTGCATAATATTATTCCGAGTTCTCAATTACTTCTTAGTTTTCCAAATAAGAAATAAAATGAGAAAAATTTGGATTTCACACAAATTACTCAAGGCCATATCAGAACATGTGAGAGTATTGTTCCTTTATCAAGCTCTCTAGCTCCCATGTAGTTTCCTCGGAGGAATAATGCTGCCATAGAACTTTGACTAACGGAATAGTTTTAGACCTCAATACCTTATTTTTCCTATCTACAATCTGGAAAGGCTGCTCAATATAACCCAGGTCCTCCCTAATCTCCAATGGCTCATACTGTATGACATGAGAAGGATCCAAATGGTACTTCTGTAACATAGAGACATGAAAAACATTGTGCACACTTGATAACTATAGGGTAATGCCAAATGGTATGCTATGTCTCCAACTCTCTCAATGATCTCAAATGGTCCAATAAAGTAATGACTCAATTTGCCTTTCTTATCAAATCGCATGATACCCTTCATTGGAGAATCCTTTAGTAATACACTGTCACCCACTTGAATTTCTAAATGTCATCTCCTAGTGTTAGCAAAAGTCTTTTGCTGGCTCTGAGGTGTACGTAGTCTTTCACATCTTAATCGGACATCTTCAAAAGTCTGCTCAACTAGTTCGAGAATAAATAATTTTCGATCGCCCACTTCTTCCCAATCAATGGGAAATCTGCATCTCCGTCCATAAAAGGGCCTCATAGGGCACCATCTTAATGCTGGCATGAAAACTAAGCAAATTCAGCCAAAGCTAAAATGGCTATCCCATGAGCCACTAAAATCCATCAAACAAGCCCTCAACATATCCTTAAATGTTTGAATGGTCTTTCTAGATTGACTATCTGTTTGATGATAGAAAGCAATACTAAAATTTAGTTTCAATCCTAAAACTTCTTGAAAATGTTTCCCAAAAATGAGAAGCGAACTAAAATCTCTGTATAATGTAATACTCACTGAGGCACCATGTAATCTAACAATTTATCTAACATATAGCCCTACTAGTGCACTAAAGGAATCTGTAGACTTCATGGCCAGGAAGTAAGCTGTCTTAGTTAATCAATCTACTATAACCCAAATGGCATCATTATTTCTTTTGATTCTCGGTAATCCCATGATGAAATTCATCTTAATATGCTTCCATATCTACGTTGGTATTGGTAGAGACTTAAGCAATCCAACGAGTTTTAAATACTCTACATTAACTTGTTAACACACTAAACATCCCAAAACAAATTCTGTAACATCTTTTTTCATCCCGGTCCACCAATATATATTGATACATTTTAGTATTGTCTGGGTGCATTGTATAATTGGAATTGTGAGCTTCATCTAGAATCTGTCTTTTAAGGGTGTTGTTACTAAAGACACATATATGATCTCTGAATCTCAATAAACAGTAAAACAAAGAGATTTAGGTACCTAAGTTAATGAAATGGAATTATTAGAGTGTGTTTATAAAGATAAAGACTTTTTATCATAGTATGCACATATGCATATTGAACCACAATATGAAAACCATGTTGTGGTTGTAAGTTATTAATGGTGTAATAGATATGACTTCTGTTATGTTTAAAAAAAAATTATATGTAAAAGTAGATAAAGTTGAACAAGAAGTTCAAATTTAGATAATATTACTTCTTTAGACTTAAACATCGAGTCTAAACAATTAATATCTAATATGACAAATAAATTGGATGTAATAGAAACTCAAACTTCATTTATTGATTATGGTCCATTATATTATGGAAATACTATAGCAGTTTTAAGTGTGAAGAAACATCATCTAAAGAATCAAATAGAGAAAAAATTTTGTATCTAAGCCCATAAAAGATTATACAAAACAACAAAAATATGACTTCCAATCATACAAAAGTTAAATAGAGCATTTGAAAATCAAGATAGTTCAAACTAATAATAAAAATGAAAGAATTGAATATTTAAAATTAATAGAACAAATATATGAACAATATAGTGATTTATTTGCCTGATTTAACTATCATTATATGCTTAATTACAATTCCACCTATGAAAGTATTACTTGAGGTTTAAAGAGAAAACATAAGCAAAATATGAGTCTGGGTAATAGAAAAAAGTGGGGCAGATACATATTGGACAATGTGATGGCATAACTATACATATAATAATATCAATCTAAGTGGTAAGAAGTTTAATTTTTTTAAGAAAGGTATTGAAATGAAACTTAACAGATACTTAATTTTAAATTAGTAAAGATCTAATATATCCATCAAATATGGCGGACTAATAAAACAATACACATGATAATATTGCTAAGAACAAATTGGTGGACAAAATAAAAACCAGTGTTTTTCAAGTATCTCTTTCTTTTCATTTCTTTCTTTTTTCTGTGTCCTACTCCTTCCGTGGTCCCAGTCTGTCCATACTTTCAAATCCTCTCCATTTTCTGAAGAGACAGAGAGAGAGAGAGAGAGAGAGAGAGAAAGAGAGAGTGTGTGTGTTTCTCTGATGGACTGAATTTTATTCCAAAACTTTGTTCAGGATCTCTTAACTCTCTCTCTCTTTCGACGATTTTAGGGTTTTAATATTCCACAATTAATTCCAAAATGGTTAGTTCTCTCTTTTCTTTTCCTTTTTTTTTTTTTTTTAAAAGATTTTGGGTGTGTTGGTTTATGCTTGATTGCTGCTTCTTATGTAGAAATTAGTGTTACTTAAATTAGGTAATTCGGATGTTACTAGTTCTGCAAACTCTGCTTCTGGGTTATTAGAGATATAGATTTCACTCTACTCAGCTAATTTTCACCGAGTAAAAACCCAAGGAATTTGAGTTGTAGAAAACAATAATCGACGAAACCAAAAGGTTGGGTTTTTGCTGAAAACAATACTCATCAGTCAGTGTTCTATTTTTTTCCCCTTAGATTATGTTGTACTAAATTGTTCTTGTGTATCTACACTAAAATATGATGCCAACAGGTGAGTTGGTGTCACTCCAACTCTAAGATTTATTTCAATATTTATTCCTTGCTTGGTACCAACCTTTCTTCCCCATTTTTTAAACTGTTAGCTCTTATTAATTTCTTTTCATTCTATGAGACGTCAATTCTTAGAGATAAAATTTATCTCATAAACCTTTTTTCTTTTCTTTTTTTAAATGTTTAACCATATTTACGTAGTATGTGATAAGCTTATGTCATGTAATATGGTTTTGTTGTACAGCACAAACTCGGTAGAGGTCATCGGGACAAAGTCCAGCAGTTCATGTCAATAACTGGAGCGAGGTAACCTGATGTTCTTTCGTGGTTTCATTGTTATATTTGGGTGCTTCTGAGGTTTACCTTCAAAATCATTGTTAATGCAGAGGTAGTTTGAACATTGACCAAAAAGAAGCTTATGAGTAAAGACAGAAATGAAGGAACTATAGGCATCTGAGAAATAGAGATGATAGTAACAGAAGGATAACTTATTGCTCACAAATTGAAAATTCGGAATGGAGAACATAAAAATATGACATTAACTACTAATAACTATACAAGTTCCAAGTGAACACTTTATAATCAGCCTTGGCATGCCTTTCAGTGGATTTACAACTGCTGCAAGTGAGGAATGCTAGCTTTCTTTTCTTAGTCTAGTCCAATATCAGATTCATGAAAACTTGGCTTTAGCCTGTCTGCCTATCTCTTATAAACTCATTATGAATTTGTTACCATCCTTGTTTTAAGCCTAAGGAGTTGACTGGACTTGGAGTTTCACTATAATATTGAAATGCATTTTCCTAATTCAAATATATATCCTTAGCTGCTGCAAGTATTGTTCATTTGAAATAGTGACAAGCACTATTGAGATCATCATTTGGAGCAAAATGTTTCAGAAATGTTGTCTTTGCTAATTGATTGGAATCTAAGGTAATTTCTAGTTTTATCTTGGTGGGTTGTAATGGAGTCAATCAGTGGCATGATGCTTCCACACTCTTTTTTGTCTTTTGATTACATTGGTACAACCTATTGTGAAGGCCTCCCTATTGACCTAAAATATTGACTTCTTTAATGAATTTTAAGTAACTTTTTAATTACTCTGTTATTATGCTCCTATGCTTTACCCATCTAGTCATGCCAAAGTTTGCTAAGTTTTTCTAATTTCTTTGTTGCCTTAAGCCTACCCATTGTCTCTACTTGAAATTTAAACTGCCTTTCACGTCTTAAATGATTTACATCTTTACATACGGATGCCCACGCAGGAAAACATACTATCTTTTGTTTCTGATTATATAACCATCAGTTTATATGTAGTTTTTGTTTCTAAATTCCATCCACTTCCGTACATTATTCTTCTGTCAGGTATTTTACCTTCTAAAACGTGTAAAACTCTATACTTGTTCACTCTATCCACTGTTTAATATATATATTGTTATGTTCCTTTCTAAAACTTGAAATGCTTCATATCACTTTGGAATTCTATCATATCATCTAGTATAAAATATTGTTCTCAATTTAATCTACTTTTTTAAAAATCTATTTTAAATACCGTGGGTGTGGTGGTTATACCCCTTTATTCTTGTTGATTATTAGTTGAAAACTAAATTAAACGTATTTTATTGTTATTTTATTTAATCATAAAATCGGTGGTTGCACCCAAATCAAGAGACCATAATTTGGCTAAAATGAAAATTGTTCCGTATATAATCTATATTTCAGGTCAAATATCAATGAGCTGCTTAGATTTTTTTTTTCCTTTTCAATAACTTAGTTTCCATTTTTAATTGTGTGTGTTTCGATGATGTGGTACATTTTAAATTAAGTTGAATTTACTTGCAATCTTGAATGATTAATTACAACCATTTTGAATTCAACTTGAAGATTTCTAAATTCTATTAGGTTTTTGCTGAAAAGTAACTTATTCGAAGGCGCTTAGGCACTATTTGATGTTTCATTTTCATGAAGCGGTACAAGTTACCAGAAAATTTTTCGAGGCAAAAACTAAGCTTGGATTTCAGGAACAAATATAAAATTTTGGAACAAGAATACAGGATCACCATCTGTGAACTATAATTCCAGTTGCAAGCCAGCTACTTTCAACAACCATGATGCAAGTACTTTTACCAAACTTGACCAAGAAGATACTTTTTATGGTTGGGCTCAGAACCCAATGTTTAGTTCATTCCACATGTTGATAAACATTATCAATCATCAATGGTTGCAGTGAAGTGTGACTAGCAACAAACTAGGTCACATGGACTTAGGAATCGATGTTCAATTTGGCTATTTCTACATGTCCTATTCACCTTTTACATCGAACTTGGTTAAAAGGATTCTTAACAGAGGGGTTTTGGTATGTGGATATTTATTGTAAAAATGTAACAAAAATGTATAACAGTAATTCCTTACGGAAATGAGATCTCTTTTAAGTTTCTCTTGATAATAAAGAAGACAAAAAAAATCTTTTTCTTTTAAATATTTTCCTCAACCCATAATTGAACTTGGAATTCATAAAATTATTAGCTTGAAAAGAGCCCAAGATTAAGTAAACCTATTGTTTCTAATTGGACTATGACATTATGCTTTGTTAATTCAATTTTCTAGAAAATGTGGAACTTATTTGGAATGGATTCATTGGCCTGAAGATCAAGAACTTTTCCAAGCCCTATTTGAAAGAAAAAAAACTTCCTCCAAGCTACCTTCTTTTTCTTCTAATTGCACAAACTTGAAATCCCTTGCTTCATTTCTCTATTTGGCAAAATCAGGGTTGTGAACTTCTGGTTGAGCCTTGTTTCTGCCATTTTCAAGCCAGCTCACTATTAATGGAAGCTCGTTTGTAAGAATAGTGATGGCACAATGAAAAACAATTGACCTGAAGATCTCTCTTCGATCTCCATAATTCTTCTTATTTATAGTTTTTAGATTACCTTCATGTTAATAAGTCGAGTCCTAATATCTGCTGTTGTGTCAGATGCAGATTTCGTACCTGCACCTGTGTTGTGTGTTGATGTAGGTATGGCAGAATAAAGTGCAGAGTCCATGTACCTTCATATTAATAAGTCGAGTCCTAATGTCTGTTGCTATGTCAAATGCAGATTTCATACCCGCAACTTTGTTATGTGTGTTGATGCAAATATGGCACAATAAAGTGCGCATTCCACGTAAAAGTGGCAAGAACTTTAGTGTGAATTGCTAATGATTGCTATTGTTACCAGTGGTTGCTACTTGCTATGGAAACAATTAATTCTACAAAGCACTCTGGCAACATTGCCATTCTTCTCAAAGATTCTTGTCCAATGGAAAATTATAAAACATGTTACTCTAGTTTCTTAGAGAAATCAGAGGTTAGGTGCATGCGGCATCATTTTTGTTGTATGATTATCCTATAATGGAGAGATGTATGATATTAAACAAGGCTGCAAGAAGAAATGTGTAGTAAAAGCAAAAGGAAAAATTTTGTATGATCAAAAAGTGTTAATAAGGTGGTTTTTTTGGCATAAACTAGCCTTGTTGGCTTTTCTTTACCTTTTTAGTGTCTAAGATGAATGAAAATCTAATCTCTAGTGTTGTGTTTGATTCCTTGAAAGTGCCTTTTACCTACAAGGGGCTGCAACTTATTATGGTGAGATGGTTTTTGAATCATCATAATAATTAACAAAAATATGTTAATATGAAAATAATCTAAATCTAACATTGATGACAGTTTCCTAGAAAACTGATGGATGCTTCACTTTTTGTCCTTTATGTTATTGCTCTTCGAGGTAGTTGCTGTGTCTTGATCTCTGTAATTGTTTGTAATACTAATCACTATGTTCACGTCCCATTTATTTCTTTTCCAATGTCCTTGTTATGATTATGTTTTTCTTGCTGTCTGTAATAAAGTTGGTATGCATTAGTGCTAGTCCCCTTTTCAGTTCTTTGTTCATGAATTTTATTCATTCCTTTATTTAATTGCAGTGAAAAAATTGCTTTACAAGCTTTGAAGGCCAGTGAGTGGCATCTTGAAGGAGCTTTTGATGTTTTCTACAGCCAGCCTCAAATTAAAAGTTATACTGATACTAGACATTTGGAAGAGCTTTATAATAGATATAAAGGCAAGCTTTTGTTTCTTTTCTTTTCAAATTTTGTGGTTGTACTTTTTGTATGGCTTTCTTTAGAGCCCTTAAAAAATAATTATACTATAAAGATGCGAATAGACTTGCCTTAATTTTGCAATTAAGTTTTAGTGTTGTAGTTGGAACATTAATAGAGAATGCTACTGTACTTCTATTGTTTACTTGAAATATTGATCATCTTCATCAGAGCCTTTATTCTAATAGATTTGGATCGGCTACATAAATTAATATATGAACTCATGTTAAATAGTTAACATGAATTCTCTTCATCCACTCATTTCTATCCAAGATAATGTGTTCTTTTAACTGTTGTTTCGCTTTATCCTTCCAAATGGCTTCCTTCTTAATCTTTTTTTTTTGATCTTTCCTTAGCTTTGACCTTTTTTTTCGTCATTCATATTCTCTACTTTCCTAACTGGAGCATTCACAGGTTTATGTCATGTGTCCAAACAAATATAAATGACTCATTAATCTTGTTTTCGATAGGTGTTACTCCAACCTTCTTGCAATTGTCTTAATTTCTTATCTTTTTTCATATATCTGCATATATATTGCAACATTCGCATTTCTACTACACTTCTTCTGTATATGCAGGCTCTTAGTCACTAAACTTCCACTAATATATAGCAATGTTGGTCTAACAGCTCACTTTTAGTACATGCTTTTTAACCATTTAAGAATTCTATCATCGCACAACACATTTGTAATGCTTTTCAACTTGCTCTAGTCAACCTAGATCTTATGAGTCACATCGCCATCAATCTTTCCATCTATTTATATGATTGATCCCAAATGACATAAATGATCCTGCTTAAGTGTCGACGCCACATCTAATGTTATTATGTTTTGATCTTTATGTTTGAATTGAATTTTCATTTTTTGTATCTAGTCTCCACTCTGCTTAGTTTAAATCCTCATGATTCTAGCATTTGTCTCCACATTTTCATCTTTGCGTTGATCTCCTCTCGTCTTAGCACATAAGACAATATCATCTGCAAATATCATATACTAAAGCATCTTATCTAGAAGGGTTTTGTCAGTTTATCCGTCACTGCAACAAACAAGAATAGACTTAGCACCGACCCTTGATATAATCCCACTGTGATAGGAAATTCACTTGTTTGCCCTCCACATTTCCTCATGTGTCTTTCCATCTCCATACTTGTCACTAATTAGTTCAATATATTTCACTAGATTTCTTTTCTTCATTAGGGATCATCATAGCACCTTTTTAGGCATTTTATCATATGCTTTCTCCAGGTCTATAAAATCATATGAAGATCTTTACCTTGTACTTGAGAACACTTCACAAGTTGCCTAAGTGTAATTACCTCCATAGTTGATCGGTTAGTCATAAAACCAATTTGATTCTCCGATATCTCTACAGTTTTCCTTAATCTTCGTTATATTACCTTTTCCCATAGTTTCATCGTGTGACTCATCAGTTTTGTATCCGGGTAGTTGGAGCAACTTTGAATATATTCCTTTGTTTTTATAGGGAGGTATTAGGACACTCTTCCTCCATTCCTTAGATATCTTGTTAGTGTGTCAAGTCTTGTTAAAAAAATTTATTAACCACCTAACTTCCACCTTTTTAAGGCGTTTTCAAACTTCAATTGGAATGTCGTCAAGGTTAATAGGTTCTTTTGTCTTCATTCTCTTTCGTACCTCTTTTACTTCTATCTCTTTAATTTTGCTCATAATGCATCAATTGAGATCCTCGAGAAGTGTTAAATATTTTAAAAATTTGACTTGGTCTGTCATTGAATAGTTTGTTGAAATAATGTCGCCATCTTTCTATAATATCATTGTTTTAATAATAGGTTTTTAGTACTCATCTTTGATACATTTCATGAGTCTTAAGTTGCAGCTCTTCTTCCTTTCTCATGCCAATCTATATCTTTTTCTCTTCAACTTGTCATACATCTCTTGCACAACTTTCACTTTAGCTTTTGTCACCTCCTTCTTTGCTTCCTTTTAGCTAACCTATATTTTGTGAAGCTTTCTTTGGTATTGTTCTTCAAAGTTTGTGACAATCTTGTTTAGCCCTTATGGCATCCTTAACTAATGCATTTCACCATGTTGCATCGTTTCTAGTTGGTTATTTTCCATTTGATACTCTTAATATCTACTTGCCCTGCTGATTGCATTTTTCTATCTTGTTTCACTTTACATTTGGGTTATCTTATGTTGTCCAGTCCTCATTTGAGATTCAACTATCCAACATAGCGCATGACAATATTCTTTTAGCTTCCACCATCTAATCCTTGTAGCTCTTTTTTGTTGGTTTCTTTGATGTCGTTTATTAATCTTCATGTTTAGGACTAAAAGTCTATGTTGCTTGGAAACACTCTTACTTGGAATAACTTTGCAATTCAGATGGCTGTGTCTATCCTTTCTAGTCAAAAAGAAATCTATTTGACTTGCGTTTGAATCCCTTTTAAAGGTTAGGTTCTCTTATCCTAAACAGTGTGTTCACCAGGGTTAAGTTATAAGATAAAATAAAATTTAAGATAGTATCTTCATTTTCATTTCTTGCACTGTAACTAAAACCCCCATGTACACTCTCAACTTTCTTTATTAGCACCTACATGGCTATTAAGTAAGATTTTCTCCAACGGGCATTTATTGTACTATTTCATCTAGATCCTCCCAATACTAGCCTCATCAAGACCTATCTATGGTGCATACGCCCTAATAATATTCAAAACTTCCCCTCTTATAGCTAGCTTAACCGAAATAATTCCATCTCATTGTCTCCTAACTTGTACAACTTTCTCTTGGTACTTTTTTCTATGATGATACCTACACCATTTTGGTTTTATATTTCCCTGTGTGTCAAACCTTATATCATCAAGTTTTATTTCCTAGCTTTCTACCAACCTGTTTGATCTCTTTGAGACACAAGATGTTAACTTTACAAGTTTTATCTCCTAGCCTTCTACCAACCCCTAAAGTCTCAGCTAATTTACCGTTAAGCATACATATATTTCAAGATTTTAACCTAAGCTTATGGTTATGAATTAAGTTCTTTACTCATCCTTGTGCATTGTGGTGTGGGAACCCTTACCTTGATGCCACATCCAGCCGTTGATGTGGCGCATCGCTTCCGGACAACGACTTAGCAACCCTTGCATACTTTTCACAACACCCGGTCCAATATAGCTCATTGCTATGTTGGGGACACCCCAACGAAGTTCTCATGTCGATTCATTGTATTTGAATTGGACGAGTTTTAACTAGATGGTTATCCAAATCTACTGTCAACCCTCCTTTATCTGAGTATGAGACCTGCTGTGTTTTCATATAGCACTCAACACAATCGGAGTTTACTTGAGATATCGATATATTCTTTTTTTGATTTTGTGAAATCTAGAAATTCATTATCTGCTGCTTACTTTCCATTTCTTAATACCTTGGCTGTATGTAATATCCTCTACTATCATAAAAATATTTCAATTTTTTTATTCAGATCCCTACACAGATATGATATTGGCTGATGGAATTACTCTCCTATGCAATGACCTCCAGGTGGCCTTTTGATGCCTGACATTTTTAGACCCCTTTGATTTGCCTTTCTGTTATTTAATAATATATATAAAATTATGTCTATTCAAAATCTGGATGACAAATGGGAACCTTCCTTTTTTGACAGGTGGATCCCCAAGATATTGTTATGGTATGTTTGCATTCTCAAACACAATATCTTGTGATAAAAGGCGTTCATTTGAAGAAGAGTTGTTATTTTTCTGCATGTATATTATTCTCTTTAGCTTACATATTGCCCAAGGTTCCAAAGTGTTAACAAAAGGTCTCAGAATTCGGCTTAGGTTGTTGGCTACTTTTTATCACATTTTCCACTGATCTTTTACACTGCATGTGTGTGCTAACCACTATCTTTTCTTTTTTTTTCCCCCTCATTGTGAATACTATTTGTTTCAAATTTTACATACCATAATAGTTGTAGTCTTGACAAATGGTGATACAACTCTTTCAAAATTATCATTTTAAGTACCTGGTTGGACTTTAATAATTTTCAATTTAGAGTTTGTTATAGCCAGTTTTTGGCATTAGCTAAAGCTAATTAGGTATAAGAAGAGTAGGGTTCTGAAATTTTCATTCATCAATTCTGGCTAGCATAGTTGTTCTATCTCTAATGGATGACTGATGAAAATAATGACAGGTTTTGGGTACTTGAGATTATATGTTATACAGTAGAACCCCTCTAAATTAATACTCTTGGAACCCATTATTGAATATTAATTTAAAAGAGTTATTAATTTAAAAAGTTTATCTTTTAAATTGTTATTTTATCTTAAAAAATATGTTTGTTTAATTTTCACACTCATTGAATGAGTTTATCTTGTAAATTGTTAGTTTATCTTAAAAAATGTGTTTGTTTAATTTTCTCACTCATTGAACGAGTTTATTTTGTAAATTGTTGTTTTATCTTAAAAAACGTGTTTGTTTAATTTTCACACTCATTGAACTTATCCAATAACTCTAATAGTATTTAGTTTTCTTAAAATCTCATTAAACTCTTCAAAAATTTTCTTGCAAATATATATTATGTAATATAATTTAATATGTTTCTAGTTCTACAAATAAAAAAAAATGCTAATATTTTGCTAATTAATTTATTGAAATGCTTTTCTAGTCTTGAATATTATATAATATATTTTGTATTTTTATCAAATTATTAATATATATGAGAGTCGGAATTAAAATTTTACACTAGGTTTTAAAATAAAATTATTATTATGATAGAGGAGTTTATAATTTTCTCTACTAGCCCGATTCGGGATCATGATTTTTTATTAATTTAGAGATGTTATTTAGAGGAGATTGATTTAGAGGGGTTCTATTATACTGTTAGAAGAAATTTGAATATCGTCTTAAATAATTAGAATCTTGTAGGAGGTTTCATAAGATGTCAGTGAATAGTTACAAGTTGTTCCTATCTGGTTCCAAAATTCGCAGAGTATTATGCCAATAATGTAGTAAATTGCAGTTAGTTGTTTCGTGGCACATGAAGGCTTCTACCATGTGTGAATATTCAAAGCAGGAGTTCTTCACTGGGTTGCAGGCACTAGGGTGAGCATTTACATCTTCCTTTTTTTAATATTCTTGAAATTGTGTTAGATTGGACATTTGATCTAATATGATGAGAATACTGAAAGAAAGTTTTACATTTTCATGGCAGGATAGATTCTTTGGAGAAGTTTCGTGAGAGGATATCATTTATGCGCTCTGAACTGAAAGATGAGCGTATGTCCAATGCTTCATAGAGTATACTTTTCAGTATTCAATTAAAAAAATATTATAAATTGTCTTGCTTGTTGGTTTGGCCGAAGATGCTTCTCTTATTTAGATATATATGCAGACAATTAGCTTTTGTCAAATTGGTTAGGTTTATTATTATGTTGCGACTCTTAAGTAAAATAAAAAATAAATAAATAAAAATTGTGTTGGTGATGCAAACATGTTTTCATCTTTTGCTTATTGTGACTGCAGAAAAGTTTCGTGAGATATATAACTTTGCATTTGGCTGGGCAAAAGAAAAGGTATACTATCTTTTCATGTCGTAATATCTTTAGGCAGAGAAATAATTTGCTGCTAGTTGAGTGAATGGTTTCATTAAAGTTTGTTTGGATGATTACTTTTTTTTTTTTTGGAATGGTGCTTCCTTTTCCTTGTCGGAGCCTGACTGCAGATCTTTTTTTCGATGTTTAGGTCATAAAAACTAAAGTTTTTGCCTTTAGCTTTATTTTGGTCTCTGCTATGTATTTAGTAATAAATCTTCTTTGATATCTGATCTGATTTAATGCTTTCAGAATTTCAACTTAAATGTCAATGTGCTGATAAATACATTCCCTTCGTTAGTAATGGGTACTCTAGTCTATGCAGGTACTAATCTTTTCTTGTATGTATCAGGGTCAAAAGTCTTTGGCATTGGATACTGCAATTGGTATGTGGCAATTGCTGTTTGCTGAGAAGCAATGGCCATTGGTAGACCATTGGTGCCAGTTCTTACAGGTAACTTAGAAACATATTGTGCTCTTTCCTTCCTAGTTTTCTTAGAAAATCCCGTTGGAATATGCTGTTTTATAATCAATAATTTGGGAATAATCATTTTTAATTGACCTGCAATAAAGTAAACTGTATGCTTGAGGTAATAATTCGAAGGTATAATATTCATTGTTTAGATTTAAATCAAATTATGAACAGGTGTAATATGACATTTCTGCTGCAAAAAGTGATAATGCATTTTCTAAGCCACCAAGGGTTTATTCTTTCTCTAAGTAGATCTCTGATAGCTGTCTTAGTAGGAATATATTTAGCATGAACTTATGGCTGAAAGTTTTGAAGAATCAGGAACCTGGTGTGATATTTATTTCTTTATTTTATAAAAGGTGCAATTTTTGCAGTGATGATAAGCTCCATAAACTTGCATGTACTATCCCTGTGTCTGTCTAGTTTTATCAGATATAATGAAATCTTATGAGTTTGCTTGATTTCTTCTGCATCAATCTACTTTTAGATTTTTTTAATTGCATTTTATGCTCTGATGCCATTTGAACCAGGCCCGACATAATAAAGCTATATCTAGGGACACGTGGTCTCAACTTTTGGAGTTTGCTAGGGTAAGTTAAAAGCTTCAATATGAGTACTTGAATATTCCTGCTTTCATAGGTCGTTGAGGAGAATATTTTCTTCATTTTTTTGAATGTTTGTTGTTTTTGTGTTCCATACTTGTCCCTACATGATATTGATGCTTCATTAATGCATCATGCAAGTCTTACTAAAATCTGTCAGCTGTCTTGCCGAAGCTGTTGGTTGGTAGTTTGTTAATATGTTTTCGCCAGTGAAACATGTCAGGATCTTATAGTTGTAATAATCTTTTAAGATTACTAGCTGCAAACATTTGTTGCATTTTGATTGCCTATTGGGGAAAAAAAAAAGAAAAAAGAAGCAAGAGAGAGCATCCCTTTCAATCAACCGATATATACAGACTTTCATCATTTTTAAGACTAGGTGGAGAAAGAGGGTCTACATAAATGGCAAATATCATAGTTGGTTTCAGTCTCAGAAAATGTTCTAATATTCTGTCAAGTCACAGTTGATCATACAGAATATTGATTCTCAATATCTGGTCTGACTCAGTATGCTGAAGTTTGGATATAAATGATGCCAGTCTTTCACAGAATGCTTTGACTGGTGGTGAATTGGCCTTCTATAACCCATCAAAAATAGTGTGCCAAATGCAATAGCGTGGTGACTCGAATCCTTTTATCTTTCCAAGTGTCTGTTTGGGGCTGAGGTTACTGCATGGAATATCGAAGTTTTGGATGTCATAGAATGTCTTGACAGAGGGAGGAAACTGCACCAAAGTAATTGGAGTTTTGTAGCGGAACAAATTGTGTGCCAAATGCAAGTGTCCTGTTGGCAACATTCTCTCTTTTTTTTTTTTTTTTTCCCTTTCAAGTGCATTGGGGCTGAGGTTACTACATAGCTTGTAAGAAACTATTTTGCTGTCTGTAGTTAACAACGGGCTGCTATAAATATCCACCGCACTAGTGTTAAGCATGCAAGATTTATCAACCTTTTGAGAAAAGAAATTCTCAGGATGGATTTATCAACCACTTGGTATACGGAATGTAGCAGTAAATTTGAAGTAGAAAGTGTATTATTCCTTAAGTTTTGTTAAGGGGTATGTGAAACAACATCGTGCAGTATGTGGCAAGGCGGTAGCAATAGCGATAATGCTGAATCAGTAGTAATTGTTTTAATGTGTTTTTGTGATGCAGATGGTTGACCTTGCACTGTCAAACTACGATGCGGAAGGTGCTTGGCCGTATCTTATAGATGAATTCGTGGAATACATGAACGAGAATGGCATTGTTCAAAATAGCCAGTTGACTGATTGGAGCCAAAAACGGTGAACTTGTGGGTCATAGATATATCATTGTGGAATTGTTCACGATCTGTGGTTAGTAAGATTTGTGTTGTGATGCCAATGTGAAATAGCAACTGTTTGATCTGAAAATAAACTGCAAAATTTCTTTTGCGGTTTAGATGAATTTCTAGTGACAAATGGTACACGAACACGTGTTTAGTATATGGTTGGTTATTAGGGCTCCGAACTTTTCTTTTTCGAGTAGATTCGATACATGTGATTTACGATTGCAGGCTGAAAAACAATTCTATGTATGCATGGATTTTGATGTTGTATCTTAAGGAAAAAAAAAAAAAGAATTTGTACTGTGAACTAGGGATGCCAAAAACCCTGCTATAATTATCATTATTTTGTTTTTTAAAGTGCTATTATTTTGTTTTTAAATATCCCTTTTTGAGAGATTTTTGCATGATTAGAACTTGTCAAAGGTGTTGTATATGGAAAGAAATTTGTTTGTTTTTTCCTTAAAAAAAGAAGAGAAAACTACCTAATGTAAACGTAGCAGTATTTTTAAAAATAAGATGGCTTTTTCTATTAAATGTGTTTCTATAAAAAAAAAAATTTGAAATATGTATTTCATTTTATTTTTATTAAGAATATTTGATTTTTATGTCAGTGTTTCAATTGAATTACCGTTACTTGACTCATAAAGTAAATCTCGATCAAAGGTGAGGTTTATAGTAATATAAATAATATTCAAATATTTAAGTTATACGTAAGCAACTCATAAAATAAATCTCGATCAAAGGTGGGTTTTCTAATCATATAAATAATATTCAAATATTTAAGTTAAATTTGAGCATTCATAACTTGTTATATTTGAGTGTAATATTATTTTACTTATCATTTGTAGTTTATTTCATTTATAATTATAGTAATTAAAAAGTTATTGTGTAAATTAAAATGTATTATTCATTTATCAAATTTTATAGTTATTAATTTTAAGATAAAAGTATGTCATATATTTATTTATTTATAAATTTCTCCTCGTCGAAACCGTGAGCAAACTACTAGTTAAGAAGTGGCTAAGTGGGTAACGCTGTTCCTCGATACAGAAACATCGTTAAAAGGTGCCCTATTCAACCTAATCATATTGAATGAATATTTTTAAAATATTATGATTGTTCCAAATTTTTGAAAGAATGTGTTTGAGAAATTTTAAATTCATAAATTTTCAAATATTTTTAATTAATTGAATTAAGCAAATCAATTTTGACACCAATTGAAGACAATTCGAAACTTGTGATATAACGTAGTAGATTTGGTTAATGCAACTAATTATAAAAGATTAGTTGAGAGTTTGCAGTACTGGACTTGGGGAAATTTTACAGTAAGAACAAAAAAATTTTTCCTTACTGTAAGGTAAATGTAAAATCCACAAAATTAAATGAAAATATAATGTTGTTGTTGTGCATGATAAAAGAATAATAAAAATATGTCATGTGGTGTACGAATAATGTACCACGTTGCATATGAAGAAAACATATGAAGTGATACAAGCCCTAAGTAAGATAAAAAGGGCAAAAATGTAATTAATGACAGAGTAAATCCCTATAAATAGGGGTCAGGTATGATTCGTTAACCTAATTCTGAATTTTCCTACTGAAACTCTGCTCAATTCTCTGGCTGACTTAAGCATCGGAGTGCTAACGCAGGGAAAAACCCCTGCGTCCCTCTGATCTTTCTCTCTTTTGCAGAGGCATTCTAGAACACGTAACGCGAAGATCGAGGTGAAGACGTCTGCAATTCGACATTGTTGTAATCGAGCAACAACAATTAGCACCGTCTGTGAGAAACGGAGGAAAAGCTTTCGACAACGATGGTACAGACACGTTCAACAGCAATAAGAAGTGAAGAAAGTGAGGACATGGCGAGCTCCCCAATGGCGGACTTAGGTGAGGGAGTTCAGACCGAGAGAGGGTCGAATATGATGACAATTCTCATTGCCGAATTCGAAGCCATGCGGAAGCAAAGAGAAGAGACAGTTCAAGCCTTGCGGACAATGGTTGATCTGTTCAATGGTGTTTTCCCGCAAGTGAATCTGCCACTGGCCGTCCAAAACTTGGTGGGAGAAGGCCGAGCTGCGCAAAACTCTGACGGCATGGTCACGCAAGACCCTCTCCGCATGTTCGCAGGGGAGTCTCACGGCAACTTGTCGCAAGACCCTCACTGCATGAGGACGCAAGACCCTCACGGCATCCTGCCGCAAGAACCTCACGGCATCCTGCCGCAAGAGCCTCACGGCAACTTGCCACAAGACCCTCACGGCATGAGGACGCAAGACCCTCACGGCATCCTGCCGCAAGACCCTCACTGCATCCTGTCTCACGGCATGAGGACGCAAGACTCTCACGGCATCCTGCCGCAAGACCCTCACGGCATGAGGACGCAAAACCCTCACGGCATCCTGCCGCAAGACCCTCACGGCAACATGCCGCAAGACCCTCACGGCATACCTGCATTGGACCCTTGCGGCATGCTCGCACCTGACTCTCGCGGCATGCCTTTATTAAACCCTTACGGCATGCCCACGACGGACTCTCAAGGCAGGGGAGCGCGAGACCCTCACGGTAGGGGTGCACGAAACTCTCACGGCATGGCCGCGCAAAACCCCCCGTTTGCTTCGTGCGCCACGTGGCACGTTCTTCGCGCGCCACGTGGCGCACTCATAGCGCGGGGATGCCAGCTCACACGAGACCCTTCCGCGCGAGACCCTCACTGTAGAGGTGCGCGAAATCCTCGCAACATGACCGCACGAGACCCTATGTGTGAGACTGAGGAAGACATGAGGCGTCAGGGTATGGGAGACCCTGTGCGTGAGGCCTCGGAAGGCCTACGGCGCTAAGCTACGAAAGACCCTATGCCCGAGACTCCAATGAACTGGAGACATCAGGGTGTCAAAAAATCGCGGCGTCATGGTACAAGGAATTCAACACGGGAGATTGTTGGTGGTCGGAGACGCCAAAGTACTAGAAACCTTGAGGGTCCGGCTCAAGTAGATTCTAGATATTTGGGTGCGAAAGATCCTTGGCCCCAGAACACAAACGACCCGCCAAACAATGGAATCAAAGATGTGGTAATGACAGGGTCTCATGCTGAGAGAGACTCGGAAATAGATCCAAAACGAAAGCTTGAAACTGGAATGGCAAACTTTCAATCTCAGACTCGTCAAAATCGAACTCAGGGTAACGGGAAAGAAGCTATGGACTGCGGCCAAGCTGATGCATACAATGCTAAGAAAGTGCAAAACAAACCTGTGTCCAAGGCACAAGTTACCACAGATATGAAAAGAATGGTGGAACGAATCTTAGAAGAGAAAATGTTGGTTCCAACTGAAGAAAACCAGAGAAGGAGAATCCCATTCAGTACAACAATCATGGGAAAATCGCTGCCCCCAAAATTCAAAATGCCGCAGATGACGACATATACGTGAAAAACTGACCCTTATGACCACATTCAGAACTATGAGTCATTGATGTTATTACATGGATGGGAGGATGAGATCATGAGTAAAGCATTCCCCTTAACTTTAACTGACCATGCACTAAAATGGTTTAACAGTTTGCCGTAGGGGTCTATTTCGTCTTTCAATCAATTAAGAAGCGAATTCCTGAAGGCCTTTGTGATAAAAAGCCAGAAAAGGAAGGAGGCCACCTATCTGCTTACTTTAAGGCAGGAGAGCAAGTAATTACTCAAAAGCTATGTGGATCGATTCCGTAATGCTACTCTTGAAGTACATGATCTTCAAGTTGGAGTAGCTGTGACAGCTATGCTACAAGGGACAAGGTCTGAAAAGTTGCAAGAGTCGTTATCTTTAGATCAGCCGACGACGATCTCAGACTTGTTCTCTAGAGCAGATAAATATATCATTCAAGAAGAAGTGATGAAAAGGATACCGACGCTGAACTACATATAAGGGAGTTCAAAGAAAAGAAACCCTTACCATCGTCGGGCTACCTAAGCCATCACCAATACCTTAAAAGAAGATGGAAAGGTCACAAGGCAAGAGGATAGCAAAAACGCGGAATATCAACCACTTGCAACTATCCTGGCAGCGAGACTTTATGACATTTAATATTATTTTTTGTTAATTCAACTATGGGTTGAAATTTAATTTGTTGAACTATTATTTATGCCATATTGATATTTTATTGGCTGTTGAGATTCGCACATAACTGATAAATGACTGATCGCACCAGCTGCAAATGTGCAGGGTCTTGAAGCGAAAAATGCGCGAGGTAAGCCATGCACTCAACCAACCAAAGGGCTTGAAGCAAAAAATGCGCGATGTAAGCCATGAAGAAAATGTGCGAGAGCTTGAAGCGAAAAGTGCGCGATGTAAGCTAAGCACACAACCAAAGGGCTTGAAGCGAAAAATGCGCGATGTAAGCCACGAAGAAAATGTGCGAGGGCTTGAAGCGAAAAATGCGCGAGGTAAGCCACGCACTCAAGACAAAGGGCTTGAAGCGAAAAATGCGCGATGTAAGCCATATGTGCGAGAGCTTGAAACGAAAAGTGCTCAATGTAAGCTAAGCACTCAATCAAGGGCTTGAAGCGAAAAATGCGCGAGGTAAGCCACGAAGACAATGTGCGAGAGTTTGAAGCGAAAAGTGCGCGATGTAAGCTAAGCACACAACCAAAGGGCTTGAAGCGAAAAATGCGCGAGGTAAGCCACGAAGAAAATGTGTGAGGGCTTGAAGCGAAAAATGCGCGAGGTAAGCCACGCACTCAAGACAAAGGGCTTGAAGCGAAAAATGCGCGATGTAAGCCATGAAGAAAATGTGCGAGAGCTTGAAGCGAAAAGTGCGCGATGTAAGCTAAGCACTCAATCAAGAGCTTGAAGCGAAAAATGAGTGAGGTAAGCCATGAAGAAAATGTGCGAGAGTTTGAAGCGAAAAGTACGCGATGTAAGCTAAGCACTCAATCAAGAGCTTGAAGCGAAAAATGCGTGAGGTAAGCCACGAAGACAATGTGCGAGAGCTTGAAGCGAAAAGTACGCGATGTAAGCTAAGCACTCAATCAAGGGCTTGAAGCGAAAAATGCGCAAGGTAAGCCACGAAGACAATGTGCGAGAGCTTGAAGCGAAAAGTGCGCGATGTAAGCTAAGCACACAACCAAAGGGCTTGAAGCGAAAAATGCGCGAGGTAAGCCACGAAGAAAATGTGCGAGGGCTTGAAGTGAAAAATACACGAGGTAAGCCACGCACTCAAGACAAAGGGCTTGAAGCGAAAAATGCGCGAGGTAAGCCACGCACTCAAGATAAAGGGCTTGAAGCGAAAAATGCGCGAGGTAAGCCACGAAGACAATGTGCAAGAGCTTGAAGCGAAAAGTGCGCGATGTAAGCTAAGCACACAAACAAAGGGCTTGAAGCGAAAAATTCGCGAGGTAAGCCACGCACTCAAAACAAGAGCTTGAGAATTAGAAGACCAGAGAATTTGACTTCATAATCTAATGTAAGGACTTGACCTGAGGTTACAATGAGAACATATGTACTCTTCCGCAAGGTTATACCTAGCGAAAGAGTGGGGAACAATTGTTGTACATGATAAAAGAATAATAAAAGTATGCCATGTGGTGCATGAAGAATGTACCACGTTGCATATAAAGAAAACATATGAAGTGATACAAGCCCTAAGTAAGATAAAAAGGGCAAAAATGTAATTAATGACAGAGTAAATCCCTATAAATAGGGGTCAGGTATGATTCGTTAACCTAATTCTGAATTTCCCTACTGAAACTCTGCTCAATTCTCTGGCTGACTTAAGCATCGGAGTGCTAACGCAGGGAAAAACCCCTGCGTCCCTCTGATCTTTCTCTATTTTGCAGAGGCATTCAAGAACACGTGACGCGAAGATCGAGGTGAAGACGTCTGCAATTCGACATTGTTGTAATCGAGCAACAACAGTTGTTAAGAGTAAAATATGTTAAAAATATAGTAAACAAACGGAAATAAATATAAAGACATCTTATCACGTGTTTTTATTTATTGATTTTAATTTTACGTTTATTTTTATGTGTATATAATAATTCTAACATATTTTCTGTCAAATAATATTTAATTTATATTTAATCATGTATGTTTAGGGTGATTCAGATCCATAATATATGCTTACGAACGATTTCTGCATATTTTAGATCCTCATCACGTTTAGTGTGGGAGATAAATGATAAAAAATTTTGAAGGGTAATTTTAACCTTTTGTCCTTACTTTCTATTTTTTTATTAAAAATGTATATTTTTAATAATTATTTTTCTTGTTTCAATCTTATCGGAGTCAATCATACTGCTCATCCAAACTAACCCTTCATATGCCAGAACATCTATGATTCTCCCCACCAAGATATTGTTATATCGAAGCCTATGGTCAAATTTGCACTAAATGAAAATGTTCTTCATCCTTGGTTCCACCTGTTTGCTATGGTTACTTTTTAGATAAACGCATATGTTGCTTTAAGTGATGCATGCTCATCAAGTTCACCAAGTCCAAATCATGTTTATTATCGTGATTAAGAGTGTAAACAAGTTAAACTATTCGTGAGCTACTCGAGCTGAACTCAATAATTACTCAAATTTGACTCGTTTATTTTCGAGTCAAATTTGAGCTTGAGCTATTCAAATAACAAGTAAAATCAAGCCGAGTTTGAGTTTCTAAATATGCAGCTCGAGCAACTTGTGAGCCTTATCAAACTTTTTTAAAATATATATATATTTTAAATATTTTATATTAATTTACTCTTTTTACCCTCATAATATGTAGTTGAAAAATGATAAATCGAGTTTAATGAGTCGAGTTTAAGCCTATTGAACTGAGTTTGAGTGGCTCGAGCATTCTGCCAAGTCGAGGTTGAACTTCAAAAGTTAAGTTCGGTCGAGCTCGACTCAACTCAATTACACCTCTAATCATCATCCTAGAAGCATTCATGAATGTTACATGACAAAAGTTAAAACTAAGAAGATGCAACAAGCCTGAGCTAGTCTTATTAGTATTGCTAGAGAGAAAACCCAACAAAACTTGAGTATGATGGATGATAAAGTCTTCTACAACTTAATCCAAGCCCAAGTCTAACATTATTGAAGATTTATAAGTGTTAAGTTGCATTCTTTAGTTTTGCATTATTAGGATTTCTTTAGACTTATTATTTTATTAGGCTTATGTCTGCTAGAATCACATACCTTGACAGTTTTATTTTATTTAAAATTTAATTTGTTTTAAAATTTTATTCATAAGGATTATAAGATATTTTTATTCTTGGAGATTATAGTTTATTCTTATTTTTAGGGTTTCCATCTTACTAGAAAAACCTAATATTATAATGTTTTTAGCTTTAGTTTTGGGGATTTTATTTAGCTATAAATCAGCATGTAACCTTTGAGAAAACCATAACAATACCTTTGGGAGAACTCTTGAACTTATCAAGGTCTTCTTTATAACATTCTTCTACCTTCCATCAACTTATACCGTAGGTTATTGCTTTGCTACACGAGTCTAGTTCCAATACCAGGTTTTTGTATTTCTACACATTGGGTCTTGATTTCTATGTTTAATTCTTTATTTTCTTTGTTGCATTCTTGAACCCTTTTTTTTTTTTTGTTCTTTGTTAAATCTCATCTTCTTTCAGTGAAGTTCATATCATCAAGGCATTCTTCTAGAAGCATCAAGGTTGTCAAAACTATTGAATTTAAAAAATTTATTGAATCCATTTGAATTTGAGATCAAATCTCAACTGTCAAAACAAAAAAAAAATCAAAAAAAAAAATGATTTACTAACGTGAATTTATAAAATCCAAATAAAAGATATCTAAATGTGAATGACTCAAAAGTCTAAATCAAAATTAATTTAATTCGATTTGAAATTTCAACAATTTAAATGTGAAAATTGTCTAAATCCAATTACCCAAACCCAAAAGATTTATCATCAAATGATCTAAATCCAAAATCCGAAACCATTCAATTTTTATTTGATCCTAAATGATCCAGCCAAACTCGACCTAATCGACCAATTGCCACATCTAGTCTGCAAGGAAGGATGGCCGAGGATTGGAGAAGGGAAAGAGAAGAGAGCTTAGAGCAATGCAACAGTGTTTTTAAGAGTGAAATGGATGCTCTATTAGAAGGAGATAAAGATGGCTAGTAATTTGGGGCTAACCAGTGTGACATTTCAAACATACTAATTTCTGATCGTCAATGGCGAAGACGAGAAGATCCTTTCATATCTCGACTGTCGGAATTGAAGCTAGGTTACCTATTTGAGAAGCCTTATGGAATTCAACTCTTAAATAACGAGTTTTCAGGTTTCCTCAACTTGGATAAGGGTGTAAAACAGACGTGTCAGCATGGATTGAGTTAGGTTGTAGTAGTACAAGCTTAAATGGGTTTAATCCGTTTAGGCTCATTTCTAAACAAGCCAAAAATTATAAGTTCGGTCCAATGTTAAAGCGGGTCAGGCCCCCGCGAGTCAAGCTATTTTTTGTGAAAAATTAAAATAAAATCAATATATAAATACAATCCAAATACAATTATAATCCACTTACAATATTTTAGAAATAAATACTTACAAACTTGAAAAACCATAAATATCTATTAAATATTCAAACTTCTCCAATTTTTTTTTTCAATATTACACATATAAAATCACAATTTGAATTAAAAGTAAAATTATATGAACTCATATTCTTTTTTGTTACAATACAATTAAATCATGACATGTATTGTTTTGATAGAAAATAAAAATACATTAATAATATAATTTACTTCAACAAATAATATAATTAAAATGTAAGCTTAAACAAGTTGGCCCATGCATATTGTTGGCCCTCGTAGGCCAACCTATTTAGGCCCATTTTTAAAACAAGAGCTTGGTTCGCAAAAAATCGGTTGATATAATGCAATAAATTTATTTTATCACTTTTTTAGATAAATTATGTTAATTTTTTTTATCTCTTCTTCCTTAATGTTCTTTTTTTTTTACAACTTTTAGAAAAATATTTCATTTTAATCAAAAGTAAATTTAAAAATTAATTTAAACAACCAAGACTTGACCTGATCTATTAGTTGTTAATTTTCTTTAGGAGGAATTAAGTTTAAAGTTTGAACTCTCCTATATCTTCTTATGAACAAAAAAATAATAATTAAAATTTAATTTCAAATCTTTTAGATTGAAAATAGAATTTAGAACTTTAAAAAAAATTTATTGTTTTGGGTTAATATCCCGTCAAATATAAAGGTTTGTGCAATGTAATATATGTAGTAAAAATCTTTAATGTAATATTTGATCTATTTATCCATTAATTAATATAGTAACACGGTTGAACAAAAGGTCGATAAAAACAAACAAATAATCTTGATAAAAAACAACTGGATTAACGTCACATTTGGTCTTCAAACTATAGGGGTTTCTATGATGTAATACCATTAAAAGAATGTTCGATGTGCCAGTTGTTCTTATTTCGTTTGTTACTTGACAACATGCTACATGCCATGTCAAATAGCTAACTGATCCCATGACATGCCATGCCATGCCATGTGGCATAATATAAAATAAACACAATTTCTTTTTCTTTTTGTTCCTCTCCTACCCTCCGAATTCCCCCACTTTCATTTGATCTCACCTTTTCGATCAAACGACGTTGGATCCGATTGAAGATGACCAGATTTGACCATAGATAAAGAGGTGGGGGAATTCGAAAGGAAAGGGTAGGGGAAATAAATAAATAATTATTTTTGTTTTATGTCACATGAGACGCTTTGAGATCAGTAATACTATATTTTTATTATTTTTTTCTAAAAAAATACAAAATATTTATATTTTGTATGTAACCACAAATATTTTATAATTTGAAATTAATACTAATTAAATTAGAAATAGATTAAAATAAAATCTTCTCATTAAAGACTATCTTTCCGCTATGTAAACCATTGTGGCGGTCATCCAGGGGAGTTGGTTTTCCGTGTATTGGCTGATAATGTGCTCCTATTTCAATTCTTCGCTCGGGGAGATCAACTTGGGGTGATTGAGGGTTGTCCTTGGACATTTGAACGTTGGCCTTTGCTAATCCAGAAGTATGATGGTGTGAAGCGACCAAAGGATTATGTTTTCCACTCTCTTACAACCTGGGTGCGTGTTCATGGCATCCCTCTTTCAATGATGCGGAACGAAGGGGGGGAACTTATCGCTTTGCGCCTGGGACTGTTGCATGACATAGATTTAGATGATGAATATGGCAGTTGGGGACGTTTCATGAGATTAAAGTGATCTGGATATTACAAAACCTTTAGTTCGCGGAGTTTTCGTCGCAGATAGTCGAACAAATGAGAAACATTTTGCACACTTCAAATATGAAAGACTGCCGAAATTCTGCCATATCTATGATCTTCTTGGCCATGTGGATTTAGACTGTGATGTCGACGATGTTCAACGAAACAACACACAGGTTCATTATGGTGATTGGTTGTGTGCTTCTCCACTGCCAAAGAGGGAGGCCAAGAAGTTTCCCCGAACCCATCTTCACTGAAATTGTTCCCTCCATGTGCTACTTTGCGTCCGCGGCCAAGGCAGTTAATTTTCGATCAGGAGGAATCATGTTTCACTAATCCTGTCCTTCTTGCTACTCCTAACCTAACTCTCTCCACCACCCCAGGCCCTTTGTTGATAGATCCACAATGACGTAGGTGTGGAGGAGGGTTCAGGCGGATAGAAATGGCGGTTTACGAGCTTTTATGGGGAGCCTGAAACACATTTGAGATATAAAGGTTGGGAGTTACTTCCGAGACTGAGTAGAGTTAGCTCCTTGCCATGGTTGTGTGGGGGCGATTTCAATGAAATTGTATTCCATTATGAAAAATATGGCAAGCTCCAACGAAGTCATACTCAAATGCTCTCTTTTCATGAAGCGATAACTGCATGTGGTTTTCATGATATGGGGCGCTCTGGCCCTAAATTTACATGGTGGAATGGGCGTGATTGCTTAGCTACTGTTAAGCTGAGGTTGGATCGGTTTGTCTGTAATGATGCATGGCGTATCTTATTTCCAGGGTATCAAGTGGCCAATCTTCCTGCTACTTTTTCCGACCACAATCCTCTGCTTCTCACAACTCATCAACTCTACACTGGTTCTCGTCCTAAACGCAATAAACGTTTTCTATACGAAGAGATTTCGCTTCGATCTCCGGAGTGTGAACAACAGATTGCTTCTGTTTAGTCGGGTAGGAATAGTTCTACTTGTAACGATCCACTTTCGAAGTTAAAGCAGTTACGTGACAGGCTTTCCCAATGGAACAGGCAAACCTTTGGAAACGTGTCTCAAAATATTCATCTTACAAAAGAACTCCTACATGTCCGAAGATCTCCTGTTACTGAGCAAACATTACTGATTGAAAGGAGATTGAAAAAGGAGTTAAATGAATTGTTTGAAAGGGAAGAAACTATGTGGAGACAACGTTCTAGGATTCAGTGATTACAATTTGGGACAAAAACTCTAAGTACTTTCATGCTAAAGCTACTGCGCGGAGGAAAATGTGCTGTTCCATTTGGACCCTAGCAAAGCTCCTGGCGCTGAGGGTTTGCCTGTCATGTTCTATCAGAAGTTTTGGCATTTGCTCAGATCTGATGCTGTTCAGTATTGTGTTGAATTTTTGAATGGCAACAGATCTTTGACACAAATAAATTACACACATCTAGTCCTTATCCCCAAAGTCAAAAGGCCTGAAACCATGTCACAATTTCGGCCAATTAGTTTGTGTAATGTGATTTACAAACTAATTGCCAAAACTTTAGCCAACAGATTGAAGACGGTCCTGCCAAGGGTGATTTCGGATAATCAAAGTGCATTCATACCAGGGCGTATGATTACAGATTACAGATAATTTCATCAGTCATAGCATATGAATTGTTACATCCATTAAAATCTAAACGGACTGGCCGCACTGGAAATTGTGCTTTGAAGTTAGATATGTGTAAAGCATACGATAAAGTTGAGTGGAGTTTTCTTGATGCTATGATGCGGCGAAAGGGCTTTGCTGCCTGTTGGGTGAACAAAATCACGTACAGTGTGACTTCTGTATCCTTTTCTGTGACTTTGAATGGTAAGCAACATGGCTACTTTCATCCTTCTCGAGGTCTCCGGCAGGGTGACCCATTATCACCATATTTGTTCATAATGGTAGCAGAGGATCTCTGTCTATGGCTTTGAATGTTGCTCAATCACAAGGGACTATCAGTGGTGTGAAGGATTGTCGTACTGCTCCATCTGTTAATTCTTTGTTTTTTTCTGATGACTCCGTGTTGTTCTTTAAATCCATTATGCAAGAATGTACACAAGTCAAGGAGATTACCCAAAATTATGAGAAAGCCTCAGGCCAGCAAGTCAACTTCGCTAAATCCAGCATTTTTTTCAGCAAAAACATAGATGCAGCTACGGTGAAGCAACTTGCTTCGGTGTTTGGGGTTCAGGTTGTTCACCATATTGAGCGGTACTAGGGTTTACCAACTGTGATTGGCAAATCGAAAAAGGCTGCTTTTGCAGTAATACGCCATCGGATTTGGAAGAAACTGACAGGTTGTTTTGTACGGAGTTGAATAAATTGATGTGCAGTTTTTGGTGGAAACATGGAGATAGCAACCATGGTTTACGTTGGTTAAACTGGTGTAAAATGTGTACGCCTAAGTCTCGTGAAGGATTGGGTTTCAAGTGCTTGGATTCTTTTAGTCTGTCCTTACTGGCGAAACAAGGTTGGCGGCTGTTGAAGCACCCTGATTCATTATCTTCCAAAATTTTGAAGGCTCGGTATTTCAGACTTGGTTCATTCATGGATGCTAAGGTGGGACCTAATTCCTTATTTACATAGAAGAGTATTCGCGAAGGCCGTGCTTTACTGAACTTGGGGGTTCGATGGCGTATAGGCAGTGGGGCTTCAGTCTCTGTTTGGGAAGACCCTTGGATTCCCAGGCCTTGGAGGTATAGGCCACTTTCGGATCCTGGAGAGAGGTCCCCTATGACTGTCCCACAGCTCATTGATCCGCAAACAAGCACTTGGAATGGGGAGTTACTGCAGCAATGTTTTTCATCAGTGGATGTTCAGGATGTCATGCAGATTCCTTTACTTGGTTTGCATACGAGTGATCTTTTTGATTTGGCGTCATAACCTCAGTGGTCACTATACTGTAAAATCTGGCTATCTGTCCCTGATGGAATACAATAGGAGTGTGGGAACACATGCATGTGTTGGCGGTCATCTGGCTGGTGACAAATTTTTGGAAGAAAATCTGGTATTTGTCAGTGCCACCTAAAGTCAGAATCTTTCTAAGGAGATGTTGCCGAGAAATTCTTCCCACTATGATGAACCTCCAACAAATGCGGTGGTCTCTTGGCCCAAATGCCTTCTGTGTGGCCAACATGCTGAAACTATGGTTCATATTTTCAGGGACTCTGCATTTGCTTCTAAGGTTTGGTCTGCATCAATCGTTCACAAATTTAAGGACAGGACTCGTTCATCCAATTTTGCAGATTGGCTTTTGCACTTATTTGACCATGACCCGGATGATAGGGTTCCTTTGTTCACTATGATTCTTTGGCACATATGGTACGCAAGGAATTATTTTATCTACATAGGAAAATTTACTGATCCTACCAGTCTTGCTTCATCTGCTCAATCATATCTGGATGCTGTATACTCTGCAAATCAGTTCCAGAAGGCTCCGGCCCAGCCAAAACACACACATTTCACGCTGGTTTCCTCCAAAATCTCCAGTCTCATTAAAGGTTAATTTTGGTGCTACATTGTTTCAGACAGACAACTATATCGGTGTGGGTATTGCTGTTCGTGACTCTAAGGGTGACGTTGCTGTCTACTAAGGAATCTGGTGTTTTCAACCCATTTATTGCTGAATCCTTGGCTCTCTAGAAAGCCCTTTCATTTGCGTTATCAGTTGGACTTTTCAATGCGGAACTGGAAGGGGATGCCTTACAAGTGATTTCTTCTGCTATTACCAGCACACAGGAAGATCATTCTATGGCTGGTGCTGTCATTAAAGATGCTTAAGCTTTATTACACTGTTTTACTCAATACTCTTATAGCTTTGCAAAAGTGGTGGCACTATGGTTTGCTCATTTATTAGCCAAGCATTGCAAAAGATAATACTGATGATCGGGTCTGGATGCAGGAATACCCACACTTTGTGGAATCTGCCCTTCACCAAGATCAACTAGGCTGTAATATTACTACAACATAAATAATACAGCCACCATTTCCAATCAAAAAAAATAATAATAATCAGACAACAAAAGTCATTAAGAAAAATTAGGGCCCCCATATTATGTCGCCACATTTGTGTTTGAGTGCATCAAAACAAAGGTTTGAGCGGTGGACAGTGAGGTGAGAATGAAGAGCAAACAAACAGATAAGAGTAATTTCAATATATTAAAAATCAACAACCACAATATTGGTTTTCAAAATAGAAAGACTTATATCTAGTACCAAATATACCAAATCCAAAAGTGATTATCTCAGCCTCCTATAACCGCTCTCTTTCAAACAACTAAATCTCGGGAACAGGAAAGCATCTATAAAATTTCTCAGATAGAAAGTGCAATTCTTCCGGCTACTTGGTCCAGATCGCGTTGGCCGTTAGATGTGATTCTCCTACCACTGATACACCCGATGTTATAGGATGTTGATATAAACAAATGACAGATGTTGTAAATATGCAATGCAGAAAACACCGAATAAGACAACCAGCTATTCTATTTGTATGATTTCTGAGATTTAATAATTAAATCTTTTCGAGAGAAGTCCTAAATATGCATCAACTGTTAAAATAGTAACACAATAATTTTATAAAAAAAATCCAAAATCTAGAATATCAATCATCTAACTTTATCGCTATGATCCTCAGAAATTAACATAAAGTTTCTTAAAAAGATTAGGTTTAGGGTGCATACTAAAAGTTATAGCATAGGTTTTGCATCTTAAAAATTGCATGCTATTTAGCATTTTGCTTTCCCACAATGCAATGCTACAATCCTGTTAAAATTAGAGGATTTTAGGCAGACACATGCAAGCTTCCCAAAAACACAAACAGTTGAAGAATTATTATTTTACAAGAAATATGCCTATTTTTCCTTTTAGAAAGGAGGCAAATAAGTGAGTGATACCAGCCACATTTGTCTTCTAAATTACTTTCCTTTTCAGGGATGACAAAATATCTTAATATCAACAAATCACTAATACCAGTAGCAATCACATATCATACAGAAGAAAACTCACCCTTTAGGATCAATATCTATGATGTTCACATTCTGCAACTGCTGAAGTATGTGACGGGCAACAGATCCACTGCTCTTGCAGAAATGGCGTGGGCGACTACCATTTCTCTTAGCCCCACCGTAAATCCTCCTAAAGGCACCAACACCAAGACCTCCCCTCAAGTATATTTTCCTAGCCATGGAAGCTACAAAGCAACCGAATATTGCGCTCATGAGAACATAATTATGCATAAAGTGGCTGATTAATGTAGTCTGATAAAGCCAGAGATGTACATACCAGCTCTGACGTAGTACCAATCAGGGTCATAGGGAGGAAGCTCCTTGAGCTTACCAGTCTTGACAATGTCAGTCCATGGAGGAAGCTCGATCTGTTGTTTTTCGATATACAAGAAAAAAAAAAAAAAACCCCTTCAATTGTCAAGGAAAAACAAACAAAACATTGGATTCAAAGATTTCAGGTAAATTTGTACAGAGTATTAAACAGGAAAAGATTTAGTGTCGCAAAATCAAAAACTAAGAAACGACGCTAATTGCATCTCTAATAATCAAAGATTTGTGGAGAAGAAGGAATTGAAGAAAAACCTTGCCGGAACGCTTGAGATGGGCGGAGTAAGCCTTGACGAACTCGTGAGGGGAAACATCCTTAACTGTTCTCGCTGCCTCCATTTTCTCTTCTCTGTTTATCTGCTGCGGTAGAGATGGCTCCTTTTGGGCTTGCGAGATGGGATTTATGCGGCCGACTAAAAACGAAAAAACACACTATATATTGTTCAGAGGGAATTAGGGTTTTAATTGAGCTGCACTGCGTCTGCACTCAGCCATTGTTATCACAATTACCTATTTACCCCCCTACAGTAGAATCACCCCGAACATCAAATCAAAATGTGACCCAAAAATTAAAGTTTTTTTTTTTTTTTTTGCTTTTTTTTGGTTAAATTCAAATGAGAACTCATAATCAAACTTTTATGCTTTAAGCAATTTAATATGGTTTTAAATTTACAGTGTTAATATTAATTTATGCACGTTCACTATACAAATTATAGATGAATTTTATGTGAAATTTAAATTTTCTCACTTTATTTCTTATTTGAAAAACTAAGAAATAATTGAGAACTCGGAATAATGTTGTGCAGGCCCGAAACCACCGAAGCACTCGGGTTAGCGACGTGGGACTAGTTGGCACGAAAATCGATGTAACACCTTAAGCCCGAGAATTTCTTAAGAATTTCATATATGATCATGAAATTATGTTTCGAAAAAAAAAACTAAGGCATTGGAAGTGAAAAAAGTTAGTAAGGTTCGGGTTTTACACTAAACCGAGCAAATGGGCTCGAAAATAGAAATAAATTCGGATTAAATTCTAAAAATTCTCAAAAATTATTTCGAGACCATAGAAAATTAATATAAGGTGAAATTTACTTGAAAAATCAAAATCAAGTAGAAATATGGAGGTTTAGGAGATCAAATTAATTTTTAAGATAAAATGAAAACTTTAAGCCATTTTGCTCGGTATTGACCAAATCGCGCAAAATAGGCTCAATCAGGAAATTTTTCTTGAGCAAGTGACCCCCAAATTTTTATGAAACATACTAGAAACATGGTATAACACTTGAGAAGTGAAAATTTGGAGAAAATTGGACTAAAATGATTTTTTTGGAATTTTCCAAAACAGGACAGAAATCTGTCCTACTTCAAACTGCCGACCAACTCTCACATTTTGTCAAATTTGGAGATTTTAGGGTAATCAATTTGACCCCAATTTTTTCAATCTGAAAGTAGATTTCTTAAGCTTTCAGGAGGCATAAAAATCAACCCAATTGGACTTTCCAGCCAAGAGAAATCACTCCTCAAAGCTTGTCTCAAGCATCTTCCCTTTTCCCTCAGTGCACGATTTTTCCGGTGGCCTTCCAGCCAGTTTCAGGTGACGGTCAAGAAGGATCAAATCTTCCTCTTCCAGTCCTCTATAACATATAAAAACTTCAGCCACAAGAAAAGTTCATTTATAGGTGAAAAACTCGAAAGAAAAACAGTGGACAGATCTGTCATGTTTTTGGTATGTGAAGAATTTGGAATTTTTTATTCTTTAGATGGGTTTTCTAGTAGTTTTTTTTTTTTTTATAATTCTAAGCTCTATACATGTTAAATTTCAGTTGAGGATCAGTTTGGTGAAAGAAAACGTGGTCAACCTTGGTCAAACCCGAGGTAAGATTGATGGATGATGATGAAGTTCATATATGTTGTTATTTGGTGTTTTTGAAAGGTTTTTAGTTAAGTGGAATTGGATGATTTAATTTCTATGAATGATTTGAGGTCTGGACAGCAAGGTATTGATGTGTTTGTGTTGAAATTTGGATGGATCTAAGGTTGTTAACGGTTAAATTTATACTGAGAAAGCCCGATTTATAACTTAACTCAGTGTAAAACCGAAAAATGAAAGAATTGAATTTTTGGCAAAGTGACCAGCAAGGTTTATGAACTTAAATGAGTCATAAGATTAATGAAGTAATGAAATGAGAAATTAGAATAATGAAATTTGCCAAAACGGTACTAAAATCGGTAAAATCGAGAAAACCGAAAAAGTTGACTGAAAAGTCAAAATTGGTCAAACTTCAAGAAGATAAATCAAAATTGAGTATGTTAAAATGAAATTGAGTAATATGTGATGATTTGGTATCGTTTTGGGTAGATCGAGAATTCAGCATGCAAATCGAAGCAATCCCGAGACCCGGCAGTTTTGCGTTGTCCTATGATTTACGAGGTAAGGGATGTAATTTAAAGTAGTATTGGTATTCAAATACCTTACTTTAGTCTATAAATGTGTTGAGCATACTCGTTTTTAAGAAAAATATTTCTAAATCCAGAAAAGTTACTATGCACTCAAAAATCGAGAAACCCGAAAGAAAAGCCCTATTTTTCGAACTCTTCAAAATGTGGTTTTGATATCTGTGAAATTTTTTTAAATGAAAATTGCTATGTGAAAATGAAAAACATTATTTCTTCGAGTTTACGAGTGTAAGGACCTGAGAAATTATTAAAAATATTATTTATACGAGTTTACGGGTGTACGAACCCGAGAAATTATTAAAAATATTATTTATACGAGTTTACGGGTGTACGGACCCGAGAAATTATTAAAACTATTATTTCTACGAGTTTACGAGTGTACGGACCCGAGATATGATTAAAAATATTATTTCTACGAGTTCACGGGTGTACGAATCCGAGAAATGATTTAAAGGAAATGCCTTGAGACTGAGGCTATGGTGGTTGTCGAGACCAACAATAATAAATCCTACTCAAAATAAATTAAAACTGTAGTATAAATGAGTAAGGTCATTTCCCAAGAAATTAGTTAGATTTATTTTTCTGCAAAATATTTAAAAAGTAAAATGAGGATTTGTTGTAATGAAAATGATAAGAAAAATTAATAAACTAAAATTAGGCAAAGGAATTGCTATATAAAATATTTGGAGAAAATCAATATGATGAGAGCATCCAACCAAAGGAATAATTTTAGAATGGGTTCAGAGAATTGATCATTGATGCAAAAAAAAATTCTTTTAATCTTTACAAAATTGGTTATGGTTATTGGTACGACCTAACAACTTATCCCTCCTTACTTCTTCGATAATCAGGATACGATCTCTAATTATTTCTCTTGTCAGTTAAACAACCTTAGATACGATCTTAAGATTTAATTTACTAACAGCATTGAAAACTAGAGAGACTACCAATTCTAACCAACAAATACACATGTAGATTCATTTAAGCTAGATTATTTATCTTCTTAACATAGAATTGAAAATCTATCTATTATCAATTATGTTATTTACCATTTATATTAGAATGCCTAAACAATTACGGATTCAAGTTTCTAATTGGTGATATATTATCTTGACAATTGAACAAATGACCCTTTTTACACAATCAATCAAAACAATAATTTAAACAAGAACAGAAGACATATAAATAATAAAGATATAAAAGAACATGATAAAACTAATTAGATCTCACAATTCTTGAAGAACCCAAACTTTAATTATCCTTTGGCTAGACTAATAACTTAGCAAGTCATAAGTTCAAAGAAAAACACTAAAGAAAAATATAAAATTGTATGTCTATAATGATGATTTAAGATGATGTCTCTCCCTAGCCTTCTCTTAGTCTATAAATACTAGATATCCTAACCCAGAATCTGTTTCCAAAGGAAAGTTTTCTTGATTGGGTTTGATTACAATTAAACTTCTTTCCTTTTTCTACCACTTGTCAAAGACAGTAATTGCATATCTTTTCCTTAATAATTAAAATCTTCCACTTGCCATCTTTAGACTGTTTAAGTCAACTTCAGCTACAAGTGATAGATCTTGACTTGAATTCTAAGATTTCTTCTGATTTTGTGACTTGAGCAGAATTTGCAGCTTTTAATCCATTTTGTCCATTTTCCTTCCTTCACAATACAAAAATAGAAAATATAAGTCAAATCCAAAAATTAAGCATATAAAAGAATTTAAATTATGGGAAACTATGACAATTAATATGTCTAATATGCAACTTATCAGGCTATATGTAAGCTATGCGATCTGTCATAAATTACCCGTGTGGGATCTGGACCGTCGTGAAACATGCCTCATACCACCTGGTGTACGTTTAGTCCCTTGTGGTGCATGTTGAACTGCGTCGGGTATTTGTACAGCTCGGTGTGTTGTTTCTGTCACTCTCCGTTACGAGATATATATGTTTAGTGGCGAGGGGCTCTGTAAGACCCTGATCCAGTCTACAATCCTTTACCATGGTCATCGGTACTCTATATAAGTGAATTATTTATGTAAATTTCTTATGTGAAATGCATACATGAATATGACTTTTGTCGCTATGAAAATCTGCCTAGTCTCCATGAAATGACTCAGTATTATTTGAAAGAAAGAGTACTAAGTTTCGTGATTTAAATATTATGTACTCTAACTTGATTTGCTCTTTAAATGAGCTACGTGATATATGCTATGCGAAATGAATTCTTACGAGATATTTGTTACATGATTTACATGCTACGTGATTTATAAGATGCATGATTTACAAATTACATGTTATTAGTCATGATATCACAAGTGCTTGATTTAACTTTCGAAACTAAATGTTTCGGTTAATATTCACGTGCATGATATTTTATAAAGCTTATATCAAAAATATTTTGCGTTTACATATTTTAATACTAAGACTGCTTTAAATGCATGTCTTACTGGGCTTGAAGAGCTCACCACTTTATTTTTACCTCAAATTATCTTAAGTGAATTATCACCCCTACTTGTCGTACCATAGTCATGGACAGGCGGACTTAGCCCTTTCCATGCTATCCTCAGTACTAGTAAAGTATATTTTTACTTTATTTATCAGACTTCTTGTAAAGCATATATAATGTTGTATTAACGTTTTTGGATGTAAAATAAGAAATATGAATGTAACTAAAGTTGTAGTAACGCAGTTTAAACCATACTGTATTTTCTGGATATGTAAAGTGTGGGAATGAGAATAGATGTACTGATAAGTAGAGGAAATAAATTGAAATCGACTAGTTGTGATTATAAACTGCGTTTGGTACATTAACGAAAGATTAAAAAATCGACACTGATAGGAATACAATTTAAGTAAAGGATATATATAAAAAAAAAAACTAGTTTTTTCACATTTCTGGGGCGCCACAATTTAGGCGTAAAACTTTTTTTTTAAAAGACATGTAACTCCATTTTTTTATTACATTGTTTTTCGGCCAATCTATTTTTCACCCAAATGTAGATTTGATAATTTGTATATATAATTTATATTCGTTTCATGTAAAATCGTATTCGTATCATGTAAAACGTTAAAATTTCGTGTCGACATGAAAAATACAAGTTTTTTAGTTTTTATCATATTCATATATAATTTTTACTTAATTTTAACTTATATTACATTCGTATCTATTATTCGTGTCGTTTTTGTGTCGTATCTAGAATTATTAGGTATGCTAAAATGAAAATGGGCCATTTTCTACTAAATATTAAATACGGTGCGCATTGAGCAAAACATTCATTTCGGGCGTCAAATGTTTGTTGGGTCTACGAATGGATGAACAATGAGATTAATTTCAATGATATTAAAAATAAATAATAATTATGTTATTGTAATAGTAAGATTAAAATCAATCTGATGTATATGTTTTATTGCAAACGCAATGATGACAAAAAAGTAAAGTAGAATGAGAACAAAATATAACTATTAAGAATATTAAATTAAAATTTATAGTAAAATATTTTTATATATAATAAGTAAAATTATTAAAATTATTTTGATATAAGAATACTTTTATTAATAATTAAATAATTACTAAAATTATTTTTATATCAAATAAATCTTTTGTTAGTACATACTTCAAAAATTCTATAAGTATATTAATGTTATTTAACCTAAGATAAGATGAGTGAAAGTAGTTTACATTTGTTTGGATACACACAACGTAGTCGTGTGGAGAGTTGGCAAAAGCTGACCCAAGTCTTGAAAACCTGCTTTAACCGATCAAAGACTGAATTCAGACCAACCCAAATTGACTAAAAAAGTCAAAGGCTCGAACCGAGCTAGAAAAACCTGAACACGATACAACCCAAACCCAAGACCGATCCGATTTGAATTAAAAAAAATCAAATTTAAAACAAGAAAAAATTATAATTATATGATTATTTTTAAAAATAAAAATAAATTAATTAATTATACAATTTTTTAACCAAAAATTTTAAAATTTTGAAAATAATAATTATTATTATTATAAAATTATATCAATAATGTATTATCAAAAAAATTAGGTTTCGAATCTTTAAATTCAATTATTAAATAAAATTAATTTAAAACACGATCTATATATGTATCGTAGTTAAACTCTTGGTGGTTTGCTTCTTTATTAGGGAGATAGTGGTTGAGTCCTTTGCTTATTCTTTGACCTAGAAAGGTTATGAGTTTTGAGTGTGGGTTTTTTTTTTTTTTAGGATTTTTTGCACAGAAGAGGAGCTAGCATCTCCACCAAGTGATTAGGATCCTTGGGAGGTAGGTTGGTTTGTGTCGGGTTTTGAGGGTTGTTTTTAGGTTGAGGGGGAGGTGGAGATGTTTTGAAGCAACTCAATGAGGTTTTTTAGTTGCAATATGAGGAAATCGAATTACAAAATCATGGGAGGAGGTCATGTGTTGTCCTGGTCACCTTGGACACCAGTTTCATTGATGGTCATGGCTTGCTCTTCGTCCTCTACTACTTTTTTCCTAGGTGCCATTCTTAATGAACAAGCCCCTGCCTAGCATGCCAAATGTTTGGTCTGGGATTGACTCCAAGGGTTGACCTGAAATTTAAAGAAGACGTCAAAAGAGGTCGAAGGTGGTTCCGACGCTTGTTCTTCGATGCTTAAGTCAGTAGGTGGAGAAAGGAAATGAAAGCAAGAGTAAAGCTTAACAAAATGAGAGAATGAGTGTGAAATCGTGGCCTAGCCTGTAAACCCTGCAAATTTCTTGTTTCCCGATTTTAATCATGAATAGAAATATTTGTTGATTGGAGACTTACCAAGTACAAGGATATACTAATATATATATATATATATATATATATATATATAAATATGTATGAGTTTACAGGTGTGTAATAAGTCCTACAATTTTTGCATAAGGGTATGCACATATATACATGTAAATATATTTATATATATATATATATATATATATATATCTGTACATATGTAAATATACATATGTATATATGTACAGGTATGTACAATATATATATATATATAAATATACATATAGATATATATATATATACATATATATATATATATACCTATGTGTATATATATATACATGACCGAGGGTTGTAATGTGGGACACACTTACCAAATATATATATATATATATATATATATATATACACACGAATGAAGGGGATGGTAGTGATTCGGTAGCTACCGGGTAATAAAATCTGAGGCACCCCTTTACCTGCTGCCATTGACAGAAACTTAGAGAGGGGAGGAGCAGTGGTGTGATGTCTCAATCCCTCAGCTACTACACAGATATATGCTCATGCCAGAGGTGAGGCATGAGTTAGGAACTGACATGAAGAAACAGTAGACAAAGTCAGTGAAGAAAATAGTTTCGGCAACATACACGTCCATCGACTAAGCATAGCAGGGAATGGGGATGAAACGTGTAGCAAAGACAAAGAGGAAAGGAAAGGGGCAGGAGATGCCAGATGACTTAATGGGGCTGAACAATATATATTGAATATTATATATATTTATATATATATATATATATATATATATATATATATATATATATATATATATATACACATTAGGCGAGATACGAGGACTGCAGCGTGAGTAGGAGAACGGAAAAAAAAAACTGAACAGAAGTGAAAAGATATAAGAGCAGTTGACATGAATTGGAAACACAAAAAGGAAGGAGTACAAGGGAGACATGTGAAGGCTCTATAGTGAAGAGTAAAGAAGGGAAGAAATGAAACCAAGAAGAGAAATAAAAAAAAAGCCACAGCAAAAAATTCGGTGAAGAGCTGATGATGGTACAACACTCAGTGAATGAGAAGGAAACTGGACAAGCAACCCCGACCGTGTGCAGAGGAAGCGAGATCACAGGCTGCAGGGGTGGGCTTCGGAGTTGCAGACAGGTCGTGCGTACAGTGAGGCCACCATGGTGATCACCTCGCTGCTCGTATTGAAGCTGGAGTTAAGAGCTGAAAACAGAGGACGTAAGTCCTCTGTAACCCGAAACCAAGAGTTGAAGGGACGATGATAATGGTAAAGGCTAGCTGGAAACTGAAAACTCTCGGGTATTGTCTCAGCTAAAGAGAGAAAGATATGATGGACAGTGTCGAATAGAGGAGGAAGAAGCTCGATGAACCGAAAGCTATGGGAAGCAGAGGAAGCTCTTATCGGGCGACGATGGTGTAGCCACGGTGGGAGGCTAAACTGAAAGAGGTGGTGGCAGCGCCGAGGATGGTGATGACGATAAATAGTGCCCGAGGGTGAGAAACGCCAAGAGATGGTGGAAGAGAACGAAAACATAGAAGTGATATATTTGGTGAACAGTGGCGTCGGGCTTAACAAAGAAGAAAAGAATGAAAATGGAGAACAAAAATGGAAATGGCGGGAAAGAAGGAATATTCAAAAAAATGAATAGTGAAAATGATGAATAGTAAAAAAAAGGTAAGTAATAAATATATATTTATATTTATATAAGTATATATATTATAGGAAATGGAGGAAAATTGAGGAAAAGAGACGAGTGTACTAAAATTTGAAAAAATCGAGTGAAATGGCTCCGACAGAAATAACCCGAGTGGATTGGACCCGTCGACTTGCTAAGTCGAAGAAATCAAGGATTACGGACAGAGACCGAGTTAAGAAATTTATGCAAGTTTTGGAGATAACGGTACATATTTTATGATTTCAAGTGAATTTTCAAGTGAATTTTATGATTTCGATGCATCGTAGTTAATTCGATAAATAGGATACTAAGAAATATAAATTTCGGTGTAGGAAAATCGTAGAAGAATTTAAGGGAGATACTAGGAAGCGTCACCACTCGAATTCAGGATTTTCGTTAAATCGAGGTAAGGGGTACTATTTAACTTAGTTCTGATAATACATTCTTATTTCACTGATAAATGATTTTATGAAAGAGCATATGATTTGAAGTGATTTATCAATGCTTTCATACTTGTGAAACTGTTTACGATGCATGTTTTAAATTATTGAAATATTCCCATAGTACTTTCCATGTTGTGAAATGAATTTTCTAAGGTATGAAGCGTATGGATGTTTTACACTCATTTATGTTTTTATATCCATATCGTTAAAGAAACTTTTGACAATTTCAAAAGTATGTAAGAAAAGAAATTTGTTTTCGAAAGGGGATTGTGGGGGCCACCTCTTGAGTCCTACGGAAACAAAGTGCCACACAGTCTTTCTGTTTTATGAAAGAGTTTTTAGATTTCAAGGAATTCGATTCTATTATTCGATATGAGTTTTTGGGTTATAAAACCCAAGAAAGATTTTGAAAACTTTGTTTTGAGACTATAGGCTTCATGCATGGTTACTTCTTGTGGTGTTTCGGCTACACCACTTGGTGTGCCGGTACGTAGGCCCCTTTAGCACTTGACTCAATCTGTGTGAAAGATGTCGTGCTACTGGTGGTTTATGATGATGTTTTGGTAGCATCTCGTGCCCGCGCATCACGCATTAATGTTCCCCGCACGGTGAGTGCCACATGTGCCCGTGCCCTAGCTATGTGCTAGTATATGATAAGAAATAAGAAGATACTACCCATGTTTATAATTATTATTGCTGTATGGAGCTGATCTAGTCTACAGCCCCCTTACCATGGTCATAGGTATGATGACTCTCCACGGAGAATGACACGTATCGCATGACTTAGTTATAGCCTAGTCTCCTCGATTTGATTATGAAAATCGACTATGATGAATGAATATGTGTTTTCATGATATATACGAAAATTGGTTACGACCGATATGCTTCATGAAATGTTTATGAAACGATTACGAAATATTCGTGAAACGTTTATGAAATGATTATGAAATATGCATGAAATGTTTATGAAATGATTATGAAATATGCATGAGATGTTTACGAAATGATTATGAAATATTCATGAGATGTTTACGAAATGACCATGAAATATTCATGAAATGTTTACGAAATGATTTATGAAATGTTCATGAAAGGTTTATGAAAGTTGAAAAATGGTTAAGCATGTTATTTGTTTTAAAGACACGCATGCTTTATGACAATTATGCATGAAATGACAATTTATGTATTGCATTAAGTTTCGTTCTATGAACAACTTCAAATGTTTTTATATATATCAGAACTGCTTTAAGAGTATTACCTTACTGGGCTTTTCCCCAAAAGCTCACCCCTCTACCTCTCAGATTTTTGCAGTGAATTACAGTTAATAAAATGCTGCGTAGATGACGTAGGCTGACGGATATGAGCCTCCCTAGGCTACCTTTTGTACATGTGTGAGGTATACATTCTTATCTCTTTACCAGACTATTTGTATGCACATACATCTATTGAAAGTAATGTGTCGGGATGAAATCTGTATAAGGATAAATGAAGTGAAATATTTTTAAGGATTGACACTGAATAGGAATACAGCCTAAGTGAATAAGGGAATAAGTGGGTAAATTAAATTAAAAAAAATCCCCCGATTTTTCAAGGGTCAAGGGTCGTTACATAGCCTACTCGGGTATAGGACTAATTGTCTTTTATATTAAGGTTGGTCTGACGTGGTCCCATAAGCCACATCCACTATATGTGGCAATGCAAAAGTGGCAGACCTGTGCTACGAGTCACCTGGTCAGGTTGATTTGTCGACCTAGAATGACGTGGATTCTTTGGTCAACTTATGATGGCTCATTTCCCAAAGTGGTCTCTTGTGCGTGCTTAAGGTGGTTGTCTTTGATGAGGCAAGTCAACGTTCAACATGTTAAGATGATTGCAGGTCAGCTTCAGGTGATGTAATGTCGTCTTGATTGTCATCTTATCCGAAGTGAAAGATTAAAATTCCTTGGGTCCCAAAACACCCATATCATATCTGATATTTTTTAAACGGTTTCATTAAAGACTTAACCAATTTTGTCATCCTTCTTTTTTACTTTTCTTTTGAATATTTCCTTTGGATTAGATTTGTTGTAATTGTTAATATTGTGTTCAGCCATATTCTTTTATGGTAAGTGGAAAGTTGAATTGAACATTCATGCTTTTGTCATTTACGAAGGCTTGTAAAATTTGTGTTTTGTCTGTGATAAAGTACCGTTTGAGCTTTAGTTCCTGGGATGACCTGGATTTTATAGCATTTATTTTCTTTTAGTTATAGAAACATTATTTGTTTGACTTTTTGCATTCATAACATAACATCATGTAGATTAATCTTTTATATATTTCTATGTCAACAAATCATGATCGTAGAGTTTAATTCTCCACGAAGAACTCATTTGCTTCTTTCTCTTTGTGACATATGTTTTGAGCAATATTATCATGATTTTTGTTAGTTATATTTCTTTCAAGTTAAGTTGTACTTAAAAATTGAAGATTTCATAAATAATTTGTATTTTATGTCAGATTTTTTTAATTTAAATTATATGTAGGATTTGTTAAAATTTGTCTAATTTTAATTTACTATTTGTTTATTGCTCTTAAACATTGTTCACAAACATATGTTCATAACATATGTTTGTTTAATGTTTTTTAACATATGTTCGTAAACACATTCATTCATATATTTCACAAACACATTTATTTATATATTCACGAACTAGTTCACTTAATATTAATGACCAATCTAATAACTTCATGAACTAAACTCAAACACAAAAATCAAAATTTTTTTACCAAATACAAAATGTTTTTAAAATAAAGAATGAACAAAGACATTGTTTGATTAGTTCATTTTCAATTCGTTTACAGCCTTAGTCTTCATAGTCTGATTATGCTTGCAACATTTCACCTTGAAATCGTTTTAGCATGGATTTATAGTGGTGAACTTGATACACATCGTATTACAATTTTCTTCATTTTTACGAATTAGACTTCTTAAAATATCTACAGTGTTGTATTATCATGTCAGTAACTTTCAAAACTGAAGACAAGAAATGCGAGGATTATGTTAAATTCAAAAATCGAGTTGGATTGAACTGAATTTAAAATCTTACAATATATGTAAAAACAAGCCTAAACTGAAAATCATACTCAAATATTTAGGTCGGGCTTGAGTTTTCTCATAATACATTAATAGTCATTTTAATCTCGATCCAATTTCAATCCAACTCATGAACAGATAACAACACTTTAATAATATGTATTAAACTTGTTTATTATATATACTAATGTAGAGCTGGTGAAAGTTGGTTCAAGCCCAAAAACCCACCCAAACCTGCTTAAGACCGAACTCGGGATCAGCCTGAATTTATAAAAAAAGTCAAAGACCCGAACTAAAAAAAAAAAAACCTGTCTGAAAAGATCCGAAGCCGAAAAAGACAGAATCCGAAAAAACTTGAACCCGATACAACACAAACTAGACATAACCCGAATCGATACGATCTGAACCCAAAATCGATCTGATCCGAAACCCAAAACCCAAATTTATAATCCCAAAAAACCCGATTTATAATTATATGATTATTTTATTAAAAAATCAAATAACTAAATAATGATATACTTTTTCTAATTAAAATTTATAAAATTTAAAATATAATCATTATTTATTACACAATTATATCAATAATGCATTATCGACAAAATAAATATTAAGTATTTAAATTCAATTATTAAATAAAATTACTTTAAAACACGATATATATATATATATATAAATATCAAATAATTTTTAATTTCATAACTATTGTATTTATAATAATAAATTATAAATATATTATTAAATATAATATTTGATTTTTGTAAATACCGAAAAATTTTCAATGTATTTGGTAATTGTCCATAAATAATAATTTAGACAATTGAGACTAAATGTGTGGAAATGGAAGAATTAATTTAGGTATAAGTAGTAAGACTAATATTATTTTTATAATATTATTTTTATATTATGTGTATGCAATATTTTAATTACTCCTCAAGATTTATGTATAGATAGGTATAAGTGTACTAAAGCATATAAGTATGCACATATATAATTGTATATATGTATATATATGGATATAAAAAGAAATAAATGTAAACGTGTATATATATATATATATGTGTGTGTACATATTGGCATAGGAAACAGAAGCAGTAAACTGAAAGGAATGAAACATATATAAATATAGATGGTACAGGAATGACAACAGCTGTAAGAAAACTGAACACGAAAACTGTAAGGGACACAGATAAACAGAGAAAAATGTGATGATGTTGAAAGGAAATGATAAAAAAAGGTAATGATGGAACAAAAATCTATATACATATATATGATGGGAGCAGTTGGGAACCGAAACAAGAAAGAAGGCGTGAGAGGTCTAAAAACGAAATAAAAAGGAAGAAAAATAAAATGAAGCTAAAGCAAGAGCAAGTGAGATGATCGGTTTGCAGGCTATTGAAGTGCACAAATTCTTAGGAAGCAGAATTGTGATGGCTGTAACCTGACCGGTTAGGTAGAGAAGGAAACGTGAACGTCTGAAACTTGACAAAATAGAGAAGAAAACCCAAATGATAGAAGGCTGTAGCATTTCGCGTGGGTCTGCTGAAGAAGAAAACTGACCGAGAGTAAACGGGTGGAAACATGAGGAATGAAGAATAAAAGAGAATGGAAACTGACTGAAGTGAAAAGAAATATATACATATTCATAAACAGAAGCATGGTAGTATTGAGGACGGAAACAAGGAAAAGAAAAACGTGTAGCATGAACAAAAACAAATGAAAATGAACATATAAAAGCAGTTGACATGAGCCTGAAACACGAAAAGGAAGGAGTACATGAGAGACGTGTGAAGGCTCGGAAGTGAAGAGAAAAGAAAGGAAGGAAGAAACCAAGAATGAAGGTTGATTTAGAAGGTGGTACAGGGAGGATTGAAGGAGAAATAAGAACGAAATGGAGCTAATTTTGGGACAGTACAAGGACTGTGTAAAAATGATTTTTAAAACACAGCAGAAACGAGAGGCTATAACAGGGCCTCTCTCGGTTCCGGTGGTAGTGGTCAAGAGCATAAGGAAATTTTGGATATTAGTGAGGAAAAGTCGAGGTAGAGGAAAGAAAGAGTAGTGATGACAGGCTAGTGACCTTGCAGTAGTGAAAAAATAACGGTGTTGATTTGGTGAGGCAGTGAAGGGTAGTCGTGACCAACAGCCAGTGGCTGCTCATCGACGACCTGGAGAGAAATGCACTGGCAGGAAGTAATGTGAAAGGCTGGATATGGAGATGAGTAGGGGGACTGGATGTGGTAGTGAAAGTTAACCATGAAGTGTAGAGTCCTCGCTAGTTTAAGGGAGGCTGGAGGAAGATTGAAGGAAGGCCGAACTGGTGAAGGCAGAGCCAGGAGCTGTTGAAAACAGGGGAGAACAAAGAGGTGATGATGATGATGCTGGTGGCCGGAACAGAACGCTGGTGAAGAGGATGGAGTTACCGAGGAGGTAAAGGTGATCAAGGCCTTGAAGAAGAAGGGAAACTGAGGAGTACACAGGATAAAAGAGAAGAGTAGAACCGAAAATGGAAGCCCGAGTGCGACCGAGAAGAGGGAGGAGACCGCGAGGAGCAGAGGTGAATAGATGGTTGGAGACCACCGGAGATGGAGTGAATGGAAAGCCACCAACGTCGAACAAAGTGGCAGAGAAGGAGACGAGTGGGGCAATACCGTGAGCTGGTGAAGATGTGGTGAACAGGAACCACGAGCAACAGAAACTGAAGAAGAAAGAAAAGAAAAAAGGAAGAAGAGAATGGCAGGAAAGGAAATTAATTTTAAAAAAAAGAAAAGAAAGAAGAAAAGGTGAACAGTAACCGAAAAAAAAGAAAAGAAAAAAAGAGAAGGGAATTTATTTATATATAATTATATATATATATATATATATATATTTGGAATAGAGAAAGAGACGCAAAGAATTTGGGAAATCTCGGGAAAGAGCTCCGAAAAATTAACCAAATGGATCGGGCTCGTCGACTCGCTAAGTCGAAGCAATTAAGGATTACGAACAGACACCGAGGTAAGGAATTTATGCAAGTTTTAGAGATAACGGTACATATTTTATGATTTCAAGTGAATTTTCCCTAGGTAAGTAAGGTTATGATTTTTACGCACCGTAGGTAATTCGAATAAATAGGATATTAAGTATGCAAATTTAGGTGTAGGAGAATCGTAGAAGGATTTAAGGGAGATTCTTGGAGGCGTTACTACTCGAACTTAGAATTTTCGATAAATCGAGATAAGGGGGTGTAATTTAATTTAGCTCTGATAATGAACACTCATTGCATTGATAAAAAGATTTTTATGTAGCAATATTATATTTTAAAATGATTTATGATTGTTTTCATACTTATGGAATGATTTACGAAACATGTTTTCGTTTTATGAAATGTTCATCAAGTACATTTATGTTTATGAAATGAATTTCCTAAAGTATGAAAATGCATGGAAGTTTTATGATGGTTTGTAATCCCATACTTATGCTTTGGAAGAAACTTTTGACATTTTCAAAAGTATTTAAGAAAAAGGAGAAATATTTTTGTAACTATAGGCTTCATGCATGGTTACCTCTTGTGGTGCTCCGACTCCACCACTTGAGTGCCGATACGTAGGTGCAAGACCCGAATTTATTTAAAATATGAAATGAATGAGTATTCGTGAAGGGAAGTCGGGTTAAATTAATCCCGAACACGTGTAAGGACAAAATGGTCAAAAGATCGAAGGTCGGTATAATTTCGATAAGAAAAATTAATTAAAAATATGGATTTGAGAAATTTTGGTCAATAAGGATGAAATAAATTTATTTTGGGTTAAATTGATCAAGATATCAATTTATTGAAATTAACTGGGATTAATCAAAATTTTTAAATCGAGAAATAATCTCGAAAATAATCGAAAAATATACCGAAAAGTCATTCGGGACAATATCCCGAAAATACGGAGAAATTATACCCGAAAAGGGTTAAAATATAATAAATAAATTAAATAAAATTAGATTAATTAAATTAGAATAAAATAATAATTTTTGGTAGATATTTTGGATATTTTAATGTATTTTAATGATTAAAATAATAATAAAAATAATTAATTAATAAGTTAAAAAAAAAGGAAAGGAAGGAAATCAGAAAATGAGTATCGGGGAGAGAGAGGGAGAAGCGAAAACGGAGCCGAATTGAGGAGACTGACGAGCCATCACCGGCGACCTACGACCCCCGACGAGGAGCCGAGGAGGAAGAGGAGAGGCCGGCGATCCTTCAGCCACCGGTGATGCGCGTCGGAGAAGCCCGAATCCGACGAATCGGGGAAGGAAAAATCGAGGGAGAAACGGCCCGATTCTCGGCGATTCACGGCAGCTGGGCATCAACGGAGGCCACCGACGAGTTCAGGAGGAGGAGTCGGTCATTTTGAGATCGGTAGCTGCCGACGAAACGGTCGAAATCGTCGGCGACGACCAAGACCCGAAATGGGTTCCGACGACCGAGAGAGAGGAGGTCGGACCGACGACTTTTCGGCGGCCTTGGACGAAGCCGAGGCCAGATTCGAGCTGCGGACAACCTTACGGAGCCACTGGCGGTGGAAGTCGGCGGAGAACCGGCTGGAAAGGCTGTGAACCGGAGTGAACCGGGGTGAACCGGCGGTCCGAACCGGTCTGAACCGGACTGAACCGGTTCATCCAAGAAAGAGAGGAAAAAAGGAGAAAAAGGGAAAAAGAAAAAGAGGAAAAAATTGGGAAAAATTTCACTGATGCAATCGAGCTTCGGGTAAGTCGCTAAGCGGTCGAATTGACCGATTTAAATTTTGAAATATTTTATTTAATTAATTTTGGACTGAAAATTTACCCGAAAAATTATGAAATTGTGTAGCTCGACAATTGGCATCCAACGAGAGCTCGAGACAGCCTCGATTCATGTATTAGCATGGAATCTCGGGTAAGTGACCCTTATTTACGATAATTTACATCGTTATGCGTGTTTCGGATTTAAATTTCGCATAAATTGAATTAAATTATGAAAATTTAGATAAATTATCGTAAATAATAAATTTAGCTATTCGAGAGTTAGAACGAGGCCCAATAAATTGATGGTGGGCCCAGTGAGCCCAATAGGCCTCGATAAAGCGAAAATTAAGTGAAAAACGGGCTTAAGGCCGATTAAGGCCCATTAAGGTGCAATCGGGCCCAATAGGGGTAAACGGGCCCAATGATTTAAATTAAGCATAGAAAATAAGAAATACAATTAAATTGTATGTTATCTAACCTGAGGAATATTTATACGCAGTTTCAGAGGTTTGATTGGGAGCATATCGGACTGCGCGACGAGACAACAGTGAAAAAAAAAGGTCAGACTCGACAGAAAAATAAGGTAAGGGAATTCTACGGACTGCTAGAGGTAAACCTTATGAAATTTCAAGTTCATATGCAGTCTTTAAAAATTATCTGAAGGGTCTAGAGGTCAAATAATAATTTTAGTGCCCCGAATGGGCAAATTACCAAAATACCCTTGTTAAGGGTAAAATTTACAAATTTAGGAAAAATTGGGAGGAGCAAGAACAAGAGGTTTCTGCTCGTCCCGGAAGACATTTTAATGCATGCATGAGTAGGCTGGCTAACCTTGAAAGAAAATGCACAGTATTGCATACTTTCAACGATATAATTGTTTTGAAAACTGTTTTGAGAAAACAGAGCCGCATACGTGTTTTATTGACATATGACGTGCTAGAGCTCAGATCGCACGATGTTTTGATTTGGGTGATGCATGCATTAGTGCTGGAGCGAGAGCTCGCACTAGAGTTTTACATGCATAGGTGCTGGAGTCCAACTCGCACCAGATTTATATATATATATATATATATATATATATATATATATATATATATGATTTTCGTGACAGGGTGCTAGAGTCTAACTCGCACCATATTTTTATATGATTTTTGAGACAGGGTGTTGGAGCTCCGCTCGCACTGAATTTTTACGAGGTTTGCATACAGAGTGCTGAGCTTAGCTCGCACTAGTTTTACTTGATTTGATGAGAGTGCTGAGCATTGCTCGCACCGATTTTATGAGAACATGCGATAAGCCGTGCTTGGAGCATCGGGTAGACTGTGTGTCACCGATTAAATAGGCTCGCACGTGTGTTTTGAGACATGGCAATACGGTTTAATGTTAAAACAACCTGATGAGCCCGAAAGAGGGATAGGGGTTGGAGGTCCAGCTGATGAGCCCGAAAGAGGGATAAGGCTGGGGGTCCACGGAGTACGATGTACCGTGCAAGTAGCATGGAGTACGATGTACCGTGTGGTATCTTTGTGATACGTTGTATCTTTGTGATACGTTGGCATCTTCGGATACATGAGATCGAATGAGACCGATGAGATGGAGTGACCCACCTCCCGGACGGTTTTCGATCATGGTGAGAACCCACACACTAGGATCCGTGTAGCAGAGGAACTCCCGAGGACACATATGGCCATAGCCCTGGTTATTACCGATATACAGATGTTGTCTAGTCTCTCATGTCGACGATTTTGATGAGATCAAACTGGGTTTTAAATTAAATATGCATGATGCTATTTCCATGCTTTTTAAACCCATGTGTGATGTAAATCGATTTTCATGGTTTTGTGTGAGTCAGGATCACCCGAAGGAGGGGTCGAGTCCTGACTTTATTGTGGAATTTTTAAATGAGAAAGAAATGATTTGAAATAATTGCATGTTGAATTTTTCGTGCAAACTTGATTTACATAACATCATAACTCATATCATCTGTTTTAAAATATGTGGAGAAAGGGTGGTTTATGCATGGCACCACGTTCATGTAGGTAGTATGGTTACCTACTTGTTCGTAGGATTGCCTTACTGAGCTTGATGTGCTCACCCCTTTCATTTTTTCCCACAGATAATCTCCAGTAGACGTTGAGACGACTCAGTACTGCATTCCGGATATCCGCTGCTGCCCATCACTTAAGGTATATATACTTGTACATATTGTATCTACATAAGCATAACACAGTAACATGTTTGTAAGTAACTTTAGGGGATGTATAAATAATGTAAACAATTATAAATGACTGGAGAAGAAATAAGTTAGATGGTAATTGAATGGTGGGACTGGCATTGACGCACAACCCAATTATTAGTGAAGTGTGGTCACGATTCGAGGACAGGTAAGAATTTAAGTAAATAAACAAAACGCGAAAATTAACTCTGATTTTTGGGTAGTTTGGGTCGTGACAGATTTTATGGTATCAGAGCAGCAATTGGTTTGATGTGTGTCAGTGTCAGTAATTAGGAATTACATCCCCGCGTTACTGTGCTTGGTTAGATACAATAGTGTATATCGAGATGGGTTTTGACTAAGAAGTGGTTGAGAATGCAGGAATGCCTAATATGAATCGCGTTAGATGAGATAGTGCACGAGGCAGGTCGTAGATGTAGACCTGAGTTTGCTAGTCGTGCTGAGTTGACCTGTGATAATCAGGATGAAATTGAAATGGAGGCTAATATTGAGCATGCCTCTCAGAGTCCGACAGAGTGATCGGAAAGTATTAAGACACGTTTCGCGAGGTTGGAGCGGAGTGTGGAGAATATTTTGGGAGCAAATTGCGCAGAGTATGCATGGCATTTGAGGGCAAGTCGGAGCATTGGTGGAAGTCCGCTCGATCCATCTTAAGAGTTGATATGAGAAATGTTTATGGATGTATTCTGGTGACAGGATATCCTGGATATTGTTTAAAAAAAATGATAGATAAAAGTCCTTACTCTGACCCAGAGGATTTGATTTATTGATGAGTATGATTTATGAGTATAAAACTCGGTTATATTCTTGGGCAGATATTACCTCGACACTATGAACAAGTGATAGTCGAGATGTCTAAAAGTTCATGAAATGGCTCAACTTTTCAATTAGAGTCTGATTGACCCGTGAGATATTACCTATACCGAGGCAGTGCGCAGATTTACAGTTGGGTAAATAAGAACGTGAATTGCACGCCTCTGAGATTTGGAAAAGTAGTAAGAGCCAAAATAAAGACAGAAAGAGAATCGAGAAATGACAAAGATGTTAAAATGGAAAAATGGTAATTGGTAAAAGATTTAATTTGATGAGTCATGGAGTAAGATAATTGGTAAGGCCCCAGTGCATCCAATTTTGGTACTCTTGGGGGGGCATTGTGATTGGAGGACCCTGACCTGCTACGAAACAGAGTAGCAGTGTGATCACTATAGAATGTGTGGTGGATACCATGGGAGGAGGGTCTATACCTACACTGTATTGATGAAAATGGCCGTTAAGTGTGGTAAGACGGACCATTGATATTGATTGCACAGAGTTGGTCGAGATCGCCCCACAGAAAAGTAAAGAGACAGAGAGAAAACTTCGTTGGTATAGCTGCAACGAAAAGGGAGGCCATAGCCGAAAAGAAAAAGGGAAAGTAGGCTGTTGGACGAAGGCGAGAGGATGTCTTGGACCAGGACACTATTGATGTTTTATGGATGTGGTGTAAGATACCACACTTGTTATGAATAATGAAGTACATATGTTCATTGATCCTGGTGCCACACATTTATTCATACCGCCTTCATTCGTATATAAGTGAGTAAAAGGCATGAATGCCTACATCATTGGGCACAATACTGATAAATGAGTACCCCAATAGAGGAAGATTAATTAACGAAATATGGATATAGAGATTTTAAGTGATAAAAAGGGGTGTAACAGTTGAAATTAAAGGAGTAAAGGATTGTACTCACGGAATGAATAATGAAAGAGTTTTGTCATGAGGGATATACGAAATGAGATAATCTTTAAGATAAGATAAATCCTAAATACAAGATGTATTGGAGTAAGAGGAGTATGCTAGGTAAGAACATCTTTACGATATGAAGTCATTAGGATTAAAGCAATTAGTAGCGAATATAAGTTGTGACCACATGGACTGGTATATAAAGTAATTGCGGTTAAGTCTAAAGGTTAATAAAGGTATTTCAAAATATCTCCCCGCCTGAAGACTTGACAGCGTCTAAAAGTATATATATAACCTATAACGTGAAATCGATCGTCGTAATAAATACCTTTAGCATTAGGATACCTTTACTAAGACGATAAGAATATTAAAAATTCGACAAATCATAAAGGTTATCATAGTAAAAATTTAATAAGAGCCGTTAAGATAAGAAAAGGAAATGACGCAGGTTAGTACCTAAAAGCGTAAGCGATTTTGAAGGATCTTATACACTTATGCATAAATAAGTCAAGGATTGGACTGATTTGTAATCATCATTATCGATGATATGTTGGGTGTAGTTAAAGTCTAGGGCATATTATAAGCAATAATTGGAAAATTGCTTTTATAGATGGTTGTTGCGAGTTCCTAATATGGTCTACTTGGTTGACACGTTTAACTAAGAAAACGTGATCTTTAAATAAGATGATAAATAAGATGATAGATGTGACATGAATTTTGGTGTAGTGAAGTGTGAACTGATCACCGTGATTAATTTCACCATACCCAACAGCTCAAGAGGTTCTCAGTGAGTATGGATACCTCAAAATTATGAAGGAGCTGTGTATTGATGTATAATGGAAAGATAGTCAATTATGGAGTTAGACAACTCCTTGATCATGAAATAAACTATCTGACCCATGATTTAAAGTTGGCAACAGTATTTGTATTGAAGATATGGTACTACTAGGTACACGATGAGGAATTATGGATATGCACTGATCATAAAGCCCGAGTTTCTGTTTTCACAGAAAGAGGTGAATATAAGAATACATAGTGGGTTAGAGCTTCTGAGAGATTTTGATTGTGAAAATTGTACCACCCAGGAAAGGCTAATGTGATGGCTGATGCTTTGAGTAGAAAGAGTCTCGGGATGGTAATACATATGATGGTCAGGGAGCGTGAGCTGCTTGAGCAGTTGTGGACCTCAACAGTGATGTGATCCCTTCTGATGATGACAGTGATTGTGTGACAGCTAGCCTGAGACTAGAACCGGATGAGAGTGCCCGGATTTGATAGGCTTAGCGTGATGATCGGCATGATGTCGATAGTTTGGGGTCAGATTTAGAAGGGTACAGTGACACAGTTCACAGAGTATGATAATGATTTACAGAGAGGTTCAGAGACAGTATAAGTGCTCCCCAGGGACCACAGTTGATGGGATAGTAATATTGTCAGAAGCTCACTTTTCGGGATATACAGTGCATACGGAAGTAAAGAATATATGAAATCTTTGGAAAGGGTATTGGTGGTCAGATATGAAAAGAGACATGGTAGAGATTGTGGAAAAGTGCCTAGTAGTCAGTAGAATAAGGTAGAGTATTAAAAGTCTGCAGTGTTATTGCAACCTCTACCTATATCGACACGGCACGAAAAATGAGAGCAAGTCTCCATGAATGTCGTGATGGGTTACAGAGAATCCAGGTGAATTACGAGGCTATTTGGATGATAGTCGATAGAGTGACTAAGTCTACCCACGTTCTGGTTATGAAATCCCCAAATACTCAGAGTGTATATGAGGATTTATGTGTAAGGAAGATTGTGGAACATTAAGTAGCGTTCCAGTGAGCATGGTATCATATAGGGATTCCCGCTTCACTTCCCACCTCTGAGGATATTTTTAGGAAGCTATGGGAACCCGACTGAGTATTAGCACGGCTTTCCATCCTCAGACAGATGGTCGGTCAGAGAGGACTGTACAGGTTCTGGAGGATCCGATGAAAGCGTGTGCCCTTGATTTTTATGCTCCTGGGATGATTAGTTATTACAAATTGAATTCGTCAATAGTGACAGTTGTCACTTAAGTATTGGGATAACAAGATATGAGGCAGTGTATGGCTGTAGGGGTTGTTCCCCAAATTGGATAAGAAAAAGTGGGTGACAGATAGAATTATTTTCGACTTTGGATAATAAGTTTCTGAGGATGTTTAGTTAGGGATGAGAGATTAAGAACACCTCAGAGCAGATAGAAAAGTATTGGAATTCACCGAGGGTGAATTAGCATGGTTGAAATGTTTCTTGTCCTAAGAGAATAAGGACATAGCGAACTTTTGGAAGAAGGTAAATTGAGTTTCCCTGGATTGAATCTTTTGAGAGATTGGACAAGTGGACGATAAGACCTGTAGGTTGACGTGATCACTTAAAAAACAGGCATCCACAATGTGTCTCATCTTTTGATATTTGGACAATACTATCCAGATCCAGCATAGGCGATAGGATATGAGATCCAACAGTTCAGCTTAATGCAAATATAAGTATATTGAAGAAGTTGATTCGGGCATTAAACAGGAGAGAGAAAGTATTGAGATTTAAGATGATCTCCCTAATTAAAGTCCTTTGGTAGTAATACACTCCGGAGAAGGTCACATAAGAATTTAACAGTATGATACGATCGATGTACCCGGAGTAGTCTATGGACTCATATGAATTGGTTCTAATTTGGAGGACCAAATTCCTTAAGTGGGGGAGAGTTGTAAGACCCGAATTTATTTAAAATATGAAATGAATGAGTATTCGTGAAGGGAAGTCGGGTTAAATTAATCCCGAACACGTGTAAGGACAAAATGGTCAAAAGACCGAAGGTCGGTATAATTTCGATAAGAAAATTTAATTAAAAATATGGATTTGAGAAATTTTGGTCAATAAGGATGAAATAAATTTATTTTGGGTTAAATTGATCAAGATATCAATTTATTGGAATTAACCGGGATTAATCAGAATTTTTAAATTGAAAAATAATCCCGAAAATAATCAAAAAATATACTGAAAAGTCATTCGGGATAATATCCCGAAAATACGAAGAAATTATACCCGAAAAGGGTTAAAATATAATAAATAAATTAAATAAAATTAGATTAATTAAATTAGAATAAAATAATAATTTTTGGTAGATATTTTGGATATTTTAATGTATTTTAATGATTAAAATAATAATAAAAATAATTAATTAATAAGTTAAAAAAAAGGAAATGAAGGAAATCAGAAAATGAGTATCGGGGAGAGAGAGGGAGAAGCGAAAACGGAGCTGAACCGAGGAGACCGACGAGCCATCACCGGTGACCGACGACCCCCGACGAGGAGCCGAGGAGGAAGAGGAGAGGTTAGCGATCCTTCAGCCATCGGTGATGCACGTCGGAGAAGCCCGAATCCGACGAATCGGGGAAGAAAACACCGAGGGAGAAACAGCTCGATTCTCGGCGATCCACGGCAGCTGGGCATCAACGGAGGCCACCGACGAGTTCAGGGGGAGGAGCCGGTCATTTTGAGACCGGTAGCTGCTGGCGAAACGGTCGAAATCGTCGGCAACGACCAAGACCCGAAATGGGTTCCGACGACCGAGAGAGAGGAGGCCGGACCGGCGACTTTTCGGCGGCCTTGGACGAAGCCGAGGCTAGATTCGAGCTGCGGACAACCTTACGGAGCCACTGGCGGTGGAAGCCGACGGAGAACCGGTTGGAAAGGCGGTGAACCGGAGTGAACCGGGGTGAACCGACGGTCCGAACCAGTCTGAATCGGACTGAACCGGTTCAGCCAAGAAAGAGAGGAAAAAAGGAGAAAAAGGGAAAAAGAAAAAGAGGAAAAAATTGGAAAAAATTCCACTGATGCAATTGAGCTTCGGGTAAGTCGCTAAGCGGTCGAATTGACCGATTTAAATTTTGAAATATTTTATTTAATTAATTTTCGACTGAAAATTTACCCGAAAAATTATGAAATTGTGTAGCTCGACAATTGGCATCTAACGAGATCTCGAGACAGCCTCGATTCACGTATTAACATGGAATCTCGGGTAAGTGACCCTTATTTACAACAATTTACATTGTTATACGTGTTTCAGATTTAAATTCCGCATAAATTGAATTAAATTATGGAAATTTAGATAAATTGTCGTAAATAATAAATTTAGCTATTCGAGAGTTAAAACGAGGCCCAATAAATTGATGGTGGGCCCAGTGAGCCCAATAGGCCTCGATAAAGCGAAAATTAAGTGGAAAACGGGCTTAAGGCCGATTAAGGCCCATTAAGGTGCAATCGGGCCCAATAGGGGTAAACGGGCCCAATGATTTAAATTAAGCCTAGAAAATAAGAAATACAATTAAATTGTATGTTATCTGACCTGAGGAATATTTATACGCAGTTCCAGAGGTTTGATTTGGGAGCATATCGGACTGCGCGACGAGACAACAGTGGAAAAGAAAAGGTCAGACTCGACAGAAAAATAAGGTAAGGGAATTCTACGGACTGCTAGAGGTAAACCTTACGAAATTTCAAGTTCATATGCAGTCTTTAAAAATTATCTGAAGGGTCTAGAGGTCAAATAATAATTTTAGTGCCCGAATGGGCAAATTACCAAAATACCCTTGTTAAGGGTAAAATTTACAAATTTAGGAAAAATTGAGAGGAGCAAGAACAAGAGGTTTCTGCTCGTCCCGGGAGACATTTTAATGCATGCATGAGTAGGCTGGCTAACATTGAAAGAAAATGCACAGAATTGCATACTTTCAACGATATAATTGTTTTGAAAACTGTTTTGAGAAAACAGAGCCGCCTACGTGTTTTATTGACATATGACGTGCTAGAGTTCAGCTCGCACGATGTTTTGATTTGGGTGATGCATGCATTAGTGCTGGAGCGAGAGCTCGCACTAGAGTTTTACATGCATAGGTGCTAGAGTCCAACTCGCACCAGATTTATATATATATATATATATATATATATATGATTTTCGTGACAGGGTGCTAGAGTCTAACTCGCACCATATTTTTATATGATTTATGAGACAGGGTGTTGGAGCTCCGCTCGCACTGGATTTTTACGAGGGTTGCATACAGAGTGCTGAGCTTAGCTCGCACTAGTTTTACTTGATTTGATGAGAGTGCTGAGCATTGCTCGCACCGATTTTATGAGAACATGCGATAAGCCGTGCTTGGAGCATCGGGTAGACTGTGTGTCACCGATTAAATAGGCTCGCATGTGCGTTTTGAGACATGGCAATACGATTTAATGTTAAAACAACCTGATGAGCCCGAAAGAGGGATAAGGGTTGGAGGTCCAGCTGATGAGCCCGAAAGAGGGATAAGGCTGGGGGTCCACAGAGTACGATGTACCGTGCAAGTAGCATGGAGTACGATGTACCGTGTGGTATCTTTGTGATACGTTGTATCTTTATGATACGTTGGCATCTTCGGATGCATGGGATCGGATGAGACCGACGAGATGGAGTGACCCACCTCCCGGACGGTTCTCGATCATGGTGAGAACCCGCACACTAGGATCCGTGTAGCAGAGGAACTCCCGAGGACACATATGGCCATAGTCCTGGTTATTGCCGATATACAGATGTTGCCTAGTCTCGCATGTCGACGATTTTGATGAGATCAAACTGGGTTTTAAATTAAATATGCATGATGCTATTTCCATGCTTTTTAAACCCATGTGTGATGTAAACCGATTTTCATAGTTTTGTGTGAGTCAGGATCACCCGAAGGAGGGGTCGAGTCCTGACTTTATTGTGGAATTTTTAAATGAGAAAGAAATGATTTGAAATAATTGCATGTTGATTTTTTCGTGCAAACTTGATTTACATAACATCATAACTCATATCACCTGTTTTAAAATATGTGGAGAAAGGGTGGTTTATGCATGGCACCACGTTCATGTAGGTAGTATGGTTACCTACTTGTTCGTAGGATTGCCTTACTGAGCTTGATGTGCTCACCCCTTTCATTTTCTCCCACAGATAATCTTCAGTAGACGTTGAGACGACTCAGTACTGCATTTCGGATATCCGCTGCTACTCATCACTTAAGGTATATACACTTGTACATATTGTATCTACATAAGCATAGCACAGTAACATGTTTGTAAGTAACTTTAGGGGATGTATAAATAATGTAAACAATTGTAAATGACTGGAGAAGAAATAAGTTAGATGGTAATTGAATGGTGGGACTGGCATTGACGCACAACCCAATTATTAGTGGAGTGTGATCACGATTCGAGGACAGGTAAGAATTTAAGTAAATAAACAAAACGCGAAAAATTAACTCTGATTTTTGGATAGTTTGGGTCGTGACAGTAGGGCCCCTATAGCACTTGACTCTACCTGTGTGGTAGATGTCTCGCTTCTTGTGGCTTATGATGATGATGTTTTGGTAGTATCTCGTGCCCGCGCAACACGCATGAATGTTTCCCGCAAGGAGAGTGCCTTTGGTGCCCGTGTCCTAGCTAAGTGCTAGAGAAAGTATGAAAGATAGATACTACCTATGTTTTTATGAAAGTGCTGTACCACCCTGATCCAGTCAACAACCCCATTACCATGGCCATATGTATGATTGACTCTTTACGGAGAATGACACGTATCGCATGACTTAGTTATAGCCTAGTCTCCACGATTATGATTATGAATGATGATTATGATTATGAATGACGATTATGATGATGATGAATGAATGAATATGTTTTTATGAAATTCTGACGAAGTGTTTACGAACAATTATGATTTATGACGAAATGTTTAAAAATGATTATGTTTTATGAAATGTTCATGAATGACGATGATTTTTATGAAATTATCCATGAACGATGAAGATCTCATGAAGCGGTTTAAGCATGCTATTTGATTTAAAGAACCCATGCTTCATATTTTCTAATGATGACTATGCATGTAACAAAAGTTTTACATATCTTCAAAATGTTAGTTTCTAGAAGAAACTTATGATCAGTTTTTCTGAAGTAAAATTTGTTTCATGAATGATTCTTGCATGCTTTTACATATCAGAACTATATTAAACATATTTCTTACTGGGTTTTTCCTCAAAAGCTCACCCCATCTACCTCTTAGATTGTTGCAGTGAAATACAGTTGATAATTGCTGCGTAGACGACGTAGGCTGGTGGATACAGCTTCCCCAAACTAACTTTTGTACATATGTGAGGTATACATTTTTATCTCTTTACTAGACCATTTGTATGCACAGACATCTATTGAAAGTAATGTGTTGGGATAAAAGCTGTATAAGGATAAATGAAATGAAATATTTTTAAGGATTGACACTGAACAGGAATACAACCTAAGTGAATAAAGGATTAAGTTGCAAGCCGAAGTTTCAAAAAAAAAATTTTCCCAAATTTTTATAGGTCACGGGTCGTTACAGTTTAAGGTGGTATCAAAGTGAAGGTTGTCTAGTACTGTCAGTGTCAATAATAAGGATAAGATTACATCCCAAATATCTGTACTTGTCTGGTTGTAGACTAAGTATACCTAATGAAGTTAAGACTTAATGTTTGATTTACGTGAGAAATTAGATCACGGGCTAAATGCCGTAGAGGTAGGCCTGAGAATCATGCGGAGTTTTCATATGAGACTCATGAATGATACTGAGATTGGAACTGATGTTGAGCATGCTCCATCAGGTCCTGTGGAAAGTACAAAAGGTATTGAGATACACTTTACTGAGATTGAGCGGAGTATTGAACATACTATGAAAAAATTAGGACACGGGCTATGTTAGGTGATGGGGTAGACAAAAGAATAGACAGGCAGATTATTTCTGATTCACCGACATAGCCTATACAGATGTTTCAGAACTACGAATATGTCTGCTCCTGTAGCTCCACAGTAGAATGATGATGACTTGGGTTAGGAGTAGGAGCTACACGAGATGAGGCAATTTTAGAAGTTCAGACCACCATTGTTAAATGGGATAAAGGACCCAGTAGTTATAGAGAACTGAATGAATGATATTAAGGAAATTACGAATGGAATTTATGGGTCTAGCACAAGGAAATCGATCTGTCAATGAGTATGAATTATGATTTATATCCCTGGAAAGGTATGGCCCAACATTATGAGTAGTGAAGTTAAGAAACGTCTGTAAGTGCACTAAAGGATGGAAACCGAGCTAATTCTGAGGATAGTATGCTATTACATACTGGAGTTAAGAATCCAATTGTAATGGAAAATTGGAAAATTAAATTGGAAAACTTGCATGGATTCTTAGAGTATGACTGTGAGCTTAATAGAATGGGGGCAATTTCAAGAGTTAAGCTTCCATTTTTCAACAAGGTTAAGAATTCAGTGATTCAGAGTGTTGGATGAATGAGATAGAATGATTTTAGAAGTAACTCTACCGAGAAAGTTGCTTTTGCAACTTTTATGTTAAAAAATTGGAGAAGCTACACGGATTTTCAGAATATGCTACTATAAAGAAAGTAGCCTTTGTAGTATCAGTATCGAAATGGAAAGTCGAACTCGGAGGGAAGTTCCCCAATTTAATTCGAGAGTCGACATCAGAAAATTACATGGGATATATTTTGAAGGCCCTTAGGCGGCAGCACATTCTGGATAAAATAAAGTGGTAATTATGGATGAAATGATTGCAATCGGACATAAACTAGCAAGTCTATGGATGATTATGAAATTAAATTTATAGCTTTGGAAGAAGAATAATCCGGATAAGTAGAGATGTGAAACGGAGGAAGTCCAGGAAACTTATAGGAGGTACTAAGATCCTCAGTCGAGCTAAATTAACCCCATTGGATGTTATTTTGAGGAAGCGGTGCGCATGACACAACTGTGATGATATGAAATATATATTTTGAGGTTACTAAGAAAATGAAAAGGTAAAGAGAGTGACAAGAAAAGTGATGTACTAAGGAAGCAGTGAGAGTGATAAAGTAAAGTCATTGTAACTATAAAGATGAATCACATAACTAAAAGTATAAGTGAATGTCACACTACTTACATGATTGATAAAGTTAAGGCGTGTTCGGATTAAAAAGACACCTCAGTAAACAGAGATTTTTTCGACACATATTCGGATGATCTATCGGAATTACCACTAAATTGGGAGATGAAGTTTGAAATTAATTTAGCAGTGGTATCGAATTAAATTATTTAGTCCACTGTACTGAATAGCTCTGATTAAATTAGAAATGCTGAAAAAGTAATTACAAGGACTATATGAAAAGGGAATTATCAGACTGAGTGACCCACTTTGGAGTGTACTGGTGTTAATTTTTAAGGAGATCCGAAGTCTTCTGGGTCACGTTGTATCAAGAACGAGTGTTAATTGGATTCCCCAAACAAGGATTATAAATCAGTTGGAAAAGGTCCAAGACTGTTAAGATGATTCGAAGTTTAAGGTATAAGGATACTTTAGGATATGAATTACGTATCGAGTCTAAGGATTGTAAATTTCTTATGCTTATGTGTTGAATGCGAGACTTAATTGGAATAAAGTAAGAGTTTTGTTATAATTGATGTATGAAATGGGACAAACTTGAAACGTGATAGATTCTGAATACAAGTTACATTGGAATGAGAGGCATATACAAGTTAAGAATATCTCTGATATGTGAAATGAATTCAGATTAAGTGATATGGATTGAGAATGGATTCTGTCCGAAGGATAAATGTGAAATTGCGATAAGTTTTGGTATCCCACTTCTTAATTGGGACTAAATCTTGAACTTTTATATTCATAGCCAGTTTATGTGGTTAAGTCTGATGGCTAATAAAGGTATTTCAAAATATCTCCCCACTTGAGAGACTTGACAGCGTCTAGAAGTACCCATAACCTATAAATTGAAATTGACAGTCGTCATATACGCGTTCGAAGTTAGGATACCATTACTTGTGCGGTAAAGAATTATGGAATTCTACTGATCAAGAAGGTTTAAATTTTAAATTTCACAGAGGCTGTTTAATGCAAGGAAAAGGGAATGACTCGAGTTAGTGCTTTGAGCAGAAGTGATTTCGAGATGACGTTATGTATATTGATCAAGGACACGAGTTATTGAAATATTAGTGAACTGGATGTGGTTCCTTTTTTATATTGACATTTATTTCGTGGTAGCGAGCCTGAGAGTGGAAAACTGGACTTAATTCGATTGAATCAAACAGGCTCAGTGCAATTATAAACATTGTATTGATGTACCTAATCAGACCCAGATGGGTGTTGCAACTAGCTTGAGTAGTGGTGCTGATACTTTATTAAGATTTAAAAACAGAATTGTGTACCAGATGATCTATAGTTAAAGGAATTGATGTCGTTAGAGACTCATTTACGGAGACATACCCTACATTCGGAGAATAATGAGATTTATCAAATCTCCTAAAAGTACATTGTACGATAAGAGAAATAACTAAAATTGAGATTAAATGTCTTATAGGTCAGCATATTAAGGTATAGCACCAAAAGCCTATGAGATTATTACCCATGCCTATATGGAATTGAAAGCATATACCAGGATTTCAAAGGCTCTTGGAAGGACAAATTGCCAATTAGCGAAGTTGTGCATAATATCAGATAACACTCAAGTATCGAAATGACACCGTACGAAGCATTCTATACTCAAAGGTGTCGTCCACTGATTGGTTGGGAAGAAAGAAAAGTTAAGTTCCCATTATACCAGACCTTTTGAAATCTTATACTGAGAGGAAGACTAGGTGCACAAGTTCGCGTTACCTCCAGAATTAGCGAATATTCATAATGTTTTCCATAATGTCTTCCACGTTTTAATACTACACAAATATCATCCGGAACCGACGCATATGACTAAGTATGAATCACTAGAATTGTAAGAGGATACGACGTAGATTGGAAATCGGTTCGGATACTGGATAGGAAAGAGAAGATATTGGAGTCTAAGATGATTCCGCTGGTCAAAGTTTTGTAGCAGTACCATACTTCGGAAGAGGCCACGAGGGAATTGGAGAACTTGATGTGAGAGAAGTACCCGCACCTGTTTAAGGAATAAGGTACTCCGAAATTTGGGGATCAAATTTCCCAAGGTGGGGAGAATGTAAATACCGAAAAATTTTCAATGTATTTGGTAATTGTCTATAAATAATAATTTAGACAATTAAGGCTGAATGTGTGGAAATGGGAGAATTAATTTAGGTATAAGTAGTAAGACTAACATTATTTTTATAATGTTATTTTTATACTATGTGTATGCAATATTTTAATCACTCCTTAAGATTTATGTATAGATAGGTATAAGTGTACTAAAGCATATAAGTATGCACATATATAATTATATATATGTATATCTATGGATATAAAAAGAAATAAATGTACACATACATATATGTATATATATATATATATATATATATATATATATATACATAATTTATATCATTAAACAGTACACAAACTTACTAGCAGCAATGGGAACCCGAGAGGTAAAGAAAAAAAAATATATATATATGTACATATTGGCATAGGAAACAGAAGCAGTAAACTAAAAGGAATGAAACATATATAATTATAGATGGTACAGGAATGACAACAGCTGTAAGAAAACTGAACACGAAAACTGTAAGGGACACAGATAAACAGAGAAAAACGTGATGTTGTTGAAAGGAAATGATAGAAAAACAAAGGAAATGATGGAACAAAAATATATATACATATATATATGATGAGAGCAGTTAGGAACCGAAACAAGAAAGAAGGCATGAGAGGTCTGGAAACGAAATAAAAAGGAAGAAAAAAAATAAAGCTAAAGCAAGAGCAAGTGAGATGTCCAGTTTGCAGGCTATTGAAGTACACAAATTCTTAGGAAGCAGAATTGTGATGGCTGTAACTTGACTGGTTAGGTAGAGAAGGAAACGTGAATGTCTGAAACTTGAGGAAATAGAGAAGAAAACCCAAATGATAGAAGGCTATAGCATTTCGTGCGGGTCTGCTGAAGAAGAAAACTGACAGAGAGAGTGAACGGGTGGAAACATGAGGAATGAAGCATAAAAGAGAATGGAAACTGACTGAAGTGAAAAGAAATATATACATATTCATAAACTGAAGCATGACAGTATTGAGAAGGGAAACAAGGAAAAGAAAAACATGTAGCATGAACAAAAACAAATGAAAATGAAGATATAAGAGCAGTTGACATGAGCCTGAAACACGAAAAGGAAGGAGAAGAAGGGAGATAGGTGAAGGCTCGACAGTGAAGAGAAAAGAAAGGAAGGAAGAAACTGAGAATAAAGGCTGATTTAGAAAGTGGTACTAAGAGGATTGAAGGAGAAATAAGAACGAAATGGAGCTGGTTTTGGGACAATACAAGGACTGTGTAAAAATTATTTTTAAAACGCAGCAGAAACGAAAGGCTATAACAGGGACTCTCTCGGTTCCGATGGGGCAGTGGTCAAGAGCGTAAGGAAATTTTGGATGTTAGCAAGGAAAAGTCGAGGTAGAGGAAAGAAAGAACAGCGACGACAGGCTGGTGACCTTGCAGTAGTGAAAAAATAACGGTGTTGATTTGGTGAGGCAGCGAAGGGCAGTCGTGACCAACAGCCAGTGGCTGCTCAACGACGACCTGAAGAGAAATGCACTGGCAGGATGTAATGTGAAAGGCTAGATATGGAGATGAGAAGGGGGACAGAACGTGGTAGTGAAAGTTAACCGTGAAGTGTAGAGTTCTCGCCAGTTTAAGGGAGGCTGGAGGAAGATTGAAGGAAGGCTGAATTGGTGAAGGCAGGGCCAGGAGCTGCTGAAAATAGGGGAGAACAGAGAGGTGATGATGATGATACTGGCGGCCGGAACAGAACGCTTGTGATGAGGATGGAGTTACTGAGGAGGTAAAGGTGATCAAGGCCTTGAAGAAGAAGGGAAATTGAGGAGTACACAGGATACAAGAGAAGAGCAGAACCGAAAATGGAAACCTGAGTGCGACCAAGAAGAGGGAGGAGACCGCGAGGAGCAGAGGTGAATAGATGGTTAGAGACCACCGGAGATAGAGTGAACGGAAGGCCACCAACGTCGAACAAAGTGGGAGAGAAAGAGACGAGTGGGGCAACACCGTGAACTGGTGAAGACGTGGTGAACAAGAACCACGAGCAACAGAAACTGAAGAAGGAAGAAAGGAAAAAGGAAGAAGAGAATGACGGGAATGGAAATTAATTTTAAAAAAAAAAGAAAGAAGAAAAGGTGAACAGTAACTGAAAAAAAAAGAAAAAAAGGGAATTTATTTTTATATATAATTAATTATATATATATATATATATATATATATATATATGTTTGGAATAGAGAAAGAGACGTAAAGAATTTGGGAAATATCAGGAAAGAGCTCCGAAAAATTAACCTAGTGGATCGGGCTCGCTGACTCGCTAAGTCGAAGTAATCAAGGATTATGGATAGACACCGAGGTAAGGAATTTATGCAAGTTTTAGAGATAACGGTACATATTTTATGTGACGTCCCAGAAACACGAAAAACATGACAAATTTAAAACTTAGTTACATCAATACACAATTGTAGGTGCATTCCTGTGCAGTGTCAAGCATCATCATATATATAGGTTATAGAACTTTCACCTCAGGATCTCATTATCCAATATTTATATATCATATCATATACATTCCTCAGTTCCGAATTAATTAATCCTAATACATCCCATACATCATTGTTCATCAAGTGTCTGTAAATACAATATTAGTCTGGGTACATGAAATAATAAAATATACCTCAAACTCAATATATATAAGGCCTGGAGCTCAAGTCCTCTACTAGCCACTACTCTGTACGTCGCAGAAAACTCTTTTCACTTGACGAAATCTGGGGGATATAAAAATAGGGTGAGCTTCTAAATCGCTCAGTAAAGGGGGGGTAAGAGACTCATTAATAAAATAATGATTTGCACAGCACAATTATTTTGTTTTGCAAGTGAAATTCAATAAACTCAGTAGAAAACGTAACATGAAATCATTAAAACATCATATCTTCTCATTCCTCAAAGCTCATACAAAAACATGAGAGTAAATGGCTTAATATAAAAACCATAGTTACAAGCATATGGAAATAAAGATGCGATAATGGCTTTTCTCATAAAAACGTGATAGAAATCATCTCAATAGTAACGCACGTGGCAGAGCCACAAAACACAATCTTATATGTAAAACGGAGACTAGGCAATTAAGACTCATATAAAACATTCGTTATAGCACATCAAAATAATCTCCTTTGGGTGCGCGTCCCAGGCATCCTCAAAAGAGGGAACGTCGACAATGTGGTCGTGTACATAGTATATTAGTCTTACGTGTTACCAGAATAAGGTACGGGCTTACATGCTACCAGAGCAAGGCCTCTCATCATGCACACTATCGGTCATACATGCTACCAAAGTAAGGCTCGGACTTATATGCTACCAAAGTAAGGCCACCCAGCGCTACCAAAGTGGGGTCATCTCGCGTTACCAGAACGGAGGCATCTCTCGCTACTAAAGTGGAGGAATATCAGACTTACATGCTACCAGAGTAAGGCCCGGACTTACATGCTACCAAAGCAAGGCCCGATGTGTTATCACATGACACGCCTAAGTTTTAGTAATAACCATTATCATATAAAACTGTTTTGCCTTCATATAAAGCTGATAATGGTTTTTCTCATAAAGCTTATATAAAACCCTTTTTTATACTCAACACAAAATATGTAAAAAATTGAGCTCAAACCGGTAAAACTATGCACATATTTTTTAAATCTCAGTACGCCTTAACGTAGGGCCCAAATCCCTTTTCACTTTTAAACTCAATTAGTTTGTAAAACAATTTCACACTTTGTTTACAACTCATGAAAATTGGGCCCCAACCGGTTATAAACCCATGTGCAATAACTCAATCACAACTCGTAAAACATGCTTGTTTCTCAAAACGTTTCATGCTATAATTATCATCACAAAATCACATACACAATGAGTTTTAAGTTTTCCCTTACCTCGTTGCACCTCGTATAGTGCAATCATTTCCCCCTAACGACGGACTAGCTTCGCATTCCTCTCTGGAACTCCTGGGCTGTCCAAACGATATAAAAATATCATCAACACGTCATCACATTGTCTCTAATCTCGACATCGAGCATAATTGCTCACATTCTCATAATTTCTCAATACCTTAATGATTCTAACAACCCTAACCATTTTCAGCCTACTCATCACAATATCTACAGCCACAATCGTAGAAATCTACTTCAAAATCAAGGATTGAAGCTTAGAAATTTACCCAAAACTTGTGGAGTGCTCAACTCACGCCTCAGCTCAAATCTTCCTTCGATTTTCAAGTATGTTATTCTCCTTTTGATGAGGAACAACTTTTCTTCTTGCCACAACCTCTAATTCGAACGAAAATGGGCTTTTTAGAGGAGAGAGAAAGCTAGGGATTTTGGTTTTTTGGAGAGAGAAAAGATGAACTCCAGCCAAACACAAGGGTCCTTATATAGGCAGAGGGCACGAGATCGATCTTCCTTTGAATTTGAGAACGTTTTGGGCACTTTTTATGCCTACCAGATCGATCTGTCGTTGGGGCAAGATCGATCTCATAACCTTGAGGAGATCGATTTGCTCCTTGTGAGGATATCTATCTGCATTTTACAGAAACATTTGGAGATCGATTTGCTCCTATAGGAGATCGATCCCTTTGAGGCAGAATCATAAGGAGATCGATCCTCTTCCATTGGAGATCGATTTGCTCGTTTAGATTTTCCATTCCTTGTCACTTTGGCCTACCAGATCGATCCCTTCTTCTTCAAGATCGATCTGGCCTCATAGTTTCACACTATGGTTACACACTTGACATAAAATCTCCAAATATAATTGCCATAATTTACTCCATAGATTATTTCTCATTCAATACTCATTCATCACTTTAATTTATGAGTACATCACATTCAGCTAAATTAATTTCACTTCATGTTCACATTACAAAATTTGATATGTATAGAATTCTTAAGTCTCACATCCTCCCCACCTTAGAAGAATTTGGTCCTCCAAATTCAACTCGACTCGTCAAATAGATGGGGGTACTTGTCCTTCATGAGGCTTTTCAATTCTTAAGTTGCCTCTTCCATGGAGTGATGCTTCCATAAAACTTTCACTAATGGGATGCTTTTAGTCCGAAGCACCTTCTCTTTCCTATCAAGGATTCAGACGGGTTCTTCAGTGTAGCTTATGTCCTCTTGTATGTCCATCTCTTTATACTCTATGATATGAGAAGGGTTTGGGTGGTACTTCCTCAACATAGATACATGGAAGACGTTGTGTATCCCAGACATCTGTGGGGGTAATGCCAACCTGTAGGCTACCTCTCCCACTCTCTCAAGAATCTCGAATGGTCCAATGTATCGAGGACTCAGTTTCCCTTTCTTTCCAAATCTCCTGATACCCTTACTCGGTGATATCTTAAAAAATACTGCATCACCAACATCAAACTCGAGTGGCCGTCTATGCACATCCGCGTAGCTTTTCTGTCTACTCTGGGCGGCTCATAATCTCTCACATATGAGTTTCACACTTTGTACAGCCTGTTCAACAAGCTCGGGAGCATTTATCTTTCTGTCACCCACTTCTTCCCAAGCTACAAGGGATCTACACCTCCTACCATATAGAGCCTCAAAAGATGCCATCCCAATACTCACATGATAGCTATTATTGTACGCAAACTCTGCTAGGGGCAGGTGATCATCCCATGATCCCTTAAAATCAATCGTACATGCCCTCAACATATCCTCCAGAGTCTGAATAGTCCTCTCTGACTAACCATCTGTCTGAGGATGATAGGCGGTACTAAAACTCAATCGAGATCCTATGGACTCCTAAAAATGGGTCTAAAATTTAGAGGTAAATCGAGAATCTCTGTCAGAAGTAATACTCACTGGAGCCCCATGTAATCTAGCTATCTCGCTGACATATAACTCAGCTAAGGCATCCACAGTATCTGTGCTCTTAATGACAAGGAAGTGGGCACTCTTTGTCAGTCTATCCACTATGACCCATATAGCGTCACAACCTCTTCGGGTCCTCGGTAAACCCATAATAAAGTCCATGGTGACATGCTCCCATTTTCATGTTGGCACAGGTAAAAGCTGTAATAATCCTTCAGGCTTCTGATGCTCAGCTTTCACTTGCTGGCACACTAAACATCTGGTCATATAATCTACCACGTCTTGCTTCATACCATTCCACCAGTACACCTTTCTCAAATCTCGGTACATCTTAGTACTCCTTGGGTGCATGGTGTATCGTGAGCAGTGAGATTTTATCAGTTTCTGTTTCTTCAGGGTATCATCAACTGGTACACAAATTCATCCTCTAAATCTCAACAATCCATTTTCACCGACTATGAGATCCAACTGTAAATTCTGCTCAGCTTGGCTAACCATATCAATCAACCTCTGATCATTGCGCTGCCCAGTTCTAATCCAATCCATGATCCTAGGCTCTATTCATAAGCTAGCCAGAAATCCAGTCTCTACCTCTTTAACTCTGATCCGGAGTTCGACAAACTGCTCAAATAAATCCCATTCCCTGATCATCATAGCAGATATCATACTCTTCTTGCTCAAGGCATCAACAACTACGTTCGCCTTCCCTGGGTGGTAAAGAATCTCGCAGTCATAATCCTTAAGGAGTTTCATCCATCTCCTTTGTCTCATATTTAACTCTTTCTGATCAAACAGATACCTCAAATTCTTGTGGTCAGTGAAGATCTGGAATCTTTCCCCACATAAGTACTGCTGCCAAATCTTCAAGGTAAATACCACAGCGGCTAACTCCAAATCATGCGTGGGGTAATTTCGCTCATGATCTTTCGATTGTCACGACCTATAGGCGACCACTCTTCCGTGCTGCTTGAGTACACACCCCAATCCTTGATGGGAAGCATCACTATACACTGAAAATCCTCCTGATCCCTCAGGGATAGTTAACACAGGTGTCACTGTTAATCTCCTCTTTAATTCCTAAAAATTGAGCTCACATTGATCAGTCCATATGAACAGAGTCTCTTTGCGTGTGAGCTTGGTCAAAGGAGCAGCAATCCTGAAAAATCCCTCCATAAATCTTCTGTAATACCCTACCAAACTAAGGAAACTTTGTACCTCTGTGACTGTCCGCGGTCTTTCCCAATTAAGCACAGCTTCTACTTTAATTGGATCAACTGATACTCCCTCCGCTGAAACTATATGACCCAAGAAAGCTATCTGATCCAGCTAAAACTCACACTTACTAAGCTTTTTATATAATTGCTTTTCTCGAAGTATCTGAAGTACTAACCACAAGTTTTGTACGTGCTCTTCATAAGACCGAGAGTACACCAAAATAGCATCAATAAAGACTATCACAAACTTATCTAGATAGTCTCTGAACACCTCATTCATTAATCTCATAAAGACTGCAGGGGCGTTTGTCAATCCAAAGGGCATCACTAGAAATTCATAATGGCCATACCTTGTCCTGAAGGCTGTCTTCGAAAAATCTTCCTCAATCCTCAATTGGTGATAGCCCGATCTTAAATCAATCTTAGAGAAGACTGAGGCCCCTTTCAGCTGATCAAGCAGATCGTCAATCCTTAGCAATGGATATTTATTCTTCACCGTGGCTTTATTCAATAGTTGATAGTCTATACATAATCTGAGATTACCATCCTTCTTCCTTACAAATAACATTGGTGCTCCCTACGGTGAGATACTGGGTCTAATAAATCCTTGATTCAATAACTCTTGTAGTTATTTCTTCAATTCCTCTAGTTCCACTAATGCCATCTTATACGGAGGTCTAGAGATAGGCTGAGTATCTGGAACCAAATCAATAGTAAACTCCAGCTCCCTCTCTGGTGGTAAACCGAGCAACTCATCTGGGAAAACATTTAGAAATTCACACACCACAGGTATATCCTCAATCCTTGGATGTTCCCGATTATCATTTGTGATGAGTGCTTCATAACCTTAACATTAATAATTAAATTTAGTACCCTCAAAAGGCAACATCATAAATTTCAAATTGCTTACACAAAAATCACACATTTATTTCCTCAATATTTCAAACGTACACTATAAGGTTCAAGTAGAGAGAAAGTTATTATCTTAGTGTAGCAGTCTAAACTCACTCGATTAGTTGCCAGCCAATCCATTTCCAAAATCACATCGAACCCATGTATATTTAACATCATTAGATATGCTAACATTACTCTATCTCCCACCTTTATTTCACATCCTTTACAGACCATATTCGTTCTTTGAGACTCACGTATAGGGGTATTTACATGTAGGATATACTCTAGAGGTTCAAACTTCAAATTTAAACTACATGCAAAATGCTTAAAAATAAACGAATGCATGGATCCCGAATCAATCAACACATGAGCCTTATGATTACAAACAGAGAGTGTACCTCTTATAGTTTCTGCAAAAGTGTCTACTATTTTCTTATCTAGAGCGAACACATGTCTCACTGTGACTGGCTTCTTTCCTTTCTCTGCAGTAGTGGCCCTTCTCGGGGGATTCACTCTTTGAGGCTGCTGTCTGGTAGGCTCCGGAGCATGTGGTCTCTGAAGTTGAGGACAGTCTTTTACTCTGTGACCCATGTCTCCACATCTAAAACATCTACGGATCAACCCAGTGCAACTTCCCTCATGCGGTTGGCCACAATCTCTACAAACCCTTATCTAAGGTCTAACATCTCGAGGGGTCTCCCTAATGATATGATAAGCTCTGGGTCTCTCCAATCTGCCCTTTTGTGCCTCAATCTTTCTTCTTCTGAAAGAACCTCTCCGAATACCTGTTTAAAAAATCGCTGGCCTTTTACCCTTATCTCTAGTCATTGCTCTGAATTCATTCTGGGATTGTACCATTTCTATTCCCCTCTCAATCTCTTGTGCTCGCCTCAGAGTATCTCCAAACTCAGTAATACATAGCCCTATCAATCGATCTCTGATGATGGGCTTCAGTCCATATACAAATCTCTCGGTGCGGAGCTCTTCATCTTTAAAGGTCTTTAGATCATATTTCAATAGAGTGGTCAATCGACTCTCATAATCATCCACAAATATATTGCCTTGTGCCAGACTCGAAAACTCAGCATGCATCATTTTTTGGGCAGCTCGTGGTACATATTGGGCTCTAAAGACCTTCTGAAACTCTTTCCAGCTAATCAAATCCTGACGGGACATCAGAATACTCTGAGTAGTATCCCACTAATCTCGGGCTCTTCCTTTCAATATATACGCACCCATACTGACCCTCTTTTCTTCCCAAATAGTCAAATATGACTCTCAACTCAATCAACCACTCCTCAGCCTCTACGAGATCCTTTCTCCCCTTGAATGCAAGTGGATTCATTTTCAAAAAGTCCCTTAGTCGGATCATATTCCTATCATCGGGCTGAGTAGCGGGATGCACCGGGTCCGTTTGTACTGGGGGTGCGGGAGGTCCTTATTGTGGTGTAGGAGTAGTACCCGAGGCATTAACTCCAAAATGTTGCGTGAATAGCGCTGCCATCTGCTCAAAACTCTGTCGCACATCTTGCTTAATCCGATTAAATCGAGAGTTAGGACTCTCCGGTTGTGGGGTAGGTGACGGAGGTGACTCTGCCTGCCTCCTCGAACAACCTCGTCGTCCACTCATTTTTCAATCTCAACGCGTTTCCTACGCGTACACATCAAACTTGATTGAAATCTTAATCCTCAATTTCAGTTCATGACCAGACTTATACAGACACTTGGGATGTATTCTATTTCACTTAACCGACACTGACAGTACTAAACACCCTAAGCTCTGATACCAAATAAACTCTGTGACGCCCCGAAAGCGTGGAAAATATGGTAAATTTAAAACTTATTTACATCAATACACAATTCTAGGTGCATTCCTGTGCAGTGTCATGCATCATCATATATATAGGTTATAGAACTTTCACCTCATGATCTCATCATCCAATATTTATATATCATATCATATACATTCCTCAGTTCTGAATTAATTAATCCTAATACATCCCATACATCATTGTTCATCAAGTGTCTGTAAATACAATATTAGTTTGGGTACATGAAATAATAAAATATACCTCAAACACAATATATATAGTTTGGAGCTCAAGTCCTCCACTAGCCACTACTCCGTACGTCGCAGGAAACTCTTTTCACTTAAAGAAATTTGGGGGATATAAAAATAGGGTGAGCTTCTAAATCGCTCAGTAAAGGGGGGGTAAGAGACTCATTAATAAAATAATGATTTGCACAGCACAATTATTTTGTTTTGCAAGTGAAACTCAATAAACTCAGTAGAAAACGTAACATGAAATCATTAAAACATCATATCTTCTCATTCCTCGAAGCTCATACAGAAACATGAGAGTAAATGGCTTAATATAAAAACCATAGTTACAAGCATATGGAAATAAGGATGCGATAATGGCTTTTATCATAGAAACGTGATAGAAATCACCTCAATAGTAACGCACGTGGCAGAGCCACAAAACACAATCTCATGTGTAAAACGGAGACTAGGTAATTAAAACTCATATAAAATATTCGTCATGACACATCAAAATAATCTCCTCTGGGTACGCATCCCAGGCATCCTCAAAAGAGGGAACGTCGACAATATGGTCGTGTACATGGTATATTGATCTTACGTGTTACCAGAACAAGGCCCGGGCTTACATGCTACCAGAGCAAGGCCTCTTCTCATGCACACTATTGGTCTTACATGCTACCAAAGCAAGACCCGAACTTATATGCTACCAAAGCAAGGCCACCCAACGCTACCAGAGCGAGGGTCATCTCACGTTACCAGAACGGAGGCATCACTCGCTACCAAAGTGGAGGAATATCGGACTTACTTGCTACCAGAGCAAGGCCCAAACTTACATGCTACCAAAGTAAGGCCCGATGTGTTATCACATGATACGCCTAAGTCTCAGTAATAACCATTATCATATAAAACTGTTTTGCCTTCATGTAAAGCTCATAATGGTTTTTCTCATAAAGCTCATATAAAACCCTTTTTTGTACTCAACATAAAATATGTCAAAAATCGAGCTCAAACTGGTAAAACCACACACACATTTCTCAAATCTCAGTACGCCTTAACATAGGGCCCAAATCCCTTTTCGCTTTTAAACTTAATTAGTTTGTAAAACAATTTCACACTTTGTTTACAACTCATGAAAATTGGGCCCTAACCGACTATAAAATCGTGTGCAATAACTCAATCACAACTCGTAAAACATGTTTGTTTCTCAAAACGTTTCATGCTACAATTATCATCACAAAATCAAATACTCAATGAGTTTTAAGTTTTCTCTTATCTCGTTACACCTTGTATAGTGCAATTGTTTCCTCTAACGACGGACTAGCTTCGCATTCTTCTCTGGAACTCCCGGGCTGTCCAAACGATGTAAAAACATCACCAACACGTCATTACATTGTCTCTAATCTCAACATCGAGCATAATTGCTCACATTCTCATAATTTCTCAATACCTCAATGATTCTAACAACCTTAACCATTTTCAGCCTACTCATCACAATATCTATAGCCATAATCGCAGAAATCTATTTCAAAATCAAGGATTGAAGCTTAGAAATTTATCCAAAACTTGTGGAGTGCTCAACTCACGCCTCAGCTCAAATCGTCTTTCGATTTCCAAGTATATTGTTCTCCTTTTGATGAGGAATAACTTTTCTTCTTGCCACAACCTTTGATTCGAACGAAAATGGAAGTTTTAGAGGAGAGAGAAAGTTAGGGATTTCGATTTTTTGGAGAGAGAAAAGATTAACTCCAGCAAAACATAGGGGTTCTTATATAGGCAGAGGGTAGGAGATCGATCTGCTCCTGTAGGAGATTGATCTTCCTTTGAATTTGGGAATGTTTTGGGCTCTTTTTATGCCTACCAGATCGATCTGTCGTGGGGGCAATATCGATCTCATAACCTTGAGGAGATCAATCTGCTCCTTGAGAGGAGATCGATCTGCATTTTACAGAAACATTTAGAGATCGATTTGCTCCTATAGGAGATCGATCCCTTTGATGTAGAGTCATAAGGAGATCGATCCTCTTCCATTGGATTTCGATTTGTTCGTTTAGATTTTCCATTTCTTGTCACTTTGGCCTACCAGATCGATCCCCTCTTCTTCAAGATCGATCTGACCTCATAGTTTCACACTATGGTTACACACTTGGCATAAAATCTTCAGATATAATTGCCATAATTTACTCCATAGATTATTTCCCATTCAATACTCATTCATCTCTTCAATTTATGAGTACATCACATCCAGCTAAATTAGTTACACTTCATGTTCACATTACAAAATTTGATGTGTATAGAATTCTCAGGTCTCACATTTTATGATTTCAAGTGAATTTTTCCTAGGTAAGCAAGGTTACGATTTTGACGCATCGTAGGTAATTCGAATAAATAGGATTCGGTGTAGGAGAATCGTAGAAGGATTTAAGGGAGATACTTGGAGGTATTACTACTCGAACTTGAAATTTTCGATAAATCGAGGTAATGAGGTGTAATTTAATTTAGTTTTGATAATGAACACTTATTGCATTGATAAAAAGATTTTTATGAAGCAATATTATATTTTGAAATGATTTATGATTGTTTTCATACTTATGGAACGATTTACGAAACATGTTTTCGTTTTATGAAATGTTCACCAAGTACATTTATTTTTATGAAATGAATTTCCTAAAGTATGAAAATGCATGAAAGTTTTATGATGGTTTGTAATCCCATACTTATGCTTTGGAAGAAACTTTTAACATTTTCAAAAGTATTTAAGAAAAAAGAAAAGTATTTTTGAGACTATAGGCTTCATGCACGGTTACTTCTTGTGATGTTCCGGCTCCACCACTTGAGTGCCGGTACGTAGGGCCCCTGTAGCACTTGACTCTACCTGTGTGGTAGATGTCTCGCTACTTGTGGTTTATGATGATGATGTTTTGGTAGTATCTCGTGCCCACGCAGCATGCATGAATGTTTCCCACACGAAGAGTGCCTTTGGTGCCCGTACCTTAGCTAGGTGCTAGACAAAGTACGAAAGATAGATACTACCTATGTTTTTATGAAAGTACTGTACGACCCTAATCCAGTCTACAACCCCCTTACCATGGCCATAGGTATGATTGACTCTCTACGGAGAATGACACGTATCGCATGACTTAATTATAGCCTAATCTGCACGATTATGATTTTGAATGACGATGATGATGATGATGATGATGATGATGATGATGATGATGATGATGATGATGATGATGAATGATTATGTTTTTATGAAATTATGACGAAATGTTTACGAACAATTATGATTTATGACGAAATGTTTAAAAATGATTATGTTTTATGAAACGTTGATGAATGAAGATGATTTTTATGAAATTATCCATTAACGATGAAAATCTTATGAAACAGTGTAAACATGTTATTTGATTTAAAGAACCCATGCTTTATATTTTCTCATGATGACAATGCACGTAACGAAAGTTTTACATATTTTCAAAATGTTAGTTTCTAGAAGAAACTTATGATCAGTTTTTTTGAAACAAAATTTGTTTCATGAATGATTCTTGCATGTTTTTTCATATCAGAACTACCTTAAACATATTTCTTACTGGGTTTTTCCCCGAAAGCTCACCCCTTCCATCTCTCAGATTGTTGTAGTGAACTACAGTTGATAATTGCTACGTAGACGACGTAGGCTAGCGGATACGAGCTTCCCCAGACTACTTTTTGTACATGCGTGAGGTATTGCAACGACCCGTGACCTATAAAAATTCGAGAATTTTTTTTTTGAAACTCTAGCTTGCAACTTAATCCCTTTATTCACTTAGGTTGTATTCCTATTTAGTGTCAATTCATCTTCTTACTTCTTTATCCATAATTATAATTAAGTTTCACATTTGGATTTATATGGTCGATAGAAATTTCGGCAGCATAACGACTTATATATAAGCCTACCCACCTGAAATTTTCTCAAAATATCAACCCTAGGTATCCACAACTATCAGACATACTTCCTAAGTCATATTATCAAATCATTCTACATATTCCAAAACACGTCTAGTTACTCCCAAAAATCAATCCTTAAAAAATATTTCATTTCATTTATCCTTACATAGATTACATCCCAGCACATTACTTTTAATACATGTCTGTGCATACAAACGGTCTAGTAAAGAGATAGAAATGTATACCTCACGCATGTGCAAAAGGTAGTCTGGGGAATCTTGTATCCGTCAGTCTACGTCGTCTATGCAACAATTACCAACTGTGGTTCACAGCAAATAATCTGAGAGGTGAAGGGGTGAGCTTTCGAGAAAAAGCCCAGTAAGAAGTGCATTTAAAATGATCAGTGTTTAAAACATATAGAGTACATAGTAATACCAAAAGGTGGCATTTTTTTACAAATATTACATCACTTTTAAAACGCATATCACAGAAAACACATTTAACAAAAACATGGTTTTGAAATAAGAAAACCTTAGCAGACTGGTCAGAATCTTTCATGATATACAAAACTTCAAAAACATAGCTGAGCATGAAACATGTATCGAAAGATCAAATATCATAAACAAAAAATCATTCGAATGGAAATCAGAACCTTTCAGATCATACAGAACTTCAAAAGCATTGCTGAGTATAAAACATATTTTGAAACATCAACATCTTAAAACAGAGATCATGTCAGATGGAAATTAGAACCTTTCAGATCATACATAACTTCAAAAGCAATGTTGAGTAAATCACATATCAAATAATCAAATCTTAAAACAAAGTTCGTTTCGGATGGAGACTAGGCTAGCTCATGTAATCGTCATGCGGAATAACATATTCATCCTCCGTAGAGGGAAAATCATAAACATGGCCATGGCAAAGCTGTAGACGTGATCAAGGTCGTACAACAAAACATACGCACCTGGGCCCTTTGGCTACCTCACCCCACTTAAGAGATCTTTCTGGCTAGCTGAACTTTTTGGCTACCTCAACCCACTTAAGAGGTCTTTCTCGCTAGCTGAGTCTTTTGATTACCTCACCTCACTTAAGATGTCATTTTGGCTAGCTGGGCTTTTTGGCTACCTCACCCCACTTAAGAGGTCTTTCTGGCTAGCTGGATCTTTTGGCTACCTCACTCCACTTAAGAGGTCTTTTTGGCTAGCTGGGACTTTTGGCTACCTCACCCCACTTAAGAGGTCTTTCTAGCTAGCCTCATCTCAGGTGGCAAATCATACACACCTGGGCCTTTTGGCTACCTCACCCCACTCAAGAGGTCTTTCTGGCTAGCCTCATCCTAGGTAGCAAACATATACGCCACGAAGGCGAGCATGACAATTATGCATTGACCGTATGACATTTTGCATCTATAAGACCCAAGAGGTGGCCCTCACAGTCACACAGACTTGTGTGGCACTTTGCTCCCACAGAACTCCACGATCGCATATCATTAAACATTGTCTTTGTCTCAAAACAAAGTTTTCAAAATTTTTCTTGGGCTTCATAAGCCTTATGAGGGCCTAGGCCTTTTCACTACCTCACCCCACTTAAGAGGTCTTTCTGACTAGTCTTATCCCAAGTGGGCCTCACGCACATATCTAAAATTCATAAATCGAATTTCAAATCAACTCTATTTTGCGGTTGAAAACTCTTTCATAAAACAGAGAAACTGTGCTCATATAACAAATTCCATTTCTCGTAAAATATGTAACTAGTTCATGCATAAGTCAAAATCATATCATTTCGTTCAAGAAACAAAATCAGAAAACATGCTCACAGATTTGAAGACATGCTCAAAACTCATGTATTTAAATTCATAAATCTTTCTTTCTGTTTTAGAAACATGACAAGATAAAGCTGGGGCTTAATAAAAGTTGGGCTTGGTTTTGTTTAAAGGTTAAATTGGACTAAAGAGCAAACACTTGGTATAAATTCTGATCATTTACTAAAATATTGTGTAACTCAAATATTTTCATAAATCCAAGTTTGAGGAAAAAGAGGATACTATTACCATTTTAAATTACACCCCTTACCTCAATATATGTCGATAGAGCAATTAGCCCAATACCTCTGATCAATCATTCCTCCAAGTCCCAATTCAATCCTTTGGAGCTGTAATTAATCACAAATTGCTTATTATTATTTCTTATAAATATGTACGCAGTGTAATTTCACTTCAGATAAAATTTTGGACTCAATTATTTTATTGGGCCTTATAGTCTCTTAATGGGTCTACCTCTATCCTAAGCCCGTTTCAACTCCCTTATTCAATCTTGAAAATCCATTTAACTATTTAGGCTCAATTACAATTTATGGGCCGTCCATTAGGTCATTAATGAGTTTAGGCCAATTGTTACACAAGTTGGGCCCATTATAAACGTTTAGCTGATCACATGGTCTACTATCACCATCACGTCATTTAAAATTTTTTTTTTCTAATTTCTTTGGATATTTCATAATATCGTTTGCGATAGTCGCTTTTCTCATTTCAATTATAACGCAATTTATACGAAATTAATCCGAAAATTATGCGATTAATTTTTAACTCGTATATTTATACAAGTGGTAGCAAGTGAGATTCACTTACCCAAGATTTCGTGATGACACGTAAATCGAGACTGATTTGAGCTCTCGTTTGTCGCCAATTATTGAGCTACACATATATATTTTTTGGGTCAAATTCGATCAAATATATATTTAAAAAATTATTTTAAAAATTAAATTGGTCCATTTGACCGCTTACCGGCTTACCCGTAACTCGACTGCATCGTCAGATTTTTTTTTCCAATTTCTCCTTTTTTTTCTGGCTGAATCGGCCCGGTTCAGTCCGATTCGGTTCTCTCCTTCGTCGTTCCTAGCTTTGCCGGTCGGTTCTTCGCCGGCTTCCTCCTCCGACAGGTCCACAGGGTCGTCCAGTGCACGGATCTGGTGTCGATTTCGCCTGGGCTCGTCGAAAAGTGGCCGATCAGGCCTCTTTTCCCTTCGTCGACGCTGTCCTCTCTTTCCTTCGTCAATATCCATTTTTCGCTGGCTTTCTCTGGGTTGGCCGGCGTTGACTCCCTCGGGTCGAGTCCTCCCCTCGCTCTCAGCCTCTCTTCCTCTCTTTCTCTCCTCCTCCTCCTTTGATCTCTCCCTTTCTCTTTTCTCTTCTTTTTTTTCCTTGCCAACCGCCGTTCTCTAGCCGTTTCTTCGTTCACCAGTGCCGAGGGTGGCTTCCCCTCTTGGCCACTTGCCTCAGTCCTTCACTCCGGCGGCCTCTTCGTCGGGGAGGGAGAGGTTTTTGGGAGGATTGGGAAAACCCGATCCCCCTTGCTTCTTTCTTTATCGCGTGACTTTCGCGCAACAGAGTTTGTTTTTTTTTTTGCATTATTTTTTTATTTTTTTTATTTTTAAATACACGTTAAATTTAACAAAAATATATACATATCTTCTTATAACATATTTTTATTTAATTTTATTGTCTAATTAAGTACAGAAATTTACGGTGTTTACAGGTATACATTTTTATCTCTTTACCAAACCATTTGTATGCACAGACATCTATTGAAAGTAATATGTTGGGATGAAATCTGTATAAGGATAAATGAAATGAAATATTTTTAAGGATTAACACTGAACAGAAATACAGTCTAAGTGAATAAAGCATTAAGTTGTAAGCCGAAGTTTCAAAAAAAAATTCTCCCAAATTTTTATAGGTCACGGGTCGTTACAATTTTATTATAAAAACAATTATTATACTATTTTATTATATTTATTTCATATTAAAATTTTAATTTTAATATATAAATCAAATATATATATATATATATCATAATTGTAACATTTGTTTGAATTTGATATTTTGTGCAAAAAATTAAGAACATTGTAACAAAATTAAATTTAAATTATATTTTCTTAGAGTTTCAAATATATAAAATATTAAATTTACTTGAAAATAAAAACATAATCTTAAAATTAAAATATATTATTTTTTAAAATTAAAAAAAGTTAAATAATTAAATCAAACAATACATGTACAACGTCCAAAATAAATATAATAAAATAAAAATATTTTTCAATTTGTAAAATCAAATGAACAAATTTATTCATTCATAAAAACAATGCAATGCTTCAAGATTAAATCATTTCAACCTCCAAATTGAATATTGTAAAATACAACCAAATCAATCACAATTACTCTTAACTAAATTTTATAAATAATTCTTCTTCTTCTTCTTCTTCTTCTTATTATTATTATTATACAAATGATTTATAAACAAAAAAATTTATTATAAATTTTAAAACTACAATCTTAACTCTAAGTCCAAGTTTCCTACTTCTATTATTATATCATCAATTTATCTGTCAATGTCATCATATGATTTAAAATCAAGAATATAAAAATAAATCATTATTAAGTATATTAATAATTAATACCTTAAATAAAGTAACATATGCTATGTTTATTGAATTAATTTATGTTTACTTAAAATAATTTCTTATAAGTTATAAACTTATAATATAATGTAATTTAAAAAATCACATAGACTTTTTTAATTTAAATTAACTTTATAATTTGATATTATACAAGTCATTTAGAAAATATTTTATTATAAATTTTAAAATTATAATCTTAACTTCAAGATCAAGTTCAAGTCTCATATTATTAATTCATTTGTCATCATTTAATTTAAATCAAATATATAAAATAAATCATTAATAAGTATCTTATTTTTATCGTAATAATTTGTATGTTAATATTATATTATTTTAAATTCTTATAATGTGATAATTGATATCAATAAACTATAAAATCTTTTAGTATAGTGCAAAATATAAAGTATAAACTTTTATCAATGATACAATGCTAGTGATATATGATAATTAATTAATTATGCAGTCTCTTACCATACAAATAAGATTTATATTTTATATATTATAATAAAATATTATATATATTTATACATTATTATTATAGCACCTTTTATATATATATATATATATATATATATATATATATATATATATATATATAAAGAATTGTCAATTGTATCTTAACTTACAATATTTTTTTCTTAATTTCAATACTTTATCTTCAAATTTTAAAAATTTATTATCTTAATCATAATTAACTAATTTAATTTCATATTTAATACTATTAAATATTTTTCTTACAATATTTATCAAAACATTAATTTGTTTTAAAATTTAAAATAATTTTCATAACATATTACATTAATAAAAAATAATGGTTCACTTGATAAGACATTTAGTTACTTATATTTTTGTCCAATGTTCAATTCTCCAAAAAAGCATATATGGTTATTGTGTTAATATTATGATTTATGTACAAAAAAAAATCAGAAATTAAATCGAGCTAATTAGTTGACCAATTATTCATATTAAATATTTTTAAAATGATAATTGATACTTTTCTTTTCATAATATCTATGTATAATATATTTTGCAAATGAATGAATATAATTATATCTACTATTTTATAACAAATATTGTAGGAAATTAAAAAAAGTAAATAATTTTTGTCAAATAATAAATATTAAAATGCAAAATTTTTTATTTATATAAATATTTATTAAATTTTAAAATTATATAAAAATTAAATTAATTATTATATTCAAGATAAAAAAAATATTTATAACTTATAAAATTCCAAAATAATTTAAAGTTAGCCCACTAAAACTATCTAATTCGAATAGGAACTAAACTCGAAAATGATCGAAATCGAAAATATCTGAACCTAAAAATACCTGAATCCAAAACGACTCGAATCCATTAACAATCTAGATCAAACTCGTTCAAACCCGCTCGTTTGCCGCATCTAACTTATTTAAGTTTTTTTTTTTTAAACATTTTTAAAATTACTGACTGTTATTAAGAAAACTCAGCAATGCGTGGGCATTAATCTAATTGTCATAATTGAGGTTGAAAACTTGTTGATAGTATTCAATTGCATGTTCTAGTAATATTCAGTCTATACAAATAATTAACTAACGTTCATTCAATCGACAGAATTAAGCAAAACAAAAATTGATGAATGCCAATTTTCATTCCCTTCATCATCTGATTTTATCAGTGTATCATATTGTCATCCAACAGACTAATCTTGTATATGCATTAAACATCGCAGAATTGAAAGTATCAGGACTCAGGAGTCTCCACAACCATACCAAACAAATGAAGATCATGCAGAGATTTTTAGATATAAGATAATGGCCAACATTGTTTTTTAATTTGAGAAAAAAGATAATGCTCCTACTTTCGCCGCAAAGAGACTGTCTTAAGGCACTCCTACAAGCTTGAAATTTTCATTATTTCATAATTGCATATGGGATGCCCAATGAGAACAAAGAACTTTGGGGGTACTATCCAAGTTATGCCTACTCTCTCAAACAATCTTCTAGCGCACTATTATAATTATTGCAGTGTCCCTCGGTAGCAACAATGTACCTCCAAATATTTAGTTGCATTTTGCTCCTACCAGTGCAATTTACTCGGTTGCTGTAACAGAACTTGGCAAAACATTCAGACAACATGATATGTGTTCCGTGTTAGAAAATATAGAATCTGCACTCAATTACGTACTTCACTCTGGTGTGTGTTTGTGTTGTATGGGCAGCAGAGCATGTATGAGTGTGCACAGGAGTAAATCATGAAAGGGCTTGGTGTGCGCCTGTGCGTGAGTGAATGTGTGGGTGTGTCCGAGAGAGAGAGAACTTAAAACATTCCTGTAACTAGGGGTGTAAACGATACAGTGGTGCTCGCAAGCTACTCGGGTTCGACTCGAGCAAAACTCGAATTCGGCTCGATTTTAATCGAGTCGAGCTCGAGCTCGAGCTACTCGAGCTATCGAGCGAGTCGAATTCGAGCACTTAAATACCTGGCTCGAGTAGCTCGCGAGCCTAATCGAGCATCGAGTTTTTATATATTTTAAGAATATAATAATATTTATATAATGATTCGAGCCTAATCGAGCCTAATCGAGCTTAATCGAGCCTAATCGAGTCTAATCGAGTTCGAGTAAAATATCGAACTTATATAATCGAGCCTAATCGAGTAGCTCGAATTCGATCTCGAGCCGAGCTCGAACTTAAAAAATAAGGCTCGATCGAGCTCGATCCGAGTATCGAGTACCGAGTTTCGAGTTTAGTTCGAGCTCGAGCACCTCACTGTATCGACTCGTCTCGACTCGATTACACCCCTATCTGTAACCCCATTCATTGTTACACCATGAAACAAGCTTAATGAAAGAAGCACACAACCCTATTCCAGCTTTTGGATCAAAAATGCTTGACCTGAAATAAAACAGGCCCATTACAACCTTATGCCGTCAATTAAGAAATAGGAAAAAGCACGTACATTTGAATCTATATTTCATTAATAGCCAAGTCTAAATGAAGCAAACTTAGAAAACTTCAAGAAGGTAGCAATACTAGATAAACCAACTGAAAATTGGGGTATACCAGCAAGCATTACTACTCAATTGTCGGAAAAAAAAGAAAGAAAAAAGGCCTGCTCCAGAAAAAAGAACACTCTATAAGCAGAGCACAGTCAACAAAAACACACTAGGACAGTTCGTACCTTAATTATACTCGAAAAGATGCAAGCATACACACGTCATGAATTAGACAATACATCTCATCAAAGAAAAAGGCATGTGTGGGATGGATGTGTACATTAGAGAGAGAATACCTTGAATTCTTCATGAACCACCTGCAACATCTTATCACAAAAAAACTGAGAAAAAAACACCAAAAAAAGGGCAAACTATATTATTCTTGGGGAAATAGGCAGATTAATCAATACGGTCAAACACAGCAGATGGAATTGTCATCTGCTACAAATTAAACACAATGCCCAGTGTTTAAGTCCTATGAAGTGACCAGTAGCCCTTAGTAGAAACAATGGGTGAATGGATTTTAGTTTAAATGCCCTTTACTGATGAGATTAATGTGCTTAAAATCTGAGAATACAGTTGGACCTTGGCAAGAGGAGCAAGACAATTGGTAGTGCAACTGGCGTTAGAAACTATGTCCATGCTTGGCTTGTAGGTCTTCTCATTTACTCCCACAACAAACATAGGTGCATCAGCTGAAGGAGCTGAAATTACAACTTTCTTGGCACCACCCTGCGAAGCACATTCATGAAAGTTTAATTCGGAGCATTTGAGAGGTGCATGCACTCACAGGTGTGCTATGTGCAGACAGGAAAATAAGATAACTAACCTTCATATGTGCTGACGCCTTAGCTAATGTTGTGAAAACACCAGATGACTCAACAACAAACTCAGCCCCATAATCACCACAAGGGATCTCCGCAGGGTCCCTGGTGGATATTATTTATGTTATCCCAAGTTTGAGATAGTTTAATAGCAATTTTTATATGAAATCAAAGAACAGAATTTCATCTTGTAATTTATAAATTTTTTTGTTGTTTTTTTTATTAAAATAATACGGAAATAAATAAGATATTTAATATAGTAATCCGCATTGTGATCGCGTGGCCTAATGGATAAGGCGCTCGCCTCCGGAGCGGGAGATTGTGGGTTCGAGTCCCATCGCGATCGTTGATGGGAGAGCTTCGGCCGAAGTCTGCGGAGGTTTTCGAATTTTTTTTTTTTTCTAACATTTTTATCTACTTCATTCTTACTAGGAGGCATTTTCTTTTTTGCAGTTGGCATCTGACGATTTAAGAGATAATCAAAGATAAGTCTCCTCTGAATTTCGGTTCTGTGGTACGCCAGAAACAGAATACAGGAAATACAGCAGCCCTTCGGATATAGAAGATCGTCCAGATTAACTCAACGATCATGGACGCCTTCCACCAGAGTACATAGAAAAAAAAAAAAAAAAAGAGAAAGAAAGCACAGTTACAAATACAAATTTGCTGCATATTGGAAATCTTTACATAGGAAGATACTGGAGCTTATGATGTTCGGTTCAACATCTGGAACTTGCAGCATATCCAACCATCCACAGATAATCCAGAAGCGAAGGCTTCATTTGTCTCCAATTCTTCCTATAAACATGTCTGAAATGAGCAATGCCACGTACTTTGAATCAGCATTTTCTTTGCAGCTTCCAAGGCCAACAGCGTTCTTTTCGAAATTGTACTAGAACCTTTATCGCCTCGAAACCCTTGTCCTGAGAGGTAATAAGGAAATTCATCATGAAAGATTTCACAAACTCCAATTTGATATATAAAAAAGTCAGTACCGTTAGTATAAACAAGATGCAATCTTAATTACTAAACACATAGTACAAGGGGGTTGTATCAGAAACAGGTTGCTCTGGTCCAACTCATATTTGACTGATCATCTAGTTCAATGTCGGTGCAAATTTAAGCAAATAAAGATTAAACAATTCCAAAAAAAAAATAAAAAAATTGTTTGCCTACAAATAAGGATGTAGATTTCTAAAAAATGTCAAATTCCATAAACAAATTGACACCACTTGTACTGGAATAATGTGTTCATATGCTTCAATTTCAACATTTATAATTCCAGCAGTAATACATCTAGGAGGTTTGAATGATTGTGCAGCAAAAACCTTCAGTTTCATACTTAACGCACAGACAATAAGCTCCCATTCACACTTCCTAATATCTCTCAACACAAAATTCTGGCCATACCTTTGTTTTTACTACATCTTATTAAACATCTTACAATTAACATTGAGAAGATGGTTAAATTTACGCATTTTCCATCATGCAAACCATCAACATTTATACCAGTCACATTGATTCCTAACCACAACAATGAATTTCAACTACTGCTCTAAAGAAATGTTAGTCCAAGAGTTCAGTCCTACTCCTCACAAATTATAGTTGTCCATTAGCATCTGCCAGTAGTCGGACGGTCAAAGTTGTACCAAACATCAGTACTCAATGTTCTTAAAGGGAGCCAAAAACAGTAGCAGACAGGGTACGGTTTTTAAAAGTAGACTTTACAATTCACTGATAACTATTCATAATTCATCCAGGATTCATCAACTCTTTTTTTATATTTTCATATAATTTTTACAAAATTTAACTCAATGTGACTTTTGTATTTTTTTATTCATGTGATTTTTTTATCATGTTATTGTGTCATTTTTGCCGCTACCAAATCTAACTGTTGAAGAATGAAAAATGAATCCAACTTGCATTGATTATTGTGTAACCTTGGTTTATATACAATATGATAGCTGTAACAGAATCAACTTGAATCAACTAATACTAACAGAATTTGTTACATATATAAATTATCTCCTATGTGCAGTCGCATCATTATTGATGTTGATGGTTGTTTGTATATGCTGTAGGAGCCTCCCTCAAGCTTGGGGTGTAAAGATTGTGCACACCAAGCTTGGAGAGATAGTGAAGGAAATGGGTAGAGGAGTGGGCCTTAGTGAAGAGATCAACAAGTTGAGCAGAAGAGGAAATATGGAAAAGGCGAATGACACCAACTTGTAGTTTATGGCGAACAAGATGGCAATCAATCTCTATGTGCTTTGTCCTTTCATGGAAGACAGGATTTTCAGTAATAGCAATGGTAGACTTGCTGTCATAGTAGATGGAAACTGGGGAAGAATGAGAGACCTGCAGTTCAAGAAGCAAGTAAAGAAGCCACTGGAGTTCGCACGTGAGAGAAGCAAGGGCTCGGTACTCAGCTTCAGAAGAGGATCGAGAGACGGTAGATTGTTTCTTTGATTTCTAGGAGATAAGAGCATCCCCAAGAAAAATGTAGTAACCAGTGAGTGATTTCCTGGTGTCAAGGTAGGAAGCCCAATCAGAGTCACTAAATGCTTTGAGTTGTAGATCAGAATGTGCAGAGAAAAATAAGCCTTGACCTGGTGTAGCTTTGATATATCGGAGTATGCGGTGAGCAGCAGTGAGGTGTACTAAAGTTGGCTGGTCTAAGAATTGGGATAGTTGTTGGATAGCAAAGGCCAGGTCAAGCCTGGTATATGTCAAGTAAATCAGTCGACCAACAAGGCGTCTATAGGAAGAAGGGTCAGCCAAGGGAGAACCAGAGAATTTAGATAGCTTCAAGGAAGGAGAGGCTGGAGTAGGAGCTGATTTACAGCCAAGAAAGCCACTATCTTGAAGGATATCCAGGGCATACTTTCGTTGGTACAAATTGATCCCTTGTGTTGATCGAGCAACTTCAAGACCAAGGAAATATTTCAGGGTACCTAAATCCTTGATCTTAAAAGAATCATGAAGATAAGACTTCATGTCAAATATAAGAGTTGCATTATCACTGGTAAGTACCACATCATCAACATATATCAAGAGGGCAATGAAAGAAGAGTCAACATGTTTGTAGAACAAAGAGTAATCTGAAGTAGCCTGTTGGAAACCTTTGTGAAGGAGGGCAGTGGTCAATTTAGAATACCATTGACGATTAGCTTGTTTAAGGCCATAAAGAGACTTGAAGAGTTTACATACTTGCCCAGGTTTTGCATCAGGATATCCCGGTGAGAGTTGCATATATACTTCTTCATGAAGATCACCGTGCAAAAATGCATTGTTGATGTCTAATAGATGGAGAAACCAATTTTTGGCAGCAGAGACAGCCAATAAGGTGTGAATGGTGCTCATTTTGGCAACAGGAGAAAATGTATCAACATAATCAAGACCATGTTGTTGTGTGAAGCCTTGTGCAACCAAACGAGCCTTGTAGCGCTCAATCTGACCATCAGCTCTGTATTTAATACGATACACCCATTTGCAACCAATGGCTTTCTTAGAAACAGGTAAATCAGTGACAATCAAAGTATTGTTGTCTCGTAATGCGTCAAGCTCAACTTGCATGGCTTGTCTCCAACAGTCATGTTGAATAGCTTGGTTGTAAGTGCTGGGTTCTGGTATGGAAGTAATGGTGGCAGAGAAGTGTTGTTGTGAGGGTGAGCAATGAGAGTAAGATAAAACAGAAGATAAAGGATAATATGTAGTAGAATTCTGGGGAACAGAATGCATATTGTTAGAATGATTGAGTGTAGCTAGATCACAATGGTAATCATTGAGATATGTAGGGGTACGACATGTGCGGTTAGACCTTCGAACAAATGGTGTAGTAGAAAAAGGCTGAAGATTGGTAGTGTCATTAATATGATGAATATCAGTAGTAGCAATGTCATGATCAGGAGGGGGAGAATCAAAAGAGACAAGGGTGTCATCAGTGGGGTTGGATGTAAAGGAGGGAAGAGAAGGGTGAGGAAAACAGGAAGAGGAAGGAACAGTAGATGAGGTAGAGGAGAAAGGGAAAATTGATTCATAAAATGTGACATCACGGGATACAAAGATGGCACCAGTTGCCAAATTGTAAAGTTTATAGCCTTTGATGCCAGGAGCATAACCGATGAATATACATTTAGCAGCTCTGGGGTCAAACTTGGTCCGAGGGTGAGCTAATGTACAAGCAAAGGCAAGGCAACCAAAGACTCGAATATGAGAAAAAGTGGGATGTTTGCTATAAAACAGCTCAAATGGGGTTTTGTTTTGAATAACTGGGGAAGGAAGTCTATTAATCAAGTGAACAGAGTGGCTGATACAGTCAGCCCAGAATTTGTCAGGTAAACTAGCTTGGATCAGTAGGGAACGGGCAACATTTAAGAGATGTTGGTGCTTATGTTCAACAATGTTGTTTTGTTGGGGGGTTTGGACACAAGAAAGTTGGTGAATGATCCCTTTGAAGGAGTAGAAATGGGGCATATTAAACTCCTGACCATTGTCACTTCTAATTGCTTTGATCATGGTTGTAAATTGTGTTTCAACATAAGTGCAAAAATTTTGTAACAGGGTTCGAGCTTCTGCTTTGGATTTCATGAGATATAACCAAGTGTGTCTAGAAAAATCATCGACAATTGTGAGAAAATAGTGATGACCATACAAAGACGCGACATGGTAAAGACCCCAAATATCAACATGGATAAGATCAAAACAAGCAAGTGAGTGAGAAGTGCTAAACGAAAATGAGATACATTTTTGTTTAGCCAAGTGACAAATATCACAATGTTGCTATGTGGATACAAATATAGAAGAATCAACATCAGATAACAACTGTATTCGAGTATTAGAGCATGACCCAGTCTATAATGCCATAAACTGGTGGAAACATATGTAGAAATAGAATTGGAATAAGGTGGTGAATAAAATTGTGAAGAACAAGAAGAGAGAGACAAGTCTAATTGATATAAACCAAGATGTAGCCTAGCTAACCCAATCATCTTCAAGGTTCGAGCATCCTGAACAACACAAGAAGTATGAGTAAAGTTAAGAAAGCAATTGAGCGATGAAGTTAATTTGCTAACAGAAATAATATTGAAAGAAAAATGTGGAACATATAAGGCATTGACAAGAGATAAATGAGGTGAGAGTTTGACTAAGCCAATGTGAGTTGCAATAACAGATTGATTATTAGGAAGTTTAACAGAAAGATTACTTACAGAGTGATAGGAATCAAAATAGGCAAGGGAGCATATGATATGATCTGTAGCGCTAGTGTCAATGATGAAAGGAGGAGAAAAATAAGAATGGTTACCTGAGGATTGTGCACTCACAGCAGCTGCATCATCATGAACAGAAGAAGAACAAGCCATAGTAGCCGATTGAAGCATTGCAAGTAACTGCTTATATTGGTCTGCAGTGAGAGTCATCGGGATTGAAGTAGCAGGAGTGGATGTTGGATCTGGAGATCGCTGAGAGTGAGGAACAGCAAAGGCAATCTCAGTGCCAACTTGATTAACAGATCCTGTGATCGAAGGATGAATGTTTTTCGCACGGCCTTGGAAACCTGGAGGGTAGCCATGCTTTTTGAAGCATTTGTCAGTTACATGGCCCAAATAACCACAGTAAGAACAAATGGGTCGTTTGTTAGATTGAGTGATCCTTCAAAAAGAAGAAGTGTTGCCAGATCGTGGCTGAACAAACAATTTGTTGATGAGAGCAGTAGTCTCAGCTGGTGGTGCAGAGGAGATGCCTAATTGACATTCTTGTTGAATGACGAGAGCAAAGACCTTGTTAATTAGGGGAAGAGCGTCCCTGAGCATTATTTGAGATCTGACAGTGGAAAAACTGTCATTAAGACCCTTGAGAAATTTGATAACATGGTCATTCTCCTGGAATTTGCGAGCAACATCGAGAGCACCACATGTACAGCGTGGATCACAAGAACAACAAGGAATCAAGCGCAAGTTCATAATCTCATCCCAAAGAACTTTTAGTTTGGTGAAGTAATCAGTTACAGGGAGTGTGCCTTGATGGAAAGAGTAGATCTCCTCTTGGAGGTCAGAAATGCGGAAGGCATCCCATGGGAAAAGTGATCATGAAGATCTCTCCAGACATCATAAGCAGAATCAAGCCAAAGGACACTTTGTGCAATGGAGGGAGAGAGAGAATGCAGTAACCAAGAAAGAATCATGGTATTACATCGTTCCCAAATAGGAAACAGTACATCAGACTTTGGAGGAGCAGAGATAGAGCCATCAACAAAAGGAAGTTTGTTTTTGGACATGAGAGCCATTCGCATAGCACGACTCCATGATTGATAGTTGGAGTCGGTGAGAACTGAGGAAACTAGGATCAGGGAGGGGTTTTCATTGGGATGAAGGAAATATGGACTGGAAGGTGTTTCATCAAGCTTTAGAGAGCTAGAACAAGAATTTGATGCTATGGAAAAGTGGAAAAACAAATCTGGAAAGGGTGTTTGGAAAGATAGAAAGTAACGAAAAAAAATAGAGAGAAAAAGGGTAGGAAAGTATGAAGGACGAAAAAATTAGAGAGACCCAAGCTCTGATGCCATGTTGAAGAATGAAAAATGAATTCAACTTGTATTGATTATTGTGTAATCTTGGTTTATATACAATATGGTAGTTGTAACAGAATCAACTTGAATCAACTAATACTAACAAAAATTGTTACATATATAAATTATCTCCTATGTGCAGCTGCATCATTATTGATGCTGATGGTTGTTTGTATATGCTGGAGGAATCTAACCGTGAATAGTCTCTTCCTACCTGGTCTGAGTTCGATGTTAACGAGTTCATTGCTTCTGACCCAGTTCACGGCCCCACCTTGAAGACTGCTAGGGAAGAAACAAAAATTGCCTTAGCAGGCGGTGCAATATCAACTGCAGCTTTTGCATGAAAATGCTCAACATGTTGTTAGACTGTCTTTCGCAGCAGGTGCTGTCTTTGGCTGGACATTTGGACAAGAAATTGCAAAACATTGGTATCAACGCTACAAATTGGACAAAATGGTTGCACAAGTCAAATTTATGGAGCGGTGGGCAAAAACAAGTGTCAGACTCGGTTTCCATTTGCTTAATAGTGGCGACATGTTGAAAATGTAATAATTGATATGATGCTTTAGCCTTTTGTTAAAAACTTTGCTTTTAAATTTCACCCGATGCTTTGGCTTTTCTCGAAAATAAAAAAATAAAAACCTTTTAAAATCAAGTTAACTCCGGTTAGTAATCCATTTAGTATCGCAGACTGACGTTCTCCAGAAATAGTCATATTTTCTTATGACTCATTAATTATTTTCTGAAAAAAAAACGAAGAACAAAAAGACCTTTCCTGTATATATCAACATAAGCAGTTTTTTTTTTTTTCCTTAAAGGAGAGAGATAAAATTGAAAGAATCTTCGAATTTTAAATTTAATTTTTTAATAAAAAATAACTGTTAAATTTAATTTTATTTATCAAAAGTCTTGATAAAAGTAGCATCATTTCTGCATACATTTTATTACACTGATCATGCCATAATTCTAGGCATGCATGATGCAACATTTAAACCTCGTCTCCATTCCAGTTGTTTTTCATCTTAGGTCCTGTAGGCCCTTCTTGCCCTAACACTTCATTTGGTAGGCCCTTCACAAATTTCTCAAAAGCAGATTTAAGCTTTCCAGGTAATAATTTTTCCACCTTCTTGATTTCCTCTGCCAAGTCATAACTAATCTTGGGACCCCATTCCCTGGAATAGTTGAGCCATGGTGGCTCAATAACAGTAGAACCCAAATACTCAGCTGCAACCAATGAAAATTGAAGGCCAGTATCCATGAGAATCTTACTCTTGGCAGTGTCGTTTCTAATTCCTATCCCTCCACTTCCTTGCAGAACTAGTCCAGGTTTTGAATACATGGCATGGCCATGTAAGGATGAATATGTACAAGGTTTATTCCCACCTTGAAACTCAAGCTCTGATGCATTCAACCATGAACCTCCACTATGTTCTGAGAAATACACACCATGTAATTCTCCATTAAAGTTGCTTACCCTCAAAGTCACATGCTCCCAATCGCCTACATGTTCACCTATCCTTCCTAATGGAATGTTGATGAATTCTACTTTAGCCTTTACTGGTCCATTAAAGGGGTAAAACACCCATATCGCTATGTCCGTATAGGTTGCCCCCAACATAGGTTTTATATGCAAATAAACTTTGGAGCTTTGCAAATCTCCTTTCTTGACTCTATCCTTGGATGCTTCGTCCTCGGGGAGATCTAACCAACAGTTGCCATCATTTGAACCGCCTTGGGGAAGGTTTGAACCCGTTGGTTCTATTGAAACCGGTTTCGACTCTTCTCCCTTTGTATATAGTAATGCTCCGTTGACAAAGAACCAGTCAACGGATGATGGGAGGTAAGTTTCATCAGGATGGAAATAAATCCAAGGAGAGTAAGCTTGGAATAATGTCTCAATTTGGCTTAGATTAGGCATGCAAGATATATTTGATTTGACATTTTTCAAACAAGCTAGAGGAGCAGGAGAGCCAGCATTAGGATTTTGGGCTACAAATGTGCCCACGCTAACACCCATATAGTGAGTTCCTCTGCTGCTTGGCCTTAGACTGAAAAAGTTGAATTCATTTGAATTAAGTTCCTTATCCGGTCCCCATAACCATGCATAATTCTCACTTTGATCTGTAAAATCAGATCGAACGCACCGCATTTTGTCGAGGGACGGCTTGTTTCGGGTGTTGGTGACAATCTCGCCCAAAGCCTGGTATCCTTGTGGAGCTACAGGAAACCATACGTAACCAGGACCGTCTTGCTTGATTTTCAAGGACTCACTGCTCCAAACAAGGGTGTAATCGATGGGCTGTATTAACAAAGTCTCATCCGTGTCATCTTTTGCCGCAAGAACCCACCCAAAAAGCAACGTATTGTTGGGCTGCCCATAGCTGCCTAGCATGTAGTACCCGTCCGGTATTGAGGATGGTTCAAAAAATGAAGCCCCAAGATTATCTGGCCCCCCTTCATATGTAGCCCAGACTTTCGTAAAAGATGATATCTGGCAAACCAATATTCCTCCAAGGTCAATCGTTCCCTTTGCAAACCCTTCACCTGTAGTAGTAGTAATTCTTCAAGTCAATCAAACAGAGGAGAAAGATGATAATATTTTCTTGCTAGAGATCAAAAAGAGGTACCTGGCGGCCATGTTGGTAATGGAGAGGGAAGCCTGAAGGCGGTTTCGATTGGCAAAGCCTTCTTTCTTTTGGAAACATCTCCTGGAGAAGAAAGACAATTCCCCATTACGATCTTTTCAAAGGTATAGATTGAATATGATGATATATGAAATATGAAAGAAGAGAGAGCAACTTACAAGAAGAATAAGGCTAGCATATTCTTTGTTTTGTGCAATTTTATGCGAATAAAGAACAGTTGGTACAGGCCAATGAATGTGACGTGCAAGGAACCCAATTACCTTTAACATCCTTATGGACATTGTTCAACCTCTCTTCTACCCCAAGCTGCTTTTCTTTTGTTTTGATTACTTTAATTTTCCTTGTATCATGGAACAGATATCATACAAACAAAAAGAGACATTTTGGAGGCCGCCTGTTGGGGCTGGTTTTTTCAAAAAGTCGGCTCCGAATACTAAGGCAAAACTTAGAAGATTCTAATTGTTGCTTCCAAAAGCAAAATGTTAGCGAAAGGGACAACCAACCTGCAATCAAAATGCATTAATTTTCTCGTTCTTATCTCTCAGATTGACTTTACGCAATTGCTTGTTCTGAGTGACAATGCTACGATCGACGTATGTTGGTTCGACTACAAACAACCATTCTCTTGGATTCACAATAACAGCATTTGTGATCCTGGCCCGCACCCGGACACCGCATTCTGATTGGTGCCGTTATAAAAAATCAACATTTACAGTAATTAATATCTGTAGAATATACAAATAATGTAGGAAAACTATAACTGCATAATATTTATAATCAAAATTTCATGTTCAATTATCAAGAAATTTAGAATACGGAAGCGTACCTGGATCCATTGAAATTAATTGATTGAGGTTAGCAGTCTTCCAGTCTAAACTTTTATTTATTAGAGAAAACTCTAACTCAATCACTGATGGGATATGAGAATGAAAAAAATTACGTTTAGACTGGGGACCATAACCTATTTATAACTGAAGTATATTTTATTCTATTTTGGCCGATCATTAAAATATAATAAAATATCAGGTCTCTATACATTGTAAAACTCATACCAATTGAGATGTACTGAAGTCTAATAACTTTATTTGATCACTTTTAAGTGGACTAAAACAAATTAGATAGCCTATAATGTACAATAAATTGATTTATGTAGGCCTACACAAATAATTTTTCAACAAGCTCCCACTTGGGCCACATATGTCGCTTGACTATTGTACATTTAAAATAACTTTATGAGCTCAATACTTGCTATCTTTACAAAGAACATCTCTAAACAATCTGGTCCATCAATTATATCAACATAGGATCAAAGCGATTTTCGTTACATATATTCCGTAACTAGACCCATCAATGGTCACGTATATTAATATAATCAACGAAATAGATCAAGTATGGATGTGTAACATGGAAATTACATGAAACGTGATCCTTTAACATGCTTATTTTCAACTGGTCCTACTTTATCATTCTTTCAAGACTTTATACATACTGCTACTGAAAGAATATTACTTTATTTCAGAGTTTTCAATAATAACAAAAATACTGTATTCTGATCAGAAAAATCTCAATAACAAATAAACATCAAGAAACAAGCTCCCACTATACAAGTATATCATCAGGATGAACCACACCCATACGAGCTACATGCTCATGAAACACCTTAGGTGGTACTCCCTTTGTAAGCAGATCTGCAATCATGGAGTTTGTATTTATATTCAATAATAATATGAAAAATCTGAACTCTCTCCTTAACAACAAGAAACTTAATGTAAATATGTTTTGACTTCGACGAGTTTCTATTGTTCTTAGAGTATAACTCAGCTGCTTTATTATCACAATTAATCTTCAATGGTCTCTCAATACCATCGACAAAGCACAGCCCAGTGATAAAATGTCGCAACCATATTGCTTGGTTCGATGCCTCATAACAGGATATAAATTCTGCCTCCATGGTGGAAGAAGCTATGAGTGACTGCTTTACACTCTTCCATGAGACAGCTCCTCCAACTAACATGAAAATATCGTCAGAAGTAGATTTTATGCTATCAAGGCAACCAGCAAAATCGGAGTCTGAATACCCAACGATCTCTAAATGATCTGACCTCTGATATGTGAGCATGTAATCTTTAGTTCTCTGTAGATACCGCATAACGCTCTTTACTGCTTTCTAATGATCCTTACCAGGGTACTTAAATATCTGTCAAGTATTCCAACTGCGTATGCAATATCCGGACGCATACAGACTTGAGCATACATAAGACTCACTACTGCTGAGGCATAAGGAATCTTTTGCATCTCTTTCTTTTCAATCTCATTTCTTGGGCATTGAAGCAAACTAAATTTATCACCTTTAGCAATGGGTGTATCTCCTAATGCACAATTCTTCATGTCAAATCTGCTAAGCACCTTATTGATATATGCCTTTTGTGAGAAGCCAAGTATTCCACGAGAATGATCTCGATGGATCTGTATGCCCAACACAAAAGATGCACCCCAAGATCTTTCATTTTAAAATTACTTGACAAAAATCTCTTGGTTTCATGCAACAAGCCTATATCACTGCTTGCTAGCAGAATATCGTCAACATAAAGGACTAGAAGAATAAACTTACTCCCACTGATCTTATGATAAATACTTTGATCAACAATATTCTCTTTAAAACCGAATGAGGTAATCACTTGATCAAATTTTTGGTACCATTGACGGGATGCTTACTTTAAACCATAGATGAATTTCTTTAATTGGCATACCAGATGTTTCGAATTATCTGACACAAAATTTTTTTTGTTGCACCTTATAAATTGTTTCTTCAATATCTCCATTGAGAAACGCTGTCTTTACATCCATTTTATGTAACTCTAAATTATAATGAGCTACAAGTGTCATAATGATTCTAAAAGAGTCTTTCGATGAGACTGAAGAGAAAGTCTCTTTATAATCAATGCCTTCCTTTTGAGTGAAACCTTTAGTGACTAGACGCACTTTATATCTTTCGATATTGCCTTTCGAATCTCGTTTGGTTTTAAAAATTCATTTACAACCAATCGGTTTCTCTCCTTTAGGCAATTCAACAAGATCCCAAACGTTATTGTCCTCCATTGATTTCATCTTATCTTTCATGGCATCTATCCAATGTTGGAAGTGAACACTTTTTTTTGGCTTCAGTGAAAGATGTTGGATCATCTTCCATTCATATATCAAACTCATATTCTTGGAGATAAACGATATAATCATCTGGAATCGCTGATCTCCTTTCCCTAGAGGATCTCCTTAATGGCACTTCCAATTGAGGTTGTTGTTGCTCTTCTAATTGAATAGGAGATGACTCTTCAATATAAGCAGGAGGTAAACCAGGAGTATCTTGATAATCTGTATTTGCATCTTGAACAACGCCAGACATAATTGTCTGATCATTTTCAATTGCAACTGTAGGAACAGTGACATGTTCTTCTTCAAAGACAAGATCTTTGTGTTTAACACTCACACTATATTTAACATCCTCAATGAAATTAGCATTTCCAGTCTCGAAAAAGGATTTACTTGAGGGATCATAAAACTTGAAACCGCTCGATCTTTCTGAGTATCCAACAAAGTAGCAGCTTATTGTTCTTGAGTCCAATTTTCTTTCGTTAGGCTTGTATGACCTAACTTCAGCTAGACAACCCCAAACATGCAAGTGCCTAATACTACGCTTCTTTCTTGTCCATAACTCATATGGGGTTTTAACTACTGCTTTGCTTGGAACTCGATTAAGGATATACACACAGTCTTTAAAGCTTCTCCCCAAAGTAACTATGGTAAAGAAGAATGATTTATCATACTTCTCACCATATCCTTTAGGGTTTGATTTCGTCTTTCAGCTACACCATTTTGACTTGGAGTCCCCGACATGGTGTATTGAGGAATGATCCCGCATTCTGATAAATACCTCGCAAAGGGTCCTGGACGTTGTTCACCTGATCCTTCATATCTACCATAGTATTCGTTACAACGGTCAGATTTAACGACTTTAATTTTCCTACCAAGTTGATTTTCAACTTCAGCTTTATAGTTCTTAAAAACGTCCAACGACTGAGACTTCTCATGAATTAAGTATAGGTACCTATAGCGAGAATAATCGTCTATGAAAGTAATAAAATACTATTGACTATTCAAAGAAGTCGTAGGGAATGGACCACATATATCAGTATGAATTAATTTCAAGACGTTTGAACTGCTTTTGGCACCTATTTTCTTGATAATTGTTTGTTTTCCCTTAATACACTTAATACAGATTTTGAAATCTGAAAAATCAAGGGAATCGAGAATTCATTCTGACATAAGTCTCCGTATTCTTTGTTCAGAAATATGCCTTAAACGCTTGTGTCATAACATAGAAGAATTCTCATTAATTAATTTGTTCTTTGTACCATAATTATTTATATACAAGCATTCATTAACATATGAGGCATGTAGGTCCAATTTATATAAATTGTCAACTAAAGAACCAGTACCAATAAGATTTGAATACTGAAAGAGACTAAATTTTTCATTTCTAAATGAACAAGAATAACCCAATTTGTCCAAATTAGAAACAGAAATCAAATTTCGTCTAAATGACGGTACATAAAAAGTCTAGTCCAAATCTAAATAATAACCAGATTCTAACTTTAATCTGAATAGACCAATAGCCTCAACAGGAGTTTTCTTACCATTTCCCACATAGATGAAACTTTTATCATCAGTTGGCTTTTTGCTCCTTAGACAGCCCTACATTGTCACACTTATGTGAGTAGTTGCACCTGTATCTATCCACCCAGTGTGATTGGGTACTAAAGCCAAATTAACTTCAGAACAAACAAAGTTGAGAAGTTTACCCCTTTTGGCAAGCCATTTTTCGTACTTGGAACAATCCTTCTTCACATGTCCATCCTTACGGCAGAAGAAACTAGTGATCACCTTATCCTGTTTTTGCTGCCCATTAGGCTGTGAAGTTTCAATGTTTGTAGTGTTTTTTCATGTATTGTTCCTTTTCCTTTTCTTGTTGGCAACATTACCATTGGAGGAAAATGTTAATTTAGCACTTTCTATCTTATCTTGTTTCAATATCTCTTCCTCTTGCACACACTAAGCAATGAGCTCGTTAAAAGTCCATTTCTCCTTTTGAGTTTAGTAACTTATCTTAAATGGATTAAATTGGGAAGGAAGAGATATCAAGATCAGGTGCACGAGTATGTCTTCAGACAACTCTAACTTTAGTGCCCTTAATCTTGTAACAAGATTAGACATTTCTATAATGTATTCCCGTATGTTTCCTTTGCCATTATACCGCATTGAAACGAGTTTAGTCAGAATAGTACTTGTTTCAACTTTTTCATTTGCAACAAATCTGTCTGCAATCTGCTTAAGGAAACTTTTAGCATTTTCTTCCTCAGGTATTGCGCCCCTGATGACATCTGGAATTGAGTGCTTCATGATCATCAAACTCATGCGATTTGAACGCTCCCATTTTTCATAAAGTGCCCTTTCTGTAGCTGAACTATTATCAGTAAGAGCAAGAGGTTATTCTAACATGATCGCATAGTCCAGATCCACACTCAAGCATAATGGTTACGTGCTCCTTCCATTTTTCAAAGTTAGTGCCATTAAGCACGGAAATGTTATTCAAATTGGCAGATATGGAAGAAACGTTCACTGTACGCAGGGAAAAAAATAATTAGCTCACAATTAAATAATTTTGGGCCATATAAGATACCAAACACAATATTGACATTTAGCCTTTGGACAGAAATATCAATTTGTAAACGGTACTCTTAAACTTTATTAGTAAATATTGATAACCAAATCCTGTCAATAATATGTCTTTCTTTGGACCGACATACTACATGCATGGAAAAAAAATTTATCACATATTTACTACCTTATGTGTTAATAATTCAGTAAAGAAATAATCTTTATTTGGGCCGATTATTTCTCGCATGAATTAAAAAACATTGTCATATAAATTCCTTAATGACAACCGTATTTTCCAAAATAAATAAATTAATACAAAAGATGTCACTTTGGTGACATTTTATATCAATTTAATTTATTTTGAAACTTTATTTTTCATAAAATATGCACATTTTTGTAGGTAAGAATACATAAATTTATTGATAATTTCAGAGAGAGTACATATTGTCAATTAACTCAGAATATCATGAAACATATCACCATGAAGCAAAACAAGAATAATCATGTGCATAACATACAACTTTAATTCAAATAATACAAAATATTAAAAAATAAATATTTAAAGATTCCATAAAATTTCAGAAAAATCACAAAAATTTTTAAAATTAAATTTTATTCAAGACTGGAGAAAACGGTGGCCTCTCGGCCACCACATGGTGGCGCATGTACATCACGCGCCACCCTCAGCGCGTGGGGGAGATCCCTTTCGGGATCTCCCTTCTTCTTCCTTAGCCAGCCGGGTCGGGTTGACCCGGCTGGACCCATCGGGTCTGTTCTTCAAATTTCTTGATTTTTTTAAGTATTTTCGGATTATTTTCATCTAATTAATTGTATATAATTGAAATTAAATGTGTATTCTACAATGCTCATGCAAAAATTGGATGAAAACATCAAAAAATTGAGACAAATTAAACCAATATGGATAAAACAATCCTATAATTAAAACTCAATCTTTATATTCTTAGTTTTCTTTCAACCAAAACAAAAAAAAAAAAAATTCTTAATGATTAAACATGAATAGGCTCTTGATACCACTTGTAGGAAAACTATAATTACATAATATTTATAATCAGGATCTCATGTTCAATCATCAAGAAAATTAGAATACGAAAGCGTACCTGGATCCATTGAAATTGATTGATTGAGGTTAGCAGTCTTCCAGTCTAAACTTTTATTTATGAGAGAAAACTCTAACTCACTCAGTGATGGGATTGAGAATGAGAAAAATTGCGTTTAGACTGTGGACCATAACCTATTTATAACTTAAGTATATTTTATTCTATTTTGACCCATCATTAAAATAGAATAAAATATCAGGTCTCTACATATTGTAAAGCTCATACCAATTGAGATGCACTGAAATCCAATAACTTTATTTGATCACTTTTAAGTGGACTAAAACAAATTAGATAGTCTGTAATGTACAATAAATTGATATATGTAGGTCCACACAAATAATTTCCCAACAAATAATTGAAGTAGTTTTAAATTTACATGTTTGATGTGCTATGAGTTATATTCAGGATTTTATCATCATTAATGAGTAAAAAAAATTAAATCTTTTTAAATAATAATTGTTTAATTACGTAAAACAAAGATCAAATAAGAAAATAAATAAAATTATATATATATATATATATATATATTATAAAAGCCATTATTTAAAATATATATTATTTTGGTAATAAAATTTTTTACTATGTCTTGGGAATAAAATATATCTGGGTATTGAAAGAATACATATAAGATTATTATTCTATCTACGACAATGAAATTTAAAAACTCCACATTACAAACATAACACATGTCCTTAAAAATTAAAAGAATATTACTTAAAAAATAGAAATGAGACATCTAACATCTTTTTAACCTCGTTTGTGGAGTTTGGAAACTCTACAATCAGTGAAATGATCACATTTGGTTTCAAGATGACATTCCCTATAATAAGTTTGATAGCTAAATATACTCTTTACTTTTTGCGAAAAAGCATCTAAAACTTTTAACTTTACATGTAAATTGATTAATAAACTTTATTTTTTACAAATAAACCTCCAACCTTTTAAATTATGCTATTAAATTCAAATCTATTAAATAACATTAACTTTTATTTATATTGCACACGTAACATGCTGTATGACAATCCACAAAGCTATCCACATTGGTTTTCATGTAGGATGTCTAAACAATTATAAAAACATTATACTTCTATGCAAAATAGACCTCATAAGTATAAATGCCTTTGCAAAGTATGGGCCTTATTATTAGCAAGTATTAATAATTTTAATCAATATGCTTTTTAAATAAAGAATAATGCTATATTAAATAACTGTTACTAAACAATAATGTTTGAATATCAAAGAATAACGCTTACATTGTTCATATTGGCTATAGGGCATACTCCTATACCAACAAACTCCCATTTGCAATAAAGCTAATCACTTACACTCTTGATGCCCAAGGCTAGCATATGATGATCATGAACTTTTTTTTTAAAGTGGCTTAGTTAAAGGATTTATAACATTATCCTTTATGGGCACATGTTCCATTTTTATATCCCCTTTTTGGCTAATCTCTATGATAAAATGATATCTTTAATACATGTTTAGATCATTCATGAGACCAAGGTTCTTTTACTTGCGCAATAGCTCCATTGTTGTCACAATATAACGTTATTGGATCAATAATGCTAGAAACAACTTGTTTAGTATTAAACTTGTTGATCCAAAGTGGCTCTCTTACCGCCTTTGATGCAAAGAGATATACGACTTTAATTTTAGGATCAATAGTTGTCTCTGTTTGGCACTTTTCCAATAAAATGTACCTGCATTTAGAGTACAAACGTAATCACTTTGTGAGTTGTAATAATCTTTGTCGAACTGAAAACTTACATCTAAATATCCCTTTACACATATTTCTGACCCTCCATAGACCAAAAAAGCATGTTTAGTTGTTCTTAAGTGCTTCACGATGACTTCAACGATTGTCCAATGTTTCGCTTCAAGATCTGCTTGTAACACTTAAAGCATTCTATTCTACATTTGGTCTGGCGTATAACATGGCATACACATTGGATCTTGTTACTGAGGCATAGGGTACTCTATCATTGTCTCATTTTCCTCATTTGTTTTGACAAATATCTTTGGAAAAGTTAATGCCATGTAATATAGGCAAGTATCTCTATTGAAATCTTCCATAGTGAGACTCTTTAGTATCTTGCCTATGTAAGTAGATTGGAAGAGTTTTAGCCTTTTAGATCTATATCTATAGATCTTTGTTTCCAAAAAATAGGTTGTTTCTCCTAAATCTTTCATGGAGAATTTCTTGGACAGCCAAATCTTAGTAGATTGAAGCATTGGTATATCATTTCCTAAGAGCAATATGTCATATACATATAGCACTAGGAACATGATCATACTTCCACTAACCTTCTTGTACATACAAGTTCATCTTTGTTTTTTATGAAATCAAACTCTTTGATTTTGTTATCATAACAAATATTCCAATTCCTATATGCTTGCTTAAGATCATAAATTGATTTTTACAACTTGAATATTTTATGAGCACCTTGTTTTGATGTAAAACCTTTAGGTTGTGTCCTATACACTTCCTCTTGTAAGTTCCTATTAAGGAATGCAGTATTTACATCGATTTGTTAGACTTCATAATCATAGTATGTAACAATGGTTAGGGGAAACATATCTACTGGAGAAAAGGTTTCCTTACAATCAATTCTTTTTTTTTTAATTGTAACCTTTGACAACTAGTTTTGCTTCATCATTTTCAAAATTATGATGTTTTTAAACAAGGCTTGTTACCTTTGGTATGGATATTTCTTCCTTTTTAGACTTTGGTTGTCTTAACGTGAGTTCTAGAGGTGCTCATTCTTTGCTTTGTGCCGACTTTGTCGGTTACTCTACTTTTCCTCTATTCATCTTCATGTTTTGAATTTCAATCTTAGCTCGCGTACTTGTGTAACTTCGATTTATACATGCCTCAAGCCTTGGCTTGATAGTTTCCACTTTTGTGAGAACTTTGATTCCTTGTATGCCTTGAGCCTTAAGTTGATAGCTTTCTCGCTTATGAGAACTTAGATTCCTTGCATGCCGCGAGCCCTAACTTGGTAACTTTCGCTCTTATGAGACTTGGATAGATTTATATGCCTCGAGGTCTAGCATGACATCTTTTACTTCTTTGAGGACTTATAGAGATTTGCATGCCTCAAGCTTTAGAATAACCATTTCTTCTCTTTTGAGGACTTAAATGGATTTCGGCCATAGGGATGTCACATCCTTGCCAGTCACATACTTTTTCTTAAATCATATTGAACCTAATATACTGAAGATAGTCGAGGGAATGTCATATCCTCGCCATTCGTAGGCTTGCATTTTTGTTAGAAACTGGGCAGGGTAATGTTACTTCCTTGCTTCACGTTAATCTACTAAAAGGATGTTACTTCCTCGCCTTTTGCTACCTGTGTTTGTCGTACTAGCATTTTGTATGCTTTTAGGATTGGCTAAAGGAATGTTACCTCTTTGCCTTTTGTAAACTTGCATTAGACATGCTAGTGATCGGTCAAGGGAATGCTACTTCCTTGCCTTCCATGGACCTAAGCTTAATTGTGCTTATTCATGGTCAACGGGATATTCTATCCTTGCCATTTGCAAACTTGAGCTTACCACACTCAACCATGGTCAAGGGGATTCTACATCCTTAGCATCCGCAAACTTGAGCTTACTCCACTTAATCATGGCCAAGGAGACATTACATCCTTTCCATTCGTAAACTTTAAGCTTATCATGCTTACTTACGGCCAAGGGGATACTACATTTTTGCCATCTACAAACTTTGAGCTTATGCTTATTTTTATCCAAAAGAACGCTCATCCTTGGTTTTCTGCGACTCTGATTCTTGGCTTATTTATTCTTTGCTCATCCTTGCTTTTTGTGATGCTGAATTGGTCATGTTAATTTGTGGCCAAGGCTATGCTCACTTTTATATTGTCACGGCTTTAAGCTCTTCATGGCTTTTCTAGCTCATCCTTATTTTTTGCAACCTTGAGCTTTTATGTTCTTCTTTTGGAAAAAAAAAGATGTTCATCCTTTCCTTGCATGATTTGAGATATTCGTTTGCTCTTTTTTTGCTCAAAGGAATGCTCACTTATTGGTTTTAGCAAGCTTGACTTGTAGCTAAGGGAATGTCTCATCCTTACCTTCCGCTACCTCAAGTTTTGTAAGCTCATTTTGAACATAGAGGAATGCTCGTTCTTACCTTCCTTGGCCTATAGCTTTGGTCATCCATTTTGGGCCATGGGGGTGTTCTTCCTTGTTCGTTTGCAACTTTTTATCCAAAAGTTCTCGTTCTTGTTACTGGGGCTTTACTTACTTCTTTCTTGCCCACCTTTCAAGTAATGAGAACAATGGATAACTTGTTTGCTTCATAGTTGCTTTGACGTTGCTATTAGAGAAATTCTTGACTTGGCCTTTTCTCAGATTTGTAGCCTTAGTGTCTCATTTGGGCACTTCTCTACCCCTCTTTTTCTATCTCATGTTTGAAAAGTTACATGGACACTTGGTCTTAGCAAGATGTTCACAGACTATCTTGTGCCTTCTCACGCACTTCTTGTTGAAAAACCATGCTAGTGTTTTCCTCTTAAATGAGTACCATGTTCCATCTTCATGCTCTTTTCTATGTTAACTTACTTCACTACACATCTGGTTGGGCTAGCGTTTAAGCACTCTTCTTTACCATCCTTGGTTAAGCTCCTTACTGCATACTTATGCATTTTGCTTTGCGTTGTTTGGATAACACTTAGCTTATCTTAGCACATTCTTGGGTCTAATTCTTTGCTACATCCTCATCTGGTTTGGCATATAAAAAAGAAAAAAAAAAGATAACCTGATGTATGAAGAAGGTCATGTTCATGCAACATTCCCTCTACATTAACAAAAAAAATTGCTACTGTTTGAACCCGTAACCTCCAAAACACAAATTTAACAGGTTAACAATTACCATGGCACTAAAACTAAAAAGGGGATATCATAGTTTCTAAAAAAAAATAATTATAACAATTACAGTCAAGAAACTTTCAAGGAGCAAAACAAATGAAGCATCGCTTGACAAATATATATATATATATATATATGTTCAAAAGGGAAATCCTTTTCGCAGTATTTTCTTCGAGGTTTCTGCCAATCGCTTCAGACATTTAGCATGTTGGTAGAACTCCAACAGTTCAGTGGCCACATTTTCTGGGTGACATTTAACAAACACAGTCAAGAATCGACTTTCTGTCATCCTTAGTGCCCTCAACATGACTGATCCTATAATTTGTGGATGAAGCTCCATTTCCTTTAGCTTCCCAGCCAATAATACCCGTGGCTTCAGTATAGTTTCCAGATTGCAGAACAACAAAAATGGGTGCTGAAGCACCAGTTTTGGAGATAGCTTCATCCTGCCCAAAACAAAAGTCATGTTCCTCTGAACCTTATCAACTGATAGTGTCAAAATAAGGGGAGACCGTCCCAAAAGACTCCAAACCTCCTCCTCCAAAAGCCCAAACTTCTCCAAGTTCATCACCTTTTCACGAATGGTCTCAATCCGTGATATGCCAATTAGCGTAACCACATATTTATACATTTTGGAACCATCTGAAACCCCTGTTTTCTTTATGAATTCCAGCTTCTCATCATTAAACGAAGTCCTTGGAATCAACGTGGGCCGTGAAATGAGCATAGCAATCAAATCATTTCCGCTAACACCCATTTCTTCATACAACGCAATGGCTGGTTTCATCATATTGTGGAAATCATACGTCAAGAGCGAAGGGTTCCTAACAAGGGCTTTGCGAAGCACTTCTAGTGACCCGAATAGCGTCAGGAGAAAATCAAGCCGCTCATCAAAGCAATTATTGATGCGAGAACAAAAGAAACGAGGGCGACAATTAATTATCTTAACAATGTCGGAAGTGGTAAGTCCCAATTTGCTCAGCAATTTGAGTTTGGATAAAAGGGGAGTAACTTGAGCATGGCGCAAAGAAGGCTGGCGTGAAAAAATCTTCAACAAATCATTTTCACTGCAACCCCAATTCTTGAAAAGTTCAATAGAGTCTCTCGGATGCTCTATAGTTTCTTCCCTCACGCTTTTACCTTGGTTTTGGCATATCGTCGAATAGGTGGCGGTAGTTTGAAAAGCATCGTTTGCAGCCAGTAACTGATGTTTCGAGGCTGAGACAATAAACCGGAGTTTGAGTAACAGATGAGCTTTGGGGAACATGAGATTTTTTTTGGGCAATTCTAACAAAGAAAATATGTCAGAGAAAGGAGTGAGTAGCAGTGGGCTGAAGAATGGAGAGAAGAAAGAACCGCCGAATGGACAATGCTATAGCCTACGTAAACTTTCCCGGAAATTGCGCACGCGGGTATTATTTTTCCTTTCTCTTCAATTTAATCCTTATCAATTACCAACAAGCGCTAAATATTTATTTTTTGTCCTTGTACTACATTACTTTTTAATATCGACGTACTGCTGGATTCATGGAATGGAATAGACAATAACTGAAAAAAATATTTCGTGGGAATTGAAGATAAATAATGCAAAAGAATGTCAATCATAAAGTTTGATTTATTGAAATGGAAAATAATAAGAAATAATATTAATATGTTTGGTTAATTCAAATAATTTGATTGGAATAAGTGCAAAAGATTAGTGTATCTTTTTAGGGTTTATAATTATTATAATGATTTTTAAGAAATAATACTAATAATAATAATAATTAATTACTTAATATGAAATAAATATTTATAAAGAATTGTTATTAAGTATTAATAATTATGATTAATTATTATAATTAATTATTACTTAATTATAAAGTAAGATTATTTTATTTTTAATTTATAATAATTAATGTGCTTATGATTATTAATTTATTTTCATAATTACTAATAACTAATAAATAATCATAAATAGCCTAATTAATATTAATTTAGTTAATGATATTAACTTTTTAAATCAATATTAATTATTAATAATTAAGATTTAATTTTAATTAAGAAATTAACATTTATATAAATAATTAATATTAATTAATCATAAAATTAATATTATTTTTATATTTATTATTATAAATTTATAATATTAGTTAATTCTTCATAAATTAATTAATAATTTGATTATTGAATGATTACTAATTGCTTAATTAATTTTTAATTATTAATAAATGATCAATTAATGAATAATTAATGGGTTTAACTTGTGTTTGGTTGTAAGCAGGGTTTTTGCTGGTTTGGTAAATTCTAGTTTTTTTTTTTTTTTTTTTCTCTCTCGAGTTTCTGTAGTTTTAACCATCTTCTGGGCTGTAACCCCATAAAATCTTTCCTTTTTCAAATTCTTTGCTGCCTAGGGTTTTCCAGAAATTCCTCAAAAAGATCTCGATTTCTTTTCGCGCGTGTTCTTGTTCTTTGTTTCCCCTCTGAATTACCTATTGACTCGCTATTCTTATAAGTTTTATGATCAAAAGTTTTAAGAAGTTCTCAGAGGCCAAGAATCAAGTGTTTAATTGCCTTGGTACTTGGGTTTAATGGCAGATTTAGTTTGGTCAACTTTACTCCTCAATATCTCTTGAGCCAACAAACTTTTTACCTTGATACCAATTTTTCAAATTTATATTTTGTTTATTTTTATTATCTTTTCCATTTTCTTTTTAAATTGACATTGTTAAAGTAAAAGAAATCCAAATAAATCAAAAATGATCATTTCATGGATTCCATACCCAAAATTGTCAGACCGATTTAGGCCCAACTAATCTCCATGTCCGAGGTTCTAAATTGAACTTATTGGCTAATTCAAACAAACTTTGAAGGCAAGATTCGGATTTAAAGCCCATCATAAGAAACCCAAATTAAAATTGATCATGTGTAAATCTATTCAAAAGTTGGGCAATCTATCCAAGCCCAAAAAACGGCCCAATTTTCAGATAGGTTTAGACAAAAATACTAGTTCATTTTTAATTATTGTTGTGCTTTGAACTTATATATTTTTTAAGATTTTAATTTAAATTTTTCATTTTTTTTTGTAATCTTTTTGTTAGAATTTATTTTAATATATTGTGTTATACTTATTAAATATTATTTATTTTAGCATTTTAATTATATACATTTTTAAAAAATTTTGGACGAATTTGAACTTATTCATTATATGTAAAAACGATTTAGGTAAAAACTATAAATCCCTTCTTGCTTACCTAAAACTTCCTCGGCTCATGAAAACCACTCATCATGTGAATCATGATTAAATTTAACGATTGGATCTAAATCACAATTTAAAAAAACTCTAATTCTTTTTTTTTTCAGTAAAAAAACTTCTAATTCAAATATAGTTTGAATTTATTTAAATCATCTCGGACAAAAAAAGTATTTGATATATATATAAACACACACACACTCAAAATATCCTTATAAATATTTTCTTATCCCTAATTTGTTTTAAACGTTTAATCCTCTATTTACATTTGAATATTGAAAATTCATTTAAGTGTCCTTCAATTCTTCAACATTATAATAGAACCTTTAAAGAACTTTTTCACCTCAAAAGTCTTTACAAAACCCACTTGTTCTCTTAAAGAACTCTGTCATTAGATTATATCTAAACATTTTGTGAAAATTTTAAATTTTATTTGAAATTTGAAAATAAATGATAAATCCAACATTTTGATTTTTTTTTTAAATTTCTCAACACTCTAATCAAATTTTTAAAAAAAAATATTTTTCGCACTAAAATTTTTTCTAAGTTTCGTTCTCTCGTAAAATTGGTAATCTCATCATCCTTTAAACTTCGATTTATTTCAAAATTGGTGTATTATAATATATTATTTGATATACAATATTTACATGTTTATGAGTTTGATTTCCAAGTTATTTTTGTTTATAATTTTATTTTAATTTGAATATATAAAAAATACTTGAATAAGTATTTTTTACATTCTTTCCGACATAGAAAATCTTTGCCGGCCCGCAATTCTCTTAAATTTCACAATATAATTTGAATGCCTGGAAATTCAAAATAGAATACAAATAAAATTTGGATGAACATTAGCACAAATATGTATCAATAATTAATCACAACGTAAAATAAAGAACAAGAACAAATTATGATCATATACAGTACTTTAACACAAAGAATACTAATTAGCTACTTGATTTGAAATATTATAACTGTAAGCTGGCTGGCTTCCTTGAAGCAAAAATCCACTCGTACCTCGCTTCAATCGTCCTCAAAACTCTTGTTGTCATGTGGACTCAAAAAATTTCTTGCTCTACGTAATGCAGAGCGGTTGACGAAGGAGCTGACCCTAACATTTTCTGGTAAATCACTGATCCGATTTTAGGACACTTTTTTTGGTACAGGATTTTAGCACACTTTGAAAACAATTTTGCTGCAACATGGATTGAGAAATCCATCACACAACACTATAACCCTAAAAATGTATAAAAACATTTTCATTAAAAAGTTGTTGAAATGAGTGAGCTCCTGAGGGGTTTTTATAGGTGGAGAAAGTGTAACTCACTACGTTGTAAATTGAATGCATGCCAGGTTAAAAAGGGTTGTCATTGTTGGTCACTTTGTTGGCCATTTTGATTCTTCCTGAGGAATAAATACACTTTTGATACCTTCTTAATTTGTTTGGATCTTACCTTTTTCCAGCTGTTGTTTCCCTTATGAATTAGAAAGCAATTAAAAGGAAACAAATTGAAAGGCTTCATATATAATCCATCCACTATCTTTTTCTTTTCTTTTTCTGCAATTTGTTTTGTTCAGAAAATTAATTGGGCTAAATGAGATTAAAAGGTGCATTATGAAAATTAGGAGGAATGGAAATAATTTTGAATAAGATATACATATTTAATATATATACCTTGTAATTATCTTCTAAAATCTTGTTGAGGTAAATTAAATAAATTTTTTTAAAGTTTTCGGTTTAACTTATTTTTGCTAATTAAATAGTGGTAGAGTGGAGATTTAAGTGTATTCATGTTTTTGTGCAAAAGCTTAATTTCATCTTTGAAGATGGCTTTACAATAATCCCTACCTTTACATTAATTGCTTGAAATATTTTTAATTTTTTTTTTCTAAATCAATAAACTTTTCATCACTCCTCGAAGATGTGAAACCCAAAATTTTGGTTTTATTATTTATTTGGAAACTAGAAAGCAAGTAAGAGACTCGAAATAATATTATGCAGGGTTGAAATAATCGAAGCAAGACTCGAAATAATATTATGCAAGGTTGAAATAATCGAAGCACCCGGATTAATGGCGCAAAACTCGAGGCATGAAACCTGAGGTGAGATTTTGAATTAAAGTATTTCTCAAGAGATTACCTTTATAAGTATGCATTGGTGATTAGAAGGTAAAACTAAAACATCATAAGTGAAAAAACTAGTAAAAACTCGAATTAGCACTAAACCGAGAAATTGGGCCTAGTAATTGAAATAATTACGGAATAAATTCCATAAATCCGTAAAAGTTAGTTCGAGGCCATAGAAAATTAATATAAGGTATATTTAACTTCGAGAATTAAAGTTTAGTGGAAATCTTGAGGTTCCGATGGTTTAATTAATTTTTGAAGTAAACCGAAAACCTTAAGGAATTTTTATCGATAATGACCAAATCGGGTAAAATGGGCCCAAACGAGAAATTTTTCTTAAACAAGTGGGTCCAAAATTTTTATGGAACATACTAGGGACTTAGTATAATACATGAGAAGTGACAATTTTGAAGAAATGGGCTGAAAATAATTTTTGGGATTTTTCTGAAAACATGGCTATTGGATGCCCATGCCTAGCACATTGCAGGCCTAACAAGAAAGCCTAATTTGAAGGGGTTACAGAAGACCTTTGAACCTAATTTTTTTTCCTTGAATTATACTTAAGGCCCTTTCTGGAAAGCTAAAAACTATCCAGAACCGACTTAAAACTAAAGAGAACCATCCTCTTTAAGTTGCCGCAGACATCCTCCTCTGTTCCTACTTGTGGAATTTTTTTCGACTGCCTTCCAGCCACTTTTAGAAGTCATCCAAGAAGAACAAAATCTTCCTTATTAAGTCCTATAACACATATAAAAAATTCAGCCACAAGTAAGTTGATTTGGTGGGTGAAAAGCTAGAGAGAAGAACAAGGGCCGAATCTGCCCTATTTCAAAGATGAGAGAAACTTTGGATTTTTGATTTCTTGGCTAGTTTTTAAGCTTGTTTAGGATGATTCTAAGTTGTATACATGTATATCTACAACTGAGAAACATTTTTTGAGAAGGAAAGAGTGGTCAAAGTTGGTCAACAAGGTGAGAAATGTGATGGAAGATGATGATTGTGATATATGCTGTTGTTTAATGATTTTAGAAGATTTTTACAAAAGTGAAAATTGAAGAAATAATTTCTAGACTATGCTTGAAATTCGGCCAGCCTTTGTTTGATATGGAGAAGGTGAAATTTGATTGAATTTTGTGTTATAAAATGTTAGTTTAATACCGAAGAGTTCGATTTATAGCTCGGTTTAGTGGAAAACTATAAAAGTATGGAAATTGGCAATTTGATAAGTTGTAATGTGTTGGCTAGGGACTTGAATAAGTGTTTAAGCCATTAAATTGATAAGTTTGAAGTTAAAAGAAAAGAATTTATCGAAATAGTTTAAACCGACACGTTTATCAGTAAAACTTGGTAAATAACAAAGTTGACAAAAATAGCCAAGTTTAATGAAGTCTTTGTAAGTTGGTGTATATTTAGGTATATTAAGATGAATTTAAACATTTTTTATGGTTTTGAAATTATCTTGGGCAGCGCGAGGTATTAGCATGCTAATCGAGGTAAGCTCGATAACCGACGATTCTGTGCTGCCTCGAGATTCGATAGATAAGAAATGTAATTTAAAATCATAATGGTATCCTATTTCCTTACGTTTAAAAATATAAAAATGCTTAAAGTATTATTGAGATTATGAAAAGTGTTTTATCTTCAAAAAATACTATTTACGTATAAAACGAAACCAAGTGTACTTTTTTTGCCTCTGTAAAATGTTTTGGAAAAGTACGTTTTGATGTGAAAATATATTTGTGAATATGCTTCAAGAATATGGAAATTTGACATAACTCGATTTTATTAGTATGTGGGTTAATAAGCCCAAAAAGGAATTCGTAAGCTTCGATTTGAGACAAAAGACATCTAGTAGTCTATGATATTTGTCATGCATGACCCATGTGGAGCTTGGTCTTTCGTGGTGCATGTATTATGCCACATCGTTCATTTTTAGTCCTTTGTGGTGCATGTTTAACCACGTCGTGCCTATTATGCCCACTCGGTGCTTGATTTCCACCACTTCGTGCATTATTCGTTTTAGTCCTTAATGGCGCAGGGCACTGTATGACCCTGATATAGTCTACAGTCCCCTTACCATGGCCATCGGTACTCTATTTGTTCATTTGCTTCCCTCTTCAGATGTTGAGTTCATATAATCATGACCTATGCTAGCTATATGGGTTTTTCCTAGTCTCCATGATATTCTGTATGATTTCAAAAGTAATATGATAAGTTTCGTGATGTGTAATATATGTTTGTTCTGTCAAAATTTTGTACAAAAGTATTCGAAAGTAGTTTAAGTATAAATTACATTTTAAAAGCAGTTCATTTTTCATATGTTTGATACCAAGATTGTTTTTAAATGCATTTCTTACTGGGCTTTTCAAAAAGCTCACCCCCTTCTCTACTCTAACAGATTATTTGCAGTGATCTTTCTTCACTTGTCATGTAATAGACGTAGGCTGGTGGAAACGACACTCTCCCAAGGCTACCTTCGGTACACGTTAAGGTATACTCTTGTTATTACTACTAGACATCCTGTATAGCATAGACATTTTTATATAAAGGATCTTTTGGGATGTAATCTAGATCTGTGTGTATATAAGGTTGTTAACTTACAGTTTGTATAATAAAATGTCTTTCTGAGGGACTAAGGGAATGGAATGAAATTTAATGTTAAAGAAATGTCTATTGATTATGCAGAGTGATTAAAAGCAACTGCTATGGGATTATAAATTGTATTCTAAATATTGCAGGGAGGTAAGTTCATGAATAAGTAGTTATGCTAGCAAATTTTCATTAAAATAAAAGGGTTAAGTAATCGGCACTGTGATGACTGGTGACAGTTTGTTCTTGTCAGATTCAAGAGGTGGCCCCCACAGTTTCACTCAACGTATTGTCCTTTTTGGCTGCGCAGCGAAAACCTCAAGGTTTTGTTCCCTTAGGACGCGTCTGTAAGACCCGATTTTTATCGAAATTCCTTATGGTTCATATGATGTAAATATGATTATATGTAAAATGAATCATAAGAAGAGTTTTACGTGAATGAAAAATGCAAATGGAGATTGAAATGACCACATATTAAACGAATGAGATTCAGACCATTCAGATTGGAGATAAGAATTTAAAATACGAAATAAGAAAGGGTTCGTGAAGGGAAGTTGTGTTGATTTGGTCCCGAACACGTTAAAAGGGTAAAACGATCAAAAGACCTGAAATCGGTGTCAATTCGGTAAGAAATTTACATTGTAAAAATGAATTTAGGAAATCTTGATCAATAAAGGAGAAATAATTAAATTTCAGGTTAAATTGATTAAGATATGAATTTATTGAAATTAACCAAAATTTTCACCTTGGGAAATTATCCCAAAAATATTAGAAAAATACACCGAAAAGATAAAATCAGACAGATAAATACATTAAATGATTAAATGAATAAACTATAATATTTTTGAGATTTTTTTGGCAAAAATATTATATTTTATTCAATTAAAATAATAAAAAAATAATAATAAAATAAAAAAATAAAAGTAAAAAAAAAAATCGCGATTTCGCGATTCTGTAAAAGAAACAAAGGAAAGAAACAGAAGGCAAGCCGAGGCTCTCCTTTCTGCCTCCTCCGAACGGAACCACCGACGCAGAGACCCAAGCGAGAGGCTGAAGGGAGAGGCAGCTGAGCCTCGCCGGCGTTGGTAGACAGAGAAGGAACGGTGACCGGCGAGAGAAAGAGAGAGAAAGTGAGAGAAACTAAGAGGAGAGGAGAGAAATGGAGGAGAGAGAGACGATCGGAGGCCGGGGGAAGGGGGTGCACCTCGCCATCTGCCAGAGAGGGTGACAGCGGCGCCGATCCAGGGTTGGATCGATGAGAAACGGCGCAGGAGAAAGTTGGCACCGACGCTGAAGAGAGAAGAGGTAGGACCGTCCACTTTTTGGCCACTCTTGGTGAAACCGATGCCAGATCCATGCATCGAACAGTCCCGCGGACCTGCTGGAGACGGAAGCAGGTGAAGAACCGGCCAGCGATGCTCCAAACAGAGAAGGAGAAAATCGAATCGGATTGAACCGAACTGGTCTGAACCGGGCTTAACCGGACCGAACCGGTTCAGCCAGAAAAGAAGAAAAAGAAAGAAAAAAATAAAAAAGAAAAAGGGAAAAGAAAAAAGAAGAAAAATGGGAGAAAAATTTTAAAGATGCAATCGAGCTACGGATAAACTGGTAAACGGTCGAAATTGACCGAGTTAAATTTCAAAATATTTAAGTTGATTAATATCTGATTGAAAATTGACCAAAAAAATATGTAATTGTGTAGCTCGATAATTGACATCAAACGAGAGCTTGAGTCAGCCTCGATTTGTGTACTATCATGGAATCTCGAGTAAGTAACCCTTATTTACGACAATTTACATAGTTATGCGTGTTAGAAATTTACCGCATAAATTACGGATTAATTCCGTATAAAATGAATTAAATTCTGGAATTTAAGATAAATTGTCGTAAATTATTAATTGAGCTATCCGAGAGTTTAGAACGAGGCTCAATAAATACTGATGGGCCTAATGAGCCTAATAGGCCTCGGTAATGTGAATAGTAAGTGAAAAATGGGCTTAAGGCCGATTAAGGCCCATTAAGGTGCAATCGAGCCCAAAATTGTAAACGGACCCAATACTTTAAATTAAACTCAGAAATTATGAAATACAATTAATTGAATAATTTTTGACCCGATAAATAATTATACGCAACTCCGGAGATTTGATTGGGAGCAAATCGGACTGCGTGACGAGACATCAGTGAAAAGGTCAGACTGTACAGAAAAATGAGGTAAGGGAATTTTGCAAGTAGCTAGAGGTAGCTATGCGTATTTTTAATAGCTTTTGTATACATTGAAAATGTATTAAGGTCCTAGAAATGGATTAAAAATTTTAAGGACTCAGAATAGGTAAAAGACTATTTTACCCATACTTAGGGAAATTCACCTAAGGATGGTGAAAGCATGACATGCATGATTTGAGAAATTTTCGTGACTTTTTAGCAAAGAAAATTGGTAGATTGGCTAGTATTTGCATAAATTTCATAAGATAATACTACGTAAGTGTTATTTAGATTTAAATGAAATTTCTTTGGAAAAAGGGCCAACTATCAAGTTTATATGGAAACAGATGGTGCTGGAGCCTTGCTCGCACTATATTTGAGTTTGTGAGTGTGCATAATGGTGCTGGAGTGGTTGCTCGCACTATATTTGAGTTTGTGAGTGTGCATAATGGTGCTGGAGTGGTTGCTCGCACCGATTTGTGTGACATGATATGCATAAAAAAGGTATTAGAGCTGCATTAGTTTTAATGATTTGACATGCGTGAGAGGTGCTAGAGCTTAGCTCGTTCGAGTTTTGAACTGTGTGACGCATGCATTAGTGATGGAGCAGGGGCTCGCACTAAAGTTTTACATGTATGGGTGCTGGAGCCTAGCTCGCACCAGATTTTCACATGATTTTCGTGACAGGGTGTTGGAGTTTAACTCGCACCAGATTTTCACTTGATTTTTTATGACACAGTGCTGGAGCCTAGCTCGCACTAGTTTTACATGATTTTTACAAAGTGCTGGAGCTTAGCTCGCACTAGATCTTATGAGATTTTATGAAACACGTGTTAGAACTTTGCTCGCACGGGATTTTCCTTGATTTTATGAGAGTTCTGGAGCATCGCTCGCACTGATTTTATGAGACATGCGATGAGCCGTGCTTGGAGCGTCGGGTAGACTGTGTGTCACGCCAATTAAATATGCTTGCACGCGCGTTTTGAAATAGGCACGATTACTAATATGAGATGTGGGTCCATGGAGTACGTTGTACCGTGCAAGTAGCATGGAATATGCTGTACCATGCTGAGATTGATTATGTGGCATTTTCGGATGCGAGTGGCATCTTCGGATGAGAGTGATCGGGCAGGACCGACTGGATGGACTGACCCACCCCCCAGGGCGGTTCCCGATAGTGGTGAGACCCCGCACACAGGATCCGTGTAGTAGAGGGATCACGAGGATATGGCCATAGTCATGGTTATTTTCCTGAGATATTGATATATATATATATATATATATATATATATATATATATATATATTGCCTAGTCTCGCATGTTACTATCTGATGTTTTGAAAGCTTGAGAATGAGTGGATTTTGTGTGAGTTTGGACCACCTGAGGGAGGGGTTGGATCCTGACTGATGATATTGGTTTTGTTGTGAATAAATGAAATTTTCAATGTTTTCGAAAATGCTTGGAAATAAATGATTTTATGTGGATTAGGATCACCCAAGGGAGGGGTTGAGTCCTGATGAGTGTGATGGATGTGGATTCATGAAATGAATTAAAATGTTTTCTACGGTTTTGTGGAAACTCAGCATGATGTATTTTCCATGCTTGTTTATAATTCATGAAATGAAATGTTTTAGCATGAGGAGGTTATCCATGCTTTAATTGCAAATGCATGATTTTGATTTAATTCATGCGTTTTATGATTTTACATGAAATGGCATTGAGGCATGAGTTGCATGATTTTCATAAGCATGAACAGCTCTTATAAACTATGGCATTGATGTGTGCATGAGCTTTAAATGAAAAGAAATGGATTTAAGGGCATGACATTATGAGCATGTAGATAGTTGAGCTATCTACTTACTTGCATAATTGTAAGACCCGAATTTAATTAAAATCATAAAATGAATTATTGTTCGTGAAGAAAAATTTGACTGAATTAATTCTCGAACATGTGTAAGGGCAAAATGGTAAAAATACCAAAACCCGGTATTAAGGCGATAAGAAAATTTTAATTAAAAATAAGGATGTAAGATATCTTGATCGATAATGAGGAAATTATACAATTTGGGTCAATTGATCAAGATTCAGAAATTTTAAAAAATACCAAAAAATTAACGGAACGATATCTAGAAAAACGCGAAGAAATAATATCAAAATTTAGAGAAAAATATAATTAATAAATTAAATTTAAATTAAATAAATTAAAGTAGAATAAAGATAATATAAGGTAGATATTTTGGGATTTTATGGAGTATTTTATTGAATAGTAAAATAATTAAAATAAATAATAATAATAATAAAATTAATAAAAATAAAACAAAAAAAAGAGGGAAATCTGAAAACAGAAAACGCGAAAAAGGCGAAGAAACAAAAACGAAAAGCCAAAAATTGGCAGACCACCGACGGACCACCACCGGCGATCCTTGATCGCCGACGACAACCAGAAAATGGAGAGGAGAGGCCGGCGACCTCCCTGGTACCGGCAGCACGATCAACCGACGTCGGAGGAGGCCGAAAACGAGAGGACAAGCCGCGGGAAGAATTCTCCGATCGGCGGCGAACGGCAGTGATTCGAGCCCTACCAAGACTCGATTTTGGAAGCCCAGGTGACGGTGAGCAGATTGGTGGTGGTGGCAACCACTGAAACCGGCGGACGACGTCGGAAACGGCGGAAAAGGAAAGTGGGTACCGACGGAAGAGGAGAACGGTCGGACCGACGGCATTCCGGCGACCTCGACCCAAACCGAAGGCAGATTCGAGATGCGGACAACCTCACGGAGCCACTGGCGGTGGAAGCCGGCAGAGAACCGGCCGACAAGGCGGTGAACCGACGGTGAACCGGCAGAACCGGAGTGAACCGGCAGTCTGAACCGGTCCGAACCGGACTGAACCGGTTCAGCCAAAAAGAGGAGGAAAAAAAGGAAGAAAAAGGGAAAAAGAAAAAGAGGAAAAATTTGGGAAAATTCCTATGATGCAATCGAGCTTCGGGTAAGTCAGTGAGATGTCGAATTGACCCGATTTAAATTTTAGAGTATTTAATTTAATTAATTTTGGGCTGAAAACTTACCCGAAAAATTGTGAAATTTTGTAGCTCGACGATTGGCATCCACCGAGAGCTCGAGATAGCCTCGAATTTTGTACTAGCATAGAGTCTCGGGTAAGTGACCCCTATTTACGATAATTACCTCGTTATGCGTGATATTGATTTAATTTTCGCATAAATTGAATTAAATTATGGAAATTTAGATAATTGTCGTAAATAGTAAATTTAGCTATTCGAGAGCTAGGACGAGGCCCAATAAATTATTGGTGGGCCCAATGAGCCCAATAGGCCTCGATAAAGTGAAAATTAAGTGGAAAACGGGCTTAAGGCCGATTAAGGCCCATTAAGGTGCAATCGGGCCCAATAGGGGTAAATGGGCCCAACGATTTAAATTAAGCCTAAAGAGTATTAAATACAATTAAATTGTATGTTATCTGACCTGAGGAATATTGATACGTAGTTCCGGGCATTTGATTGGGAGCATAACGGACTGCGCGACGTGACAACAGTGAAAAAGAAAAGGTCAGACTCGACAGGAAAATAAGGTAAGGAAATTCTGCGGACTGCTAGAGGTAAACTTTACGAAGTTTTAAATTCATTTGCAGTCATTTAAAAATTACCTGAAGGGTCTAGAGGTCAACTAATAATTTTAGGGCCCCGGATGGGCAAATTATCAAAATACCCTTGTTAAGGGTAAAATTTACTAAGTTAGGAAAAAAATTGGGAGGAGCAAGAACAAAAGGTTTCTGCTCATTCTGGAGGTGTTTTGATGCATGCATGAGTAGGCTGGCTCACCTTGAAAGAAAATGCACATCATTGCATACTTTCAACATGATATTGTTTAGAAAACTGTTTTGAGGAAACAGAGCCGCCTACGTGTTTTTATTGACATGTGACGTGCTGGAGCTCAGCTCGCACGATGTTGTCGATTTGTGTGATGCACGCATTAGTGCTAGAGCGAGAGCTCGCACTAGAGTTTTACATGCATAGGTGCTAGAGTACAACTCGCGCCAGATTTCATATGCTTTTTCGAGACAAGGTGCTAGAGTTTAACTCGCACCAGATTTTATAAGATTTTCATGTGATTTATATACAGAGTGCTGAGCTTAGCTCGCACTAGTTTTACCGGATTTGTGGAGTAGCGCTGTCTACCCTTGGAGTCAGCCAAAAGGCCCAACAGGCTCAAAAGACCTCTTAGGTGGGGTGAGAGTGAGGGATGAGGTTGGCGGCCTTGTGGGGATGTAAAGCGGGCTCTGCCAGTTTTATTGATTGATGTGAGTGCTGAGCATCGCTCGCACTGATTTTATGAGAACATGCGATGAGCCGTGCTTGGAGCATCGGGTAGACTGTGTGTCACCGATTAAATAGGCTCGCACGTGCGTTTTGAGACATGGCATGAGTATAGAGATATTATATGGGTTCACAGAGTACGATGTACTGTGCAAGTAGCATGGAGTACGGTGTACCGTGTGGTATCTTCGGATACGGCATCTCCGAATGCAGCATCTTCAGATGCCTGGGATCAGATAAGACTGACGGGATGGATTGACCCACCTCCTGGGCGGTTCCCGATCATGGTGAGAACCCGCACACTAGGATCCGTGTAGCTGAGGAACTCCCGAGGACAGATATGGCCATAGTCCTAGTTATTCGCCTATATACAGACGTTGCCTAGTCTCGCATGTTGATGACTTTTACGATGATTTAAACTGAGTTTTTAATTAAATGTGCATGATGGGTATATTCATGCTTTTTAAAACCCACGTGTGATGTAAACCGTTTTCATGGTTTTGTGTGAGTCAGGATCACCCGAAGGAGGGGTCGAGTCCTGACTTTACTGTGAAATTTTAAACGAGAAAGATATGATTTTGAATATACTTGCATGTTAAATTTTCCGTGCAAATGTGTTTTACATAACATCATGACGCATATCATTTGTTTTAAAATGTGTGGAGAAAGGGTGGTTTATGCATGGCACCACGTTCATGTAGGTAGTATGGTTACCTACTTGTTCGTAGGATTGCCTTACTGAGCTTGATGTGCTCACCCCTTTCATTTTCTCCCACAGATAATCTCCAGTTCAAGTTGAGGCGACTTAGTACTGCATTCCGGATATCCGCTGCTATCCATCGACATAAGGTATATATACACTTGTACATATTGTATCTACATAAGCATAGCACAGTAACATGTTTGTAAGTAACTTTAGGGGATGTATAAATAATGTACACAATTATAAATAACTGGAGAATAAATAAGTTAGATGGAAATTGAATGGTGGGACTGGCATTGACGCACAACCCAATTATTAGTGGAGTGTGGTCACGATCAGAAGACAGGTAAAAATTTAAGTAATAAAAATAACAAAAATGCGAAAAATTAACTCTGATTTTTGGGTAGTTTGGGTCGTGACAATAATTACCTTACGGAGCGTGTGGTTGCTCACCCCTCTTATTTTTTCCCTCTTTTCAGAGCACTCGCAGTAGATAGTGAGCGGCTGATGACTTGCATTCTTGGTATCCGCTGCTTCCCATCATCGAGAAAAGGTATACACACTTGTATGGTTTTTGTATCTAAATATGTAAATACACAGTATTGTAAACGTATATGACGTCGGGGATTTATGGTTATGTAAATGAAATTGTGAATGTAACATGGAAATGGAATGGTAAGTAGTGTGAGGGGACTAACACCGAATCATAGCCCAACTATTGGTAGGATGGTCACAATGAGAGGAAGGTAAGAATTAAATATGAAAGAAAAAACGAAAAATTTACTCTGATTTTTGGGTTGTGACAACGTCCCCATGGATTCGAACCTTGGAACCCTTAGGTATCCAAGCCTTACCATAATGGTACCACTTGATCCACTTGGAACAATTGGTACCATTGTGGTAAGGCTTTGATACCTAAGGGTTCCAAGGTTTGAATCCATGGGGAGGCGTCCTGAGGGAACAAAACCTTGAGGCTTCCCATGCACAGCTAAAAAGGACAATACGTTGAGTGAGACTGTGGGAGCCACCTCTTGAATCCTGCGGGAACAAAGTGTCACACTGTTATCACAATAAAACGCGTTTTATTGTAACGGCCCAATCTAGTCGGACTAGCCCAACCGGCCATGGCCACCCCTCTTGGGCCCATAACATCGACTGCTGTTGACATTGTTACTCATTTGTATTGTCCGCTTTGAAAGCCTCACAGACTTATTGGTATCATGTGTGTAAGAATAAAGACTTTAAGGTCTTTGGTTCGAACCATGTGGGACGCGAATTGGGGTATTTACCTCAATAAAACTGTGAGGGGCCTGTGGGGCTTTCAAAACAGATAATACAGATGCATAATGATGTCAACAGTAGTCGATGTCAGAGCAGTCGATGTTATGGGCCCAAGAGGGATGGCCATGGCCGGCTGGGCTGGTCCGACTAGGCTGGGCCGTTACAGGCACTGAACAGGAATACAAATTGAATAAGAAATTAAGTTAAAAATTGCCTAAATTTTCACGTTTCTGGGGCGTCACAGAAGAACACTACAGAAAGCCAAACTTATGTAGAACATGAAAACATGTGCTAACTTTTTCTTTTCATAATCAATTTGTCTATAAGTTAGTGTAGTCTTAGGTCCTAGTGTAGATTACTGTGGGACAGTAGTTTAAGGCTAATTGCCGAAGGTTCTTGTTAAACATGTCATGTAGTCATCCTATACCAAAACAATCCACTATCCACATTCTTCCATATAGAATCAACTAAATTATTGGTAATAACCTATTTACACGAAATTTATTTTCATGCTAGACAAAGTATGTTTCACATGCTAAATGCCTATTAGTCTCAACAACATCTTAATATGTCAAACTGTCAAAATATTGTCTAAAACAAGGCCATTTATCTATTTAAAAAATATATTTATCAGATATTATTAGCATTTTATTGGTGCGGATGATATATATATATATATATATATATAAATATATATATAAGCAATATCAATTTATTTACATCCCATATTCAATCTTAACCACAATTCAATGACTTATTAACTTAACATACAATCCCAAATGATAGTACCATTGCAAAACTACGTAAAATAAAAATTGTATATACGATTAGAATACATACCAAAGTGAGAAAAGAAACCTCAAATAACTGAGGTTTGAGATGTTTGTGTATAACTCAAGCTTGTAAAGAAAACATTGGAAGGAGTGAGCTCAAGCTTAGTAAGTTAACCATGCAAGTGTAGAGTTACGACCATGCTATTCTATATGCATGCACACAATTAGTTTCTCAATAACATTGCATAACATATTTGATCCTTAATCATTTTCACAATCTTGATACAATTTCGCTTTACTGATGTCACGGGTTATCATCTAACACTTCCAAACTTTGCTACGATATCATGTCATAATGATCACAATTCAATATACTATCAATTCACAATATCACATGCAATTGTATAACATGTTCATATCCAATTCACTATCACTATCACATACAAACTAGGTCTCAGACAATGTAGTTAAGGTTCCTTTAAGGGATAAATGGAAAGTATTTTACAGTACCTTATCTCCCCGATGACCTGACATCTACAACGAAGTAGTCCACAAACACACTTTCCATTATACGATCAATTTAGAACCAGCACACTGTACAATACCTTCAAACGATTCATTAATGATAATTTGATTCTCATTATGATCAAGCACATCAATAAACTTTATTAATTAACCTCACTAATCAATAACGATGCATTTTTATCACATTATACTGATTGATAATGATTATGCTTGTATGCTTATCACTTAATCATATGATGTACAACACACTTATACAATGAATACTTTTCAGATCGATAAAACAATGCGTTGTATGTAAAATCTCTATTAGATAAAATAATGCATTGTCCAAAATCACTTACAAATAAACATATAACTTTTTAATAAAACAATTTGATAAAGCAATGCGTCATTCGATAAATCACTGTTCGATAAAACAATGCACTGCACACATAAATCACTAAATCTATAATACATTGTTTAATAAACAATGTTCTCTATGAGATTAGGCATGACTCCAACATACACATATCAATAAAGTCTTATCTCACTGTAGCTATAAGTGAGCCAATTGCCCCTGGAAACATGAGGGTTTTTACCTATGGCCATAGATCCAATAACTCTGATCCCACTGATCAAGTAAAGATTGGAAACTGTCAGCGACTCTTGTCGGACAAGTCGATATGCCTAGATAAGAGTAACTAGTACTTAGACAGATTCCATTATGCTTTACTGATTCACAAATAATCATATAGAAGTGACAATCCTCAAATCAATTAATCACATGTTTTGAGAATCATAAACATTGTTAGTTATAAATGTGAGACCCCGTACATGTATAGTTGTAACATGTGTAATTGGATCAATGAATGCTAATGGACTTGTAATGTAAATTGTAATTGATGTAAGTCCATGGATTCAATGTACATATGTGTAATATGATTTGTAATGTACATACAAGTTTCATGGTGTATGAATATGAAGAAATGAGTTCTTATAAGTGATGAATGTGAATGGAACTCAAAATGAGTAGTGTGGTAAATGAAAGAAAATGGTATGAATATAAATGCTTCCATTTGGTTTTATATAGTATACCTTTGGATATACAAGTAATGCACACAAGTTTCAATGTGAATAAAGTATGAATGGATGCCATTTTCAAGTCATAAAGGTGGATGGATGAGAAAATGACTATGGCAGCAGATTAAGGATGTTTGGTGTGAGTTGCTGCAGAAAATCTGGAAAGTATGAAGGCCAGATCTATCTTATAGGATGAGAGATCGATCTGGAAGAGCCAGAATGCTCTTATTTGGGCAATGGAATAGAGCAGATCGATCTCCAATGGGGCCAGATCGATCTCCTAACCATTCTGTAGTGAAAAGATCGATCCTCAAGCATACAAATCGATCTCCTTAGCTTTCTATTTCAGAGCAGATCGATCTCAAGTTTCGACAGATCGATCTCATTCTTAAATTACCGTGAAAAAGAGGGATTTAAGGGGACCAGATCGATCTCCTCAAGCTATTTCTATAAAAGGAGTGTTGAAAATCTGAAAATTTCAAAAAAAACATCAACCCACCATTTTCAACCCAAAAACCTAACTTTCTCTCTCTAAAATCAGCCATTTTCAGTAAGATTTAAGGGAAGGCCATTAGACATTAAGTTGTTCATCTTGAGGAAGAGAACAACATAGTTGGAACCCAAAATCCCATTGTTGGTATTGAAGGAGCTAAGGACATTGACATTTGGAGCAAGAAGAGAAATTGGATTTGGTAAGATTCTAACACTCCAACTCTGGTACATTGTTTATTTAATTGATTTTGGAGTTATTTAGCATGAGTATGGATGGCTGGAAACACCTAGGTTGTGTTAGAAACAAATGTAACTTAGAAAATGGATTGAACCTAGTGTGAGAAAGTGAAAGTCAAATGAGTTGATGAATTGTGGGTATGCTAAAGTAGCTATTGAAGTAATATGAATGATGTGGAGTGGTTAAATGAAGCCACATTGTGAGTTTGGAGGAAATTGTGAAAATGAGTATGTAAATGCTTGATATATGTCATAGTGAGGGAATTCATGAAAATCTGAACACTATGAGCTTAATGTCGATTTAATATCGATTTAGAATAAGTTAATAAGCCTAAGAAGATCCATAGACTTGAGTTATGGGTAAAGTAATGAAACGAGGCCTCATAAGCGTTAATAGAGGCTATAGATTGAATTGACTATAGCAAGTACAAGAGTTACGTTATAATGGACTAAAATGATGTGAAATATGATTATGCACAGTTTCGAAGAGTCCGGTGGAGACGAATCAAACCGTACGAGGAAGCAGCTCTAAGAAAGTGAAATCACGTGGCGCGTTTCCAGGTAAGGGAATTTTGTGAGTATATAGAGGTAGCTGCTCGTACTTTGAACTTGTGGGTGAATATTGGGTGTTTTATGAAATGCATGGTTGCTCAAGTAAATGATTGATGGTATTCATGAATGATGATAAGTATGTGCGTGATTTTGGTTTTGAAGTGGATTCTATGAAATAGGATAGTAAGGCTAATAATTGCATAACTCTAATGTTTTGATGTTTTACAAAACGTAATTGCTTTGTTTTAAGCAAGCTTGTAGATGGGCCGACTAGTGTTTTATTGATGTTGTGGAAAAAGCATTTGTGAAGTGCTAAACCCGGTTGTCGGGATTGTTTGATTGTGTATGAGCCGCCTATCGTATTTGTATGACATAAATCGCGTTAGAGCCTCGCTCGCGCTGGATTTTGATATTTTCACTTGTGTGAAACGTGCTGGAGCTTAGCTCGCAGTTTGATTTGAATTGTGATGATGTTTTATAAACCGTACTGGAGCTTTTGCTCGTACATGATTTTCGATGGTTTTCTTATGCATATAACCGTACTGGAGCTATGCTCGTACGTGGTTTCTTCATATTTTTATGCATAAATGTCGTACTAGAGCGTTGCTCGTACAAATTGATTGGTTTTCATGCATGAATTCGCGCTAGAGCATAGCTCGCGCTGGTTTTCACACTGTGGTATGTATGAGGCCGTGGTGAAGGTATTACGGATTAACTCAGGGAACCCAACAAGCTTGACAGACCTCTTCAGTGGGGTGAGGGTGAGGGGCTAAGACCTGACATAATCCATTCAGGGAACCCAACAGGCCTAACAGACCTCTTGAGTGGGGTGAGGGTGATGGGCTAGGACCTGAATCAGGGAACCTAACAGGGGCGAGCAAGGCCATGAGGGGCTTGGACCTGGTATTGAGAGTACTCCCACGTGCACTTGAGACTATAGAGGTCACACTTGGTATGGGGTAGATAAGACCTACGGCAGGCACCCCTAACCATGTTATGGGTCTGCGGAGTACGATGTACCGTGTATATCACATGGAGTACGATGTACCGCATGGTGGTTACTTGATTTGAGAAAGTCTGGCGGAGAACTAACCCACCTTCGTGCCAGCATGATACCCCGCACACTGGGATCCGTGTGGTCTGGGATGATATGTGACGGTTGGCCAACATAGTCAGTTGAGATATAGTAACCTATCTCTTTGCTTGATTTACTTACTACCACATGATTTTAATCTATAAGTGTGATTGTGATTGTCCAGGGTAGACCCGAGGGAGGGGTCGAGCCTTGTGGATTTGATTTGTGAAACGATGATGATGTTTATGATTGAAAAAATGGTTTGTGATGGAATTGTATGTGTTTGAGAAAGAGTTTTATAATGTGGGTTTAAAAATGAGGTTTCTTAATGAATTGCCCTTTTTGATGAATTTAAATGAGATTGAGCATGAGATGATTTATACATGATGTTTTTACCATGTTTTATATGCTAATGTACATGATTTTGATACATGATAAATATGTATACTCATATGGCATAGTTTTACTTCCTCATGCTCCTACTATAAACGATTTATGCATAACACTATCAGCATGTAGATAGAGTAGTTATCTACCATGCTTGCATTATTGCCTTACTGAGCGTGTAGTTGCTCATCCCTCTCTATTTCCCCTCCTACAGAGCGTGCATAGTAGCCCAATGAGGATTGAGGTGTGGTATTTTGGACATCCGCTGCATCTTCATCACTCAGAGGTATATACACAGTGATCTCTTTTTATATCTAAACAATGTAAAAGCACAGTAATAATTTGAAATGTAATTATGGGGATATAGATGTCAGTAATCACATTTTGTATAAGTAAATGATTAACTTCGAATGTATGACATCGTTTCATTAAATTGTGAATGAATGATAAGTGGTGGTTATTATTTACTCACAGCCCAACTGTATGTGGTGAATTGTTCACGATCGGGTAAGGTAACAGTAAAACGCGAAAAATTTATTGAGATTTTTGGTAAAAGGGAATGAAAAAGGGTCATGACAATAAAAGCTAGTATGTTCTATTCTCAAACCACTTTTACATATGCAGTGATGCCATAAGCTACTATATATCAAAACATGTAACACGAGATTTCAAAAGTTTCATTTATGCATGATAAAGTATATGCAAAATTTTAAAATCTCATAGATGGCATGCTATGCATAAGTATGCTAAGTATAATGAAAACATAGTTCAATGCATACTTCAAAACCATATGAGTTATGTCTAAAAGCATAACATGACACAAATCAAACACACGCATAATGTATTTAAGCCGAATGCATGGCTAGGTGATCCCAAGCTCGAATGTCAATCCAATATTAATTCGGCCTAATCATACCATTTCAATACTTTCGTATCCACAAAAGGCATCATATTAAGGTTATCATGATCAAAATCCATATATATATATATATATATTACATGAACTACAATGGACAACTATGCCCTCTTTAGTTAGTATTGGCATACTATAGAAATACATAGGTATATATATATCAACCTCAGGCTCAATTACAGCTTTCGATCAACTAACCTACACTATATGATGCTAAACATCCACAATTACACAATTTACTTACTGAAAGCTAACACAATAAGGCAATTCTTGCCTTGGCCGAATGCTATTACACCACTAAGTAACTTTTCACTACAACCATAATCATAACATGTTAGCATTCATCACACACTTAGCATAGCACATTCCAAGTTAATTCAATCACTTTTTATCTTGTTCTTGACCTTAGTTGAATGTAATCCCCACAATTCCAATCAATTGACAACCATTAACCATATGACAAGTGTAGACTACTTCCATAGACATGATATAACTCAATTTACATCTTAGCAACCATTCTTATCTTTGGGAATTCCTTGGGTCGAATGCTTCCCATAGTTTCTTGTTACTTTCTACACCACAGTCCATTCATAATTAATATATATATCTAAAGTGTCATTAGGAATCATTTAACTTACACATTAACCCACTAGTTCCCCTCATGGTCGAATATACTAAATGCAATTTCTCAAATTTTCCATGTACTTAAGTATGTAATAACCTCAATTAACTCATATCATAATTTTCCAAAGTTTATTTAAGATTTTACCAAAAATCCCTAAATTGCCTAATACGTTCCTAATTTAATTCTTCATAATTTCCATGAAATTCAACTAAAAATTAACAATTAATCATCTCATTGCATCAATTTACAGTATTTACAGAAAAATAAAACCTTACCCAAAAATCCCCAAATGTCGAACCCTAGCTTGAAGCCTCCTTGATTTTTCCTTCAAATTAAAACCACAATTTATCTTAGAATTGTGAATTAGCTAAGATACTAAAAGATTAAATAAAACAAACTCCACTTACATCTCTTTCCTTCAATGGTTGAACCTGCTCTCCTTTAACACCACATGAAATTAAATCCTAAAAACTCTTAGAAATAAAGAAATCAAGGTGTTTATGATTAAGGGAGAGTCGAATTGGGCTCAATAATGTTGATTTTTACATCAGTTTCATATTTTTTCTCTAGGTTCTTGGGTTTTCTCAAGAGATGGGTGATGATTTTCCTTTTTCTCTTTCCAATGGACACTCTCGTCTCTCTCTCTCTAAAAGAAAGGATAGACAACGAGTTCCCATTCCTAAAGCCAAGCTTTTGTCCTTTACTTTTAACTCCCTATTTTAAGAATACTAGATTAAAATAACAAGGTCTTATAATTATTCTATGATATTTATTACATTAATAAGCTCAATTCCTATTTAAATAAGTTATTAAGTTACATGGCTAACATTGGATACTACACTTGTCTAAATTAATTCACTTAATTCCCATGTATCTATTTAAGATTACTTTTGTCTACATTAAGTTGTTTAATTCCCAATGTATCCATTTAAGATTACTTTCCATGTACTTAACTTAAGTGATGATCGGCCATCTAATATTTAAATTAGGATTTTTAGGCTCTTAATCCCTATTCATGCTATTTAATCCGATTTATGCATAACTTTCGAAATAAAGGCAAAATCGTAATTACAAGAATTCAATGCCTTACTTGAGGCTATATCTTATCAATATACGATGTTTCCAACAATCCTAGGTGGTTGTGTGCTCCTATACAGCCCATATACTTGTACGAAAGTTTAAGTCCCTACACAAAAACTCATAATATTACTGTTCGAAGATCAAACACGTTTAAATGAACATTTAGCTTATTTAATACTATTAAAATTGGGATTCTCACACTTTTAGCGTAATCTAATAGTTCTGACAATGTTATTCATGTTTGCGTTTTATATTATAACTTCGGTTATGATGAAAATAAGTTTTGATAATTTCTTTTATTTTTTTATTTACTTGATTTAACTAGATAGATTAATAGACAAACAAAGTATTGTTCTTATAATGTTCGTTATAAACACCCCTTTCTCTTAATAGATTTTTAGTGCTTTGGCAATTATTAGACAAATTAAATATATTTTAATCCAAGTCCAAAATTATATTAAACTCTTATTGATAACTCTATAAAGTAGAGTTATTTTTGTGCTTAATTTCTTTTATTCTTACTGAATCATAATTACAAAATGTTACTTTAATCATCAGTATGTTTAATTTCTTCAATTATGCAGATAAAATAATTTATAGTGGTTACGAAGTTCTTTTAGATGATTTTTGGTAGGAAAATAGAAAAAGAGGATTCTTAATTTTTACACATTGACTAGACAACAAACCATTAAACAATAATATCGTAGTCAAAAATTGAATTTGATGCATATAGACAATATCATATAGAAAGGTTGATTTTACTAAGAATTCCCCCCGGATATTGCTTATACTTTATTTGGTGAATCTTTTTATTTCTTAATTTGCATTATTTACTTTGCATTGCAACATCTAATTAATTCAATTATATATGATGTAAAATCATTCATAGAAATATACATTAATTAACTTCTAATTAGTAACTCTAAAAGGCTTGGATATTGCTTAATACTTCATTTAGTTATCTTTATTTTAACTTCCTAATTTGCATTTTATTTTCTTTGCATTGCAACGTCTAATTAATTTAATTATGTATGGTGTAAAATCAATCATAGAAATATATATTAATTAACTTGTAATTAATAATTTAAACAAAGTGTACATTAATGTATTTAAGAAAAAAGTAGATTAATGTCTTAGGTATTTCCTAATTAAAATAAGATAAAATTCAGAGGTTATCAACTTGTTGCTCTATTCTCAAGCTTCATTTGGTATTAGCGTAATGTCATAAGTATTATCATAAAATTCCATTGGCTCAAACAAGGATACATAGACCCACATGCCACTCAAGATCTTTTTTGTGTTTGTACAATATCTAACCACATCGAAACTTCTTTTACTAGAATTTGTTAGATTCAGAGAATGCAAACCTTGGGACCCTTATTCCCTTTGCTCACCCCTAAACAAATCAATATAATATCATACACATATATGACTTTGAGTGCATGCCCTTTTTCTACTACTAACTATAAGCAATGTAGTCCTAACTTGGCTTTCCTTCTACTACTATAATTGAACATCTTTTCTTTATAAGGACTCTACATTCTAGGTATCTTGCATCTTGTAAAAAAGATTTGTTGCTTTTAAACCATCATGAGAATCTTAGGTAATTTAATGAAACATTCTTAAAGATGTCATCATTTTTTAGATTTAATTAAAAGCCTTACAACTCATTCTAGCATTCATAAATTAGTAAATGAAATGGAAGCCACATGTCTAAGAATCAAAGACAAGATCATCGTTGGAAGAGATTCAATAATACTGTTGCATAGCATGATAATTTTATTCTTCATGGTTTTAAGATTAAGAAAAAAGAAAGAAAATATTGTTAGAGAAAATGCATATGACAATTATTTCTTATGGATCTATATAACTAAACAATATTTAAAATTTCACAAAACTTTTTTCAGGTAAATATTTTTATCATTAAAAAATGCAACATTTCAAAAATTGAATAATAATTAATTAAAAATATTCAAAACTTAATGACTATGTCCAAGAAAACACCAATGACTAAATTTTTCATCCTTTTTTCAATTAAAGCTACTTACTTTTTTATGATTTAATTTCTACAAAATTAATTGTAATATTCAAGACAATAGAATGCAACATATAACATTTGAGCAATAATCCATACAAATAACATTGCTCTATCATGTGTTATTTTTCATTAAACTAAAAAGCCCAAGTGTATCATCAAAACTCCCCTTTGGGTAGAGAATATAGGAAACCAATATAAAAATATCCTAATTCTTAAAAAGTTTATTCCCTTTAGGCAAACAAACTTTCTAGACCATTATACCTCAACTATAATGCTTCATGTTCCATTCCACTTGTGAAGACCCGGAGTGCACTGCGGTGCACCACCCCTAGCTAGCCATCGCCCCAACCATCGCTCCACCTCATTCAACCGTACTGTCCTTTTTGGCTGCGCAACGAAAGCCTCAAGGTTTTATCGTGGAGGGTGTCCAAGGGGCCACCATTCCATAATTTATGTCCCCATGTGGTTCGAACTCAAGACCTTAAATCCTTTGTTCTTACACACATGGTACCATTTATCCAAACGTGTTTTATTGTGAGGACTCGAAGTGCACAGAGGTGCATCACCCTTGGCTGGCCACCGCCCCAGCCACCGCTCTGCCTCGTTCAACCGTACTGTTCTCTTTGGCTGTGCAACGAAAACCTCAAGGTTTTATCATAGAGGGTGTCCACTGTTCCACAATTCGCGTCCCCATGTATGTAAGAACAAAGGACTTAAGGTCTTGAGTTCAAACCACGTGGGGATGCGAATTGTGGAACGGTGGCCCCTCAGACACCTTCCACGATAAAACCTTGAGGCTTTCACTGCGCAGCTAAAGAGGATAGTACAATTGAGCGAGGTAGAGTGGTGGTTGGGGTGGTGGCCAGCCAGGGGTGGTGCACCCTAGTGCACTCCGAGTCCTCATGTCACGACCCTTTTTATCCATTTCATCTAAAAATCACCATAAATTTTTCACTTTATTTATTAACTTACCTGGTCGTAAACAACCCTCACATACACAGTTGGGCTGTTAGTCAGTATTAATCGTCATTTACCTTACCTCTTTCAATTAATCAAAAACAACACATACATTTACAAGTTTAAGTCATACACTTACACATGACATGTTTACTAACATTTACATCCCCCATATTACAACTCAAAATGATTACTGTGCTATTACATGTTTAGATACAAAAAGAATTCTTGTGTGTATACCTCTTAGCGATGGAGAGCAACAGATATCCAAATACAACGCCTCAATCCTTCACTGAGCTACTAGGTGCGCTCTGCAGAGGGGGAAAGTGAATGAGATGAGCAACCACACGCTCAGTAAGGCAATAATGCAAGCATGGTAGATAACTACACTATCTACGTGCTTATAATGTCATGCACAAAAATCATTAATATCCAGAGCATGAAGAAATATTAAAACTATGCCACATGTATATACATATATCATGTATTGAAAACATGAAAATAAGCATGTAAACATGGAAGATCATAATGTAAAACCTCTCATATTCATCATAATAAAACTCATCATAAAAAGGGTAACTCGTCACCAAAAATCATCCCTCAGGATTTATCACTTTCTCAAAACATATCAAAACCCATCACAAACAATAAGGGCCATCTCTTTAAAAACATCCCTCAAGGCTCGACCCCTCCCTCGGGTCTACCCTAGACAACATAATTCATGCTCAGCATACAAAATCATGTGATATCATGTGAGACAAGTGGTCACTATATATATCGAGGACTATGTTGGCCAACTGTGTCATTATCATCCTAGACTACACGGATCCCGGTGTGTGGGGCATCATGCTGGAACAGGAGTGGGTTAGTCCTTCTCCAGACTTTCAAATCAACATCATAACCTCACAGTACAATGTACTTTGTGTGATGTACATGGTACAACGTACTCCGTTGACCCATATCATGGTTGGGGGTGTCACGACTCGTTCTATCAAAATCACTACAAATTTTTCCTTACTTTTTCATTTCCTTACCCGTTGTGAACAGTTTCACTACTAACAGTTGGGTTATGAGTCGATGTTAGTCCCTCTTGTCATGTCACTTACCTTAACATCTATTTTCCATATTTCATTTACATATCAATTTATTTTAACTAAATGCATCCCCAATATTACAATCCGTGTACAGTACTGTGCCTCTATATGTTTAGATACAAAAATTATACGAATGTGTATACCTGGTCTTGATAGGAAGTGACAGATAACCGAAATGCAAGACTACTGTCGCTCTTTTCTACTGAATGTACCTTGTGGGGTGGAAAATGAAAGGGTGAGCATAAACAGCTCAGTAAGGCAATAATGTAAGTAGGTAGATAATTATACTATCTACGTGCTGATAATGTCATGATATAAAATCGTTTACATTTGGAGCATGAGGTAAGACTAAAACGATGCCACATGTATATATATCATATAAGAGAAATCATGAAATCGACATATCAAAACAACCATGGAAAAATCATCATGTATGACATCTTATGCTCGTCACATTAAAACTTATTAGTTTCATTATAAATTCATCACGTTAAAACTTATTTGTTTCATCATAAACTCATCATGTTAAAACTTATTTGTTTCATCATAAACTCATCACATTAAAACTTATTTGTTTCATCATAAAACAACCACATCAAGGCTAAACCCATCACTCGAGAATACCTTGATTCATTAAATTGCATCTCATTTAAAAACATAAATCGGGACATTACCCCTCCTTCGGGTTTGTCCTGGTCTATTCAGACCGTATGATATCATGTGAGGTATGTAGGTTACTGTATGAAAAATCGAGGACTATGGCCATATTATGTCCCTGTGATCCTAGGCTACATGGATTTCGATGTGCAGGGCATCACAACTGTAACAGGAGGTGGGGTCAATTCCTACCCGCCAGAATATCAAATAACATCATCGAGTCATCATGACTGCACGGTACAGCGTACACCGTGTGACATACACGGTACAACGTACTCCATGGACCCATATCATAGTCTGGGGGTGCCTGTCGTAGGTCTTATCCACCCCAATACTATGTCGATAACCGACCCATGTCTCAAAGTATACGTGCGAGCATATCAACTCTCTGCGACAGACAGTCTACAGGAGGCTTCCGCACGACTATATGCATGTCAACTCACGTCTAGTGTGAGCGAGGCTCTATCACGACGCTATGCATATCATGATATCTAAAATCTCGTGCGAGCGAAGCTCCAGCACGATTTTTGTACACATACAAATTTCTCGTACGAGCAATGCTCTAGTACAACTTTTTATGAGTAATAAATCAGTAAAATTTAGTGCGAGTAAGATTCTAGCACTCTTTTTACTCGTGAAAATATGATAGGTGGCTCAATCTTGATAAAACATCTTTTAAAATTGTAACCGGTATAAACCGGTACCCTTTCGTATAATTCATAAAATCAACAGCCAACCTATGTGCATATTTGCTTAAATCAAAGCAATACATTCATATAAAACATTAAAACATGATAATCATGCAATTTGTCTGTCTTACTACCCTTTTGTAAATTTTACTCCCAAGGGCAATATCGTCTTTTCCTTTATTCACCCATACCCCGGTTTTCACAAAAATTATTATTTTGTTTCTAGATACTTTAAGAAATTCTAGGCCCTGTAAATCGCTTCAAAAATACGTATAGAAATCTCTATACACTTACAAAATTCCCTTACCTCGAATCACATTGAGCGCGTATCTAAATTCCACTGTTGGAGGCTCGTCCATTCCGATTTGCTGCTAATCCAGTCTTTGGGGCTGCAGATAATTATTTATCATGTCAATTTAACACAATAAATATAATTCTCGAGTTTACTATAGTCAATTTAACTAATTGGGTCAACTTACTCTTATTGGGCCCGATCGCACCTTAATGGGCCTCGACCCATTTTCAGCCCGTTTCTACTTATTAAATCCCTTCTTCGGGTTTACTGGGCTCATTCAGCTTACCAATAATCATAGGGCTTCTTTCCAAACTCATTGGATAGCTTGTATACTATTTAGGGTAATTACGTTACAATTTCGAATAATATTCCTTTTTATACAGAATTAATCCATAAAATAATCTTAACTCTGCATTGATGACTCTAATTGTCGGAATTAAAATGTACTTACCCAATGTTATGCGGGGTACAAAAATCGGAGCTCAATCGGCTCTCGTTCGGGCTCTGTTGTAAAACTGCACAATTATATATTTAATTTCGGGTTAATTTCTGATTAAATATAATTTAAATAAATTTCTCAAAAATCAAATCGGTCACTTTTAACCTTGTATCGACTTACTCGAAGTCTGGTGTATCCCCAAAAATTCTTCCCCTTTTTCCTTTTTCTCTTTTTCTCTTTTTTTCCTCTCTTTCTTGGTTGACCGGTTCGGTCCGATTCAGACCGGTCCGATTCAGTCCAGTTCGATTTTCTTCTTCGCCATTCGGAGATCTGTCGATCGGTTCTTCATCGGCTTTCGGTTCCAGTAGCTTCGCGTGGTAGTCCGATTCACAAATCTGGCTTCGGTTTCACCAACGGTGGTCGGAAAGTGGTCGGTCTGGCCTGTTCTCCCTCGGCGTCGATACCCATTTTCCTTTTCCACAGTTTTCAGCGTCGTTCGTCGATTTCGCCGGCCTTGGCCACCACCGATCGCGTCGCCTGCTCCTGTGGAAGCCTCGGCTGGGGTCGGTTGGGGCTAGATCGACGCCGTTCGTCGAAAATTTCTCTTCCCCCTCTCGGTTTCTCTGTTTCTCGCCGTTCCTCTCGCCGATCGCCTCTGTTCGTGGCTCATTTAGGCCGGTGGTGGCTCGGCCCTCGTCGGGCTTTCCTTCCCAGGCCTCGGTTGGCCGTCGATCGCCGGTAAGGGGCTTGGCTCCTCTTCTTCTGTTTCCTTTCTCAAACAAAATCGCAACTCGCGATTCTGTTTTTTTATTTAATTATTTTATTTTTATTTATTATTATTTATAAATTAGTTTAGTATTATTATATTCATTAAAATAGTAAAAAATATTCAAAAATATCTACAAAAAAAATAATTTTTTATTCCAAATAAATTTATTTAAATTTATTTATTATATTTTTAACCCTTTTTCGGTATATTTTTCTCCGTATTTTTGGGATATTGTCCCGAGTGAAAATTTTGATTAATTTCAGTAAATTCATATCTTGATCAATTTAGCCCGAAATTTACTTATTTCTTTGTTATTGATCAAGATTCTCAAATCCATTATTTTTAATTAAATTTTCTTGTCAAATTTATACTGGCTTTCGATCTTTTGACCGTTTTACCCTTCACGTGTTCAAAAATTCCATTTAAATCATTCCTTTCACGAACACACTCATTTCGTGTTTTGAATAAAATCGGGTCTTACAATCTCCCCCACTTAAGAAATTTGGTCCTCCAAATTAGAACCAAGTTAAATGGATCCATAAACAACTCCGGGTACGTCTATTGTATCATATATTATCATTCTCAAGTGACTTTTTTCGGAGTGTAATACTACCAACATACTTTAATTAGGGAGATCATCTTAAACCTCAACACTTTCTCCTTCCTGTTTAATACCCGAATTGATTTTCCAATCATACGTTATACTTTCATTGAGCTAAGCTGTTGGAGCTCATATCCGATTACATATGCTAGGTTCGGATAATATTTTCGAAACATTATAAGATGGGACACATTGTGGATGCCTGTTAATTCAGGTGGTAACATCAACCTACAGGCCTTATCTCTCACTTTGTCCAATCTCTTTCTGAATCCCGTTACGTCCTTATGCTATGTCCTAAGGGCATGTAACTTGCAACAGTACTAATTCACCCTCGGTGTATTTCAATGGTTTCTGTCTCTTGTCAACATAGCTTTTCTATCTGCTCTGAGGTGTTCTTAATCCTTCACAATTAACTGAACATCCTCAGAGGTTTGTCTTACCAATTTGAGAACAATTTTCTATCTGTTACCCACTTCTTCTTATCTAAATCGGGGAAATAACCCTTACGGTCATACAATGCCTCATCTGTAGTCATCCTGATACTCAAGTGACAACTGTCATTATTGGCGAATTCGATTAGTAATAGCTGATCATTCTAGGAGCTTATCCAATCAATGGCACACGCTCTAATCATATCCTCCAGAACCTGTACAGTCATCTCTGACTGACCATCTGTTTGAGGATGAAAAGTTGTACTAACACTTAGTCGGGTGCCCATAGCTTCCTGAAAAATATTCCTAGAATTGAGAAGTGAAGTGGGAATCCCTATATGATACAATGCTCACTAGAAAAATACTTGGTGTTCCACAAATTTCCTTACACATAAATCTTCCTACACACTCAGAGTATCTGGGGATTTCCTAACCAGAAGGTGGGTAGACTTAGTCAATCTATCGACTATCACCCAGATACCCTTATGATTCATTCGAGTCCTCTGTAACCCATCACCAAATTCATGGTAACTTATTTCCATTTTCGTGTCAATATAGGTAGAAACTGCAATAATCCTGCAACTTTTTTTTACTCTACCTTACTATGCTGACATACGAGACACTTTTCCACAATCTCTACCATGTCTCTTTTTCATATCTTACCACCAATACCCTTTTTAAAGATTTCGATATATTTGTCACTTCTCAAATGCACTGTATATCCCGAAGAATGAGCTTCTGACAATAACATTATCTCATCATTGTGGTCCTGGGAGCACTTATACTGTCTCTGAACCTCAGTAAGCCATCATCACTCTCTGTGAACTCCGTCATTGTACCCATCTGAATTTGACCCACACTATCGACACCAGGCCGATCATCACGCTAAGCCTGTCAAATCCGGTCACTCAAATTCGATTCTAATCTCAGACTAGCTGTCATACAATCACTGTCATCATCAGAGGGGATCACATCACGACTGAGGCTCACAAATGCTCTAGCAGCTCACGCTCCCTGACCATCATCTATGATACCATCCCAAGGCTCTTTCTGCTCAAGGCATTAGCCATTACATTAGCCTTTCCTGGGTGGTACAATTTCCACAATCATAATCCCTCAAAAGCTCTAACCCTCTTTGTTCTCATATCCGACTCTTTCTGTGAAAACAGATACTCGGGGCTTTTATGATTAGTGCATACTTGAAATTTCTCACCGTATACATAGTAGTGTCATATACTCAATACAACCACTATCGCTGTCAACTTTAAATCATGGGCTTGATAGTCCTTTCATGATTCTTAAGTTATCTGGATTCATAATTGACTATCTTCCCCTTTTGCATCAATACACAGCCCATTCATTATTTTGAGGTATCCATAGACTCATGAGAAACCTCTTAATCTGTTGGGTATGATGAGAATAAATGCGGTGGTTAGTTTATTACTTCAGTACACCAAAACTCCTGTCACGTCTATCATCCCACTAAAATACAACTTTTTCTAAGTTAAACGTGTCAATAAAGTAGTCCATTTCGAGAACTCTCAACAAATCATCTGTAAAAAAAAATTTTCAATTGTTGCTTATAATTTTCCCTGGACTGTAAATACATCCAAAATATCATCAATAAAGATGATAACAAATCGGTCCAGATAAAGTTTAAATACTTCATCGTAGTTGTGCTCCACTAAAAATTTCAATCACCCATATCCTTGACATATGTACGCATAAACGTATAATGTCATTTCGAAATCGCTTCCGTTCAAGATACTAACCCGTGTCATTTCCTTTTTCTTATATTAACGACTTTTATAATTTTTTTAATTAATTTTTTTAAACATTCACGATTAATCGAATTCTATACTTCATTATCATACAAGTAAAGGTACTCTAATTTTAAATGTATATATTATGACTGTTGATTTCAATTTATAGGTTGTATATACTTTTAGACGCTGTCAAGTCTTCAGGCGGGGAGGTATTTTGAAATACCTTTATTAACCCTCAAACTTGACTACATGGACTGGTTATGGATATATGCACCCCTTATCCTTGGTCGCAATTCATATGTACTACATATTACTTAATCCAAATTATTTCACATATCAGAGATATTCGTACCTTGCATACGCCTCTTATTCCAATAGATTTTGTATTTAGGATCTATCACATCTAAAAGCTTATCTCCTTTCGTATATCACTTATAACAAACTCTGTCATTACTCATTCCGTGAGTACAATCATTAACTCCTTTAATTTCAATCGCTACACCCCTTTTTCGGTGCAGAGATACTAATAGGGTTTTCTCTGTCTCTTTACCCTTCTGTGGGGCAGTCTCACCCAACTATGAGCAATCATTAAATAATTGTCCCATTTTACCACACTTAATGCCTATTTTAGTTAATAAAGTGTAGGTGTAGGCCCTACTTCCGTGGTATCTACCACACATCCTACACTGCTTACACTGCTACACTGCTTACACTGCTACACTGCTTACACTACTACGGAGCAAGCCGAGGGTCCTCCAATCACAATACCCCTCAAAAGTTTTGAAATAAGATACACTGGGGCCTTACCAATCATCCCCGTGACTCATCAGCTATAATCTCTTACCAACTGGTCTCTTTCCCAATCTGACATCTCTGTCATTCTCTATTCTCTTCTGTCTCTATTTTGACCCTTACTACCTTTTCCAATCTCAGAGGCGTGCAACACATGATATTATTCATGCAACTGTATTCTTCGCACTGCCTCGACTTAAGTAGTGAGCCAATCAGACTCTAATCAATAATTTGAGCCCTTCCATGAACTTTTGGGCTTTTCGACTCTCACTGCCTATAATGTCGGGGTAATACTTGGGCAGGTATATAAACTAAGATTCATACTCGTCAATCAACTAGTGTCTTTGGGTCAGTGTAAGAAATTTTACCTGTAATTTCCCTTAAGTAGTGTCCAAAATATTCTGTCACCGAAATACATCTAGAAATATTTCTCATGTCGGCTCTGTACGTCTAAATCTTTAGATGATTCGAGCGGACTTCCACCAATGCTCCGCCTTGCCTCCAACATAAACGTATTTAAAAGTCACCTTCTCAGTCGACATACACTGAAAGAATCCATACAACTTCGCTATCTCATTCACCCAGTCCTCAGTAACTATTGGTTTCTTTACTTCGCTATATACCGGAGGGGTGTGAAAATCTCTATAGTCTGAGGCATCTGTTTAGGCTTTACCCTGTCTATCCTCAACTACCTGCATAGACTGAGTAAACAACTCCAACATATTTTGTACACTCCACTCCATCCTCTTGGAGCGTGTCTCAATATTGTTTGGTCTCTTTATAGGACCCTGTGGAGTATGCTCAACATCAGCCTCGACCTCACTCTCATCTTGAGTCTCATGTAACGACTCATTCGACTCTCAGGCTGATCTCTATGGTCTCGGGCATGTGTACTCGCCTCTCTACCATAGCAGTTATCAGTTATAAAAACTAGATTCTTGCATTCGAAACTAAATTCTTAGCTACAGTTCCACCTTGATATACACAATTGTATCTAAACACTATACAGTACATGGGGATGTAAATTTACTTAACCACTAACACCGACTCATATCATGCCAACTTTGCTCTGATACCACCTTTTGTCATGACCCGTTCTACCAAAATCACTACAAATTTTTCCTTACTTTTTCATTTCCTTACTCGTCATGAACAGTTTTATTACTAACAGTTGGGCTATGAGTCGATGTTAGTCCTTCCTGTCATGTCACTTACCTTAACATCTATTTTTCATATTTCATTTACATATCAATTTATTTTAACTAAATGCATCCCTAATATTACAATCCGTGTACAGTACTGTGCCTCTATATGTTCAGATACAAAAATTATATGAATGTGTATACCTGGTCTTGATAAGAAGCAGCAGATAACCGAAATGCAAGACTACTGTTGCTCTCTTCTACTGAATGTACCCTGTGGGGTGAAAAATGAAAGGGTGAGCATAAACAGCTCAGTAAGGTAATAATGTAAGCAGGTAGATAACTATACTATCTATGTGCTGATAATGTCATGATATAAAATTGTTTACATTTGGAGCATGAGGTAAGACTAAAACGATGCCACTTGTATATATATCATATAAGAGAAATGATGAAATCGACATATCAAAACAACAATGGAAAAATCATCATGTATGACATCTCATGCTCGTCACATTAAAACTTATTAGTTTCATCATAAATTCATCACGTTAAAACTTATTTGTTTCATCATAAACTGATCACGTTAAAACTTATTTGTTTCATCATAAAACAACCACATCAAGGCCAAACCCATCACTCGGGAATACCTTGATTTATTAAATTGCATCTCATTTAAAAACATAAATTGGGACATTACCCCTCCTTCGGGTTTGTCCTGTTCTATTCAGACCATATGATATCATGTGAGGCATGTAGGTTACTGTATGAAAGATCGAGGACTATGGCCATATTATGTCCTTATGATCCCAAGCTACACGGATTCGATGTGCGGGGCATCACAACTTAACGGGAGGTGGGGTCAATTCCTACCCACCAGAATATCAAGTAACATCATCGAGTTATCATGACTGCATGGTATAACGTACCCCGTGTGACATACACAGTACAACGTACTCTATGAACCCATATCATAGTCTAGGGGTGCCTGTCGTAGGTCTTAAATCAAAGCAATACATTCATATAAAACATTAAAACATGATAATCATGCAATTTATCTGCCTTACTACCCTTTTTGTAAATTTTACTCTCTGGGGCAATATCATCTTTTCTTTTATTCACCCATGCCCTGATTTTTCCAAAAATTATTATTTCGTTTCTAGATACTTTAAAAAATTCTAGGCCCTGTAAATCCCCTCAAAAATACATATAGAAATCTCTATGCACTTACAAAATTCTCTTACCTCGAATCACGTCGAGCGCGTATCTAAATTTCACTGTCGGAGGCTTGGCCAATCCGATTTGCTGCTAATCCAGTCTCTGGGGCTGCAGATAATTATTTATCATGTTAATTTAACCCAATAAATATAACTCTCGCGTTTACTATAGTTGATTTAACTAATTGGATCAATTTACTCTTATTGGGCCCGATCGCACCTTAATGGGCCTTGACCCATTTTCAGCCCGTTTCTATTTATTAAATCCCTTCTTCGAGTTTACTGGGCTCATTCAACTTACCAATAATCATCGGACTTCTTTCCAAACTCATTGGATAGCCCGTATACTATTTACGGTAATTACGTTATAATTTTGAATAATATTCCTTTTTATATAGAATTAATCTGTAAAATAATCTTAACTCTGCATTGAGGACTCTAATTGTCGAAATTAAAATGTACTTACCCAATGTTATGTGGGGTACAAAAATCGGAGCTCAATCGGCTCTCATTCGGGTTCTGTCGTAAAACTGCATAATTATATATTTAATTTCGGGTTAATTTCTGATAAATATAATTTAAATAAATTTTTTGAAAATCAAATCGGTCACTTTTGACCTTATATCGACTTACCCGAAGTTTGGTGTATCCTCAAAAATTCTTTCCCTTTTTCCTTTTTCTCTTTTTCTCCTTTTTTCCTTTATTTCTTGGTTGAACCAGTTCGATCTGGTTCAACCCGGTTCAGACAGGTCTGGTTTAACCAGTTCAGTCCGGTTCAATTTTCTTCTTCGCCATTCGAAGCTCTGTCGGTCGGTTCTTCGTCGGCTTTCACCTCCAGTAGCTCCGTGTGGTAGTCCGATTCACAAACCTGGCCTCGGTTTCACCAACGGTGGTCGAAAAGTGGTCGGTCCGGCCTGTTCTCCCTCGACGTCGGTACCCATTTTCTTTTTTCGTCGTTTTCGACGTTGTCCGTCAGTTTCACTGGTCGTGGCCACCACTGATCGTGTCGCCTGCACCTGGGGAAGCCTCGACTAGGGTCGGTTGGGGCTAGATCGACGCTCTTCATCGAAAAGTTCTCTTCCCCCTCTCGGTTTCTCCGTTTCTCGCCGTTCCTCTCGTCGGTCGCCGCCGTTCGTGGTTCCTTTAGGCCGGTGGTGGCTCGGCCCTCGTCGAGCTTTCCTTCCTAGGCCTCCGTCGACCGTCAGTCGCCGGCAAGGGGCTCGGCTCCTCTTCTTCTGTTTCCTTTCTCAAACAGAATCGCAACTAACGATTCTGTTTTCTTTTTTTTTTAATTAATTATTTTATTTTTATTTATTATTATTTATAAATTAGTTTATTATTATTATATTCATTAAAATAGTCAAAAATATTCAAAAATATATATAAAAAATCAATTTTTTATTCCAAATAAATTTATTTAATTTTATTTAATTTATTCATTATATTTTAACCCTTTTTCAGTATATTTTCTTCGTATTTTCGGGATATTGTCCCGAGTGAAAATTTTGATTAATTTCAGTAAATTCATATCTTGATCAATTCAGCCCGAAATTTAATTATTTTTTCGTTATTGATAAAGATTCTCAAGTCCATTATTTTTAATTAAATTTTCTTGTCAAATTTATACTGGCTTTCGATCTTTTGACCGTTTTACCCTTCACGTGTTCGAAAATTCCATTTAAATAATTTCTTTCACGAACACACTCATTTCGTGTTTTGAATAAAATCGGGTCTTACAGAGGGTACCTGCCGTAGGTCTTATCTACCTCATGCCATGCATAACCTACTCAATCTCAAGTGCACGTGCGAGCATCTCATCCGTGTGACTAACCGTCTACACGAGGCATCCAACACGGCTCGTGCGAGCATCTCATCCGTGTGACACAATGTCTACACGAGGCATCCAACACGACTCATTACATATCATAGTGTGAAAACCAGTGCGAGCTAAGCTCCAGCACAATTCATGCATCATCAATAAATTCCCTCGTACGATCAATGCTCTAGTACGACTTTTATGCATAATAAATAATGAGGAAATCACATACGAGCATGACTCCAATATGCTTATATGCATAAGAAAATTAATGGAAACCACGTACGAGCTAAAGCTCCAGTAAAGTTTATAAGACATCATAACTCAAAATATGGTACGAGCTAGACTCCAACACATTTCATACATATCAAAACATCAAAATCCACTGCGAACGAAGCTTTAGCACGATTTAACTCATACAAATCTGATAGGCGGCTTCACTTCAACAAAACACATTCAAAATCATAATTTGCACCCGACTCGTGCTATCTCGTGAAATCACGAAAATCAAATAGCCAGCCTATCCATAAATTTACTTAAACCATGTTTATGCAATTATTAGTCTTACTATCCCTTTTTTGTAAGATTCACTTCAAAACCAAATCATGCATACTCATAGTCGTTCACACAAACCAATAATTCTTTTCTAGAAAACCAAGCATTTACAAAGCCCTATAAACGCCCATAAAATACGTGCAGCTATCTCTAGGTACTTACAAAATTCTCTTACCTAGAATTGCGTCGAGTGATTCCACTTCCTTAGAGCTGCTTGATTGTGCAGTTCGATTCGCTTCCAACGAAATCTCTGAGACTGCACGAAATTACGTATCACATCAATTTAATCCAATGTAACTAAAATTCTTGCGTTTACTATAGTCGATTTGACCTATAGTTTTCATTAACACTTATAAAACCCCATTTTGATTTGCTCTACTTATTTCTCAAGAGCCTATTGAATTTTTTAGGTCATTAATTCACACTAAATCGATATTAAGTCCATAGTGCCTCTAGTTCATCATTTACTTCACTATGGCAATTTATCAAACACCTCATATGCTTATTTTCATAACTTGACTAATCTCACAATGTAGCTTCATTCAATCATCTCAAAATCATACATATCACCTCACTAACGCCTTAGTATAAACCATTTATCATCAACTTAACTATATCTTATTTTCTCACACTAGCCCCATTCTAGGTTATACTTGTTCCATTACATTCTAGGTAGTTTCAATCATCAATTGTAAGACCCGAATTTAGTTAAAACATGAAATGAGTATGTTCGTGAAAGGAAGGATTGAAATGGTCCCAAATTAAACGAACGAGAGTCAGACTAGAGATAAGGATTCAAATCAAGAAATTAAAAATGCAAAAAGACTGAAATAGAATTCTCGAACACCTTGAAGGGCAAAATGGTCAAAAGAAGGAAAGTTAGGTTAATTTGGTTTCGAAACAAGTGCAGGGGTAAAACGATCAAAAGATCGAAATTCGGGATAAATTCGATAAGAAAAAATTTAATTAAAAATAATGGATTTGAGAATCTTGATCAATAACGAAAAAATAATTAAATTTCGGGTTAAATTGATCAAGATATGAAATTACTAAAATTAATCAAAATTTTCACTCGGGACAATATCCCGAAAATATGAAGAAAATATACCGAGAAAGTGAAAAAAAATACAATAAATAAATTAAATAAATTAATTTGAATAAAATAATAATTTTTGTAGATATTTTTGATTTCTTTAACATATTTTTATTGATTAAAATATTAATAAAATAAATAAATAAATAAATCAATTAAAAAAACAGAATCGCGAGTCGCGATTCTGTAACAAACGGAAGGAAATCGAGGAAGGCCAGCCTCCCTCTGCCTCACCGATAAGGGCTCCGGTGGATGGACCGAGAAGAAACAGCCAAGCCTCGCTGGCGCTGGTAGGCGAAGAAGAGCCACGGCCGGTGAGGGAAAAAGAGAGGGAGAGAGAGACTGAGAGAGAAAGAGAGAAAAGGGAGGGGAGAGAGAGAGAAACGGTGATCGAGGAAGGTGGGAACGCTCGCCCCCGGCTAGAGGGGATACCAACGCCGTCGATCCAGGTGCAAATCGGCTTGAAAACGTCGAAAACGGTAGAAGGAAGGAGACCCACCGACGCCGAAGAGGAGAAAGGTCGGACCGGCCACTTTTCGATGGACTTGAACGAAACCAACCCCAGATCCGTGCATCGGACAGCCCAACGAAGCCACTGGTGGCGGAAGCCGATGGAGAACCGGTCGGTGAGACCCTGAACCAGTCGAACCGGAGTGAATCGGACTGAACCAGATTAGTCTGAACCGGGTTAAACCGGATCGAACCGGTTTAGCCAAGAAAGAAGGGAAAAAAAGAGAAAAAGAGAAAAAGGAAAAAGGGAAAGATTTTTGGGGATACACCGGACTTCGGGTAAGTCAATACGAGGTCAAAATTGATCGATTTGAATTTCGAGAAATTTATTTAAATTATATTTAAATTGAAATCGACAGTCGTAATAATATACATTTAAAATTAGGGTACCTTTACTGGTACAATAAGAAATATAGAATTCGATTTATCAGGAAAGTTTAAAATGTTAAAATTTTATAAAAGCCGTTAAAAAGGAAATGACGCGGGTTAGGATCTTGAATGGAAGCGAGTTCGAAATGAGATTATACTTTTATGCGTACATAGGTCAAGGATATGGGTAATTGAAATATTCAGTGGAACTCAACCACGATGAGGTATTTAAACTTACCTGGACCGATTTGTTATCATCCATATTGATGATATTTTGGGTGTATTTACAGTTCAGGGAAAATGTCACGACCCAAACTACCCAAAAATCAGAGTTAATTTTTCGCGTTTTTATTATTTTCTTACTTTAATTCTTACCTGTCCTCGAATCGTGACCAACACTCCACTACTAATTGGGCTGTGCGTCAATGCCAGTCCCACCATACATCTACCCCAGTACTTATTTCTTCTCCAGTCATTTATAATTGTTATATTATTTATACATCCCCTAAAGTTACTTACAAACATGTTACTGTGCTATGCTTATGTAGATACAATAAGTACAAGTGTATATACCTTATGTTGATGGGCAGCAGCGGATATCCGGAATGCAGTACTGAGTCGTCGCAACTTCAACTGGAGATCATCTGTGGGAGAAAATGAAAGGGGTGAGCACATCAAGCTCAGTAAGGCAATCCTACGAACAAGTAGGTAACCATACTACCTACATGAACGTAGTGCCATGCATAAACCACCCTTTCTCCACACATTTTAAAACAATGATATGTATTATGATGCTATGTAAATCGAGTTTGCACGGAAAATTCAACATGCAATTATTTTAAATCATTTCTTTCTCTTTAAAAATTTCACAATGAAGTCAGGACTCGACCCCTCCTTCGGGTGATCCTGACTCACACAAAACCATGGAAATTGAGTTTTCTCAAAAGTATCGATATCGAAAACATACGTATATATATACAAGATACGAGACTAGGCAATACTGTATATCGATAATAACCAGGACTGGCCAATATGTCCTCGTGAGTCCTTCTAGCTACACGGATCCCAGTGTGCGAGGTCTCACCCTGATCGGGAACTGCCCGGGAGGTGGGTCAATCCAACCCGTCAGTCTTATCCGATCTCACGCATCCGAAGATGCCGTATCCGAAGATACCCCGTATCACAAAGATACCCCATATCACAAAGATACCGTATCCGAAGATACCCTGTATCACAAAGATACCGTATCCGAAGATACCCCACGGTACATCGTACTCCATGCTACTTGCACGGTACATCGTACTCCATGGACCCATATCACTCTAGGTACTCCAGCCCAAATGGCCTGCTTCCCACAGAGGTTTTCATAACTCAATACTCGTTGCCATGTCTCAAAACGCACGTGCGAGCCTATTAAATCGGTGACACACAGTCTACCCGATGCTCCAAGCACGGCTTATCGTATGTTCTCTTAAAAATCAGTGCGAGCGATGCTCAGCACTCTCATCAAATCAAGTAAACTTGGCAGAGCCCGCTTTACATCTCCACAAGGCCGCCAACCTCATCCCTCACTCTCACCCTACTTAAGAGGTCTATTGAGCCTGTTGGGCCTTTTGGCTGACTCCAAGGGCAGACAGTGCTACTCCACAAATCCAGTAAAACTAGTGCGAGCTATGCTCAGCACTCTGTATATAAATTGTATGAAAATCTTATAAAATCTGGTGCGAGTTAAACTTTCGCACCCTGTCATGAAGATCATGTAAAATCTGGTGCGAGTTAGACTCTAGCACCGTGTCACGCAAAAGTATGTGAAATCTGGTGCGAGTTATACTCTAGCACCTATGCATGTAAAACTCTAGTGCGAGCTCTCGCTCTAGCACTAATGCATGCATCACACAAATCAAACATCGTGCGAGCTGAGCTCTAGCACGTCACATGTAAATAAAAACATGTAGGCGGCTCGGTTATTTCCAAATAATTTTCACAGAAATCACAACAATTAAGATATGCAATGCTATGCATTTTTCTTTAAAAGTGAGCCAGCCTACTCATGCATGCGTTGAAATACCTCCAGAACGAGCAGGAACCTCTTGTTCTTGCTCCTCCCAATTTTTCCTAAATTTTTTTTTTTAGATTTTACCCTTAACAAGGGTATTTTAGTAATTTTGCCCATACGGGGCACTAAAATTGTTCTTCGACCTCTAGACCCTCCAGATAATTTCAAAGGACTGCATATGAATTTAAAATTGCGTAAAGTTACCTCTAGCAGTCCGCAGAATTCCCTTACCTCGATTCTCGTCGAGTCTGACCTTTTTCTTTTCCAATGTAGTCCCGTCGCGCAGTCCGATATGCTTCCAATCCAATGCCCGGAACTGCGTATTAACATTCCTCAGGTCAGATAACATATAATTTAATTGTACTTAATCTTTTCTGGGCTTAATTTAAATCGCTGGGCCCATTTACCCCTATTGGGCCCGATTGTACCTTAATGGGCCTTAATCGGCCTTAAGCCCGTTTACCACTAAATTTTCACTTTATCGAGGCCTATTGGGCTCATTGGACCCACCAATAATTTATTGGGGCCTCGTTCTAGCTCTCGAATAGCTAACTCTAATATTTACGACAATTTAACTAATTTCCATAATTTAATTCAATTTATGCGTAAATTAACTCAACATCTCGCATAACGAGAAAATTGTCGTAAATAGGGATCACTTACCCGAGATTCCATGCTAGTCCGCAAATCGAGGCTGTCTCGAGCCCTCGGTTGATGCCAATCGTCGAGCTACACATTTAATTACATTTTCGGGTAAACTTTTCGGTAGAAATTTAATTAAATAAAATATTCCAAATTTAAATCGGGTCAATTTGACCGCTTATCGACTTACCCGAAGCTCGATTGCATCACCGGAATTTTCTCCAATTTTTTTCTCTTTTTCCTTTTCCCTTTTTCTCCCCTTTTTCTCCTCTTTTTGGCTGAACCGGTTCAGTCCGGTTCGGACCGGTTCAGCCGGCCGGTTCACCCCGGTTCAACCGGTTCACCGCCGGTTCGCTGCCTTGCCGGCCGGTTCTCCGTCGGCTTCCACCGCCAGTGGCTCCGTGAGGTTGTCCGCGTCTCAGATCTGCCCTCGGTTTGGGTCAAGCTCGCCGGAACGCCGCCGGTCCGGCAGTTCTCCCTCGACCGTCGGACCCATTTCCTTTCCTCCGCCGTTTCCGGCGTTTTCCGGCCACTTCGACGGTTGTGGCTACCACCGATCGACTCGCCTTGGCCTCGGGGACATTCGGCTAGGGGTGGCCGAGCCTGAATCGCCGCAGATCGCCGGGAATCAGCTCTTCTCCCCCGCGGCTGTTTCCTCCCGATTCGGCGGATTCCGACAGTTTCGCTTGTGGGTATTGGCCTCAAAAGGATCGGCTCTTCTTCCTGGTCACGCCGGTGCCCGCCGATCGCCCCCAGCTGCCGTGGATCGCCGGTACCGACTCCGTTTTCCCCGCGGGCTTCTCTCCCTCCGTTCGGCTTCCTCCGGCGTCGGTAAGCTGCACCGCCGGTACCATCGTGTTCGTCGGGCGTCGGGCTTCCTTTTCCGGTGGGCGACCTGGGACAGGGATCGCCGGTGGTCGTTCGGCCTCTTCCCCCAACACACCTTCCGTTTCTCTGCTTTTCTGTTTCTGTTTCTTTCTTTCTCTCTCCCCGAGCCTCTCTCTCTTTTTTTTTGTTTTATTAATTTTATTAATTTTATTTTTATTTATTTTAATTATTTTACTATTCCTTAAAATACTCCAAAAAAAATCCCAAATATCTACAAAAATTATTATTTTTATTCTAAATTAATTAATTTAATTTTATTTAATTTATTTATTATATTTTAACATCTTTTTCGGGTATAATTTCCCCGTATTTTCGGGATATTGTCCCAGGTGACTTTTCGGTATATTTTTCGATTATTTTCGGGATTATTTTTCAGAACTAAAAATCCCGATTAATCCCGATTAATTTTCATAAATTAATATCTTGATCAATTTAATCCGAAATAATTTTATTTCACTTTTATTGACCAAGATTTCTTAATCCATTATTTTAAATTAATTTTTCTCATCGAATTTATACCGACTTCCGGTCTTTTGACCATTTTGCCCTTACACGTGTTCGGGAATTAATTAACCCGACTTCCCTTCACAAATACTCCTTTATTTTATATTTTAATTAAATTCGGGTCTTACAACTCTCCCCCACTTAAGGAATTTGGTCCTCCAAATTAGAACCAAGTCATATGAGTCCATATACAACTCCGGGTACACCGATTGTATCATACTCCTTTAATTCTTATGTGATCTTCTCCGGAGTGTATTACTACCAAAGGATTTTAATTAGGGAGATCATCTTAAACCCCAATACTTTCTCTTTCCTGTTTAATGCCCGAATCAACTTCTTCAATATACTTGTATTTTCCTCAAACTGAACTTTTGGAGTTCATATCCTATCACCTCTGCTGGATCTGGATAGTAATACCGAAGCATCATAAGCTGGGACACATTGTGGGTGCCTGTTAATCCAAGTGATTAACAACAACCTACAGGTCTTATCTCCCACTTGTCCAATCTCTCAAGGATTCGATCCAGCTCAACTCAATTTACTTCTTCCAAAAGTTCCGCTATGTCCTTATTCTCTTAGGACGTGTAACTTTCAACCATAATAATTCACCAAGGCTGAATTCCAATATTTTTCTATCTGTTCTGAGGTGTTCTTAATCTCTCATCCTTAACTAAACATCCTCAGAGACTTATTATCCCAAAATCAGAATGATTCTATCTGTCACCCACTTTTTTCTTATCCAATTTGGGGAACAACCCCTACAGCCATACACTGTCTCATAACTTGTTATCCCGATACTCGACTGCCAACTGTCGTTTTTGACGACTTTAATTAGAAATCAACTGGTCATTCCAAGAGCTTATAAAATCAATGGCACACGCTTTCATCGGGTCCTCCAGAACTTGTACAGTCCTCTCTGACTGACCATCTGTCTGAGGATGGAAAGCTGTGCTAATACTCAGCCGGGTTCCCATAGCTTCCTGTAAAATATTTCCTGAAGTAGAAAGTGAAGCGGGAATCCCTATATGATACCATGCTCACTGGAACGCTACACAATGTTCCACAATCTGCCTTACACATAAATCCTCATACACCCTCTGAGTATCTGGGAAGTTCATAACTAGAAGGTGGGTAGACTACTTAGCGACTATCATTCAAATAGCCTCGTAATTCACCTGGGTCTCTGTAACCCATCATAAATTCATGGAGACTTGCTCTCATTTTTCGTGCCGTGTCGATATAGGTAGGTGCTGCAATAACTCTGCAGACTTTTAATACTCTACCTTACTCTGCTGACACACTAGGCACTTTTTACAACCTCTCCAATATCTCTTTTCACATCTGACCACCCATACCCTTTTTGAGATTTCGATATATTTCTTTACTTCCGTATGCACTGTATATCCCGAAGAGTGAGCTTCTGACAATATCACTATCTCATCAACTGTGGTCCTGGGGAGCACTCATACTGTCTCTGAATCCTCAGTAACTCATCATCACTCTTTGTGATCTCTGTCACTGTACCCTTCTGAATCTGACCCAAACCATCGACATCCTGCCGATCATCACGCTAAGCCTGGCAAGTCCGGGCACTCTCATCCGGTTCTAATCATCAGGCTAGCTGTCACACAATCACTGTCATCATCAGAAGGGATCACATCAATACTGAGGTCCACAACTGCGTCTCGCAGCTCACGCTCCCTGACCATCATGTGTGGTACCATCCCGAGGCTCTTTCTACTCAAGACATCAGTCATCACATTAGCCTTTCCTGGGTGGTACAATTTTCATAATTCAAAATCTCTCAGAAGCTCTAACCCAATATGTATTCTCATATTCGCCTCTTTCTGTGAAAACAGATACTCGGGCTTTATGATCAGTGCATATCCACAATTTCTCACCATGTACATAATAGTACCATATCCTCGGTACAAATACTGTCGCCAACTTTAAATCATGGGTCAGATAGTTTATTTCATGATCAAGGAGTTGTCTGACTCCATACTTGACTATCTTCCCATTATACATCAATACACAGCTCATTCATTATTTCGAGGTATCCATACTCACTGAGAACCTCTTGAGCTGTTGGGTATGACGAAATTAATCACGGTGGTCAGTTCATACTTCATTACACCAAAATCCATGTCACATCTATCATCTTATTTATCATCTTATTCAAGACCACGTTTCTTAGTTAAACGTGTCAATAAGGTATATCCTCTTAGAACTCGCAGCAATCCATCTGTAAAAGTCATCTTCCAATTATTGCTTACAATCTGCCCTAGACTTTAACTACACCCAACATATCATCGATACTGCTGATTACAAATCGATATAATCCTTGACTTATCTATGCATAAGCGTACAAGATCCTTCGAAATCGCTTACGTTTTCAGGTACTAACCTGCGTCATTTCCTTTTCTTATCTTAACGGCTCTTGTTAAATTTTTACTATGTTAACCTTTATGATTTGTCGAATTTTAATATTCTTATCGTCTTAGTAATGGTATCCTAATGCTAAAGGTATTTATTTCGACGATCGATTTCCCGTTACAGGTTATATATATATTTTTAGACGCTGTCAAGTCTTCAGGCGGGGAGGTATTTTGAAATACCTTTATTAGCCTTCAGACTTAACCACAACTACTGGTTATGGTTATACCCATCTTTATCCTTGGTTATAATTTATATTCCTTACTAATTGCTTTAATCCTAATGACTTCACATACACACTCTTACTCCAATACATCTTGTATTTAGGATCTATCTTATCTTAAAGATTATCTCCTTTCGTATATCCCTCATGACGAAACTCTTGTCTTTATTCATTCCGTGGGTACAATCCTTTACTCCTTTAATTTTCAACTGTTTCACCCCTTTTTCAACTTAAAATCTCTATATCCATATTCCGTTAATTAATCCTCCTCTATTGGGGTACTCATTTATCAGAATTATCCCCAATGATGTAGGCATTCATGCCTTTTTCTCACTTATATGTGAATGAAGGCGGTATGAATAAATGTGTGGCACCAAGATCAATGAACATATGTACTTCGTTATTCATAACAAGTGTGGTATCTTACACCACATCCATGAAACATCAATAGTGTCCTGGTCCAAGACATCCTTTCGCCTTCGCCCAACAGCCTACTTTCTTTTTTTTCTTTTCGGCTATGGCCTCCCTTTTCGTTGCACCTATTCCAACGAAATTTTTTTTTCTCTGTCTCTTTACTTTCCTGTGGGACGATCTCGCCCAACTCTGTGCAAATCAAATCGATGGTCCGTCTTTACCACACTTAACGGCCATTTCCACCAATACCGTATAGGTATAGACCCTCCTTTCGTGGTATCCACCACACATCTCACACTGCTTACAGTGCTCACACTGCTACACTACTTCGTAGCAGGTCGGGGTCCTCCAATCACAATGCCCACAAGAGTGCCCAAAATTAGATGCACTGGGGCCTTACCAATTATCTTACTCCATAACTCGTCAAATCTAATCTTTTACCAAATACCATATCAACATCTCTATCATTTCTCGATTTTCTTTTATGTCTCTATTTCAGCTCTTACTACCTTTCCCAATCTCAGAGGCGTGCAATTCATGTTTTTATTTACTCAACTGTAAATCTGCGCACTGCCTCGGTACCAGTAATATCTCACGGGCCAATCAGACTCTAACTGACAATCTGAGCCCTTCCATAAACTTTTAGACATCTCGACTGTCACTTGTTCATAGTGTCGAGGTAATATTTGCCCAGAATAAAATCGAGTTTCATACTCATAATTAAATCAAATCCTCTGGGTCAGAGTAAGGACTTTAATCCAAAATTTCCTTTAAATCATGTCCGGGATCTCCTGTCACCGGAATATATCTAAGTTATTTCTCATATCAGCTCTTAAGATGGGTCGAGCGGGTTTCCACCAATACTCCGCTGCGCCCTCTGATCTCATTCAAAATCTGAGCAATTAGCTCCTCAAAATAATCTCCACACTCCGCTCCAATCTCGCGAAGCGTGTCTCAATACTGTCCGATCTCTCTGTCGGACTCTGTGAGGCATGCTCAATATTCGCCTCTATTTCAATCTCATCATGATTCTCATAGTCAAATTCAGCACGACTTAGCAGACTCAGGTCTACCTCTGCGACCTCTGCCTCGTGCACTATCTCATCTAACGCGACTCATATTAAGCATTCCTGCATTCTCGACCATTTCTTAGTCAAGCCCATCTCGATATACACTATTGTATCTAACTAAGCACAGTAACACGGGGATGTAATTTCCTAATTACTGACACTGACACACATCAGACCAATTGTGCTCTGATACCAAAATAATTGTCACGACCCAAACTACCCAAAAATCAGAGTTAATTTTTCGCGTTTTTATTATTTTCTTACTTTAATTCTTACCTGTCCTCGAATCGTGACCAACACTCCACTACTAATTGGGCTGTGCGTCAATGCCAGTCCCACCATACATCTACCCCAGTACTTATTTCTTCTCCAGTCATTTATAATTGTTATATTATTTATACATCCCCTAAAGTTACTTACAAACATGTTACTGTGCTATGCTTATGTAGATACAATAAGTACAAGTGTATATACCTTATGTTGATGGGCAGCAGCGGATATCCGGAATGCAGTACTGAGTCGTCGCAACTTCAACTGGAGATCATCTGTGGGAGAAAATGAAAGGGGTGAGCACATCAAGCTCAGTAAGGCAATCCTACGAACAAGTAGGTAACCATACTACCTACATGAACGTAGTGCCATGCATAAACCACCCTTTCTCCACACATTTTAAAACAATGATATGTATTATGATGCTATGTAAATCGAGTTTGCACGGAAAATTCAACATGCAATTATTTTAAATCATTTCTTTCTCTTTAAAAATTTCACAATGAAGTCAGGACTCGACCCCTCCTTCGGGTGATCCTGACTCACACAAAACCATGGAAATTGAGTTTTCTCAAAAGTATCGATATCGAAAACATACGTATATATATACAAGATACGAGACTAGGCAATACTGTATATCGGTAATAACCAGGACTGGCCAATATGTCCTCGTGAGTCCTTCTAGCTACACGGATCCCAGTGTGCGAGGTCTCACCCTGATCGGGAACTACCCGGGAGGTGGGTCAATCCAACCCGTCAGTCTTATCCGATCTCACGCATCCGAAGATGCCGTATCCGAAGATACCCCGTATCACAAAGATACCGTATCACAAAAATACCCCGTATCACAAAGATACCGTATCCGAAGATACCCTGTATCACAAAGATACCGTATCCGAAGATACCCCACGGTACATCGTACTCCATGCTACTTGCACGGTACATCGTACTCCATGGACCCATATCACTCTAGGTACTCCAGCCCAAATGGCCTGCTTCCCACAGAGGTTTTCATAACTCAATAGTCGTTGCCATGTCTCAAAACGCACGTGCGAGCCTATTAAATCGGTGACACACAGTCTACCCGATGCTCCAAGCACGGCTTATCGTATGTTCTCTTAAAAATCAGTGCGAGCGATGCTCAGCACTCTCATCAAATCAAGTAAACTTGGCAGAGCCCGCTTTACATCTCCACAAGGCCGCCAACCTCATCCCTCACTCTCACCCTACTTAAGAGGTCTATTGAGCCTGTTGGGCCTTTTGGCTGACTCCAAGGGCAGACAGTGCTACTCCACAAATCCAGTAAAACTAGTGCGAGCTATGCTCAGCACTCTGTATATAAATTGTATGAAAATCTTATAAAATCTGGTGCGAGTTAAACTTCCGCACCCTGTCATGAAGATCATGTAAAATCTGGTGCGAGTTAGACTCTAGCACCGTGTCACGCAAAAGTATGTGAAATCTGGTGCGAGTTATACTCTAGCACCTATGCATGTAAAACTCTAGTGCGAGCTCTCGCTCTAGCACTAATGCATGCATCACACAAATCAAACATCGTGCGAGCTGAGCTCTAGCACGTCACATGTAAATAAAAACATGTAGGCGGCTCGGTTATTTCCAAATAATTTTCACAGAAATCACAACAATTAAGATATGCAATGCTATGCATTTTTCTTTAAAAGTGAGCCAGCCTACTCATGCATGCGTTGAAATACCTCCAGAACGAGCAGGAACCTCTTGTTCTTGCTCCTCCCAATTTTTCCTAAATTTTTTTTTTTTAGATTTTACCCTTAACAAGGGTATTTTAGTAATTTTGCCCATACGGGGCACTAAAATTGTTCTTCGACCTCTAGACCCTCCAGATAATTTCAAAGGACTGCATATGAATTTAAAATTGCGTAAAGTTACCTCTAGCAGTCCGCAGAATTCCCTTACCTCGATTCTCGTCGAGTCTGACCTTTTTCTTTTCCAATGTAGTCCCGTCGCGCAGTCCGATATGCTTCCAATCCAATGCCCGGAACTGCGTATTAACATTCCTCTGGTCAGATAACATATAATTTAATTGTACTTAATCTTTTCTGGGCTTAATTTAAATCGCTGGGCCCATTTACCCCTATTGGGCCCGATTGTACCTTAATGGGCCTTAATCGGCCTTAAGCCCGTTTACCACTAAATTTTCACTTTATCGAGGCCTATTGGGCTCATTGGACCCACCAATAATTTATTGGGGCCTCGTTCTAGCTCTCGAATAGCTAACTCTAATATTTACGACAATTTAACTAATTTTCATAATTTAATTCAATTTATGCGTAAATTAACTCAACATCTCGCATAACGAGAAAATTGTCGTAAATAGGGATCACTTACCCGAGATTCCATGCTAGTCCGCAAATCGAGGCTGTCTCGAGCCCTCGGTTGATGCCAATCGTCGAGCTACACATTTAATTACATTTTCGGGTAAACTTTTCGGTCGAAATTTAATTAAATAAAATATTCCAAATTTAAATCGGGTCAATTTGACAGCTTATCGACTTACCCGAAGCTCGATTGCATCACCGGAATTTTCCCCAATTTTTTTCTCTTTTTCCTTTTCCCTTTTTCTCCCCTTTTTCTCCTCTTTTTGGCTGAACCGGTTCAGTCCGGTTCGGACCGGTTCAGCCGGCCGGTTCACCCCGGTTCAACCGGTTCACCGCCGGTTCGCTGCCTTGCCGGCCGGTTCTCCGTCGGCTTCCACCGCCAGTGGCTCCGTGAGGTTGTCCGCGTCTCAGATCTGCCCTCGGTTTGGGTCAAGCTCGCCGGAACGCCGCCGGTCCGGCAGTTCTCCCTCGACCGTCGGACCCATTTCCTTTCCTCCGCCGTTTTCGGCGTTTTCCGGCCACTTCGACGGTTGTGGCTACCACCGATCGACTCGCCTTGGCCTCGGGGACATTCGGCTAGGGGTGGCCGAGCCTGAATCGCCGCCGATCGCCGGGAATCAGCTCTTCTCCCCCGCGGCTGTTTCCTCCCGATTCGGCGGATTCCAGCGGTTTCGCCGGTCGGTATTGGCCTCAAAAGGATCGGCTCTTCTTCCTGGTCACGTCGGTGCCCGCCGATCGCCCCCAGCTGCCGTGGATCGCCGGTACCGACTCCGTTTTCCCCGCGGGCTTCTCTCCCTCCGTTCGGCTTCCTCCGGCGTCGGTAAGCTGCACCGCCGGTACCATCGTGTTCGTCGGGCGTCGGGCTTCCTTTTCAGGTGGGCGGCCTGGGACAGGGATCGCCGGTGGTCGTTCGGCCTCTTCCCCCGACACAGCTTCCGTTTCTCTGCTTTTCTGTTTCTGTTTCTTTCTTTCTTTCTTTCTCTCTCCCCGAGCCTCTCTCTTTTTTTTTTTTGTTTTATTAATTTTATTAATTTTATTTTTATTTATTTTAATTATTTTACTATTCCTTAAAATACTCCAAAAAAAATCCCAAATATCTACAAAAATTATTATTTTTATTCTAAATTAATTAATTTAATTTTATTTAATTTATTTATTATATTTTAACATCTTTTTCGGGTATAATTTCTCCGTATTTTCGGGATATTGTCCCAGGTGACTTTTCGGTATATTTTTCGATTATTTTCGGGATTATTTTTCAGAACTAAAAATCCCGATTAATCCCGATTAATTTTCATAAATTAATATCTTGATCAATTTAATCCGAAATAATTTTATTTCACTTTTATTGACCAAGATTTCTTAATCCATTATTTTAAATTAATTTTTCTCATCGAATTTATACCGACTTCCGATCTTTTGACCATTTTGCCCTTACACGTGTTCGGGAATTAATTAACCCGACTTCCCTTCACAAATACTCCTTTATTTTATATTTTAATTAAATTCGGGTCTTACAGAAAATCATAAGCAACAATTGAAAATTGTTTTTACAGATGATTTGTTGAGAGTTCTCGAAATGGACTACTTTATTGACACGTTTAACTTAGAAAAAGTTGTATTTGAATGAGATGATAGACGTGACAGGAGTTTTGGTGTACTGAAGTAATAAACTGACAACCGCATTTATTCTCACCATACCCAACAGATTAAGAGATTTCTCATGAATCTATGGATACCTCAAAATAATGAATGGGCTGTGTATTGATGCAAAAAAGGGAAGATAGTCGATTATGAATCCAGACAACTCAAGGATCATGAAAGGATTATCCGACCTATGATTTAAAGTTGACAGCGATAGTGGTTGTATTGAGTATATGACACTACTATGTATACAGTGAAAAATTTCAGGTATGCACTGATCATAAAAGTCTCAAGTATCTGTTTTCACAGAAAGAGTCAGATATGAGAACAAAGAGGGTTAGAGCTTCTGAGGGATTATGATTGTGGAAATTGTACCACCCAAGAAAGGCTAATGTAATAGCTGATGCCTTGAGCAGAAAGAGTCTCGGGATGGTATTACATATGATGGTCAAGGAGCGTGAGCTACTAGAGCAGTTGTGAGCCTCAGTCGTGATGTGATCCCTTCTAATGATGACAGTGATTGTGTGACAGCTAGCCTGAGATTAGAACCAGATTTGAGTGATCGGATTTGACAGGCTTAGCATGATGATCGACATGGTGTCGATAGTGTGGGTCAAATTCAGATGGGTACAATGACAGAGTTCACAGTGAGAGATGATGACTTACTGAGGTTCAGAGACAGTATAAGTGCTCTCCAAGACCACAATGATGAGATAGTGATATAGTCAATAGCTCACTCTTCGGGATATACAGTGCATCCGAGAGGTAACAAAAATATCAAAATCTTAGAAAAGAGTATTGGTGGTCAGATAGGAAAAGAGACATGGTAGAGATTGTGAAAAAGTGTCTCGTATGTCAGCAGAGTAAGGTAGAGTAAAAGAAGTTACAGGGTTATTGTCGTTTCTACCTATATTGACACAAAAATGGGAACAAGTTACCATGAATTTCGTGATGGGTTATGGAGGACCCGAATGAATCACGAGACTATCTGGGTGATAGTCGATAGATTTACTAAGTCTACCTACCTTCAGATTATGAAATCCCCAGATACTTTGAGTGTGTAGGCGAATTTATGTGTATGGAAAAGTGTGGAACACCAAGTATCTTTTCAGTGAGCATTGTATCATATAGGGATTCCCGCTTCACTTCTCACTTCTGAGAATATTTTTCAGGAAGCTATGGGAACCCAACTGAGTATTAGCACAGCTTTCCATCCTCAAACAGATGGTCAGTCAGAGAGGACTGTACAGGTTCTGGAGGATATGATAAGAGCGTGTGCCATTTATCTGATAAGCTCCTGGAATGATCAGTTGTTACTAATTGAATTCGCCAATAATGACAGTCGTCACTTGAGTATCGGGATGACTTCAAATGAGGCATTGTATGACCGTAAGGGTTGTTTCCCCGATTTGGATAAGAAGAAGTGGGTGACAAATAGAAAATTATTCTCGAATTGGTAAGACAAACCTCTGAGAATGTTCAGTTAATTGTGAAAGATTAAGAACACCTCAGTGCAGATGGAAAAGCTATGTTGACAAGAGACAGAAACCATTGGAATTCACCGAGGGTGAATTAGTATTGTTAGAAGTTATTGGTCCTAAGGACATAATGAGATTTAGAAAGAGATTGGACAAAGTGGGAGACAAAGCTTGTAGGTTGGCGTTACCACCTAAATTAGTAGGTATCTACAATGTGTCCTATCTTATGATGCTTCAAAAATACTATCCGGATCCAGCATATGTGATTGGATATGAGCTCCAACAGCTTAGCTCAATGAAAGTATAATGTATGATTGGAAAATCGATTCGGGTATTAAACAGAAAGGAGAAAGTGTTGAGGTTTACGATGATCTCCCTAATTAAATTATGTTGGTAGTATTACACTCTGGAAAAAGTCACTTGAGAATGACAGTATATGATACGATAGACGTCCCCGGAGTTGTTTATGGATCCATTTAACTTGGTTCTAATTTGGAAGACCAAATTTCTTAAGTGGGGAAGATTATGTAAGACCCGAATTTAGTTAAAACACGAAATGAGTATGTTCGTGAAAGGAATGATTGAAATGGTCCCAAATTAAACGAACGGGATTTGGACTAGAGATAAGGATTCAAAACACGAAATTAAAAATGCAAAAAGACTGAAATGGAATTCTCGAACACCTTAAAGGGCAAAATGGTCAAAAGAAGGAAAGTCAGGTTAATTTGGTTCCGAAACAAGTGCAGGGGTAAAACAGTCAAAAGACCAAAATTCAGGATAAATTCGATAAGAAAAAATTTAATTAAAAATAATGGATTTGAGAATCTTGATCAATAACGAAGAAATAATTAAATTTCGGGTTAAATTGATCAAGATATGAAATTACAGGAATTAATCAAAATTTTCACTTGGGACAATATCCCGAAAATAATGAGAAAATATACCGAGAAAGTGAAAAAAATACAATAAATAAATTAATTTGAATAAAATAAAAATTTTGTAGATATTTTTTATTTCTTTAACATATTTTTATTGATTAAAATATTAATAAAATAAATAAATAAATAAATCAATTAAAAAAACAGAATCGCGAGTCGCGATTCTGTAACAAACGAAAGGAAACCGAGGAAGGCCAGCCTCCCTCTGCCTCACCGATGAGGGCTCCGACAGACAGACCGAGAAGAAACAGCCAAGCCTCGCCGGCGCTGGTAGGCGGAGAAGAGCCACGACCATTGAGGGAAAAAGAGAGGGAGAGAGAGACCGAGAGAGAAAGAGAGAAAAAGGAGGGGAGAGAGAGAGAAACGGCGACCAAGGAAGGTGGGAACGCTCGCCACCGGCCAGAGGGGATACCAACGCCGTCGATCTAGGCGCAAATCGACCTGAAAACGTTGAAAACGGCGGAAGGAATGAGACCCACCGACGTCGAAGAGGAGAAAGGTCGGACCGACCACTTTCCGGTGGCCTTGAACGAAACCAACCCCAGATTCGTGCATCGGACGGCCCAGCGAAGCCACTGGTGGTGGAAGCCGACAGAGAACCGGCCGGCAAGGCCCTGAACCGATCGAACCGAAGTGAACCGAACTGAACCGGATCGGTCTGAACCGGGTTGAACCGGATCGAACCGGTTCCCCAAGAAAGAAGGGAAAAAGGAGAAAAAGGAAAAAGGGAAAGATTTTCGTGGATACACCGGACTTCGGGTAAGTCGATACGAGGTCAAAATTGACCGATTTGAATTTTGGAAAATTTATTTAAATTATATTTAATCAAAAATTAACCTGAAACTAAATATATAATTGTACAGTTTTACGACAAAGCCCGAACGAGAGCCGATTGAGCTTCGATTTTAGTACCCTGCATCATATTGGGTAAGTATATTTTAATTACGAGAATATGAGTCATTTAATACAGAGTTTTAATTATTTTACAGAATTTACGGATAAATTCTGTATAAAAAGGCATATTAATCGGAATTGCAACGTAATTACCGTAAATAGTATACGGGCTATCCAATGAGTTTGGAACGAAGCTCGATGATTATTGGTAAGCTGAATGAGTCCAATAAACCCAAAAAATGGATTTAATAAGTAGAAACGGGCTGAAAACGGGCTCGAGACCCATTAAGGTCCAATCGGGCCCAATAAAGTAAAACGGGCTCAATACGTTATATTCGATCAGTAAATGTGATATACTGATAAAAATAAGTGAATTAACCCAAAATATGTGGTTATATGCAGTTTCGTAGACTTGGTTGATGTGCAGTTGGACTGAGAGATCGGATATTATCGAGACGAGATAAGTTTACACGTAAATCGAGGTAAAAAAATTTTGTAGGTTTATAGAGATTTCTATACGTATTTTTGAGGGGATTTACTGGGTGTAGAATTTCTTAAAGTATCTAGAAACGAAATACTAATTTTTACAAAAATCGGGGCATAGGTGAATAAAGGAAAAAGACGATATTACCCTTGGAAGTAAAATTTATAAAAAGGGTAGTAATGCAGATAAATTGCATGATTATCATGTTTTAATGTTTTATATGAATATATTACTTTGATTTAAGCAAATATGCACATAGGTTGGCTGTTGATTTTATGAATTATACGAAAGGATACCGGTTTATGCCGGTTACGATTTTAAAGATGTTTTATCAAGATTGAGCCACCTATCATATTTATTCGAGTAAAAAAGAGTGCTAGAGTCTTACTCGCACTAAATTTTACTAATTTATTATTCATGAAAAGTCGTACTTGAGCATTGCTCGTACGAGGAATTTGTGTGTGCACAAAACCGTGCTGGAGCTTCGCTCGCACGAGATTTTAGATATCATGAAATGCATAGCGTGGTGCTGGAGCTTCGCTCACACTAGACGTGAGTTGACATGCATATAGTCGTGTGGAAGCCTCTTGTAGACTGTGTGTCACAGAGAGTTGAGATGCTCGTACGTATACTTTGAGACATGGGTTGGTTATCGACATAGTATTGGGGTGGATAAGACCTACGGCAGGCACCTCCAGACTATGATATGGGTCCACGGAGTACGATGTACCGTGTATGTCACATGGAGTACGCTGTACCGTGCAGTCATGATGACTCGATGATGTTACTTGATATTCTGGCGGGTAGGATTTGACCCCACCTCCCGTTGCAATTGTGATACCCCGTACATCGGGATCCGTGTAGCCTGGGATCACAGGGACATAGTATGGCCATAGTCCTCGATTTTCATACAATAACCTACATGCCTCATATGATATCATACGGTCTGAATAGATCAGGACAAACCTGAGGGAGGGGTAATGTCCCGATTTATATTTTTAAATGAAATGCGATTTAATGAATCAAGGTATTCCCGAGAGCTGGGTTTGACCTTGATGAGGTTGTTTTATGATAAAACAAATAAATTTTAACGTGATGAGTTTGTAATGAAACAAATAAGTTTTAATTTGACGAGCATGAGATGTCATACATGATGATTTTCCATGTTTGATTTATATGTCGATTTCATGATTTCTCTTATATGATATATACATACATGTGGCATCGTTTTAGTCTTACCTCATGCTCCAAATATAAACGATTTTATATCATGACATTATCAGCACGTAGATAGTATAGTTATCTACCTGCTTACATTATTGCCTTACTTAGCTGTTTATGCTCACCCTTTCATTTTTCACCCCACAGGGTATATTCAGTAGAAGAGAACGACAGTAGTCATATCCGCTGCTTCTTATCAAGACCAGGTATACACATTTGTATAATTTTTGTATCTGAACATATAGAGGCACAATACTGTACATGGATGTAATATTGGGAATGTATTTATTTAAAATAAATTGATATGTAAATGAAATATGAAAATGGAATGGTAAATAGGTGAGAGGTGACTAACATCGAATCATAGCCCAACTGTTTAGTAGTGTAACTGTTCACGACGGGTAAGGAAATGAAAAAGTGAAAAATTTACTCTGATTTTTTTGTAATTTGGGTCGTGACATCAATACATATACCAATCTACTCACAATAACAACTAGATAAATATACTTTGAGTTGGTGTATTAGAAACTCACCTAGCTTGACTTTCCTCTTGCTCCAAATAAGAACACTCATTTGCTCCTTCAATCCAACAAATGAAGTGTTGTTTCCAAGCTATGTGGTTCTTCTTCTCACAATGAACAACTTTGCTCTAATAGCTTTTTCTCAAATCTTTATGGAAATGTGATGGTTTTAGAATGAGAAAGTTAGGTTAATGTTAAAAATGGAGGAAATGGATTTGTTCCCGTGAAATGCAGATCCAACTGCCCCGCTTTTATAGAAAATGCCTTAGGAGATCGATCTGCATAAGGTGGAGATCGATATAGCCTTACTTGAATCCTTCAGAAGTTTGACAATTTGCAGGCAGGGGATCGATCTGTTGGAGTGCATGAGATCGATCTGATCAAAGTAGTGAGATCGATCTGTTTCAGGCAGAAGGCTTTGGAGATCGATCTAGCCTTAAGAGGAGATCGATGTAGCCTATCCAGAGACCAATGGAGATCGATCTGCCTAAGGGAGGAGATCAATCTGATCCAACCCAAGACAACATGAGATCGATCTGTTTGAGTGAGGGATCGATCTCCTTCTTGCAGAATGCTTGACATTGTGTTTTTCAAGCCATGAGATCGATCTCTCCTTGCATGGGATCGATCTGGCCGTCATCCTGCAGCATTTCAGCTGCAATTTTCCAAGTTAAACTCCCATTCAATCCATTCAATCTCTATTTCGCATTTCATTCATACTTAACACTCAGAAATATCCAAGTCTTATGATTCATTTATCATGTAATTTGTCTATACATTACAAAATCATACTTATTACATGGAAAATTTATGGGTCTTACACCTCACACCACTACTAAACTCAATAACCTCATTTGGGAAGGTGATTGTATAAAATAATACAAGAATCATTTTGTATCCTTATTATTGAAAAATAATTCATTAATATCAATAAATGAGCTAATTTGGTAGGCAAACATTTATATCAATTAACAAAAAACTTTCTCAAAACTAAAATAATTAAAATTACCCAATTTTGCATACTTAACCGAATGTATGCGATAGACCATTGTAACTAAGATACAAAATTATAATTGTCTTATTAAGTCCTTAAAACAGAATTTGTTGCATTTAAAGCCAAATGTCTTGAAATTTATTAATAAACTAATAGTTAATATTTCATAATTTATTCTTATGTATCATTTATCAAAATATAAACTTAAAAAGTTTACAATGATGTATAACTAATACAATCATCAAATTTCAAACAATGATGTCAACTAACCAGCTAATTAGCAAAAGGTGGCACTAATTTTGGCAAGCATGATAGGGTACTCAATTACTAGCGATACGGGATCCATTAGCACTTGACGCCATCAACATTTTTAAAGTCATTTAAAGTAGACTTGCTAAGTTCTTTAGCCATAAAAATTTAACTTATAAATATAGTGTTAAGCTCTCTAACATGTATATTGTGGCAATATTGAAGTGAGATTGATGGATTGTAAATGCTGTTATGAGTAAATTTAGGTTTCTACCAAAAAAAAGGGAAAAAAAAAAACTTACTTTGGCATTTTAAATCTTAACCATCCTAACCACATAATTAAAGCTTAGCTTTGGTCATATGAGTACAATGTTCTAACCTTACAGGTACTCATGATATTCATAATTATTTTAGTACATTTAAAGTTAAAAAAAAATGAAAAAGCTCTTGTGAATCCAAAATTGAAAATCCTCATTTTCAATTAAAAAACAGTTATATTTATCTAAAGAAGGGTCAGTTCAATAAGATGTGCAAAACCCTTATCATGAATAATCACAATAAATTAAATTGAGTTCACTTACATGTTTTATATATCAGAATTTAATTATCAACTTGTTTTAGTAAATTATAAAATTAACAATTGATAAAAGTCCACCTTAAAATTTCTTAATGCTGTTGTTGCCTTGTATAATAATAAGAATTTGATGATGTAGGAATCTCAATTTTCTTGTTGGTCTATCTTCAAGAACTTTACAAGAAAAGAAAAGATTAGATAGGCGCAAGGATGTTTCCTTGTGCGCACTCTAATGTTTAAGTCAGACAAGATTTTGACGAAGTTTCAGTAAATAAAGTAGAGATTAGTGGAGTTAAAAGGATATCTGTCACCTATTTATATGACTTATTTGTGGGTCTCACTTGCTTGAACTATAAATCTTAAAAGAATATGTGAGAACCAAATTTTTATACATTTGAAGTATATAAGACATGTTTCGATATGTGATAAGTTTGACATAAGATACGTTTTGGATATGTGATAAGTTCTGAATATGGCCCAAAAGGGAGTTTTAGGGTAAACCAGGTTGAAAATGCACCTAAGGACTGATTTCCCTTGATTTGGCATCGATTCCGTAAAGGAATAAGTCTATTTTCGGCCTTAGGGATCAATCTATATCCGTAGCAGAATGTCAAATTTGGCTTAAAAGGACTTAAGGATCAATCCCTTGAGCCAAGGGATCGATTCTTTCTAAGTAGAATGTGATTTTTTGGGTTTAAAACACATAGCGATTAATCCTGAGGGATAGGATCAATCCCCTAAGGTAATTTTTATAAAAAAAAAAACACACAAAATTCTGGAAATGACAAAAGAAAAAGAAAAACCTTCACCTTTTTTTCTCTTTCGCCCTCTTCCACTTGTTTCCATCATTTCTAGCCATCTTTTATTTTTGATTCCTTTGTGAACTTGCTCTACTTCTCCTCCTCTACAACATACTATGAATTAGAGGTCGGATCTGCAAAAATGAGAGAGAAAAGGTTTTGGAGGTAAAATTAGGGTAAACTGTGATTTCTTTAGATTTATGGAGATTTAGTTTCTTTTCATTCCTTGGTTCTTATATATGTTAAATAAGGGCTAATATGAGGCATATCTATGCTTTCAGTCTAAAGCAAAATGGCCTCTTACTTGTCTTCCATAATTTGCCAAATTGGGTCTAAAAAGAGTAAGCTTGGTTCTAGTTGGTTTTAATGCTCCAATTTGATATATGTGAATATATGTGATTGGTAGAGATGATATATGGTGTTAAATTAAAGCAAATGTTCATATATCATGTTCAACAACATTTGGACCTTAGAGTTTTACAAAGGAAGTAGTGTAATTCTAAAGGACTTTTGTGTTTTGTTTTAGAATACATGTGATGAGATAATAAATAAGTGAAATTGTGGGAGAAAATTGGTCATTGCATGTATATGTGAAAAGTTATGCTTTAAGCCAAGTGGCGGTAAAATGGTAATTTTACCTCATCAATGTGATTTTGTTTCGGAACAATTATGATACATGTGTAAATGTGTCTAATGTGATTGAAATGATCAAAAAGTGATGAATTGTGACTTTTGTCACTGTATCACTAATGTAAACTTAGGGCAAAATCTATTAAAAGTGTATTGTGAGTATGTTATTAAACCAAGTGAAGTGATTTTTGAATGATGCGTATGATGTTGTAGGTTTTTGGAAACCAATGATGACATGTGGTAGATTTCAACTTCGCCTTGAAGTGCATGCCAACATGGTGTTAAGGTAAGTTACCTATGCATGGTACAAAATTGTAGCATAGAGGTAAGTACTTTATGCTTGCCATAATCACTATAGCATATTGTGTAAGTGATCCTCAATAGATACTGATTTGTATCACACACTAAGTGAATTATGCTTGTCATAATAATCATAACATGTTATATAGCCAAACTTGCATAAGCTACAAATTAAATTCATAAATAATGAATTTGTACGTGAAATGGGTTGTAATTGTTATAAGATATGGTCCGAGATGCCAATTAGCATCATATATAGAGTATGTGGACGGTTATATGATGCAAGCTAGCATCTTACCATATAAGTTTAAGTGTTAAACTGTAAGTGAAAAACATTTTAGGTCATTGAAAGAAAAGTGATTGGTTGTAATGCAAGAAAGCATCACATTCTGTAAGAAATCTGATAGGTATTGTATAGATTAAATTGAGTCTTAAAACAGAAATGAAATAATGTTTAAGGACCGTAAGTGTTAAATACGAATTGTAAAGATTGATTGATCGAAATTCGAATTAAGAAAAGTATTTAAAAAAGTGTGAAAAGGACTAATCCTCTCCATGTAAAAGATCAATCCCTATAGCATGCCTTAAGTGCTTATGAAATGAAAGAATGACTGATCCCCTTAGTATATGATTGATTTCTTAGTGGTTTTAGCTAGTCTTTATGGGTTTTAGAGATAAAGGACTGATCCCCAAAAGCTTAGGATCGATCCCTAATGTTTGGAAACCTTTAAGGGATGCCTACAAATATGATCAATTTTAATAAGATAAGCGCATAATTAAATGTATCTGATTGTGAATAAGAGAATCAGATTGGTGAATTGCCAATCAGGATGCAAGTTAGCGTGACAAGAATATAAATTGAATCCATGGATGTGAGGTAGTATCATATGAAATAAGTCTAGTCCTAAAACAAAAGATGAATAATGTTTAAGAGCTATAAATGTGATAAGTATATTTAATCAATTTTGAATTAGAATTGTGGATGAGTTATAAGGATAGGAAAGCATGTTGTACTTTCCGCATGTTTTCTATCATACTCATGTTATTTTGAACCATGCTTTATGTTATATTACATCTTGTGCATTGCATGGTGTATGTGAAATTTTCTAAGCTTGCATTGATTTACAGTTGCATAAAAGAAAACTTTAAAATCTCACATTTGGCATGTTTTGAAAAATTTTAGATTTATTCTTGTTTTGCATATCCTTCTTGTTTTTTGGTTTTTAATGTATTTTGCTTTTATCTACATTGATTATTAGATTTCGAAACATCCTTTTAGACTGTTTCTAAATGTAAGACCCACTTTTGGTGATGTATTCCTTGTGATTCCTATAATGTACACATTTCCATATGTTAGTTCAATCATAAGAAGAGCTTTTGCTTGAATGAAATTATAAAGAGAATGAATGAATATTCATGGATCCATGTAATGACTAAATAAGGGCTGAAGTGGCCACCGACTAAACGAATGGAATTTAAACCCTTTAGATAGGATATAAGGACTTAAAACACGAAATGATAAAGTAGAGGCCAGTGAATTTTGTGTACCCTTTATGATTCCATGCGGTACACACAAGTCACATAGTATGTGAATCAGAAGAAATAAACCTTTTTAGGCTCTAAATGTGAATAGAATGCAAAATGACTAGTGAAGCAATTAAATGCAATCCTTCATTCAAAATTCTGGAAAAATTTATAGATGAAATCCTGTAGATGAAGACCAGATCGATCTCCTTATATGACAGGATCGGTCTTGTAAGTCTAGAATGAAATCACAAAGGCTTTCTAGGTGAGCAGATCGATCCCTTATTCAAAGAAGATCGATCTCGATTTGATTCTGCCTAGAGAAGATCGATCTCCACCCTAGAACAGATCGATCTCTACTGGATTCTGCTTAGAAAAGATCGATCCCTTCCCAAAGAGCAGATCGATCCCACAACTCACATACCTGAATACTTATGTAATTCAAACAAAGGCAAATCGATATCTCACCTTTGGAGATCAATCTCACCACATCCAATTCTATTAAAACCCGACAGCCAAGTTTTCTTCCTCAGAAAAACAAAATACCTCTCCATTTTACCCAAGAAAACAAGCTTTCTCACTCTAGAATATCACCACCTTCCAAGCAGATTTGAGAAAACTTGCTTTGAGCAAAGTTGTTCATTGTAAGGAGGAGAACAACATAGTTAGGAATCAGCATTCAAATCCCTGGATTAAAAGAGCAAAAGGGTTTTCCAATTTTGGACAAGAGAAAAGTTGAGCTAGGTGAGTTTTCAATACACCAACTCTAAGTATGTTTATCTAGACATTATTATGAGTTGATTGGTGTATGTATTGTTGGCTGAAACTATCTAGAGTATGTTGAATCATCCATGACCTAATATGGGTTTAGTGTGAGAAAGTGAACTATGGTTGATTTAATGATGAATGGATTATACTATGGTGTTGGTGATGTTATATGCATGGTTTTGAGATGGTTTTGTGAAATAAGTTTATGGAATAGGATGAAGTTATGAAATGTGCATATAAGGTGTTTGTGAAAATGCATGAATGAATGGGAAACTAAGGGTAAAGCATGCATGCCAAGTGCTTGATAAATAACTAAGAGAGTTTACTCACCACATTGGCTAGGAATGGCGTGATGAGGGCTAGCATTTGGCCATGGTGGCGTGATGGGTGTTCGGCCACCATGTCATAACCGAATGTGATAATGGGCTAAGCTAATGCAATCGACCCAATAAGGTTAATAGGTCTAGAATTCGATCTAATGAAAGATAATAGACCTAAGGAGCCCAATGGACCTAGGTGAAATGAATAGAGTTGTGTAAATGGACTTAAAATGGGATAAGGCCATTGAGGTGTAATTAGGCCAATAAGATATATTGACTAAGTTGAAGTCAGAATAATGAGTTATTAGTGTAGAATGAAATGATTGATGAATGTATCGTAATTAACCTTATATATGGTTATACGCAGCTCCAGAGAGTAGAATGGGAGCAAATATAATTGAACGAAATTCTCAACGTTGGAAAAAGTTAGAATGTACAAAGAATTGAAGTAAGAGAATTTTGTTAGCTCTTAGAGATATCTGTACGCGTTTTCAAGGGCATTTACAATTTCTTAAAATGTCTGAGGGCCATAAAATAGAAATAATGTTTTAAGGGGTTCAGAGTGGTAACCATTTTATCCCTGAGAAGGACAAAAATTGGGATTTTAAAAATGATCATGAAAAGTAAGAACAGGATGTTCTTGAGTCTTTTACTGCTTTTAGCATGTGGATAGGTAGGCTGGCTAGCATTTAAATGGTTTGCAAGAAAACAACTTGATTTGATTTTAATAACCATTCTTTGCAAAAAAAATTAGCCACCTATATGGGTTTTGTGGAAATAAAACGTCCTGGAGTACTGCTCGCACGAGATTTGATATTTTCATACATGCATTAGTGTTAGAGCGATGCTCACACTTTAATTTTACATACATGAGTGCTGGAGCCTAGCTTGCACTAGTTTTCACATGGATTTTATGACATAGTGTTGAAGCGTTGCTCGCACTAAATGTTCATTATACATCTACTGTCGTACTAGAGCTTTGCTCGCACGTGATTTTATGACATGTTGGGAGTCGTGCTGGGAGCTTCGAGTAGACTTTGTGTCACACCGATTAAATAGGCTTGCACGTGCATTTTGCAATATGGCATGATTTGATATGATGATATTGGTCCATAGTACGTTGTACCATGCATGTAGCATGGGGTACGTTGTACCGTGCTTGGATATATATATATATACCGTCTTCAGACGAGGTAAAAATTTGCTATGAATCAGCGGGTAGGACGTGACTTTCCTTCCATGCAGAAGCAGATAGGCATGATACCCCGCACACTAGAATCTGTACAGCTTGAGATCACAGAAGATATAACCATAGTCCTAGATATTACCCTTATTATTTGCCTAATCTCACATGTCATCTGGTTTATAATGATTGCATGATTTAAATTATTTTGTGGGTCAGGACAGTATGAGGGAGGGGCTGAGTTCTGACGGTTGGTGATTTAGTACTGAATTGAATAGCGTGAATTGTTTTAAGTGCAACTTGCATGATGATTTTTCATGCTTTATTTACCGACTTGTGCACTGATTTGAATGGCGTGAATTGTTTTAAGTGCAAATCGCATGATGATTTTCCATACTTTATTTATCAACTTATGCATTGATTTGAATAACATGAACTACTTTATATACCATGATCACGTGCATGAACTGATATTTTTGGGTATGACGTTTAACTGCGTGGTTTTATGCATAGCATCATGATCATGTAGATAGTATAATTATCTACTTGCTCACATGATTGCCTTATTGAGCGTGTGGTTGCTCACCCCCTTATTTTTCCCATCTAGAGAGCACTTTCAGTAGATTGAGAGTGACTGAGGATTTGATTTTTGGTTTCTGCTGCATCCCATCATTTAAAGGGTATATACTTTTGTACAGTTTTGTATCTAGATATGCAATAGCACAATAATATTTTGAATGTAACATTTAGGGATGTAAAGAATTGTAAACACATGTAAAATCGCAACTCTGACTATGAAATGCAAGTGTTTATGTTTAAATAAAATGTGAATTGAAATGGTATGATTGGATGAGATTAACATCGATGCACAGCCCAACTGTTGGCAGTGAAGCTGCTCATGATCGGATGAAGGTAAGATTAAAAAAAAAGTAGCGATTTACAGTAAATTGGGGGTCGTGACACTATAGTATCAGTATAAGTTTCAGTATATGTTTTAAGAATGCTTTTACATTCATGACAATTATCAAGCCCCTGCCAATGAGGATTATAACAATTGAAAAATCAGTCCGGCCCCAGTTGGCGAGGATTATAATAGTTGGCCACCAGTCATGTGTATGTAATTACATATCAGTATCAATTTATCAGTTTATATGAAATCAGTTTTCAGAATAAGTTATTAGTTTTCAGATTTTAGTTTCAGTAATCAGTTATCAAATTTTAGTCTTAGAAATCGTTTATCAGTATTTTATAGGAAAGAAATCTGATTTTATGAGAATACATCATAATACGATTTTTCTACACTGTTTTCAATAAAAAAAATTAGAATTACATATAAGGTTACAAGTGATCAAATCAAAATAGACAATCTAGGTACTTCAAAGTATCCTATCTTCGCTGACAATTGACATCATCTAGAAAAGCCTCTAGACTAAGAAATTTGAAAAGAATAGTTATTGAAATTTGAACCAATGTGCTTTTGTAATTATTTTTGAATGGTGAGGTCTAATGGTCAATCGAGGTATTTCAAAATACCTTTCTGCCTAAAAGACTTGACAACGTCTAGATATAGTCTACCTTGAAAACCCAGAAAGATACGACTTATGGATAAGTTTTTGAAATGTGATATGAACATGTGATAAGAAAAATGATATGAATTAGAATGTGTTAGTCATGCATCAGAATTCAGTATCTATATGTTACTATTTCGGTATTTGTATTGGTTACTTGCTAAACTTTCTTCAAAGCTCATCACTTACTTTCTATCACAAGTTCAAATAAGAGGTGTACTGGCATCGACGTCTGTATCCAACTTTAAAGTTGAGGCTTCGAAGACCGCACAACTCAAATTTGGTATATATTATACTATATTATGTGTTTATTTCAGACAATATAATATCAGTACATGAGTTGGGATGTATATAATGATGAATGTGATTATTTATGTAAAGTAGATATCAATTGGATACTACTATGTAAGACTGCTTACAATACAAATGAGCATTAAGGAAAAGTGAAAAAGTTTACCTAAAATTTCGTACTTCTGTAGTGAAAGATAAGAAAGGTCATGGTCTTTGAGTCATTGTCACGCCCTTCCCCCACACGTGACCTACCTTATTCACCATAAATTTTTCACAATTTACTTACCTCTACTTCTGTCATCTCTCACATCAAACGTTGGGCTGTGATTCGATATTAGTCACCCATTCGCACTCATTCATAACATATATAGAATTTAATATTCTTTTCTATAATACAAACTCTTGTACATTAATACATTTATTTATACATATACATCCCGACCGTACATTAATTTACATAACTGTGCTTATACATTGTTCAGTATAAAATGTCCAGTGTGTATACCTCTTACAAGATGGTTCTGCAGCGGATATCAGGGAATTTCAGTCCTCAACCATGTCCACCTACTGTGGATGCTCTGAAAAATGGGAAATAAAAAGGGGATGAGCTCACAGCTCAGTAAGAAAATCAGGCAAGCAAGTAGATAACTGCATTATCTACAAAATACAATGCTTATGCTGTGAAATCATTTCCTTACCCTATCTGTATCTATAGTATGCATCTCTCTCAAATCATTATGCAATATATGTATATAGATACAAAACGGCAGTTATAGAACTGAAAATATGCTCGTTTAGCAACCTCAACATTATATGCATAACAACTGCATTTCTCATGTAATTTCACTCAAATCATATTTAGTATGCCATTCATTTAAATCAAAATCATATGGCATTCATCATGTTTAAAAACATAAAAATCTGGGCCTCACCCATCCCTCGGGTTACCCTTTTTACAATTCACAAAGTCACATGTTTATATCATAAAACCGTGTGGTAATTCATTCAAGAAATCCAATTAGCACGAAATGAGATAGGCAACTACATGTTTCGAGTGTATGATCATAAATCATTTTTCGTGATCCCAGGCTACACAATACTGGTGTGCGGGGTCTCATAATTGCTGTAACGGGAGGTGGGTCAAATCCTAGCTGTCAGCTCACAATTCATTCTCATCGTGTACTCACGGTACAACTTACTCCATGTGACATACACGATACATAGTACTCCATGGACCCTATCTCAAGGTAGGATACTCGCCATGAGTCTTAGTCCCTACACCTTGGATACACCTTATAGTTAGGATGCTCGCCATGAGTCTTAGTCCTCACACCTATGGGTTATTTCGATAGCCCTTGGCCATATCTTAAAATAATGCACGTGTAAGCATATATTATCAGTGCGACACACAGTCAGCACAGGGTCCCAACACGACTGTTTCATGCTCTTTTCAAAACTAGTACGTACGAGTAAAACTCCCAACACGACCATATCACAATGATATAACTCTAGTGCGAGCAATGCTCCCAGCACTATATCATATAAAACTCGAGTATGAGCAAAGCTCCAAATACTCTATGATGTGTAATATATGAAAACTGAGTACGAGCTAAGCTCCTAGTACTTTATCATGTAAAACTGAGTATGAGCATAGCTCCCAATACTCTATATGCATTAATCACAATCTGAGTACGAGCAATGCTCCCAATACTCTAACATGCATAAATCGCATTTAAAACTTAGTACGAGTAAACACTCAAGTACTATGTGATGCATATATCAAAATATAGTGCGAGTAATCTCTAGCACTTATGGTTTTCACACAAAACCTGATAGATGGCTATTCAAATCACAATTCACTCAATGAAATCAAATAAGCACTCAAATGTGCATGTTTTCGCATATACATTAAAACATTAGCCATTCTATCATGCAACTCATGAATTTCAATCACAACATACTTCTAAGGTATTTTCACCCTAGTTTTGGATAAAACACACTTATCCTCGTTATTCTCAATCATCATAATATGCCTATTCAAGGGATTTCATATAGCATATAATATGGAAATGCTATTCAAAATACATGGAGCCATCTCTAGCTACTTATGAATTCCCTTACCTAGGATCACGTCAAGTGACCTCTCTTCCTCGGTTCTGCTCACTCTTGCAGTCCGATCAGCTTCTAATGTGATTCCTGGAGCAGTCATACGTATTCACGTTAGTATACCGTATTATACTCGTTTCAGTTGCCAAATCTCAATTTCATACATCAATCACATCATTTTCTCCTCTTATGGCATTATACCACATGCTCCATATAACTATCTTCATTACTCCTTATTTTCAATATATGCATTTCATAAGATTAGTTTATAATCTTCCATACATGCATATTCCATCATTAAATCCATGCTAACATCTCTTTCTCACCATTTTCTCATTTTCACTTTAATAACTAGGTCATGTTCATTTTTCATGATCTTTTCATTTTCAACAATTCATACATATACCAATAAACTCATCAATACACCTAGTTAAACATATATTAAAGTGGTGTATTGAATCTTACCTAGCTAAGATTTCCTTCCTTTTTCACCAATTTGGTACAAGTCCTCTTTGCTCTTGAAAGCCTTGCTTTCAATCTCTTGTTTCCCAGTATGTTGTCCTCCTATTGCTAAGAACAACTTTACTCAATTATATCTCACTAAAAACTGTTTACAAACTGAAGTTTTTTGGTGTTAAAAGGTTAGGTTACACTTTTGTTTTTGAATGGAATAGTTTCTTTCGTGAGATTTGAAGTGCAGAGGTTTAGTATTTATAGAATTGTCTCTATGAGATCGATCTACTCTCCAATGAGATCGATCTGCCCTGCATATTTGCTCTCGAAACCGACCTTTCCAACCTAATGAGATCGATCTGCCTCCAAGCATGAGATCGATCTGAATCAACTTAGAACCTTAAGGAGATTGATCTTATCCCATGTGAGATTGATCTTCTCCAAGTCAATAGCTTAAGGAAATCGATTGAGCCCTCTAGGGATCGATTCCTTCTTCATAGAATGTTTAGTAGATCGATCTGGCCCCCATGGGAGATCGATCTGGCCTTGTTCTATTGCTTGAATATGAGTATTTTTTGCTCTTCCAGATCGATCTCTCATTCCATGAGATCGATCTCTCATCCATATTTTCCATGTTTTACTACAGTTTTCTATAGTAACTTACACCAAACTTCATACATTTTGCTGCCATAGTCATTTTCCCATCCAATCACCTTTAAGGCTTAAAAATGACATCCATTCATACTTGATGTACATTGAAACTTGTGTACATTCATTGTATAACCAAAGGTATACAATACAACACCAAATGAAAGTATAAAGATTGATGCACTATGCAAACTTCCTTCCATTTTACCACACCACCCAAAAATCCATACATTCACATTTATCGCATACAAAAGTCCATTTCTTCTTAGTCATATATAATGAAACTTGTACGTACATCACCAACTCATATTACAAGTGTGTACATTGAATCTATAGACTTTACATCATTTATGCTTCACATAGCATATACATATATGTACTTATGAGTTTAAAGGTCTTACAATCCTCCCCTCCTTAAAAGAATTTGGTCCTCCAAATTAGAACCAAGTTACTCTACAAATACATAGGGATATTTCTCTAGCATCAAACTTTTTAGCTCCCAAGTAGCTTTCTCTGGACTGTGATGCTACCAGAGAATCTTCACTAACCCGATGGTCTTATTCCTCAAGATTTTCTCTTTTCTATCCAGTATCCGAATCGGTTTCTCTACATATGTTAAATCATCTTTGAGCTCCAATGGCTCATACCGAATCACATGAGTTGGATCTGGATGATACTTCCTCAACATCGAAATGTGGAAGACATTGTACACTCTCGATAAATCTAGTACAAAGCTAGTCTATATGCCTTATCTCCCACTCTGTCTAGTATCTCAAAGGGTCCAATGTAGCGAGGACTCAACTTACCTCTCTTCCCAAATCTCGCCATACCCTTGGAAGGAGAAACCTTCAGAAATACTGAATCACCAACTGTAAATTCAAGTGGTCTCCATCTCTTGTCAGCATAGCTTTTCTGTCTACTCTGAGTTGTCATTAATCTCTCAACTATTAACCGGACATCCTCAGAGGCTTGTGTAACCAAATCACGAGCAAAAATCTTTCTGTCACCCACTTCTTCCCAACTGATAGGGGATCGACATCTACGACCATACAAAGCCTCATACGGTAACATCCCGATACTCGCATGATAACTGTTGTTGTAGGCGAATTCGACTAGTGGAAAATGATCATCCCAAGAGCCTCTAAAATCCAGCACACACCTCTCAACATATCCTTCAGAGTCTGAATGGTCCTCTCTGACTGACCATATGTTTGAGGATGATAAGTGGTGCTCAAACTCAACTGGGTTCCCATGGCTTCCTGAAAATGTTCCCAAAAATGGGAAGTGAAGCGAGAATCTCTATCTGAAACAATGCTCACCGGAATACCATGTAAGCTCACTACCTCGCGTACATATAGTTCTTCCAAAGAACTCAAAGTATCAGTAGCTTTCATAGCTAGAAAGTGGGCTGACTTCGTCAGTCTATCAACTATCACCCATATAGCATCATGATTCCTCTGGGTCTTCGGTAAACCTATCACGAAATTCATGGTGATATGCTCCCATTTCCATGTTGGTATAGGTAGATGCTACAATAACCCTGTAGGTTCTAATGCTCTACCTTCACTTGCTAACATACAAGAATTTTTCCATAAAATTTGCCACATCTCTTTTCAAACCTAACCACCAGTACACTTTTTGAAGATTCTGGTACATCTTATTACTCCCCAGGTGTAACGTGTACCTCGATGAATGAGCTTTCGCCAATATCAATCTCCTGAGCTATGGGTCCTCAGGAACACACAATCTGCCCCTAAACCTCAAAAGTCTATCAAAACTCATCTCAAAATCAATCTCGATGCCCTTCTGTATCTGACCAATCACATCAATGCAATATGAATCAGTCTGCTGAGCTTTCGGATCCTGTCCAATAGATTTGACTCTAAGCGCAGACTAGCAATCACACAATCCGTATCCATGTCAGAAAACACGACTCCCAAACTGAGGCTAGCAAATTGCTCTAACAACTCATGTTCCCTGACCATCATATACGATACCATCCCAAGGCTCTTCCTGCTCAAAGCATCTGTTACAACATTAGCCTTACTCGGATGATAAAGTATCTCACAATCATAGTCCTTCAAAAGCTCTAGCCATCTTCTTTGTCTCATGCTCAATTCTTTCTGTGAGAACATATACTTAAGGCTCTTGCGGTCGGTAAAAATCTGGAATTTCTCTCTATAAAAGTAGTGACGCCTTACCTTCAACGCAAACACTACTCTTGCTAACTCCAAATCATGGGTCAAATAGTTCTTCTCATGATCCTTCAGCCGTCTGGATCCATAAGCAACTACCCTTCCATCCTGCATCAATACACAGCCTAGTCCCTAATGCGATGCATCGGTATATATTAAGAATCCTCCTGAGCTAGTAGGGATAGTGAGAATTGGAGCAGTAGTCAATTAACTCTTCAACTCCTGAAAACTCTTCTCACAATCTTCGTTCCACACGAATGCTATACCCTTCTAAGTGAGACGTGTCAACGGAGCAGCTAACTTTGAGAATCCTTCTATGAATCTCTGATAATATCCTGCTAAACCCAAGAAACTCCTGATCTCGGTGACTATCCTCGGCTGTTCCCATTGAACTACAGCCTCAATCTTGGATGGATCCACTGATACACCATCTTTCGACATAACATGTTCCAAAAATGAGATCTGTGACAACTAAAAATCACACTTATTGAGTTTAGCATATAGCGTCTGCTCTCATAAAGTCTGCAAAACAATCCTGAGGTACTTCTCATACTCTTCCTCAGATTTAGAATATACAAAGATGTCATCTTTGAAGACGATAACAAATTGATCCAAATATGGCTTGAAAACATCATTCATCAAAGTCATGAAAGCTGCGGGAGCATTCATCAATTTGAATGGCATAACCAAAAATTCATAATGGCCATATCAAGTCCTAAATGCTGTCTTGGGCACATCTCCACTCCTTACTCTCAGCTGATGATACCCAGACCTCAGATCAATCTTTGAAAAGACCTGCGATCCCCGGAGTTGATCTAATAGATCATCAATGCGTGGAAGGGGATATTTATTCTTGATGGTTGCCTTATTCAACAATCGGTAATCTATACACAATCAGAGGCTTCCATCCTTATTCTTTACAAACAAAACTAGTGCTCCCCACGATGAAACACTCGGTCTGATGAAACCCTTATCCAACAGCTCCTGTAATTTTTTCTTGAGCTCTTCCAGCTCAACTAAGGCCATGCGATACGGTGGTTTCGATATAGGTTCAATACCAGGCACCAAGTCTATACAGAACTCTATCTCTCTGTCTGGTGGCAATCTTGGCAATTCACCCGAAAAAACAACTGGGAATTCACTAACCACAGGAATATCTTCCAACTCCGAATGTACCTTATCCGTATCAACCACGTATGCAATAAAACCTTTAACATATTCATTTCTCAGTCAGCATAGTACATTATCAATCACAAATCATAATTACTACTTTCATTTCTTATCATCAAACTTTACAACATATTTTTTAGGGTTAGGAAACATAACTGTCTTAGTATAACAATCTAAAATAACATGGTTTGATGATAACCAATCCATTCCTAGGATTACATCAAAATCACTCATGCTCAACAGTATTAGATTGGTTGTTATATCCTTTTCCCCTACTTTTAACGTACAATCATTTAACACATACTCCACTAGCTGACTATTATTCATAGGCGTACTAATCAACATTATCCTACTTAGAGGTGTACGCTCTACATGCTTTTCTATTTTATATGTAAATGAAGGTGATACAAATGAATGTGTGGCACCAGGATCAATCAAAACGTGTGCTTCTAAATCATATATCAGGATGTTACCTCTAATCACATTCAAAGAATCATCGGCTGTCCCCTGGTCCAAGGCATGCACTCGCCCTCGTCCCATAACTTGTTTCTCTTTCTCTTCTGTTGTCGCTCTCCTTCTCGGAGTAGACGTATCAGCTAGAGCTCTCTTAGGCTCCTTACCCTTCTGTGGGGCAACATCAATGACCTCTTGGCACACTCTAGCCATATGTCATGACTTCCCACATCTATAGCATAAACCACTAGAAACAGGACAAGGTCTACCTCGGTGGAATCTACCACATTGACTGCACTGCTCAGTGGTATGCCTATGTCCTCCAATCACAACTCCTCTAGCTGGAGCTATAGCCGGGTATCCAGGAGATCTAACAATCCTCTCCTATATTTCCTCGATCCTTGGTCTCTTACCGAAGAGTCTCATCCCTCCTCGATATCCAAAACCCCGAGCACTGTTACTCACCAGCCTCTTTCTATCTCTATCTCTACCTTTTCCCACTATTCTGAACTCTGAGGCATTTCTATCATAATCTTGTTCACACAGCTGCGCCCTACGTACTGTCTCATCATAGGTGAAAATGTCGAACAAAACTAGTTTAGACTGTAATACTGGTCTCAATCCATCGATAAACCTGCGGACCTTCATAGTCTCGATGCTCATGGTGTCAGGGTCACACCTCCCCAGGGATAAAAATCTAATCTCGTACTCGTCCACTGAATGACTTCCCTGGTTTAACCTTAAAAATTTGACCTGTAGCCTCCGCTGAGCCGTATCTAGAATAAACTGCCTCCTGAAGGCATCCCGAAATATCTCCCAACTGATCTCTGTATGTTGGGCTCTTAACATGGGTCAGGTGGACTTCCACCAATGCTCTATTATCCCCTTCAATAGGAACGCAACAAATGCGACAATCTCTGAAGTCGTACACTCAAAGAATCTGTACAACTTATCCATCTCTCTTATCCATTCCTTCGTCAAAACTGGGTCCTTAATCCCACGAAAAGTTGGAGGTCCAAGTTTCTGAAATTTGCAGAGTCTGTCCAGATCACAACCGTACCCCAAAACATTACCGCCCTATCGTGCAGTGACCTGTGACAGCATATCCTGGACTGTCGAGGGTGTAGGTGTATCATGTGCAGCTGCCTCTCCAGGCGCAGTCTCTGCATCTTGTCCTTGTCATCTTGGCATTGTCTGTGCTAGTATCTCAACTATGGTCTCGAGGCGACATTCTAGTCTCTTGAAACTGCCTCGGTACTCTCTAGTACCTCAGTAGGACCAACAATCTCATCACGGGTCTCTGGCCTACCTCTGCGGCCTTGAGCCCTATCTCTAGCCCCTCTACCACGGCGAGTATTAACTATAACGGTTAAATCCCTGCATTTAGAATCGTTAATTAGTCTAAATTTCATCTCGTATACACAATTGTAACTTAACAAAGCACAGTTTTATGGGGATGTATATGTCAGACCCGTATTTTATGTAGCTTATTTCTTATGATTCCTATGTGTATGAACACTCTATTATTATAGTTGAATCATAAGAAAAGTATTTACTAGATTTAAAGTGTTAGTAAAATGATTTAACACGCAAAAGCTACATAAAAAGCCTAATATGAGCTATAAGAGTCACGAGTTAAACCGAGTGGATCTGAATTATTCTGACTGAAAATTAGAACTTAAAATGAGAAAATATAGAGAGCTCATGAAGGAAAGTCAGCTTGATTTAGTTCCGAACACAAAGGACGAGAGAAAAAGCTAAAAAGGGTAAAATGGACCTTTTTGGCGAGTTAAGGTATTTAAGGTGTTTAGGGTGTAATTATTCATCGAGAACGGTTGAAACGTAAAGACGAGAGTGTAAGACATAAGATATGACACTTTCAAAATTTTGAGAAAAAGTTAACTTGGTCAATGGTTAAGGAAAAAGTCAACTATAGTTAAGAAAGTGGACTTTTTACCATAGTTAACTAACCATGGTTAAAAATTAACCTAAGTATGGAGAAAAAATTTGGGAAAAAATATTTTTGGTCAGAATACAAGATAATCATCCTCGAAAGTAAGGAAAATTTATTCGAAAGGATTCCAGATTTAATTTAATGGATAAAAACGCAATGGGCCAAAGTTGGAAATTTTAAAGCCCATTAAGGTATCATAAGTGTGGGCCGAATTTGGGAAGCCCAATGGGCCGAATTGTTGTGCCAATTTATGGGCCCAATATTGAGACAATTGAAGGCCCAATAGGTAATAAAAATTTCAACCCCAAAGCCCAAAGGAAACAAATCGAGAAGCCCAATTGAAAGCCCATGTGAATAAGTTAAAAGCCATTAATGAAAGGTAACAAAGTCTAAAATTATAACCATTACCTAAACTTTTTGGAAGTCAATTAAGGTGGCTGGGTTTTAGCTTAATGACTAAGCAGTGGACTTATAAATATCAGCCAACACATAATCATCTTCATCCTTTCATTTTTGGCAAAGTGAAGAAACCATAACCGAAAAGTTTTCCAAGCTTTCTCTCACTAGAAATCACTAGGAAAAAGACATATTTGAAACTTGCAATCTTCATGAAAGTTGTTCCAAATTGAGAGGAGAGTGAAATATGTTGGAATTGGCTATCAAGAAGCCATAGTGTGCAAACTGTGAGGCTTCAAAGTTTCAGCCAAGTGTGAACACAAATATTAGGTATATTTTTAAGTTTTCAATTTCATATATGTTAATGTATGAATGATTTTAAGTATATTGGTATATGTTTTAAGCATTGAAACATATGAAATCACTATGATCTTGGTTAGGCCGAGAGTGAGTAGTGAAATATTGATGAATGCCCATATGATTTTAAGGCATAAATAGATTAATGTACATGTGTTAATGATTATGGCATAGTTAGAATTAATCAATTTGATTAATTAATACATGTATTAAGTTGGGAATCAAGGTGTTTGATAAAATGCCTAAATGAACTATGTGATGTTTAAGAATGTTGCCAACCAAGTGTTTGTAAAAATGCCTAAGTGAATTGGCTAAACAAATAGGCATGGATGGCATGCCATGGTGTGACTGACGACATGGATAGCTCTCGGCCATGTCATGTGGCCGAGAGGCCCAATGGGCCAAGCCCAAATATTTTAGGGCCAACGTGATGTAATGGGTCTAGGACAAGCCCAATAAGAGTTGGTGGGCCCCACAAGCGCAATAGGCCTAACGAAAATGAATAGTAAAATGGAAATGGGCTTAAGGCATAGTTAAGCCCATTAAGGATTATTAAAGCCCATTAAGGAAAATAGACTGTATTTAATGTGAAATACAGTAGAAAAAGTGTAATTAATCTAATAAATGGTTATATGCAGCTCCAGAGAGTATTGGAGAAGCAAATCGGACTGCTGGATCGAGCAGCGTTGAGAAAGTAAAATTTCTCGAGTGATTGCAAGTAAGGGAATTTTGTGAGTAGTTAAAGATGCCTGCACATATTTTCGTCTGCTTTTACATTCACTTAAAAACTCTGAGGGTCAGAGAAAGTGAATAATAATTATGACCCGATAGTGGCAAATTACGATTTTACCCCTAGTTAATCAAAAAGTCAACTTTTGTAAAAAGTTGTAAAAAGCATGGAAACCACCATTTTGAGTGTTACATCCTCATACAACTGTTTACATTTTTTATTTATGATTGTGCGATACATTATAATAGATACAAAATACTCACGTGTATACAAATCTTTATACCTTTGCAACTTGTGGGAGCTGTCCAATACAAAAAGGGATCTTGAGACCACCGCACTGTCCTACTTCTCAATATCTGGAGGGGAAAAAAGTAGTGGGATGAGCAAACCACAGCTCAGTAAGGAAATGAATGCTAACAGGTAGATATTGTACTATCTACATAACCCATGCATGCATAAACAAAAACATGCTTTAGTATAAATGGAAATATTACTAGAAAATGCATTTAAACATTTATTTCTCAAACATTTATTTCTCATAGGCATTTTCATGTACAATCATATGCAATACTTTCAATTAAAACATGTCACAAAAAGTGCCATCATAGCACAAATATTCAAATCAAGAGATTTATCAAATCACAATATCTCTTTCTTTCTCTCAAATCATTTTCTTTTCATCAAATCTCTTTCTTTTCTGAGTTTCTCAATTTCTCTTATCTTTGAGACAGGCATGGAATTCTCGGCAATCTAATATCCATGACATATGGTCATAGTCAGTGATCCCAGGCCTCACTGATCAGGTGTGCACAGGGCATCACTTCGCCTGAAGGGGGATAGGTTAGTCCTACCCTCCGGCTCATCTCAATCAACACCATCTCCCCATATCACATATACTCATGGTATAATGTACGCCATGTTTCATCTACGCGATACTCGTACTCACGTGCATCCAGCACGGTACATAGTATACCAACGGATAACTACATAGTTCAACGTACGACCATGGACCCAGTCCATCTACCAACTCCAATGGACTCATCATCCTGAACCATGTCTCATATACCAGGCGAGCAAATCAGCGTGACACACAGTCATCGCAAGGCTCCAGCGTGGTATCTCTTAGTGTGAGCAACTGCTTCTAGTACTGTATCATCTCAAACTCAACAAAACTAGTGCGAGCAATGCTCCAGCACTTTTCTCAAATCCATCGTGCGAGACGAACTCCAGCACGGCATATCAAAACATATAAACATGTGTGAGCTAAAACTCCAGCATATTATCATTATAAACCACATTCGAGTCACGTTCCAGCACGGTTTATCAAGCATGTAGACATATGCGAGTGAAACTCCAGCATAGTCAAAACCATTAAAACGGATGCGAGCTAGAGCTCCAACACCAATTCACATCTCAAATCCGATAGGTGGCTATCTTCTCTTTTAAAAACTCAAAACATGTTTGTTTACGTTGCAAGCCGTCCCGTGCTAAACATGTAAAACTAGCCAACCTATCCATCATCATTACTCAATCACAAAATAACATATAGTTGTAAAAACATTAAAAACATGCATGTCAGGCTAATTTCCTTCCCACATCCAACTTTCACAAATTATACCATAATATATTTCCATTCACATATGGTTTAATAGTTAAGCATAATATTTCTAACATCATAACTATCAAAATCGCAGTAAAAATACATACGAATATCTCTATCGCTAACATACAGTCCCTTACCTCGAATCGCGCTCGTATTTCCTTCATATCGTTTGCTCCGTTCGTGATCCGGGTTAACTGTGTTCCGCGTATTTCAATCTACACGTATAAATTATTAAGTTATTTTCCTTTCCCTCTACTAAACATACACATTATCTTCTATTTATCTCTTCATACTTCCTAATCTTTAAAATCACATTTCACATTTCCCATAGATTTCCCTTCATAAACTCTTCTTAACATTACTCACCCATCACTATAATTATCATTTCTATCCATATTTCACATATTATCCAACTCACAAATGTCTAGAAACCCATATTTAAAGCTTGAAGGTTAAAGAGCTTACCCCTTTACTTAGCCAAACTTGTGGTAGCCAAAACTTCTTCTCTTGGTCACATAAATTTGTGATTTTTGTGTATGTTGTTTGTCACGACCCAAAAATCAGAGTAAATTTTTCGTTTTTCTTTCATACTTACCTGTCCTCTGATTGTGACCACTCTCCACTAATAATTGGGCTGTGCGTCAATGCCAGTGCCACCATTCAATCATCATATAACTTAATTCCTTATTAAATGAAAGGTAAACACATGCGTTTTTCATTTATTCTTTTCCATTCATTTACAAGTGTTTACATTATCTATACATCCCCGACAGTTACTTACAAACATGTTACTGTGCTATTCTTATTTAGATACAATATTTACAAGTATATATACATCAAAATGTTGGCAACAGCGGATATCAGAAATGCAGTACTCAGTCGCTGCAATGTCTACTAGAGAAAATCTATGTAGGAAAATGAAAGGGGTAAGCACATCAAGCTCAGTAAGGCAATCCTACGAACAAGTAGGTAACCATACTACCTACATGAACGTGGTGTCATGCATAAACCATCCTTTCTCCACACATTTCAAAACAGATGCTATAATTCATGATGTCATGTAAAACAAGTTCGCATGTGGATTTCAAAGAGCATGAAAAATTCAACATGCAACTCTTTTAAATCATTTCATTCTCATTAAAATTTCACAACAAAATCAGGACTCAACCCATCCCTCGAGTGTTCCTGACTCACACAAAACCATGAAATCAAATGCTTTTCAAAGCAATAGTGACATGCGATACAATAAATGTCATGTAAAACCAGTTTACATCATTCATGAGTTTAAATAGCATGGAAATAACATCACGCAAATTTAGTTTAAAACCCAGTTTCATTCTCATCAAAATCTTATCTCAGTCAGGATCTAACCCCTCCCTCGGGTGATCCAGACTCACACAAAAATTCACAAAACGCGTTTCTTAAAACATCAACATGCGAGACTAGGCAGTATGTGTATATCTCAGGCAAATAACTAGGACTATGGCCATATGTCCTCGTGCTCCCACTGCTACACGGATCCTAGTGTGCAGGGTCTTACCACTATCGAGAATCACCTTAGGAGGTGGGTCAGTCCATCCCGTCGGTCTTATCCGATCACTCGCATCCGAAAATGCCATATAATCAATCTCAGCACGGTACAGCGTATTCCATGCTACTTGTAGGGTACAACGTACTCCGTGGACCCATATCTCATATCCATACTCATGCCCTGTCTCAAAACGCACGTGCGAGCCTATTTAATCGGCATGACACACAATCTACCCGACACTCCAAGCACGGCTCATCGCATGTTCTCATAAAACCAGTGCGAGCGATACATTAGCACTCTCATAAAATCAAAGAAAATCTCGTGCGAGCCAAACTTTAGCACGCGTTTCATAAAATCTCATAAGAATAGTGCGAGCTAAGCTCCAACACTCTATCAAAATAATTCAAGTGAAAATCTGGTGTGAGTTAGACTCTAGCACCTTGTCACAAAAATCATGTAAAATCTGGTGCGAGCTAGGCTCCAGCACCTTGTCACGAATATCATGTAAAAATCTGGTGCGAGCTAGGCTCTAGCACCAATGCATGTAAAACTCTAGTGCGAGCTCTCCCTCCAATACTATTGCATGCATCACACAAATCAAAAACTCGTGCGAGATGGGCTCTAGCACGTCACATTTCTATAAAATCACGTAGGCGGCTACATTTCTCAAATCAATTTTAGAGAAAATCAACATTGATTAAAGTTATGCAATGCTGTGCCTTTTATTTAAGTTAGCCAGCCTACCTATGCATGTGTCAAAACACCTCAAGAACAAGTAAGGACCTCTTGTTCTTACTCTTCCCAACTTTTCCTAAATTTGAAAATTTTACCATTCATAAGGGTATTTTGGTAATTTGCCCATCTAGGGCACTAAAATTTTTTATCTTAAATCTAGACCCTTCAGACACTTTAAGAGACTCCAAATGAAGTTGAAATTGCATAAAGCTACCTCTAGCAGTCCGTAAAATTCCCTAACCTGGAATTACGCGCGAGCTTATCCCGTTTCGCCCGTACCAAGTCTCTCAGTCCAATTCGCTCCAAACCAAGTCTACGGAGCTGCATATAACCACGTATTTGGGTCAGTTCTAATATACTTATTAGTATTTCATTTATACTGATCGAATCTAAAACATTGGGCCCGTTTTACTTTATTGGGCCCAATTGCATCTTAATGGGCCTCCACCCATTTTCAGCCCATTTTCACTTATTAAATCCCTTCTTCGGGTCTATTGGGCCCTTAATACCCATTGGATTTCGTTCCAAACTCTTTGGATAGCCCGTATATCATTTACGACAACTAATTCAAAAATACGAATATAATTTATTTTTATGCAGAATTTAATCCGAAATCTGCAAAATAAATTTCAATTGCGTAATAATCATATTGTTGTCGTACATAAGCTTTACTTACCCGAGTTTATGTGATGGTGCAAAAATCGAAGTTCGATCGGGCTCACGTACATGATTTATCATCGAACTGCACAATTTTATATTTAATTCCGAGTTAATTTTTGATCAAATATAATTTAAATAAATTTTTCAGAAATCAAATCGGTCAGTTTTGACCTCTTACCGACTTACCCGAAGTCCGGTGTATCCTCAAAAATTCTTCCCTTTTTTCCTTTTTCTCTTTTTCTTCCTTTTTATCCCCTTTTCCTCTCTTTCTTGGCTGAACCGATTCGGTTCGGTTCAACCCGGTTCAGATCGGTCTGGTTCAGTCGGTTCAGTCCGGTTTGACCGGTTCGATGCTTCGCCCGCCGATTCTCCGTCGGCTTCCATTGCAAGCAGCTCTGCGGGACCTCGCGAAGCTCGAATCTGCCATCGGTTTCTCCATGGCTGGCCGAAAAGTGGTCGGTCCGACCTCTTCTCCCTCGGCGTCGGTACCCTTTCTCTTTCATTGCCGTCTTCGACGTTAGTGGTCGTTTCGTCGGCCATTACCGGTCTCAAAAGGACCGCCTCCTCCTCCCGATCACGCCGGTGCCCTTCGTTCACGCCTAGTTGCCGTGGGTCGCCAAAAATCGGGCCGTTTTCCTCGCGGTTTTCTCTTCCTCCATTCGTCGGAAACAACCGTCGTCGGCGCACATCATCAGTGCCAACGTGTTCGTCGGCCTCTCCTCTTCCTCCCTCGGTCTGCGTTTGGGTCGTTGGTCGCCGATGGCCGTGGGTCGCTAGGGTCACGCGTGGGTCTCCATTTTCGATTTTCAATTCCTTTGTTTTTCTCTCTCCCCGACAAAATTTTCGATTTCTCTCTTTTTTATTATTATTATTATTTATAATTTATTTTATTATTATTTTAATCATTAAAATATTCTAAAAATCCCAAAATATCCTTAAAAATTTATATTTTATTCAAATTAATTTATTAAATTAATTTATTGTATTTTAACCATTTTTTCGGTGTATTTTCTTCGTATTTTCAGGATATTGTCCTGAGTGAAAATTTCGATTAATTCCAATAAATTCATATCTTGATCAATTAGACTCGAAATTTAATTATTTCTTCGTTATTGATCAAGATTTCTCCATTCCATATTTTTAATGAAATTTTCTTATCGAATTATACCGAATTTTGATCTTTTGACCGTTTTACCCCTGCACGTGTTCGGGATCCATCCAATTCAACTTCCTTTCACGAACCCTCACTCATTTCGTGCTTTAAATCCTTATCTCCAGTCTGAATCTTATCCGTTTAATTTGTTACCATTTTAGTCCTTTATTTGATCTTACGATAAAAAAATCGGGTCTTACATTGTTCTTCTTGCTTCAAGGAACAACTTTCCCTTCTTGAGCTTCTTCCAAAACTGTCTGGAATGTAGTGATTTTTAGAGTGAGAAAGCTTGCCTCTATGAGAGAAAATGGCAAGTGCGGTTTGGTGGGAGGAAAATCTGAGTTTCAGTCCAAATCTCGTGCCCCTTTTATAGATGCAGAGACATGAGATCGATCTGGTCCTTGTAGAGATCGATCTCTGCATGGTTTAGTAGGTCTTTTTACCAAATGCAACTACTACTAAATCAATCTTTTTCCATGATGAGATCGATCTGTTTGCAAGCAAATTCCTTCTTGGAGATTGGTCTTCCTCTTGTAGGAGATCGATGTGCTCTTTACAGAACCTTAAGGAGATCGATCTTTCGAGGGCTCGAGATCGATCTGTCTTAGACAGAGAGTTAAGGAGATCGATCTGTCATCCCATGAGATCGATCTTCCTAGTTCTATTCGATAATTTTTGGGCATTTCATGAGGGGTGACCGATCTCTCCTTCATATGAGATCGATCTCTCATCCCCTGCACCCTCATAATCTGCAATTTTCTGCAGATTTTTACCTATACTCTAATCCATATTTGTTGCACACCTCAATTTACAATCCGTGCATAATTAATACACAATGTCATCCATTCCACATAGTTTATAGTTAATGAAACTTGTGCACACAACTTAGAATCATGGAGGTTTCATTAAATTTCCAAAATCCTTACATTCCTTTTATCACTTATACACATGTAAAAATACATATACATACATCATAGCTTCTCAAGCTATTTTTGTAACAACGTACATGTACATTATATCTTCATAAAACAAATACATGGGAAGTTACGAGTATTACAAGAGTAATCCCACCATTCAGGCTGAGCAACTATTGCAGATTAATCCTATCTAGCAGGGTAGCATCATCTTCAGCCTCATTGATATTAAGGTTACCTTTTTGCTTATTCCAAAGGCTTGATTCACTGTAAGCCAGTAATATCAATCAGAAGCTAAAATAGATTAAAGAAGCACAAATACAATGCATTAAATAGAAAATTATTCTCATTGTTATTGGTTTAGCTACTGCAACGTGTTCCTTTATTGTTTGATAGACTTATCTATTTATGTTAAGTCGTACAACAGTCTTATCATTCAAGCTGAACACTTATTGCAACATTAGTCCCATTTAACATGGTAGCATATTCTTCAGCCTCATTGTTGTTAAGGTTACCTTTTTTCCTAATTCCTAAGGCCTGATTCACTATAAGCCAGTAATATCAATCATAAGCCTAAATGGATTAATGAAGGAAAAAAACGAGCTAGACAGATGATTGTTCTTATTATAGTTAGCTTAGCTACTACAATGTGTTCCTTTATTGTTTGATAAACTTATCTATTTATGTTAAGTCATGCAGCAATCCTGCCATTCAAGTTGAGCACAAATTGCAGTATTAATTTTGTCTAACACGGTAGTGTCGTCTTCAGCCTTATTGTTGTTAAGGTTACCTTTTTCCTCATTTCTAAGGCCTGATTCACTGTAAGCCAGTAATATCAATCATAAGCTAAAATGGATTAGTGAAGCAAAAAAAATAATGAGTTAAACAAATGATTGTTCTCATTATGGTTAGTTTAGCTATTGCAATGTGTTCCTTTATTGTTTGATAAGCTTATCTATTTATAATAAGTCATACAACAATCCTACCATTCAAGCTGAACAATTATTGCAGCATTAGTCCCATTTAACATAGTAGCGTATTCTTCAACCTCATTGTTGTTAAGGTTATCTTTTTCCTCATTCCTAAGGCCCGATCCACTATAAACCAGTACTATCAATCATAAGCAAGAAAGGATTAATGAAGAAAAAATGAGATAAAAAGATTATTGTTCTCATCATGGTTAGTTCAACTACTTCAATGTGTTCCTTTATTGTTTGATAGGCTAATCTGTTTATATTAAGTCATAGAACAATCTTACCATTCAGGCTAAGCACCTATTGCTGGATTAATCCCGTCTAATAGGGTCGCATCATTTTCAGCTTTATATTTGTTAAGGTTACCTTTTTCCTCATTCCTAAGGCATGATTCACTGTAAGCTAGTAATATCAATCATTAGCCAAAATGAATTAATTAGTGAAGGAAAAAAAAAGAGTTAAAAAAATGATTGTTCTCATTATGGTTAGTTTAGTTACAACAATGCATTCCTTTATTGTTTGGTAGGCTTATCTTTTTATGTTAAGTCATACAATAATCTTACCATTCAGGCTGAGCATCTATTACAACATTGGTCCTGTCTAACATGGTAGCATCATCTTCAACCTCATTATTGTTAAGGTTTCCTTTTTTCTTTCTATCTTTTTCCTTATTCTTAACGCTTAATTCACTGTAAGCGTGTGAGAATTAACTAATGTCAAACCCAATCAAACACAAGCCAAAATGGATTAATGAAGCAAAAAACCAAGAACTTAAACATATGATAGTGCTGATAATTCTATTTTTAATAGAATTATTTGTACTTAATTTCTTAATTAATTATTTAAATCCCCATATTATTTTATTAATTATCTCCTTTATTTAATTAAAATTCTCTAATGTGCAGGTAAATTAAAACCAGATGAAACTCATTCGTTTAAGTCGAAATTGGGCTGAAAACGGGCTAAAGGAGACTGGACCACTTCCAATTTACAAACTGAGTCACCAGTCGTCTGAACACGCGTGATGTCAGGTGTCCGTATTTTATTCGCTCCAAAACGATAAGATCGACGGACATCGTGCCAACCTTCTGGAAGACACACACCGGGCCACATCGCACAGCCAATTGGACAAAAAGACGGGTGACGTGAAAATATCTACTCTGTAGCAAATCAAAGGGAGACAAGTGGTCAAACAATGCCAACTCATTTAGGATGAAAAATTACCATTGTACCCCTAAGTGTGTGTATAAATAGAACATGATGGCAATTCAAAAAAAGTATGGTAGAATTTAGAAGTAGTGTAGAATTTAGGAGTAGGGTAGAGTAATTTTAGGAGTAGAGTAATTTAGTTTAGAGTAGCCTAGGGTAATTTTTAGAATAGTTTTAGAATATTTTTTAAATCTTTTTCCGTCAGCCACCATTTTTCTTTATGTTACTGTTCACATCAATTTTCATATTTATCAAAAGCTTTTCATGTTAGTTTCGTTGCAACCACCATTGTTCTTGTTTTCACTTGGCTACTGTTTATGGCACACTGAAGATTTATTTAATGGAGCAAATTTTCATTTAGCCTTGCTTCCAATCTCGGTTTCACTCTTTACTTTAATATAGTTTTCACAATATTCAACCTGATGGCAACTGTTTCATTTTTGTTTCCTGCAAATTTATTTTTTACTTTGCTTACCTTCCATTAGCTTGTTTTTATGCTTCATCATTTGGTCTAAGACAGTATTCATTCCTGGAGGCGTTTGAATGCTTTACTCACTTATGTGCAGTGTTGAGCAAATATGGGTAGCTGAGAATGTGCTTAAGAAACTATACTGTCTCTATTTTTTTTACCCAATCCCTTCTTCAATTCTTCAAGTCCGTTTATATTGTACTGTTTTATTTTTATTTTAGTGATAGCCATTCTCTATTTTAGTTTCTTCAATATTCTGGTGTAGCTTTCTTTTTAGTATTCCAGGTTATATCATAGCATTGTTCTTTATTATTTTTACAGTCTCTAGCTTCTGGGTTCATAGTCTACCGTTTCCAGCAGCCTAGATCTGTCGGTTGTTTCTGCTTCTGCTGTTGGTTTTCTGTGCATGCTCTTACTATCCGGTGACTGCTGAAGTTGACATTAAAGGCTGCTGCAAGTGCATTTGAATGTCAATTGAAAGAAGCTGCTGGAGGTTGATGTTTGGTGCCGATAGTAGCAGGATTCTCATCCCCTGTTCGGCTCTGTTTATATATATTTTTTTACTGTTCATTTTAGTTGTCTTTTATTATGCACTAATCTAATTACTACCTGCTGTTAGGCTGCTGTAAATTGATGTTTAGATTATTTGGTAGTGGGCTGGTTTGCTGGAATGAAGAGAATTGCATGAGTGAAGGACAAAAGAGTGCTGAACTGGGCCAGGAATTAATCTGGTGAATGCCGTAAATGAACTGCTGATGCATAAGGGTGGCAGACCGTGTGCTGTGTTGCAGTGAGCTGGGCAGAAATGTGGGCTGTGCAGGGAATGAAGTTGCTGCCTACAGCTTGGACTGTATGTACGTGATAACACCAGCAGTACATAGAGAATGCTGATAATGAAATTAATCCCAGACCGAGCTTGTTTTACTGATGGCATTGTGTGAATGAAGACAATCCGGATGGAGGCAGTACGTGGGTGTAGTAGGCAGCATTGGTGGCGAGACTGATGCACGTACAGTGTAGGAAATTTCAGGACCACTCGGCATCTTACCTGGAGCAGAGTTCAGGACGACGCTTGGAGCAACTAATGGAGAAGATGTACAGTACCCGCACACACGGGACCACTCAGCTGGGAATTTTCGGTTAAGGCCACGTTTGGCCATGGCAAATCAGCCACTATTCCATTTTCATGCACATTTATTATTTTATTATTCCTTTTAATTATATTTTTTTAGCGTAAGTTAATGAAGGTAAAAATAGTTTTATTTAAATTGCATATTATCAATTCCTTGCTTATTAGTATAAATTTAGTTTTAATTAGGTTGTTAATTAATTAAGTGTTAATATCTTGCATTTAGAATTAGATTAAGAATAGATATATTTCATGCAATTTTAAGTTAATTTTTAGTTTAAATTCAAAAATCCAAAAACAATTATTTTTCATGCATTAGTTATACACTTTATCAAGTTAGTAATTAGTTAGAGTTAATTTAGGATTATTTTCTTTGTTAGATTTAAGAATTTCTTTAGGTTAATAGAAGTTTTATTTTATTAGAATTTAGGTTAGCTTAATTTACATTTTTATTAATTAGTTTAATTACATGCACATTTTATTTTAGGTTTAATTAATTTCAATTTAATTAATTTTGTTTCTTTAGTTTCATATTTGCATTTTAGTTTAATTGCGTTAATTAATTTTAACTATTTTAATTATTTTTGTAAGTATTTGCTTTTAATTGCTTGGAGTACTGTAAATAATTTTTAACTCGGTTTTATTTTTTTTAGTTTATAATTGTTATTATTTTCAGTACTTTTAATTTCAGACTTAGTAGATCACCCACATTAAACTTCATAATTTGTTAGGATATACTTAGGGTAAGATTAACCAGTAGTTAATTAGGCTAATCAACTTCTTTGTGGGACGATAATCCGGGACTCAAATCTCATTATTACTTGTACGACCCATGCACTTGCAGATAGAACGTCTAGGTCACTTAAATTGGGCACTAGTCTCGTATCAAGTGCTCATTGTAGTTAGTTCAGCTATTGTGATGTGTCCATTTCTTTTTTTGATAGGCTTATCTGTTTATATTAAGTCATACAGCAATCTTATCTTTCAGGCTAAATAACTATTACAACATTAATCCCATCTAAAACGATAGCATCATCTTTAACCTTATTATTGTTAAGGTTACCTTTTTTCCCCATTCTTATGGCCTGACTCACTATATGCCAGTAGTATCAATAATAAGCCAAAATGGATTAATGAAGCAAAAAAACAGTGAGTTAAACAAGTAATTGTTCTCATTATTGTTAGTTCAGCTACTGCAATGTATTCCTTTATTGTTTGATAGGCTTATTTATTTATGTTCAGTCATATAGCAATCTTACCTTTCAGGCTGAGCACCTATTTGCAGCATTGGTTCCGTTTAACACAAGAGCATATTCTTCAGTCTCATTATTGTTAGGGTTACATTTTTCCTCATTCCTAAGGCCTGATTCACTGCAAGCCAGTAATATCAATCATAAGCCAAAATGGATTAATGAAGGAAAAAACAATGAGTTAATTAGTGGATAGTTCTCATCATGGTTAGTACAGCGACTGCAATGTGTTCCTTTATTGTTTGATAGGCTTATCTGTTTATATTAAGCCATATAACAATTCTACCATTCAGGTTGAACATCGGTTACAGAATTAATCTCGTTTAAGGCGGTAACATCCTCATTCCTAAGGCATGATTCACTGTAATCCAGTAATATCAATCATAAGCAAAAATGGATTAATGAAGAAAAGAAACAATGAGTTAAACAAATTATTATTTTTATTATGGTTAGTTCAGCTACTGCAAAATGTTCCTTTATTGTTTGATACGTTTATCTGTTTATTTTATATCATACAACAATCTTACCATTCAGGCTGAGCACCCATTGCAGCATTAATCACATTTAACACGGTAGCATCATCTTGAGCCTTATTGTTGCTAAGGTTATCTTTTTCCTTATTCCTAAGGCCTGATTCACTGTAAGCAATTAATGTCAATCATAAGACAAAATGGATTACTAAAGCAAAAAAAAAAAGCAAGGAGTTAAACAAATGATTTGTTTTTTTTATGGTCAGCTACTGCAATGTGTTCCTTTATTGTTTGATAAACTTATCTGTTTGTGGTAGGTCATACAACAATCCTACCATTTAGACTAAGCACCCATTACAGCATTAGTCACGTCTAACATGGTAACATCATCTTCAGCCTCGTTGTTGATAAGGTTACATTTTTCCTTTTTAGTTTTTTCTTCATTCTTAACGATTGATTCATTGTAAGCCAGTGAGAACTAACTAAGGTTAAACCCAATCAAACATAAGCCAAAATGGATTAATGAAGCCAAAAAAATTACTCAAACAGATGATAATGCTTATTATAATTAGGTCAGCTATTGTTATGTGTCTTGTTCTTGTTTGATGGGTCTATCTGTTTATGTTAAGTCAAATAGCAATCCTACCATTCAGGCTGAACAACTATTGCAACATTAATCTCATCTAACTCAGTAGCTTCATCTTTAGCCTCATTGTTGTTAAGGTTACCTCTTCCTCATTCTTAAGGCCTAATTCACTATAAGCCAGTAATATCAATCATAAGCCAAAATGGATTAATAAAGCAAAAAAACAATTAGGTAGCAGATAATTGTTCTCATTATGGTTGGTTCAGCCACTGCAATGTATTCTTTTATTGTTTGATAGGCTTATCTGTTTATGTTAAGTCTTGCAGTAATCCAACCATTTAGGCTGAACACCTATTACAGCGATAGTTCCGTCTAACACGGTAGCATATTCTTCAGCTTCATTGTTGTTAAGGTTACCTTTTTCCTCATTCCTAAAGCCTGATTCTTTGTATGCCAGTAACATCAATCATAAGCCAAAATGGATTAATGAAGAAAAACAAACAATGAGTTAGACAGATGATTGTTCTCATTATGGTTAGTTCAGCTACTGCAATGTGTCCCTTCATTGTTTTTAAGCTTATCTATTTGTGTTAAGCCATGCAGCAATCTTGTCATTCAAGCTGAGCACCTATTGCAGAATTAATCTCGTCTAACACAAGTAGCATAATCTTCAGCCTTATTTTTGTTAAGGTTACCTTTTTCCTTATTCCTAAAGCCTGATTCACTCCAAGCTAGTAATATCAATCATAAGCCAAAATGGATTAGCTAATGAAACCAAAAAAATAAAAAAAGAGTTAAAAAGTTTATTGTTCTGATTATGGTTATTTCAATTACAGCAATGTGGTCCTTTAATGTTTGATAGACTTATCTGTTTATGTTTTGTCATACAACAATCCTACTATTCAAGCTGAGCACCTATTATAGCATTAGTCCCATCTAATACGGTAGCATCATCTTCAACCTCATTATTATTAAGGTTACCTTTTTCCTTAGTCCTAAAGCCCTAGTCAGTGTAAGCCAATGAAAACTAACTAAGGTCAAACTCAATCAAACATAAGCCAAAATGGATTAATGTAGAAAAAAAATGACGTAAAAGATGATAGTTCTTATTATAGTTAGTTCAGCTACTGCAATGTGTTCCTGTATTGTTTGATAGGTTTATCTGTTTTTGTTAAGTCACATAGCAATCCTACCTTTTAGGTTGAGCACCTATTTTAGCACTAGTTCCGTCTAACATGTTAGCATCATCTTCAGCCTCATTGTTGATAAGGTTACCTTTCTTCTTCTTAGCTTTTTCGTCATTCCTAACGCCTGATTCACTGTAAGCCAATGAGAATTAACTAAGGTCAAACCTAATCAAACAGAAGCCAAAATGGATTAGTGGAATAAGAATCAATAGTTCAACAGATGATAGTTCTCATCATAGTTAGTTCAGCTACTACAATGCATTATTTTATTATTTGATAGGCTTATCTATTTATGTTGTCATACAATAATCCTACCATTCAGGCTAAGCACCCATTGTGGTATTTGTCTCATCTAACACGGTAACATCATCTTTAGCCTCATTGTTTTTAAGGCTACCTTTTGCCTCATTCCTAAGGCTTGATTCACTGTATGCAAGTATAATTAACTAAATTCAAACACAATCAAACTTAAGCCAAAATGGATTAATGAAGCAAAAATTAATGAGTTAAACATATGATAATTCTCATTATGGTTAATTCAACTACTGCAATGTGTTCCGTTATTGTTTGGTAGGCTTTTTTGTTTCTGTTAAGTCACACAATGATCTTACCTTTCAGGCTGAGCACCTATTATAGCATTAGTTCTATCTAACATGTTAGCATTATCTTCAACCTCATTATCGTTAAGGTCAACTATTTCCTCCACATAGATGTTTCCATTATTTCATGCATGCTTTGTTGTGAACAAATAGGAAATAGGCAATGTGTCTTCAATTTCACGTATATAAGTTTCTTCCTCGATGAGATGAAATGATTTTTCAAAAATGGGCCAAACTCTAAACAAATTTATTGGACATATAATCTTAAAGCCGAAAACGTTCGAAAAGCTTGAATTTTTTATTTTTGTTGAAGGTTGTTTCATTCTGTTTCTCTTAGTATCTATGGTCCTATGCAAGATGTAAGGATGCCTAACAAATGAAATGGGATGTTTGGATTTGTTACATTTATGGAGTGAACACCCACCCCTAATTGGATCTCATTAATTAGGGTAATCATACAATTGGTCCGATTAATTTCCAAAAAAAATTGTGAAAATGAAATTAAGTATAAAAACAAGGATTGAATTGTTGGACGAAGAAGGAATTAATTTATTTGCAACATGCAGGCTTGCATTGCCATGTCTTATCAGGATTGCATTCCCTACAACAAAAACATGTTGCCTCCCTCGACGATCAAAGGATTCAAGACAACTCGTATGGAACATGTTGGTGCGTTTATTTTTTATTTTTTAATAGAATTTTTTTTTAAAAAAAAAGCAACAAACAAACAAACAGAAACCTAACTGAATATTATCAAATGTTTTGATATAATTAAAGCATAAACAACATAGTTATCAAAGAAGACAGAAATAGATACTAAATCCTATCCAACTTTTGACTCTGCTTGGACTTGGAGTTTCATCTTCACTTCATTAAGGCAATCTTCTACCTTCCTGAATTCTTCACTGTCTGAAAACGTCCCACCCTAAAATTGCCACAATTCTAACTTATCAACCACCCTTCAATACAAATTCAATTTATAAGTAGTAAAACAAAACTACTTGCCTGTTTTACAATGTTCTTCAAGTGCATCTCAGCTGTTCGTAATTCTCGAACACCGTCGGTAGACGAAGAAATTTCCATGTAGACCTTACAAAGATCCAACGAGGCCTGTGCAAACCTTTTAAACCGCTCTCTGTCTTTCCACAAATCAGATCCCTGAGAGAGCAAGAGTCACTCTCACAGCACAATAACAATAAATGATGGAACAGAGATCATTTGTAGGATGACTATTTTTGTTAAGCACATCATGCAAATTCATTAAATTAGGATAAAACGAAGGATGCACCAAAAAAAAAAAAAAAAGAGGATAGAGCAGGATAACAGAAATTGAATGATTTCTCTTGTTGTCATCATGGTACAGAATAACATTCAAAGTATCCTGAATTATAAAACGCAAGGTATAAGATATAAGCTCCACCATAGACATATATAACTTGATAGGAATCAAATTTTCTTTGTACCTCTTTCTACTAATATACTCTTAGGAAGCAAAGAAAAATGGGAAGCTGATGCATGAGAAAAGTCTAAATGAAAATTAAGTTATCCTCTTCCTGAGAAATTCAAGCTACACGAGTGGATGCAAAAGTAAACTTATTTGTGCATAGACTTCTCTGCCTAAACAGAAAAGCAGTGCAGGGCAGTAATGTTGAGTTAAAGGCAGGCAACAAAATCTCAGCCACACAATCATTGCTGCAGTCGAGAATTTACACAAGGGAACCATAGCTTCAAGAGAGTAGTTTCAAGTGAAAGTTTAACATTGTGTGGAATTCCATGACTTAGATTAAGTCTTAGCTGCATAAATATTTTTTTTATTAAATAAGTTAGTTGTAATCTTAGATTCAGATTTAATCCTGTAAAGATGATAAGCTATAGCTTACCATCAACACCAACACTTATATATATACCCTGTACTTAACAGAATAAACTCAAGCCTTCATTCACTCAAATCATCTATTCTTTCATCCTCAAATTTACCACATTGTGAAACATCACAACTTGTATTTTATTCCAATCTAAAAATATTTTCTGCGAAAGAGAAAAGTAAATGAGTTATCGCCAGGTGAGAAGGGAGAGGAAAGGAAGAGGCAGATGTAAAGGTGGTAATAGGAAGAAGGGATAAAGTCCAAGCCAGGCAAATCAGAATAAAATCTATAAATACGGTCTTCAGCTTCAAGCAGGCACCTAACCTCAGACATTGACTAAGCTCAAGCTAGGCTATTTTCTGGAACAAAGAATTCCTCAAAATCGAGCTAAGCTCTGTAACTCTTGACCATCATGGTACATTTTGCCCTAAATTTTTAAACTTCTTAATTTTGATTCATAACAAAGTCAGAATATAGGTCAACAAAATACGCATTAGAGAATATAAAATCACTAAACAAGGAATGAAAAGTTGACAACTTATTCCAGTCCACAGAACCGGAAACTCAAATAAGCCTGAAGTCACTCTTCAGGGAAAAGAATGTGCATGGCAGCCCATAAAATGTCTTAAAAATATCGAATTGACAACAGCAGAATAAAAGGCATTGTAAATGTTGATGGAGATACCTGATATGATCTAACTTGCTTTAAGAGTGCTTCACAGCACATTGTGAGGTCGCCTTTAATTCTATGCCACCTTGCATATAAGCCCCACAATTCTGCCCTACTTTCACTTCTAAGTATCTGTATCAGACAAGTCTTATACATTAGATGCAGAGATGATTCTTATTACTGTTTTGCAAATGCATAACTTATTTACTTCTTTGTGCATATCTTGGATACATCTACATAGTGGGTAGCCTGAATGCGATTAGAACCACAAGTATTTTATTAACATAGGCATAATTTAGCCCACATTTGCACAGCCCAAGTAATGTCTCCATAAAGCAGTATGTCAGGGTACAGATGCATCTGACACACAAATTTAGAAGTTCTGTGCTTGGTTTTAAGCATTAGAATCCTACAAGGAAACAACTGTTGACTCCCCACATGAGAGAGTTTAGCTCACTCTCAATAAAGAAAAGATAATAGAACATATAACCACAACAATGAAAGTATTTGAAACCTGTTGTAAAATTTTTCCAAGAAACTCCACCAAATGCTCATTTTCTCTCAATTTTCCCGTAGTCTGCTCAGCATTTGAAGATGTATTAACAGAATATACAGGTGAATTGGGACCGGTCTGATTAGAAAGATCATCATTGGTTAAAACAGACCGTCTAACTGAAGCCCTTTCCTCCAAATTTTGCATGAATCTCTCGAGTAACTCAACATCAATTCTCTTATTATTGGTTATATTTAACACCATCTTAATAGCTTCCAGAGCCTACAAAGATAAATAAACAGATAAAATAGCACATAAATAGAATGATAAGAGACAAATAGAAATATAATCACAATTGGCATTGATTGTCAGTCAACTGATGGCTATACAAGGAAAAGCTCACATTAAGAGAATCTTTGGATTGAGAACCAGAAAGAATAGCAAAACTTTTGAAAAAGTGCCATTTTACAAGAAAGCTAGGAACTACTAGAAAGACAGTCATAATCGAAAAGCTTAGTTCGAAAAGAAAATTATTTTCAATACTTTTGTATATTACGAATTAGATTTACTTGTTGGCTAAATTCTGGTGCTACAACTCACATTACCAATACTATTCAAGGATTACTTACGATCTGGACCACAAATCCAAGAAATGACTGCTTATGGGGAATCACATGAAAGCTCCTATTAAAGGCATAGGCACTTCCTGATTGGTTTTCGACATTGGATATTAGTTAGACCTTTATGATACACTCAATTTTTAGAAATCTTATTTCAGTAGGAAAATTAGACAATTGTGGTTTTTATGTTAATTTCTTCTAGAAGTTTTAATCTATATAAAGACTTTGATCCCTATGGATCGATTTTTCTTATTGATAGTTTATACAAAATAAAACTCAATAACGTTTTCACCGAATCTTTGCTTGTTACACATAGTAGTGTTGGTTCATAACTTAGCATGCTCATAAAAAATTGTGCTTATTTGCGGCATAAACATTTAGGTCATAACTTTTTCACCGAATCTTTGCTTGTTACACAGTAGTGTCGGTTCATAACATAGCATGCTTATTGAAAATTGTGCACCGGGTATCCTTCAACAAAATGGTGTAGTAGAAAGACGGAATCGAAGTTTAATGGATAAGGTTAGGAGTATGATGAATAACTCCTCCTTACCCAAATCCTTGTGGATGCATGCACTAAAACCAGCAGCTTATCTAGTAAATAGAGTTCTAACAAAACAGTTCAAAAGACACCTTTTAACCGTGGACGGGAAGGAAACTAAGTTTAAGGTACTTGCATGTTTGGGGTTACCAAGCAGAAGCAAAAGTGTATAATCCACAAGAAAGGATGTTGAATTCTCAAATTGTAAGTGGCTACTTTATAGGTTACCCTCAGAAGTCCAAAGGATATAGTTTTACTGCCCAAATCATAGTCCGCAAATAGTTGAAAATGGCAATGCTAAATTCATTGAGAATGCTTAAGTCAATGGAGTGTAGAAAGTCAAGTTGTGGAAATAAAAGAGATAAGTGTTAATGTTCCTTTATCCATTGATCCAAAATCCACAAGTGACATAAATGTTGTCCCCACATTTGTAGGATGATTAAACAATGCTAGCCAACATTTGAACAATAATACACCACAGTCTCATGTTGGACCCAATGACAACCAAGGATCTAACATACGACCTAATGAAGAAAGGTCGAATACAAATCAATCACAATGAATAATGTTAAGAAGATCTCAAAGGGAAAAGAGATCGGCTTATTCAAAAAGACTGATTTATTTACAAGAATCCGACCTTCTTGATCTAGGAACTGATAAAGATCCAGTTGTCTTTTCACAAGCTATAGAAAGTTCGAAATTTGTTAAATGGATTGATGCTATAAAGGAAGAGTTAAATCTATGGAACAAAATAAAGTTTGGGATCTCGTTGAATTGCTTAAAGGATGTAAAAGAATCGTCGAAAGTGGATCTTCAAGACCAAGCATGACTTAAAAGGCATGATGGAACATTATAAAGTCAAACTCGTTGCCAAGGGTAAAACTCAGAAAGATTGATTTTACAAAGACATTTTCTCATGTGTATAAGAAAGATTCATTAAGAATAATTAATGCATTGGTGGCTCAATATGATTTGAATAACTGTCTTTTTAAATGGTGATCTAGAAGAGGAAGTTTATACGGATCAAACAAAAGGTTTTTCCAAAGGAAACGGAGGTCAAATGGTGTGTAAACTTCAGAAGCCAATATATAGACTAAAACAAGCTTCCTGACAATGGTACCTTAAGTTCAATAGCATTATTATGTCTTTTGGTTTTAAGGAAAATATTGTAGATCCTTGTATATACTAAAAGATAAACAGGAGGAAGTTTATATTTTTAGTCTTATATGTGGATATTTTGCTTCCAGCATATGATTTAAGCATACTGCGTGAGACTAAAAATTCTCTGAGAATTGAGATAAAATATATGAGAGAGGCTTCTTATGTGATCGAAATAGTTTTGTTCTGAGAAAGATCAAAAGGAATAATGGACTTGTCTCAGAAAGCACATATCAATAAAATTCTCAAAAAGTTCAAAATGAGTAAATGTTTACTAGGGGTTGTTCCCATTAAAAAGGGTGATAAATTTTGTCTCATGCAATGTCCAAAAAAATGAATTGGAACGAAAGGAAACGGAACCAATTTTGTATGCCTCCAATGTTGGTAGCTTGATGTACCTGCAAACTTGTACTAGACCAAATATAAGCATTGCGGTCGAAATGCAGTCGAAATGTTAGGCAGGTACCAAGGTAATCTCAGAAATTGATCAATGCAAGGCTGCATAGAAAGTTTTGAGGTACTGCAAGAAAAGAAGAATTACATACTCACTTAAAAGGGATCTGATCAACTAGAGGTAGTCAGATACACGGATTCAGACTTAGTTGGATGTCTCAACAGCAACAAATCTATTTTTGGTTATTTGTTTCTATTAGCAAAGGAGCAGTTTGCTGGAAGAATGCAGAACAGACCATCACTAATTCATCCACAATGGAAGAAGACTTCCCGACTTGCTTTCAACCTACAATTCATCCATTATGGATGCAAAACTTTATTTAAGAGCTTGGGGTCATCGACACCATAACCAAGCCATTGAAAATTTATTGTGACAATTCCGAGGCAGTTTTCTTCGCCAGGAATGACATATAGAGGTGCCAAGCATATAGAATTGAAGTACTTTGTCATTAATAGGAGGTACAGAAACAGTGTACATTCAACACTTTTTGGCGATTTTGGAATATTAAAATGTTAAACTTATGTATATGATTATGACTACACCCAAAACTAAATAAACAGACGGGGAAAAAAGAAAGAAAAAAAAGCCCTCAATAAACTGAAACCTAGAGAGATTTTGAATGAACATGAACCTGAGGCCATCTAGACCCAAATAGACCCAAAACTGACCCTTAGCCAAACCCAAATGACATGAAACCTAAATCAAGCATAATTTATTATATATATATGTATATATATATATATATATATATATATATATGAAACTTAATTAAAAATGATAAATAAAATACAAATTAATATAAAAAGTGACCGAACTTAACTCAATTTCAGTTAATTTTAAAAATTTAGCAACTCAAACTTGAATAATTTGAAACTCAAAATGACCAGCTAATAAAAATTAAATTCTTCCTTATAATTAGATTTTCATACGAATCAAGCAAGCCTTCCAGGAAGGACCAGAAGGAATATTCGAGGTTAAAACAGATTGGCTAATTAGCTAAGTAACACCTCACACCAAACTGCATACAAATCGGGTCAAAAAAAAAAAAAACTGAGATAGGAAAGATTATTACCTGACCAATATTACCAACATCCAAAGCAACATGGCTGTAGTTCTCCCACATCTGCCACCTGTCTCGTCTGTCACCAAAAAAGGCTGTTGGTCACAGTAAAGCAATGAACAGATAGTTTGCAAATAATGGACCTGGTGTGTGCACAAGTTCATGATTGAATCAAGGTGAAAAGTAATACTTATATTTCAAGGCCTCCTTGAATGCAATAAATGACTCTTTGCTCTTCTTCTTAATCATATGCCTGCATCATCAACAAATATGTTCTAATTGATTAAATTTACCATGCACATACAGTTTATATGATTGAAAACTATGACATAATTTCCATCAAAACGAAAAAAAAAAAAAAAAGAAAAAGAACTATGATTCAGCAAATTCCAACAAAAAACAAAGCACAAAACTCCAATAGTATTATTTGATTCAGATACAAAAGATATGCTGAATACAGTTGAATAAAGATATATCTCAAAAGTCATGAAAGAAGATCACAGTTGAGTGAGTCACAAATAAACATATCAAAAGTCTGAAAAACACTCCATCCAAGCCTCAAAGAACTCAAAGAGCATGTTTCTGAGCTCCCAAACAAGCCTAAATGAAAATTGAACATGGTTTTGTTTAGTTCAAAATAAACAACTCTTCCTTAGTATGACTGCAGTAATAACTTTCTTCAATAGTAACTAGAACCAAACCAAAATATTTAGATAAATTACATTAGTAAGTCCAAATTTCCATTTCAATGACGCCCATTTCTACAAAATAATTTTACATTTTGCAATTACATGAGGCACAAATCTAGAACAATATTTCACTCTAGCTCTTAATTCCCAATGAAGTATCTATGTCCGACATATATCTAGAAGGCCAGGTTATGGAGTTTTGACCCTCCAAATACATGGAAAAACTGATAAAAAGTTGAATATCCCGTGTTGGACACATACCCATATGGAACCATACTATGCTACAGGCAATAAGCAATTCGCCTACTTTTTTCTCATCTTCTCCATTAAACCTGTTTTTCTTATTTTTCACAAGTAAAACTTGAACATACATACATATAGGCACACAAGCGACACACACACTCAAACATACACACTAATAATAGTAATATCCAGTCTTACATGGGGACAAAATGTGCCTCCCTATTCTTTATTCTTTCTTTCTATGGGAAAAAAAATCTGAAGACAAGATAAAGGGTTCATCTTCCTTTCTTTTCAATATCTTTTGCCATAAGGGGATATCATCCACTTTTTTTTTCATCCTTTGTTACCATTATCATATTAAATTTATTATACCCTACAACCTTCCCTTATACTGTACCAGATTCGACAGGCATTTGAAAATGGTACATAGATTTGCTAACTGCTTTTAAACCTGCTTTATGAGATTAGCATCTATAACCTAATCAATAAATGCATTAAAGGCACAGAAGTCAGTTGCTGAATTACTAACAGAACTAGTGAAATATGCTAAACAAAATGAAAGGCTATGAATTTTTCTCTGCACAAGATCAATGAATTGATTTTGGCCCGTAAAAACCTGTTATTACGTCCCCACAGCCAGTACATCATTTTTATGGAAACTGAAATGCAACTTATCACACCTTTTACATATATTTGGTCCCCTATCAAGAAACAATGCAGTGTTGAAGGGTCAATTGAGCAAGACAAGGAATTGACATCAGGCTGCATTAATATGGGAGACTAAACCAGGAATCTGGGTGATGTCAAAGATTCTTTACAAATTTCTGATAGGAATCAGTTTCTTAGATTTCCTGTTTACATACTTCAGATACCTAAATGAGAAATTTCCTGCAAACTCTTCATCCGTCTTTGGATCTAATTCCAATAGAAAAACCTCTGGTTTCGAATGTAACATTATGATATATTTCCAGTAAAATAGTTTAAAATCTCACTTATGCTTGACTTTGTTTCACAGCGAACTTGAGAGTAGCAGCTATAAGAACAAAAGTTAGTTACCAGAGTAGCCAATCCACCTATTACGCAGACACATCAAGTTCACTGTAAGATTCAATTCAACAATTTTTGTTGTTCAAAACATCCAAGATTATGATGTGGCCTACTAGAAGGTAGATAGAGAGATTTTATTTGACAAAGTATAGGCAGAGTAAATCTTGACATCTGTGAGAAGCATCGAGCCACTGGGATTGAATTTAAGTCAGTGGAAATGGAAAATCTTATGGACAAGTCAAGTCAAGGGATCAAATTTTGACATAAAGTTATAATCACTCTAAATAGAAAACCTCGTAATCAATAAGCATCCCAGCAAGGGTTTGTAATTTGAAAGCCAAATCTGACCATATATCCATTTAATCCTTCTCCATCCAGCCAAAACCTTAGGGATCCAATAAATACCATCTTTCAAGTTCAAGACAGAGGAATCAGGTTTCCACATAAATAGGACATTAGCGTATTTTCAATAAGTAAATAAATAAGAGAGAGAACAAACAACTAACATGCACACTCTTAGACAGCAATTTGATATTGTTTCTACCCAATACCCTATCAAGTGGTTAGTACCATTCATGATGTATATGCCCTTCCAAATTTGAATATTTGTGGAAAAGGGCAACTGTATTAAATTTAGGAAATATTTAAGTATTTGTATCCTTGGAATTAAGGTTAGATAAATCATAGGGATTAGATTTAGGCAGACTTTTAGTTTCCTATTTACTGCTTACAGCAGTTGTATATAATCCCAAGGGGTTTTGTACCATTGATAAGTTCTTCTCAATACAATATCTGATTTTTCACATGGTATCAAGAGCTTTAGGTTTTTCTTGAAATCAGCCAGGTTTTTCTAGAAAACTTTTTCAGCCTTCATTGCCGATTTTTCTTCAGTTTCTTTTTCAACCTTCATTGTTGAGTTTTTCTGCATTTTGTTTTTCAGCCTTCATTGCTGATTTTTTTCTTCCTCGAGCCACTTCACCGATTTTTGTTAAGGCCTGCATAGCCATTTTCTCATCTAGCCTCCATCACCAACATTTTTTTCTGTTCATCTCCCCAATCTTTTCTTCATGCTTAATATTTTTTTTGTCCCATAACTATGTCAGAGATAACAGAGGCTGCCACTACAACGAGATTCAATCCAAATGAGATTGAGAAGTTGAGAGCTCTTTCGAGATCCCTAGAGAAACCTCCAGGTACATGCTTATTGGCGCGTTAAGATAAGTTTCCTATTTCCACAGGATTAAATGTCTCAGATGGCACCTTTGCCAATTCTTGGGTTGCAGATTCAGGAGCAACTGATCACATGACCTATATGTCACAAAAATTTAAAACTTACACACCCTGTCCAAGCAATAAAAAAATTGTCATAGCTGATGGTTCACTAACTACTATTGTTGGCATAGGAGATGTCCAAATTAGTCCTTCATTCATACTGAAAGATGTGCTTCATGTCCCTAAATTGTCTACCAATCTTCCCTCTATACAAAAACTTACTCGAGATTCATGTTACAATGTAATTCTTTTACCCCACTTACTGTGTATTTCAAGACCAAGGTTCAGGGAAGACGATTGGACGTGCTAAGGAATGGGATCGACAGTACTACCTTAAGACGCCGAACGATTCGAATATTGTCAAGAGTAAATCACATTTGCCCTTCCATTCTAAACACCATCAATCCAAAAAAAGAAAAGGTTTTACTTCATCATCGTAGACTTGGACATCTATTCTTTCAAACTCTCAAAACGTTGTTTCCATCCTTGTCTAAAAATCTAGTTATTGGAAGTTTTCATTGTGATGTGTGTCAGTTAGCAAAACACGAACATTTAACTTTTCCCATTAGCAACAAAAGAAGCTCAATTGCTTTCTGTTTAGTTCATAGTGATATTCGGCATCTTTCCAATATTCCTAATGTTTCAGGAGCAAGGTGGTTTGTGTCATTTATTGATGATTGCACTAGAGTTTCTTGAATCTTTTTGCTCAAACACAAATCTAATGTCAGTATAGTTCTCCCAAATTTTCATACCATGGTACAAAATAAAAAGGTTTAGAATGGATAAACCTGGGGACTACTTCAATCATGTTTTGAACTCATATTTTCAAAAGGAAGAGATAATTCATGAGTCATCTTGTGTTCAAACTCTAAAAAAAATGGGGTTGCTGAAAGAAAGAATGGTCACCTACTTAATACAACCCAAGCTTTTCTGTTTCAAAACAATGTACCTAAATCTTGTTGGGGGGAAGCCATTCTCACAACCACACATCTCATAAACAGACTACTATCCAAAGTTTTAGGTTTCAAAAGTCCTATGGAAATGCTCTCAAAATTTTATTCTAACATAAGCACTACAAAACACCTTACTCCAAGAATATTTGGTTGTCCTTTGTCCATGTCCACAGTCAAAACAGGGGAAGACTAGATCCAAGAGCTGTCAAGGGTACGTTTGTGGAGTATTCATCAACACAAAAGGGGTATAAGGGTTATCATCCACCGTCTAAGAAATTCTATGTCACAGCAGATGTCACCTTCAATGAGAATGAACCTTACTTCAACACTCAGTATCTTCAGGGGGAGAGTTTCAGTTAGGGAAGATAAGAATTTCTTTCTCATAGATCTTCCTTCCAATCAATTACTGTCAACTTCGTCAGTGTCAACTCAATCAGTGTCACCTAAGACATAAAACAATGAACTTGTGCCCCAACCAATGTCACTTGCGTAACAAAACAGTGAACCCATGCCCCAATTAGTGTCAGCTGAGTCACAAAACAATGAACTCGTGCCTGTGGTTGCTCTTGATGATAGGATGCAAGTCAAGTGTACTCGAGGAGGAAAGTCTCGGCTCCTGAACATGTGCAAGCCCAAGAATCTGATCCAAGTCCTAAGAATGAGGCTACAATTTCTAACTCCTCTTGAGAATCTAATCCAAGTTGAGAATGAGGTAACAATTTCTAACTCCTCTTCACAAAATGAGTCAGAACATAACATTCCTATTGCCATTAGGAAAGGAACTAGTAATGCACCGAAAGACTATTATATCCACTCTCTCATGTTGTTTCACTTGAAAAGTTCTCACCATCTCACAGGAGTCTCCTTGTAAGCTTGAATAGTATCTCTATTCTTGGTGCTAGTTTAGAGTCTTTTTGAAAAAAGTCTACCATTCTTCATTGACAATCGCCCATTATATAGATAGATTACAAGCTATTTTGGGAAGAAAAATAAGCTGAACTTCAGCCCCTATCATATATGCATCTATCTAAATATACCGTACAGCTAGTATATCCTAATTAAGGAAGGAATAAATCTGTATAATCATAACTGCCATATCAGTCAAAGCTGTAAATCTGCTGGCATTAAATGTATAGATATTAGCTGTAAATCTGCTGTGTAGATTGATATTTCCTTTGACATATCGTCCACATAAACAAGGAGGACAACGATTCATGTGGATGTCCTTTGTAGAAAAAGGGAGGAGTCATACTGACTTTAAGGGAAAGAAAAACCAAGCAAAGTGGATCGAAACTTCTCAAATCATACTCTTTGTGCCTGCTTCAAACCATAAAAAGAACGTTCCAGTTTGCAAACATCATTAGGTGAGGAAGTGGGCATACCAGAGGGAAGTTTCAAGTAAACTTCTTCCTTGAGATCACCGTGGAGAAATGCATTCTAGACATCCATTTGACGTAAGGGCCAAGATTGGGAGGCAGCAAGGGCGAGTATAGTTCGGACAGTGGTCATTTTGGCAACTGGTGCGAAGGTCTCATCATAGTCGAGACCATATTCTTGTTTGTTGCCAAGTACCACTAACCGAGCCTTGTAACAGTCTATGGACCCATCGAAACGAAGCTTGATAGAAAACACGAACTTACTGTCAAGGGGTTTCACGTAGGAAGGACATGGAACAACATCCCAAGTGTGGTTTTCCTCAAAGGCGAGAAGTTCGGTTTCAATTGCTTTTCGCCAACACTCATGCTCCATTGCCTGTTTATAAGACGAAGGAAAAGAAATAGAAGACAAGGTGGCTATGAAGGATGAAGGAGAAGAGAAACCAAACCTATCTGGGGGTCTACGAACCCGAGTACCGTGTTTGAAAGAGGGAGGTGCAAGTGCTGAAACAGGAGCAGCAGTCGAAGAAGAAGCTTGAGGGAGCTCGGGAGGTGCTAAAGGTTGGTGGGAAGTGGCAGTGGAGCGTCGTTGATACACTAGGAGAGGCTTAGAAGGGACTGGATTTGCAGGAGAGTTAGGAAACATAGGCAAAACAGAAAATGAAGGAGAAACGGGATCCTGATGGATAGAAAAGAAATACTGATTTTCGAAAAAAATCACATTTCTAGAAACTTGAATGCGACACAGATTTGGATCATAGAAAGGAAAACCTTTCTGCTGTACTGAATATCCTAGAAAAGCACATTTAATTGACTGAGCCGTGAGTTTTGTGCGTTCATGTGCAGGAAGATGAACATAATAGACACAACCAAAGGTACGAAGTTAGAATACGTTGGAGGGTGACCAAATAACCTGGTGAAAGGTGAGTCATGGTTCAATGTGGGAGAAGGCAATCTATTAATGAGACGGACAGCAGTGGAAAGAGCTTCACACCAAAATCAAGAGGGCGTGGAGGATTCTAACAGAAGAATGTGAACCACATCAAGAAGGTGACGGTTCTTCCTTTCAACCACCCCATTTTGTTGAGATGTCGAAGGGCAAGACTATTGAGAGATGATGCCATGATTCTGTAGGAGGTCCTGAAACAAATAAGACATATACTCACCCCCATTGTCAGAACGAAGGATTTTGATATGGGCCGAAAATTGTGTCTGAATATATGCATGAAAAATCTTAAAAACAAAAAATACTTCGTCTTTGGAATGAATGAAATAAATCTATGTGAAACGACTATAGTCATCAATAAAAGTGACAAAGTATTTGTAATTAGCATGTGAAGTGACTGGTGCCATACCCCACTCGAAAGGTTTGACAACATGCGGTGTGTGAATAGGAAAGGGTAGAGTTTTACTTTTGCCAAGTCTGCAATTGCAATCAAACTGAACAACACTAAGAGATGGTGTTTCGTTATTCCCAAGAAAACCAGATTTCAATAAAGCATGAAGTACATTAGATTTTGGATGTCCGAGACGTTTATGCCACGCTCGGTAATCAACATGAGCAGAATTATAAGCGACAAAAGGCAAAGAAAAAGAAGACAAAGGAAGTTGAAGAGGAAAAAGACGTCCCACTTTAGATCCCCTCACTATCATCCACCCTGACTATTGATCCTACACAACACAACCAAATTTAGAAAATTCTACTTTACAATCATTATCAACCAACTGACCGACAGACACAAGATTGGTGGTAAGACCAGGAGATACGAAGACATCAGTGAGAGAGGAGGAAACATCACCAGTGGCCGTGATAGGTAAATGATTGCCATCAGCAGTATGAATTTTGAGATTTCCAAAATATTTGTTTACATTGGTAAGACAATCAACGTTGTTTGTCATATGATGGGAAGCCCCGGAATCAAAGTACAAAGAAGATGATGTAGAGAAGGGTTTACCTGGTAGTCCTAAAGTTGAAAATGTAGAAATGATCATTTGTTGAATCATGTCAGGGGTCACGGGTTAGACAGAAACAGAAGCAGGAGCAGGAGCACTTTGTGTTGTATTCACAAGACTACCAGCACTAGAAGAGCCAATTGAGACAGTATATGCTGTCTCCGATTTCTTGGGGGGTCGAGTTGGGCATTCCTTGATGATATGACCATCCTTTTTGCAATAGTTGCAGAATTTTCGGGGACAGTTTGCAGCATAATGGTCAAATCCCTTGCAACAGAAGCACTGAACAGTGCTCATATCCCTGCTTCGTGGCCTACCTTGTGTTGCATAGGCTACAGGAACAGATGTAGATCGTCATTGTTCCATGGTGGTTTGAGTGAGAAGGTGTTGTTCCTCGTGAAGAAGATCATTGAGGCATTTATCCAAGGAGGGGACAAATTCTCGATTCATAAGATTGGATCTGGTGCCTTCAAATTCAGGTCTTAGTTTCATTAGAAATTGATCCCTCTGAGTAGTTTCATGGATAGATTGAACAGAACTAAAACCTTCGGATGGTAAGTCAGCATAAACTATACCAGTGTATTCAGCCCAAAGATTAGTGAATCTAGAGTAAAAATCAGAGATAGAAAGACTATCCTGTTGAAGAGTGGCCAATTCATGTTCAAACTGGAACCGACGAGCAATGTTTTGTTGACTGTAGACCTTCTTCAGGTAAGTCCACATCTAAGCTGCAGTCTAAGAAGATCGAAGGTTCAAGATGATGTTGGGTTCGACAGATCCTAAAATCCATGTCATAACTTGTGTCCTTGACTTCCCACTTGGCGTGTCTGTCTTTGTCAGGAGCTGGGTTTCTGCCATAAACCTGTCCCCACAGCTCCTTACCTTTGACGAAAATCCTGAAATGAAATGCCCAAGCAAAGTAGTTCTTGCCATTGAAACGAATCAAAGAAACATTAGACTTATCGAAAGACATGAGGTCAAGAGAACTTGACCAAGAATAACCGAGACTAGGAAACTTGAGAGCACAAGACAAATGGCAATTTAGAGCTACAGCTCTGATACCATGACAGTTTAGAGTCTTTTAGAAAAAAGTCTACCTTCATTGACAATCGCCCATTATATAGATAGATTACAAGCTATTTTGGGAAGAAAAATAAGTTGAACTTCAGTCCCTACCATAGATACATCTATCTAAATATAACGTACAGCTAGTATATCCTAATTAAGGAAGGAATAAATCTATATAATCATAACTGCCATATCAGTCAAAGCTGTAAATCTGTTGGCATTAAATGTGTAGATATTAGTTGCAAATCTGCTGTGTAGATTGATATTTCTTTTGACAGCTGGTACTCAATCCGAGGCATTATCTAATGAAAATTGGAAACAAGCTATGAATGCAGAAATGGAGGCTCTAGAGAAGAATAAGACCTAGGAGTTGGTAAACTTGCCAGTGGGAAAAAGGCCTGTGGGATGTAAGCGGGTTTATACTGTGAAATGTAGAGCAGATGGGTCACTGGAGAGGAACAAGGCAAGATTGGTAGTTAAGGGATATACTCAGACGTATGTAGTGGATTACCAGGAAACATTTGCACCAGTTGCAAAAATGAACATGTTGTCATCCAAGTTTTAGTTTTTATTTATAAAGTCTGATTTTGTCCAGGCTGTTATGGAGATATTGTTAGTATAATTTCCTAATCTTTAGCAGATTTTATTCCTTGTTTATGGAGTTATTATTTTCTGATTTTTAGGAGATAGTTTAGGAATATGCAGCTGGATATCTTTGACTTAAGCTATTTATATACCTATTTCCAGATGAATAAAAAATAACAGAGAATGATTTTTTCTCTGCACCCTTAATTTTTCCTCTGTTTTTTACATGGTATCAGAGCAGAAAAGATTCTGAACCAGTTTTTTTTTAATGGCAAAAACTGCCATGACTGGAACAACTAGACGAGACGAGTCTTCAACTGTTTCTTCAAGCCAACCCCAACCAACACACCGCCCAATCATGACTTTACAAGGGGGAAGCGAGAATGCTTCCTTGCAGATTATAGCACACAAGTTAAATGGCAAGAACTATCTCCAATGGGCGCAGCCAGTCAAACTTGTAATTCGAGGTAGAGGAAAAATGGGTTATCTCACTGGTGCAACTGCTGCTCCTAACACAGAAGATCCTGCTTACCAGGTATGGGAGGCTGAAAACTCTATTATCATGGCTTGGCTCATTAATTCGATGGAAACTAGAATTGGACAGACTTATTTATTCTTGCTAACGGCAAAAACAATATGGGATGCTGTGAAGATGACTTACTCAGATCTTCGCAACTCTGCTCAAGTGTTTGAGATAAAGTCAAAATTGAGAGAAACAAAACATGGAGGCCAAAATGTGACAGATTATTTTAATGTTCTAAAAAATTTGTGGCAAGAATTGGATTTATTTTATGAATCCAGCTGGGACTGCGTAGCGTGCAGCGTCAAGCAGAACAAAATGATGGAACAAGAACGAGTGTTCGAATTCTTAACGGGCCTGAACAAAGACCTTGATGAAGTCAGGGGCAGAGTACTTGGCAAAGATCCCTTACCATCAATTGAAGAGGTGTTTGCAGAGATACCAAGGGAGGAAAGTCGACGGAAGGTTATGTTAGGAGATTTTAAGGAAGAAAATGGTGGACAGAATACAATTGAAGGATCAGCTTTGGCTGTAAGAGGTCAGCAGCATTATAACAGGCCTTCCACAGATCAGAAAAATACAAGAAAAGGGGAGAGACATTGGTGTGATGTTTGCCAACGTCATGGACATACCAAAGATACTTGTTGAAAAATTCATGGCAAGCCACCTAATTGGACTCCTAGAAAGCAGAATGATAGGAAAAGCTTTCAAGTCCAAGCAATAGATAAAGAACACACTACTGCCATAGGTGCAACAGGAGGAGAATCAGCCTATACTTCAGTCAGGTTTAGCAAAGAGCAAACAGATCACTTGTGTAAGCTTCTTAGTCAATCACAACCTCAAAATCCACTTGCTTCTAACCCTAGTGTCAGTTCTGGCTCGTTAGCCCAAACAGGTAACTTTAACATAGCCCTTAGTGCCACTTCAACTTCAAAGAGTCCCTGGATTATTGGACAGGTTCATCTATTTCTTTTCTCACATATAGTCCTTGCTCTAGTAATATTAAAGTAAAAATTGCTGATGGTTCTTTGTCAACTGTTGCTGGAAAAGGTTCTATAAGACTCAAAAAACCTGATTCTTCATTCTGTTCTTCATGTGCCCAACCTTACTTGTAATCTAGTGTCAATTAGCAAATTAACATGTGATAACAATTGCTTTGCAAAATTCTCACCATCTTGTGAATTTCAGGAGATATCCTCGGGGAGGACGATTGGCAATGCTAGGGAACATGAAGGACTCTACTTCCTTGAGGATGAGGATTCTAGAACTAGACAAGCTTTTGCATCAAGTAGTAAATTTTTTTCTGTTTCCAATCAAAATGAAATAATGTTGTGGCACCATAGACTTGGCCACCCGAACTTTTCTTATCTTAAATGTTTGTTTCCTCAACTTTTCAAAAATAAAAATCCTCATTCTTTCCAATGTGATGTTTGCCAATTAGCAGAGCACAATCATAACCCTTTTCCTCCCTTAGCTTATAAGTCTTCCTCACCTTTCTCATTAATTCATAGTGACATTTGGGGGCCATCCAAAGTTACTACTTCATCTGGAAAACGTTGGTTCATAACATTTATTGATGACCAGACACGAGTCACTTGGGTTTACCTCTTGAAACAAAAGTCTGAAACTTGTCAAATCTTTAAAAACTTTCATTCCATGATTCAAACACAGTTTCAGGCAAAAATTCATGTCTTACGTACTGACAATGGGCAAGAGTATTTTCATTCTGAGTTAGGTGAGTTTTTAGCCAACAAAGGGATTATCCATCAAAGTTCATGTGTGGACACCCCACAACAAAATGGGGTATCTGAACGAAAGAATAGACATTTACTTGAAGTCACTCGGGCTCTTATGTTCACCATGCATGTTCCCAAGTACTTGTGGGGTGAAGCAGTTCTTACAGCGGCCTACCTTATAAATAGATTACCGAGTCGAACTATCCACTACCAAACACCTCTCTCCAACCTCACCAAATACTACCATCATCTTCACACCTTGAATAATCTTCCCTTGAAAACCTTTGGGTGTATTGCCTTCGTACATATACATGCTCAATACCGTAGCAAATTAGACCCCAAAGCCATTAAAACAGTGTTCCTTGGCTACTCACCCACACAAAAGGGATATCATTGTTACTCACCTTCAGAAAACAAATTCTTCATCTCTCGTGATGTCACCTTTTTTGAGACTCAACCATTCTTTCCTGCCACCTCTCTTCAGGGGGAGATTGAAACCAATGAAGATCATTTTGGGAAACAGTATCCATGCCTATTAATGATATGCCCAAGTCTACTCTACATCCCTCACTTGAGTCAAATCCAAGTCCGCCTTCTCTAAAATTACCACAACAACAACAAAAAATAGATTTGGAAACAGAGGAAGGTTTCACGAGGCAAAAAAATCAAGAGCTACGTGTCTATACTAGAAGAAATCAACCTCAAGAAAGAAAGCAATTCATGATCCCTCAAAGCCAAGAGTCTGAACCAGAGGATGCTAATATCTCAGGTACTCATGAAACCATTCCTCCCTCAAGTAAAACTATTGAGTTACCCATTGCTCTTAAGAAAGGAGTTCATTCTTGCACTTTGCATCCCATATCTCAGTTTGTGTCATACAAAAATCTTTCACCATCATTTCGTGCTTTTACCACTAATGTTTCCAATATTGAGATTCCTAGGTCAATACAAGAGGCTCTAGCTAAACCTGAATGGAAAAAGGCTATGTGGGAGGAAATGAATGCTCTTGAAAGAAATGGCACCTGGGAACTAGTGACTCTACCTAATGGGAAGACTACCGTTGGTTGTAAGTGGGTTTTCACAGTAAAATCTAAAGCAGATGGATCAGTCGAGAGATACAAGGCTCGACTTGTTGCCAAAGGTTTCACACAAACCTATGGGGTCGATTACATGGAGACATTTGCACTGGTTGCTAAACTAAATACCATAAGGGTCTTGTTGTCTTTGGCAACAAATTTGAATTGGCCATTACAACAACTAGATGTGAAGAATGCCTTCTTGAATGGAGACCTAGAAGAGGAGGTTTACATGGACATTCCACCAGGCTTTGAAGATACTAAAAATACTCAAAAGGTATGCAAGCTCAAAAAATCCCTATATGGATTGAAGCAATCACCACGAGCATGGTTTGATCGTTTTTCAAGAGTGATAAGAAGATATGGGTACAATCAAGGCCAAACTGACCACACTTTGTTCTTCAAACACGTCCCGTTTGGAAAGGTTGCTATTTTGATAGTGTACGTAGATGACATATTTCTCACAGGGGATGCTCTAGAGGAAATGGAGAAATTGAAAGGTGTACTAGCCGCAGAGTTTGAAATAAAGGATCTTGGTCCTTTAAAGTATTTTTTGGGAATGGAAGTAGCTAGAAGCAAGACAAGCATATCTGTTGCTCAACGAAAGTATACTTTGGACTTGTTAAAGGAGACAGGAATGTTGGGATGCAAACCTGCTGATACACCAATGGAACAAAGCCACAAGACAGTCCAATGTAAGGGAGAAATTTCAGTTGACAAGGGAAGATATCAAAGATCAGTGGGAAAACTAATTATCTCTCTCACACGAGACCTGATATAGCTTTTGCTGTCAGCTTTGTTAGTCAATTTATGCACGATCCAAGGGAAGAACACCTCAATGCAGTCTATAGAATTTTGAGGTATCTCAAGATGACTCCAGGGAAAGGGTTGTTTTAAAAAAAAACATAAGAAAGAAAGGTGGAAGCTTTTACTGATGCAGATTGGGCAGGTTCAGTTGATGATAGGAAGTCTACATCCGGATATTGCACTATGGTTTGGGGAAATTTAGTAACTTGGAGAAGTAAGAAACAATCAGTGGTTGCTAGAAGTAGTGCTGAGGCAGAGTTTAGAGCTATGGCTCACGGCATTTGCAAACTGATTTGGATAAAAAGGCTTATGGAAGAATTAAAGATTAAACTAAACTGTCCAATGCAATTATACAGCGACAAGAAGGCTGCCATTAGTATTGCACACAACCCAGTCCACCATGATAGAACTAAGCATGTGGAGGTTGACAGACATTTTATAAAAGAAAAAATTGAAAGTGGAGTGATTTGTGTGATCTATGTTCCAACTAGCCAGCAAGCTGCAGACATCCTAACCAAAGGGCTACCAAGACAAAAATTTGAAGTGCTCACAAACAAGCTTGGAATGATAAACATCTATTCAGCCTGAGGAGGAGTGTTGTCATCCAAGTTTTAGTTTTTATTTATAAAGTCTGATTTTGTCCAGGCTGTTATGGAGATATTGTTAGTATAATTTCCTAATCTTTAGGAGATTTTATTCCTTGTTTATGGAGTTATTATTTTCTGATTTTTAGGAGATAGTTTAGGAATGTGCAGCTGGATATCTTTGAATTAGGCTATTTATATACTTATTTCCAGATGAATAAAAAATAACAGAGAATGATTTTTTCTCTGCACCCTTAATTTTTCCTCTGTTTTTTACAGAACACTATCAAAATTTTGTTATCATTAGCAGCAAATTATGATTGGGATCTACAGCAGTTTGATGTAAAAGATGCCTTTCTACATGGAGATCTCGAAGAAGAAATCTATATGGAGATCCCACTGGATTTGGAAGCAACATAGCCAACAACAAGGTGTGTAAGCTTAGGAAAGCCCTGTATAGGTTTAAGCAGTCTCCAAGAGCATGGTTTGGAAGGTTTGCCAAAGTGATGATAGGTATGGGATATAGACAAAATCAGGGAGATCATAAATTGTTTATCAAACATTTGGATTCAAGTGGAGTCATCTCTTTTAGGGTATGTTGATGACATCATCATCACACGAAATGATGAAAAGGAGAAACAGTGTCTAAAACAATGCTTGGCCAAGGAGTTTGAGATTAAAGAACTAGTAAAGTTGAAGTACTTTCTAGGAATTGAAGTTGCACACTCTTGGAAAGGAATCTTTATCTCTCAATAGAAATATGTCATAGATCTTCCCAAAAAGACAGGGAAGCTAGCATGTAGACTGGCAAGCACACCAATAGATTCCAACCATAAGCTCGAAGAGGCAAAGGAGGATATTGATGTAGATAGAGAAATGTATCAACGCTTAGTAGGAAGACTCATCTACTTGTCTCATAATAGGCCTGATATCACTTATGCTGTTGAAGTGATTAGTCAATTCATGCATAGACCAAAAGAATTTCACTTACAAGCACCAACAGAGTATTGCAGTATCTTAAAGGAACTCCAGGAAAGGGGATCATGTTTAAAAGAAACACAAGGCTAGTACTTGAGGCCTACACAAATGCAAACTATTTACGGTTGGTAATTGATAGAAGATCCACTTATGAGTATTGTAACTTTCTTGGAGGAAATCTTGTGACATGGAGAAGCAAAAAAAAACAAAATGTGGTCACAAGATCTAGTGCAGAGGCAGAATTTCGGGCAATGGCTAAAGGAATATGTGAACTATTGTGGGTGAAGATCATTTTAGAAGACCTGAAGATCCAGTGGCATGGACCAATGAGACAATATTGTGACAATAAATCTGCAATCAGCATAACACATAATCCTGTGCAAAATGATCGAACAAAATAGATAGAGATAGACAGGCATTTCATTAAGGAAAAGTTAGCTAGTGGATTAATGTGCACACCTTATGTCACTACTAGCTGTCAACTCACAAATGTACTTACCAAAGGACTAAGTAATGTAGCATTTCAAACCATTGTGTTCAAGCTGGGAATGGAAAATATCTATTCACCAGCTTGAGGGGGAGTGTGAAAAAGTCAACTGCATTGAAGTTAGGAAATATGTAAAATATCTGTATCCCTATAATTAAGGTTAGACAATCCCTAAATTATAGGGATTAGATTTAGGCAGATTTTTAGTCTCCTATTTACTGCTTATAGCAGTTGTATATAATCTCAAGGGGTTTTGTATCATTGATAATTTCATCACAATACCATATTCTGATTTTTCACAATATCCATTACTCAGCAATTCGTAGGTCATAAGCAAATGCTTTTAAAAGATGTTTGCACGAATGAAGCTAACAAAAGTCTTGAAATCTCATATAATCTATAAGAAGAAAGAAAGTAGAACTATGAGCCAGAAGCTTTTAGTTAAGATTTTTCCGTTCTCTAACACTAGACTTTGCAGGACAGCTCAGAACTTTATTAAACCAACAGTTTTCATTATTCACTGCCACACTAACCTAAAATCAGATGACCAGATTGTAATAATAATAACCAATTCTTTTACAGGAGTCCAATTCTTTTAGAAAAAAGATTATAATCCAAATTTAAGATGCACGTATAACCAAAAAAAATCTCTTTTCGAGCATAGTAAAAAATGTCAGGGATTCAAAACATAAAAACCTACCCTCATTTTATTAGAGGAACTCCAAACCCAAAAATCATCCCATGGATAATAGCATAGATTGGCATTTTCAGGAGGAGAAAAAAACAAATATCTTGGGAAAATAAATGAAAACACAGGTTAAAAGATGAAAGAAAAAAGGCATACAAACAAGCAATATTGTTCCAAGCCTCTCCATTTTCAGGATCAAGTTGCACCGCACGAGTAAAACCATCAAGTGCCTTTTCAACATCCCTAGCCTGTACGTTATGATCTTAATCATAAGTTTAAAAACTTTAATAGAGAAACAAACGCGCATAACAAAAAGAATTTTAAAAAAAATTAATTTTGTTATATATACTCTAAATGCGCAGAATTGGTGCAAAACCTAATAAATAAAGATCAACAAGTTGCCAAACACAAAAGCAAAATAGGAAGAACAAGTTGCATACCTTCAATGCAGCAGCACCAAGTGCAAACCATCCATTTGGATACAATGAATTCAAGGCCATGGCAGACTCCCTGATTCAAGTGTACATAGTTTTTCAGCCAAATAGTCCATTTTGTTTTATGTTCAGCCAAATAAAGGATAAGCTAAAAAGCTATTAGTCAGATTGTCAGAAACACTAGTAGCAGCAAGAAAGCAGATAAAGCAAATATACCATAGGATCTTAGATCTCTCATACTCTCCTCTTTGATATGCATTATGAGCTAGAGATCGCTGACACAAAAAATTAAGAAAAAGAAAGACCATATAAATAAATAAAAATTATAATGAAAAATAGTAAACATAGTGAATTTAACTATAAGCAACGTAAGTCAGTCACCTTAGCTCGTGCTGACCTATTGTTTGAAACTTCCAAGGCTTTTTCATAACAGGCATCACTGTGTGTAATATCACCCAATGAACACCTAGAAATTAAAAAAATAAAAATTCATGTCAAGATATACTAAAGTTGGTTTGTGTGTGTGTGTGTGTGTGTATATATATATATATATATATATATATATATAAAGTGTAAAACAAAGCAACTCAATAAATCTGTTTCCACATGAGCAACAATAGCAACAAAAATCCAAAAGTGCCATAACCATCCATACATAAGGGTCAAAAATACTTAATAAAGAGAAAATAGCAGAGGTTCCTATAAATGAGTTCTTTGATAAAAAGAGAAAACATTGCAAACCAGTAAAGCAGGATTTGTCGGAGGCAGCGGAGAGGAAGATTGAAGCAGACCCTGAAGTATTGAGTGCCACGGCAGGTGGTGAATAGAAAGCTAAATAAGTTTGAGAACAATGTGGAAGAGGTATAGAGAATTTGAGAGAGAGTTTGCGTTAGATTTCAGGAAAAAATTTCCTTCAAGAATAGTGAGAACTCCTATATATAGGTATGAAGAATGGGAGTTACATAACATAAGCAGTAATAGGTATAATGATAAGAATTGGCTGATACAAAAGAGTTGATGTTTGTCTAATAGGTGTTTCACTTTCGAAGATAGTGAAAAGTCTACTATCTATTCTGAAAATAAGAGGCAAAAGCACTCATACTTTAAAGAAAAGTTAAGAGAAGAGCTCTTAACTATCTCCATATCTAATCCATCAAGCCAAGCTCTCTAGAACATCCATCAGTAGTGAAGTTAACCGGAGAACTTGGCCTATTATGGGATTATTTCCACTTTTTTTTTTTTTTTTTGGTGACAGTGTTGTTCTAAAAAGAGATTGTTTTGTGAAGAACCTTTAGTAGAACCTTCTTACCTATTCTAAGTTACTTTCATTAAAGAATGATTCTTAGTAAAATTTAAGAGATAAAATATTTGAGTCCAAAATCAAGTATCTACAACACCATAAGTGCCATTTTTAAGTAAAGCCTTTTAAGGCATACCAATAATAATAATAATAATAATAATAATAATAATAATAATAATAATAATCCAAGGAAAGCATGGAAAATTTATCTTTTCTCTTTATGAACCCTTTTTGTTGAATATAGTATATAAGTTCAAGGACTGAGATAACCCATAAATATGATATCTGATCTTATCCCATACAAATACAAAATTCTTAGTGTAGTTCCTTTAAGTATATCAAGACCACCATTTCCAAGACTTTATTTAGCGTGAATGTACAATGCAATTAACTTTTAAGTTATGGCACATATTATCAAAGGCCATCATCTAGTATAACTGCAAAAATGTGGTGCTGGTATGTGCAAGAGAAGGGTTCAAGCCACTAGAGGACATTTAAATAGACATTCTAGTAGTTAAAATCAAATCAACCACTGTGGGGCTATAGCTAGGGTGATGACCCTTGGGCCCTCAAGAAGAAATGAGGGAGCGAAAAACTAGTGGATAGTAATTTACGTATGTTGCTATCTATTTAATTGGTTTAAACTTGTTTCTACCTCTTTGGGTCATAATAGGTCGAGGACCAAGAAAATAATACTTCATTCTGTATTTTCTCATGAATTTATTTTAAATGATTATAAATTTCATATTACTAAGATGGTTAATTTTTGTGATTGATGCTACATTGAACTATAATCTTAAAATGAGTACATTTAGTTTTTTATGTATTTATAAATTATAAATTAAAATACAATAAATTACTTTGTTAATTATTTTTACCTCATTTTATAAGGTAAACAATGCCTATAACCATGATCAACCAAAAAATGTGATGGCACCACAACATAAAACCATAATAAAGCAAATTATAAGAGGTCAACATACATCTCTGGTAATACAGCCCATTGAAAATAAGGCAAAGAATACGAAGCATTGGAACCATGGGGAATTCTATAGTAAGGTCGACCTTACTGTAAGCTTGACCTATTTTATACTTATTTTAAGCTTATTTTCATTCATTTTTATATGTATATGATTATTTATAATAATGTTAACTTATTTTATGTCTATTGACACTAAATTTACATTTATTTTTATGTGTTTGCGTTTATTGTCATTTGTTTTCACTTATTATAATATGTTTATGTCTTTTTGACACTAAATTTACGTTTTTTTATACGTTTATGCTTCTTATCATGTAATTACATCTATTGATATTAATTTTATGCTTATTCTCATGTGTTTACGATATTTTTAATATGAAAATAAGTGTAAAATAAATATAAAATAGGAAGACCTTACTGTCTTAAATTAAAGCTCATATTGGTTTTTTTCTTTCTTAACTCTTTTTTGCTTCTAGAAGTAAACACAAAACACATACAAGAATACTAAAGCAAAAAAATTTTCTTACTAAGTAGAAAGTAAAATTTTAATTATTTTGATTTTAATTTATATTGAAAAAGTAGAATTGGTGTCGCATTTTTACTTCAGTTATATATTCATTTTCAAACATTATTTTTGATTTCACAAGTTATCATTTGCTTTTCCTTTTAGGAAGCAAAAGCAACTAGCAAAATCCAAGTAGCAAAAGCGATGAACCAACAAAGCCCTAAATCATTGATTTTCTATTTTGAGCTACAACATGCTTCTTAAAGTATTACATAATTTGATGCAAACATAAAACAAAATTTAGAAAAGGATAAAACAAAATGAGCTATTTAAGTTCTGCTTTCAAAAGCAAAAGGCAAAAGCCCATTCGGATAAAAAACAAAAAATATTTTTAAACACAAAATTAAAAATGTAAACTTTTTTAATGGCATAACGCATGATTTTACTTTTATATAGAATAGTTATGTTAGGATTGGTATTACAATTTAGTTAATTGTTCATTTTTAATCAATTACAATTTTTGTTTTAGCAAATGTATGATGTAAAAGCAAATAGCAGAAAGCCAGCAGCAGAAGCAACAATCAAACAAGCCTAGTAAATTAGACCAACATTTTTAGCCTATGCACAAGCAATGAAATAAACATGTTTAACTAGAACATAAAAGGAGCAAAAAATACAATAGGAGAAGATCAACAAAAAAGCTGAATCCACATACCATAATCTTGGGTCATTTGGCGTTTCAGACAGCCGCATCTTGATGAGTTCAACAGCAGCAGCTTTCTTCTCTAATTGACTGTTTAAGCATGTCAAATCTCACATAAGATTGGAATAAGCTTCAGAATTTCAAAAAGAAAAAAAAAATGTATGGATAAACAAAAAGAAGAAACTCTTCACTCCGAAAAGACATGTTACGGTTCCTCATACCGGTAGCAATATATTACGTTATCCCACAACTCTAAATCCTCAAAGATTTTAAGCGCCTCTCCAATCAAACCACAGCTAACTAAAATGTCACCATATTGCCTAAAATTATGAGGAAAAAGAGAAAAAGTGAATAATTGAACACAGCAAGAAATTGTGTTAAAAAAATAGCTCCATTAAAGAAGATGAATAAACAGACTTAAGGAAGATTATAAAAATGATGCAACTAAATGAAAAACTAAAAATAAAAACCACTGTATAAAAAATAGATTTACTTCCGAAGAGCAGGAATTGCAGGGATATAAACAGCATAACAAATAGGAAGTCTCAATGGAACCTCAGGCGAAGGCTTATGAATGCTCTCAACCTGAAATAATGCAAAATATTTTTGTTTAAAATAAAAAAAAGGACTCCGAACATACTAGAATTGAAAAACTTGATGCACATGCAGAAAACTTGATAAAACAAAAGATAAAGACAAAAGAAGCAACATCTTAGAGAACTCTTGTCCAATGTCATAAAAAGCAACTCAGAGAGACAAGATGCACGATTAGTTAGTCAACATGATGGTTGAAATGACATCAAACTTTGGCATTCATCACAATACTTGAAGTAATATAGAGTATAAACTAATGTGTAGAAATTAGGTTTCTATTCTCTAGCCTTAACAATCACTGTCATCTATTTTGGTTAAGTTTTCTAATTTTTAGAATAAGGAGTGATTTCAGTAATCACTGAATCTCTTGATGTTAATATTCATTTCCTATTTTAGTGTAGAATAATTCTCCCTTAATGCTAGATGTAGTTTCCTATTTTGTATAGGAACCACAATATAGAGAGGTTGCGCTATTCCTATATATTTCCTTGTACATAAGCATTTTTATCAAAGAGTAAAACTTATACCTTCAAAAAAATCATGGTATTAGAGCAGTCGCTCTAGCCATTGAACGAATGAATACTTTTAAAAAAAAATCTGAGATGGCCAGCACGAGGGAAAGCTCAACTTCTGAGGTCACATCCAACCCATGAGCGGTGACCACTGACAATTTCGATGTACCTTAGGCTCTGTCCTCCAAATCAAATGTCACAAACATAATAGTAATGGTCACTACAAAAACACTACCACTCCTATCGCTACTGGTTCTCTAGCACAAAAAGGTAGTATTCTTAAAGCCTTAAGCGTAAAATGAGAGAAATCAAAGTTTTGGATCATGGTCTCAAGGGAATCAGATCATATGATTGTGGATGCCTGTCTTTCACAATTACAGCCCACCCCATGTCATGACATGTTTAACGTCCAGATTGCCGATGAGTCACCTGCAAAAGTGGCTGGTACACGTTTTGTTGTTATTTCAAAGGATATAACTCTTAAATCAGTTCTCTTTGTTCCAAATTTGGAATGCAATTTGCTGTCCATAAGCAAACTATGTTATTAAATTTGTCTCAAATATATGTGAATTTCAAAATTTGGATTCAAGAAAGACAATTGGCAATGCCGGGATGCATGCGAGACTCTATCTCCTTAGAGTAATCATAGAAAACTCCTTGTGTGGCTTTATCTTCAAGTAGTAATAAAGATGGTGTTGTCATAATGAGGCACTACTGAAAAAATTGTTTCCTCATTCAATGCAAATTGAAAAAACTTTCAATGTGAGGTTTGTCAACTTCCTTAACATGCTCGTAATACCTATCCTAACCAACCTTACAAAGCACCCATACATTTTCCATGATTCATAGAAAATGTGAGGTTTGTCAACTTCCTAAACATGCTCGTAATACCTATCCTAACCAACCTTACAAAGCACCCATACATTTTCCATGATTCATGGTGATATTGAGGACCATATAGAATCAATAACATCACTAGTTCAACATGGTTTGTTATTTATTGATGATCACACCAAAGTTTCACGGCTATTCCTTATGAAAGAAAAATTAGAAGTGGGCAAAATCTTCTAAAATTTCAATATGGTCCAAACACAATTCCAGGCCAAGATGCAAGTCTTTAAGACCGACAATGGAAGAGTATTTCCATTCCATTCTTGGATCATACCTAATGAAGTAGGTCATAGTGCATCAAAGCTCGTGTTGACACTCCTCAATGAAACGAAGTCGCCGAAAGAGAAAAAAAGGACATTTGATGGAAGTTGCTAGGTCTCTCATGTAGTCTATTTACATGCCCAAGCACTTTTGGGTGAAGCAGTACTTAAAACAACCTATCTCATCAACCACATGCCCTCTCGAGTCCTCAAAATCAAAACCCCATTCCAAACACTCCTTGCCTCATACCCTTACATCTATATTGTATCTTCTATTTCTTTCAAAGTGTTCGGGTACACTGCCTTTGTTCATATAAACCAACAACACGCAGTAAATTAGATCCCAAATCCACAAAATGCATATTCCTTGGATATTCTCTCAATCAAAAAGGTTAATGTCACCCACCAGTAACAAAGAAGTCCTAAAATTCTATAAATGTCAAATTCTTCAAAAAGTAGCCTTACTTTGCAAAGCTGATATTTAGGAGGAGATTTCTATCACACAGGAACATCGGTTTTTTGGAAAATGTGAATGTCGTATCACTATCTCCTCAAATAGCTGTATCACCATATCCTCAGATGGCCATTGTCAAAGACCACATGACCCTCGATCTCAAACTCTTCACACCCCACCAGACACTCCAATCCCAAAGACCACACAAAGGACAACAAACAAAGAGGAGATTGTCTACTCAAGAAAACAAAAAACTCAATAGGACATAAAGGATCGCACCTTCCAAAACATAACCAAGAATCCGAACCGAGTCCAAAGATTCTCAAAAGTCTCGCAAGTAACATTATTCTTGAAAATCTAAATTTTTTGAACCTCCAAATGATCTTGATCAACGAATTATTTTGAGGAAAGGTGTGAGATCATGCACTCAACATCCCATTCGTAAATATTTTCTTATGAAGGGTTGTCACCTAGTCTTCGAGCTTTAGTCAGTACTCTCGATAGTTTACAGATTTGAAACAACATACAAGAAGCACTCAAGGAACCTAAACAGAAGGCTGATATCTTAGAAGAAATCCAGCCCTAGACAAACGCCGAACATGGGAAATTTCAAAATTACCCAAAGGAAAAAATTCAGCTGTATACAAATGAATTTTACAATTGAACACAACTCTGATTGGAGCAAGAATAGATTCAAGGCCTGACTCATTGCAAAAGCATTTACTAAAGGCCTAAACTCAACTCAATTTGAGTCTTGTTATCTTTGGCAGCAAGTTTAGACTAGCCACTCCATCAACTAGAGATCAAGAATGCCTTCAAAAAGGTGAATTAAAGGATGGTTTGATAAACTAAGGAGGTAAAGAATTACGGTTTCTCATAGTGCAAGTCAGATCATACCATGTTTGTCAAACATTCGCCCCAAGCGAAAATGGTTGTCCTCATTGTATATGTCGATGATATCATCCTCAACGAAGACTATAAGGAAGAAATTGACAACATGAAGAGCCTTCTTGCCAAAGAATTCGATATCAAGGACTTGGGATACCTCAAATATTTTATTGGCATGGAGGTGGCTTGATCAAGGAATGGAATTTCTGTTTCTGAGTGAAAGTTTGTACTCAACTTACTAAAGAAAATAGGAATGCTTGGATGTAAACCAGCTAACACTCCTATGGATCCAACAAACAAGGTGGGAATAACCAAAGGAAGCCCTCTCACAGATAAGGGCAGATATCAAAGACTCATTGGGAGACTTATTTATCTCTTCCACGATGACTAGACATTTGTTTCTCTGTTAGTATTTTAAGCCAGTTCATGAACAACCCAACCAAGCAAGGGTTGCGTATCATATCTTACAAGACCTAAAAAAAATGTCCTGCCAAAAGATTACATTTCAAGAAAACATCAAATAAAAATGTTGAAGATTTTCTTGATGTTGATCAAGCCCAGATCAGTGATTAACCGAAGATCAACTACTGGGTATTGTACCTATGCGTGGGGAAATCTAGTCACATCACAAAGAAAGAAACAATCAATTGTGGCTAGAAGCAGCGCAGAAGCTGAGTTTAGAGCCATGTCTCATGGCATATCTAAGAGAATTTTGTTGAAGCAGTAGCTTTGGGCAGTTAAAGATCTCAATGGAGAATTCCATGAAGTTGTTCTGTGATAACAAAGCTTCCATAAGCATTGCAAAGAATCCCGTTCATCATGACAAGACAAAGTACGTGGAGATTGATCAACACTTCGTCAAAGAAAAAATAGAGGAAGGAATCATCAAACTAGCATGCATGCCAACATGCCTATAGACTGCAAACATTCTTACAAAGGCTCTTCCTTGGACCAATGTCAAAAATCTAAAGTGCAAGCCGGGCATGATTGACTTTCACAACCCAATTTGAGGGGGAATGTGGAAAATCGGTTCCTATTCTCTAGCATTAACTACCACTATTATCTATTTTAGTTAAGTTTGCTATTTTTTTAGAATACAGAGTGATTCGAGTAATCACAGAATCTCTTGATGTCAATAATATGGAGTGTTTCCGATTTTAGTTTAGAATAATTCTCTCTTAGTGCTAGATGTAGTTCCCTAATTTCTATTGGAAATCACATTATAGACATAAGTACATTTTATCAGAGTAGAAAAATTATTCCTTCATAAAAATCTTCAATATGTAAACTTCAAGAGTGTATACTGTAAATTAAAATATTATATTAAGTAGTAAAACTTATAAAATTACTAATTGGACATTGTAATTATCAAAATGGAATATAAGCAAAGCAAAAGCATGGATATAAAATGACAAAGCCACACTATATTTTAAAAGAGACCAGCAGAGATCAATACAGGGACACTAGTCTTACCAAGTTATCCATCATCTGCAGAGCACGCTCCTTGGTGCGACTACGAGTTGATTCCCAACGAATTCGTAATATGTTATAGAAACACCACAACTGAATAAAGTACAAAGCAAGTAGCAATCAAAATTAATAATGTTTCAGATCATTTCAATGGTAAAAACCATCTGCTTTTAAAAAAATCGATACTTCATCAAACGGATCATTGTGAAGGTGGTACCATCTTTCTTCTGGTAAAACTTCATCATCATTTTAACTATCTTGACGAACTTTAGATTGTATGTTCAATTCCAGCATACTTAATTTAGAAAAGGATCCATATCTACGGCACAAAGATTTCTAGGAATGTAACTCCATACTCAATATAGTTAAATATTAAAGATTTAGAACCTCTAAACAAACTTGCAAACAAATTTGTTTGAAATAGGTAACTGAATAGTTTTAATTAATTAGCTTACAATGAAGTACGAAGATTGTTGAGAATCAATTGCCTCTATGTACGGAGCCATATCCCAACCTGAAACAGACATTGAGCAGTAAATTGAAAGTCACCTACACATTTACAATAAAAATTTTATGGCTTAATATATAAGAAATAGCTACAAGACCATTCTCAACATATGCCTACAAAGTCCCACAAACAGTAAAGTGATTGTTTCACTTTTCATGGAACTTCCCTAGAGTGAAAGACGAAGGTGAGCAAAATTAGACACCCATGAACTTCAAAAGTTTAAAATAAGTTTATGGAGGCTATAAGTTGAAACTTCTATAGAAAGAAGCAACGAGTAACCGACAGACAAATCAATAAAAAAATTAAAAATAAATAAATAAATAAACCTTGTTCTTAATTATTTCAAATAATTTCAATTTGACAACACTTTTCACAGTACTCTTTATTGAAACCCTAACCAAGCCAAATAAGCTAAAATTTGAAAAGAAAAAGGAAACAGAAGAGAAAGGGCCAGTTTATTAAGTTGAAGGACAGGTCGGAGGTAGAGTAACTGAAGGGTGACCAGGAATGAAAAAGAAAAAACAGCTTGGGAAAAGGAGCTAAGGTTTAAGCATCAGGATGTTATTTTTGGAGGTTATATATCAGAGGCTTACACAAGAAAATGCATGAATCTAAGTCTTTTTGGACTAAATATAAAATATACAAGATGAAAATAATATGATACATAATGAACACAATATTCATGCTGTCAAAACCTTTTCCTTGCTTAGATAATAATATTAAGCCTAAGTATTGTCCTTGTTTTACCAAAAGAAGGCACCCACAATGAATTCAAATTCATACCTACAGATTACAGGTATTTTAAAGATTTTCTTTTCTGAAGGCTCCTTTTGAGCAATAATCGTACCGTAGCAAAAGATTTATAACATCATGTTACAAAATAGATAAATAAGTTTAGAGAAAACCAAAAGCAATGCTCATACCGGCAGACGGTACAGTCAACAATTATTTGATCCCCTTACCTTGCATTTCATCATGTGGACTACCCTTTTCGATTAGCAGGCATTGTGCTAAAACCACTGCCTGCTGGACTGCTGTTAAAGTGGCAGCAGCACCACCACACTTATTCTTTCCAAAATCATTACCATTCTCTACCAGCTTTGGTGTCATAAATATGTCAGAGGCTTCACTGTCGTTTGGACCAGACAATTGTATCCCAGGAGCCATGGAAGTGCAGATATCACCACTTACTGATTTCGAGCTTGTATTTGTAACCAATATCATTTGTGCCTTAGGTTCCACCTATGGAAAAATGACTCCTAATATAAGAATAATTGAACAAGAATTCACAACAAATGCATTATTAAGAGTACGACCTTCTCAACATTTACCTGATGTACAGTACGTAAGCCAAGAGCGCCAGTAACAGAGAGCTGAAGCCCAGCTGCTACTTCAGCTGACTCCAAATGTAGCCTGAAATAAACAAAGTGACTTCAATTAACAAAATATAAACTTGAAAACAAAAGCACCTAGTGTACCACTTGGAACTTCAGGCTATGCATTAAAAAATCATGGTTTAGAGAATTAAAAAATGGTTTGTGCTGACGATAAAAATTGCAAAGCATGAGTATCATCTCCTACGGTGAGAATATTTGGCTTTCAATTTTTCCCTATTATTGAATAAGCACATTGCCCTCTTCATATTTCGTGCATGGCTTTGCTTGTAAGAAGGAAAGAGAGGGGTGAGGATGGAAAATTTGTAAATCTAATGATTAGATTTCATAACCACTTTATTACTTTGTATCTTAACCATAGGATTAACAAATTTTCCATCCTCACTCCTTTCTTTCCCTCCTACCAAGAAAAGCCAAAATGTTGACACTCGATAAAATTTTAAGCAACTATCACACGTTGAGAAAGGTATGTCCACTAGGTAAAACCAAAACCAATCAGTTAAACATAACTATTGGTTCAATAATACCATAAATAAATGTTGACATGCAACAAATGTGTCTCAGAACATATTAATATCTCAAATTTTGAAGCATGCAACCAAGGGAATCAAAATAATGTGAATGTTTTCATATGGGAGGAAAAACAGTGGGGAAAATCTTCTCCAAGTGTGAATAAGTAACTACGTACATATATGCACAATTCCATAAAGGGAAGACCAAACAAAATATAAATATTCCTATCAACTCTGTTCAATATCTTCTGAAATAAAATTTGATGTCTCAATGCCTATAATAAGCCTATCCAATAGACCGTGTTTCATTGAAACTCACCTACAAGGATCAAGTCGACCATAAATATATTCTAGCACCCCTGCTTCTAAATGAACCATTGAAACAATTGTAGATGCTTCTCCATCTTGCAATTCTGCACCCCAATAACTTGTCACCTGTTCCAAACTTCCAAAACAACTCGTAGTTTCACCCTTTAATACTTGTAATAACTCAAAAAGCGAGGAAGAACGCTCATCCAAAATTCGTTGGTGAACAAGCAAAGTTCTAAACAGCCACCATGAGACGCTCCTGATTTTAGATGTGGATAAGACACTTGCTTCAAATAGCAGATCTCTTGTCTTCAGTAGTAACATTTTGGCAAAAACTATGTACTACAAAACAGAAAAGACAATCTTAACTAAATTAAATAACTCAAAAAGTAAAGTTAAAAACAAGATCATGCAAAATGACACAGCTAGATCCTCAAACCAAAGGTATTAGGGGAAGAGATTTCAAAATTTACATAGAGAAGTTAATACGATCGTATACAACGATAAAGAGTTGAAATCACCAAGATATGCACATGCAGGTATTATTGAACTATAATCAGGCTGACTTAGAAAGTAATTCACTTCTATAACAGATAATTAATAAAGAGCTGTTTGGTCATTTTTAATGATATATGATTTGCATTTCACCATCTGCTTCTGTTTTAAGAAAAGGCAAAAACAAACTGCAAAAGTCAAGTGACAAAAACAAGCAACTAAAGCCTAAAATTTTGCCTGGTTAAGAATATGGGAAGTTGAGAGTAAAAGGACTAAAATAAAGGAAGACATCATTTTTTTCAACTAGCATACTAGTTTGGAAGGATGGAAAAGCGAATCAAAAGAAACATACTGTTTTCATCCATTGCTTTGTAGAGTTGAAAAGTAAAAGCGAAGAAAATGAAACCCCATTATTTAATGTTTCCTTGGTGGCTACAGATAAAACAGTAAACTATAATAGATGTGGATAGCATTGTAAATTTGTGACACTCAACTGACATCTCTCCTATTTTATCTTCCTAATCTTTCCAATTGAAAAAGATTGCTTTTTGTTAGCATGAATAAAAATAGCAAATACTTCTAGTTTCTCTCCTATGACTCTTCTCTCTTAACTAAGCATGAGTAAACTACTTTTCCATCCTTCCACTACTATATCTTATCAAACCAAACCCAATTCACTACATGGATGTTATTCTCCTACTTGGTTTCTACTATTTGGTTTAAAAACTGAGTACTGAAAGAAATGGGGGGGGGGGGGGGGGGGGGGGGCGGTGTTAAAATATAATTGTTTAAATTTAAATAAAAAGATTCATCTAAGTTTTTAATTCTTCAAAATTCTTTTTTCTTTTACGATTAGATCTCAATGTAAACTATTGCTCATTGCTTCAAAAGGGAAAAAGTAAATGGTAAAAGTAGCAACAAGAGAAACAATTAAACATTATTTTATTTTTCATCAATTGAAGGACACATTTATGAATTATAAAATATATATACCTGAAGATAAGAGAACTTGCCCAGCAAGTCACAGCCAGCAGCCATGAGTTGATTCCTAGCCCAAATCTCCCACTCCACCATCTCACTTCCTTCCCACCACGCCTTCATTGGTAGCGGACGCTTGGGTAACCCAGTCACTGGCCTAATTTTTATATTCAATATTTATTAAGAAAAGAGGAAAAATAAATAAATAGACATCATTTAGTCATAACATTACATTACAACTTGCTTATTATTATTAAAATAAAAGTAGTAAGTGCAAAGAAAATTCATAACCGATTAAAAATAAATAAAATATTTCTCACATAAAAGTAAAACAATATATTTTCTTCTTTCTTATTTATAAAAACATATTCCCTATTTTTTGTAAAAGTAACAAACAAACGGTAGCATTCACTTTTACATTTACAAGAATTTGAAGGCCTTACCCAGTCAAATTGCACTGACTGAACCAGAACAAAGACGCCACAGCAACGCACAGAACAAGAACAACCCTCCAAGCTTTCTCCGCATCCTCTATGGAAGGTTCGTTCATGAAAGATTCGACCCGGTCGAGTAACTCTGAGTAAACTCGCTCAGGCGAGTCAGAAGAGAGGTCAGAGTCGGGCGAGGAAAGGACGAGTCGTGCCGCTTCAGAGGAAAGGGCTTCGAGGTAGTCCCCGGACTCGATGGACGTGAGGATCTCGGAGATGAGAGCATGGAGAGGAAGGCGAGAGGCATCTAAATCTGAGGGTTGGCAGTGAGAAGAGGGAGCAGACGGCGGCGGACGGAGGGTGCAGCGTAGGAGTCGTAGCTCATGCCCGCGTAGGACTTCTGTTTCGTATTCGGCCATGTTCGAGGAGGTACTGGAGGAAATGAGGCATCAGCATCAGGCCATTCCAATTTGGGGTTTAAGTTAAGAAATGACAAAATGGACTCGGGACTACCTACATTTCGTAGTATGATTTGATAAACCAATTATACTCTGCCACGTCAAAAAATAATAGGACTTTTTTGCATGCATAATATTAGGACCGTTTACATATGGAGCATAACATATAATGTAAGTACTGGACATTAATATTGGGGGTTATCCCCGAAACATTATTTTCTCCCGAGCCACCGCTTCCTGCCGGCAGCCACCATTGTTGAGGGAAGCTTTCTTCACCTTCATCTTCCTTTCTCCCTTAGATAATAGAGGTAAGGTTTTTAGTTTCTTCTTCTCTGTCGTCTTCCACTCTCTCCCTCACAACTCAGTCCGAGTTCTAGCTTTTGATTTCCTGACGAGGGCTAAATAATAGAGGTAAGTTGTAACTTAACCCAACTAAATCATAAAATATTAAAATTATTAAAAAAAACCCAATCGGCCAACCCTCAAAAGTAAAGCCCTAATTTGTTCTTGTTCTTATTCTTAGTTCTCACTTCTCACAACACAGCCTCACCTGTGCCGCTCCCTCACCCTGACAGACTCACGTCTTTCTCGAGTCCCGCCTCTGACCGGCGCGGCTGCGCCTCTCCCTCTCTCACCGACTCACTCCCTCTGGCCAGTCGCCTCTGACCTGCGCGGCTGCGCCGCTCCGCCGCTCCCTCACTCACGTCTCTCTCTCTCACAGTCTCAACTCTCACTAGTCAGACAGTAAGTAACTCGATCAGTCACTCTCAGTCCTCTAACTGTCTCTCAAGTCTCACTCTCATCTCACTTATGTTCTTTCTTTTTCGATCTTTGACTCATCTTCAGTCTTCAGTCTTCACTGGCGCCGATCACTTCTCAGCTGAGAATAGAAGCTTTCTCTGGTTGCCCGAGCCCTTCTCAGCTTCTCTTCAGTGTTCTGCTTTCGGTTCTTCAGTCTTCATTCTTCAGTCTTCACCGGCGCCAGGCACACCGCTTGGGTTTCTTAGTGTTGTCAAAAATTAAAATCTGTTGTTTTTTCAAGTTGACGATGATAAATAATTTTCATGACTTGATGGACAATTTTTAGTTTCATAAGTAATTTTTTTTCATTCAAGTTGTTTTTTGTATTTAAACTTGTTTATTCTTAATTATGATTGAACTATCATTTTAATTTTAATTTTTGTTTGATTTTGTACTTTTAAGTTTTAACTATCATTTACTCGGTTTGGATTAGGATTCCCATCTATTTAATTTGGACACCCTCGAAATGTGTGACAGTCAAACTTTGATTAAAAATAGGATATTTAATGGGTATTGTTCATATTATTTGGTTAGGGTTCAGATAGTAAAATTCAATAGTATCCGGGTATTTAGCAAGTTGAGTTATCTTGATAAATAATTGGGTTTAGAAATGGGTACCTCTAATTCCTAATTTCTTGGTATTGGGCCATGTTAGAATTTAAAGGTTTTCCTTCTTAGTTACTTGCACACGAGCACAATTTTTTGGCTTAAGCCATTTAATTGGTTTGGAATTGCAAAATTACAGGTTTTTAAAAATAAAAAATAAAGGAGAAAGAAAGAAAGGGTCTGACTGATGAATTTGTAGCCTAAAAAGGTTTTTCTTCTTGTAGATCATTGCCTTATCTTATTTTCAAGTTCAAGAATATTTTTATGATATAACAATCATAACCTTCGGTTTCATTTTTCTTTCCACTGGTCCAGAAATGGATGGAGAATCATTGCTGGAGTTCAATGGACCAGAAGATGTTTTGCAGCCTTTACTTAGTGCATCAAATTCATCTTCGCTAAAAGAAGCCTTTGAGATTCTTATAAAAGCTTCCAGGACTAATGTTGATCGTGCAGAACTTTCTTTAAGGAATATTCTTCCTAATGTCCTTAAGCTTGTTGAATTTCTGCATCACACATCAAATTGCAAATATCTCATGCAATCACTGAAGCTTCTTAGGAACCTATGTGCTGGAGAAGTGGCCAATCAGAATGCATTTTTGGAGCAGAATGGAATTGAAGTTCTTTTGACTGTTTTTAGGTATGCAGCAGTTCTTTCTAATCCAGATTTTGGGGTTATTCGTCTGGGTTTGCAAGTTCTAGCAAATGTTTCATTGGCTGGAAAAAAACATCAGCAGGCTATTTGGCTCAAATTTTTTCCAGATGAGTTTTGCATGCTTGCAAGAGTTCGTAGTATGGAGACTAGTGATCCTTTGTGTATGATTTTGTATACCTGTTGTGATGGACGGCCTGGACTGGCTGCTGAGCTATGTAGAAATTCAGGCTTGCCTATTGTAGCGGGTATAATACAGACTGTTGCTTCAGGTACTGATGATTAGCCTTCTGTTTGAATATTTATTATTCTGTCCCCAGCTTACTTTGTTTTCAATAGATTTAGATCTACCAATAGCTAACTCTAAATCCCCCCTTTTTTCTGTCTCCTTCTGTTGTTGTCATATCAGTTGGATTTGGAGAAGATTGGTTTAAATTACTTCTCTCAAGATTATGTTTGGAAGATATTCACTTCCCTTCGCTGTTCTTTAAATTATGTGAAGGCAGTGCCTCTGAGAATAATGGAAATACTGATTCTGAGGATGCTCTTTTCTCATCAGAGCAGGCTTTTCTTCTGAGAATCATATCAGAGATCCTAAACGAACGAATTGAGGAAATTAGAGTTCCCAGTGAATTTGCCATGTTTGTTCTTGGAATATTTAAGAGATCAGTCAGGGCTGTTGATTTTGTCACCAGAGGGAAGTCTGGTCTTCCAACTGGCTCTACACCCGTTGATGTTATGGGATATTCACTCATCATTTTGAGAGATATTTGTGCTCGAGAAGGTGTCAGAGACTTGAAGAAGGATTCCTTAGATGTTGTTGATATGCTACTCTCCTTTGAACTTGTAGACATTCTTTTATCTTTGCTTCGTGATCTTGAGCCTCCAGCAATGATAAGAAAAACACTAAAGGAGGGCGAAAACCAAGGACTGAATTTGTGTTCATCTAAGCTCTGCCCTTACAAAGGATTCCGTAAGGATCTAGTTGCGGTAATTGGGAATTGTGCCTATCAAAGGAAGCACATACAGGATGAAATAAGGCAGAAAAATGGGATTCTACTGTTGTTACAACAGTGTGTTACTGATGATGACAACCCGTATTTGAGGGAATGGGGCATTTGGTCTTTGAGAAATTTATTAGAAGGGAATGCAGCAAACCAACAGGCAGTGGCGGATTTAGAGCCACAAGGCTCTGTTGACATGCCTGAACTTACCAGACTTGGCCTTAGAGTGGAAATTGATCAAAATACTCGCCGTGCAAAGCTAGTAAATATCCTAGGAAGCTATCCAAAGCCTGATGAGTAATTCTATTTGGCTAAATTAGTATTCTCAAGTCAGCCAAAAAATACAAAGCACAGCTGAAGTTCTTGGATTTGTACACTTTCTGAAAAATTGATCCAAGAGTGCAAGAAGCATGACTACGCAATCTGAATATGTTACAGTACAATTTCTAGATCATGATATTGCATATTTTCCCTCTGTCTTGATGACATTAAGCTTTTCCCTGATATTTTTGATATGCATTTTCCTCAACAAATGCTTTTTGTCATCTTCCAAACATCTCATATTCATAATACAGCTTCTGTTGCATTGACCTTTGATTAATCCCACAAAATTCCATGTTTTCAGTGTTTGTGTTAGAATTTTGTCTTATTGGCAAAAGAAGGAACTCCCCTATAATATTGATGGATAATGAACCCCTAAATGTGATTGGATCATTCAGACATATACTTCTGATTATTTTTTTAACGGTTTCATGTCATTGTGTATCCATGTAACATTATCCCCTCCCCCTTCTTAGGATCAATTATGCCTCGAAGCAATTACTTGAATGGTGATTGCTCTTATCTCTATTTCAAGACTATTTCCACTAGTGCACAGTTTCGCACAATAAATCTGAGCAATAGTAGAACTCAGATTCATTTATTACTTTGCTGGCTGTAATGTTCAGTGGGATAGTGTTAAATTAATAAAATATTTTCTTCTTTTTCCCCTTTATTCATGAGTTTTGATATTGAATGTCCCTATTTATCAATTCTTACAAGGTAGCGTAATTATAGGACTTATTATGTTGAGATATGTACTTGGGGTATATTGGGGATGAAGTGGGTAGTTTATGTATTGCATGTCTTGTAAAGAGAAAAGGAAGATAGAGAGGGTCCGAGAAAACAAGGGAAAAAAGAGAGGAAAAGAAAAAATGGGAAAACAGGAAGAGAAAAGGGTAAACAAAAATTGGAAAGAAAGAGAATAGAGAGAAATTATATAAAAAAAAAAGAAGGGGGAGCGACAGAGAGAAGGTGAAGAAAAATCATGAAAGAAAGGAGTGAAAAAGATGAAGATAAGGAGAGGGGAGAAAATCATGAAGAAAAAGAGTGATGATTTGCTGGGTTTTGAGAAAGAGGATGGCAAAACCAATTTGAGTGGGATGATTATGGCTTAGATTGCAGGTGGAGCAACTGTTATATCATTATCATGGCTGCTTGTTATGGAAAATGATATTGAAATTACTGTTGATGAAACGGAGAGCATGCATGCAAAAGTTTTGAGCAGAAAAAAGGTTTAGAGCTTGATTTGGGTCACACAAGTGGAGTTTTATTAATGTTTAATGTATTTTGATTTATGAATTATATATGCAGGTTAATTTGGTGGGTCACACAAATGGAGTTTTGTTAGAAGATTTTCAGCTGTTGAGGTTATCAGCTGGTTGGTTGGTGATTTGTATTGGAAGAAACTTGTCAGAGAAGAGAAGAGGGAATGCAATGCTACAGGAGATGGGCAGCAAAACAGCTCCAGATTGGATGGAATGCAGTTATGACTTTCTAGGCAAAGGCAACGGATGGTGTTGAATCGAATTGAATTAATGCGTATCGCATTCACAGGTGATGAAAGTTAAGAATAGGAAAACAAGTTTGTTATTATTAATTGGAAGAAGAGAATTGTTTGTTTAAGATCAATTGCGTTGTTTGGAATTTAGGATACTGAATTAACAAGTGCATTGCATTGTGTACTTACTACTTCTGAGTACAGACACGCTAAAAGACCAAATTTAATCATCACTAACCGCATAAAACTAGCCAACACTCGATTGGACCAATCTCTTTTTATTCAGCTACGTTCTATCAATTCAAAATGTAAATTTTTTTTGTCCATTCAAATTCATTTATATCATATTTTATTTGTATAGGCACGTGTCATTAATATGTTAAACTTTATAATAATAATAATTTGAATAACTCAAGTATTAAATCTGAAATGACCCAAACTCAAAATTGACTTTATCCAATAATACTCTTTTCATTTTGTCACCTCTGTTGTTATAAAAACATGCAAAATAAAACAAATAATTACGAAATGAAATCATTTTATGAAAAAAAGAAATACATGAAGTACACGTTATGGTGCATAGTACCCTGCAGCTCCTGCTTGCCTTATAACATTGCTAAACAAGTTCTAGTGTTTTCTTGTTTCTACTTTGCCACAGGAGTAGATGCCTGACTGTAGGCATAATGCGCCAATATATTATTTATCATCTAAGCTGCTCGGAACTGAAACTGGAAGAAGTCGAAGTTTCTTGGAAAAATGTTCCTTTCACATGATCGTCTTTGAGGCATTGGAAGTACCTCGGATGCATCCCTCTATAAATTTTACTACTTGACCCATGCTTGGTCTATCCTTCTCATCATCTTGAATGCACCAACAAGCAACTTTGCAAGCTCTAGTGAGCTCGTTACTGTCCATGTTTTCCTCTAAGCTGTAATTTAACAATATAAGGATATCCTCCCCTTTGTTCAGTGCATGTACAAGCCGGTAGGGGAAGTAATATATCATCACTAGCTAGTGCATCCATACTTCTCTTTCTCGATACAACCTCAAAAAGAAGCTTTCCATAACTATAAACATCAGCTTTTGATGAGATAGGTAAGCCTGACATCCATTCTGGTGCAAGGTATCCTCTTGTCCCTCTAATGGTTGTCAAAACCCGACTGAAGTCTCGGCCTATGAGCTTTGTTAGACCAAAATCAGCCGCTTTGGGGTTATATTCTGCATCCAACAAAACATTTTCAAGCTTGATATCACAATGCATGATGCAATCTACACACTTCTCATGGAGGTATTCAATTCCTCGAGCAGTCCGAACTGCAATGTAATATATTGTCCTCCAGCTTAAAATCCCATCATGGTTTTGGAACAAAAGAGATGCTAGAGAACCATTTGACATGTAATCATGAACCAAAAATCTCTTGGAAGCTTCAGCACAAAATCCCCGAAGACGAACTAGATTAATGTGCTGTATTATTCCAATTTTGTTCACTTCAGCAAGAAATTGCTTTTCCTTCCACGTTGACCTTTTAGTTGCTTCACAGCTATGGCTGTCGAATTTGGCAGTGCTCCCCTAAACACCAAACCAAATCCTCCTTCTCCAAGCTTTTCAGAGAACTTCTTTGTTGCAATATTCAAATGCCTGTTACTTGAACATCACCAAAGAACCGCCTACTGCTTCTAATTTACCATAATTTCTTCTTTTCTTCAATGCAACGCATAAAAGAGTAAAAATCACTGCAGCTGCCCCTATAACGATTGAAGTAGCAATCCATGTAGCTTTCCTCTGTATCATAGCTTTGATCTTCGCCACTTCAGAGGCTGTGACGCGAATGTAGATATTTTCTTCAACTGCACCATGCAGTAGAAGTTGCTGTAGATATTGCAGATATCCTTTCCAGATCAAACGTACATGGTCGATGAAAAAGTAATCACCATAAGCATAAGCATAAGCAACACATGAACAGCTCCTTAAGCAAGTTGACTCACATTTTGTAATGTTTTTTTACCATTAAGCCCTCTGCTACATGTGTATTAGAAAAGCGTGTATAGCTTGTGTTACGCACGACAATGAATTTATCTTCGCTCCAACTTTCGCATCCCAATGGTGTTCTCCTGGTACACTCTCGTGGCCGACCCTTAATTATTTCTGACATATTGGGTTCAAACCCATTCAAGCGAACACAATGTCGGTTATAAGCATTGAAAGGACCACAAAGTGTTGGTTTTGCCCAAAGTAAAAGCCATTTCTGTGAAGAGTCTTTCCATGCAAATTGTTGGAGCTGCCCCGAGGAATCTGGCACAAAATGCGTAAGGGTAATATTCAGAAGTAGAGCATTATAGCTAAAATAATGGTTTCCTTCTATGGAAATGTAAGAGAGGTTAACAATGTTATAGAATTCTTCTTTTCTGAGCATTAATTGTTTGAAATGCTTCCCTTTCTCCAAATCCATTTTTCCAATATATATATCCTCTCTTTCTCCTGTTTCTTCTAGCACTATTGTAGCTAAATACTTCCCTGGAGCAGGATCTTCTAAGAATTTCCAAGACTGAAGACAAGTATTAAACCCCAACTTAACACCTGGAAGCCATGTATCAGTTGGATTATCAAAACTTTGCCACACTATGTTGGAAGGGTCCAATCTCTTACACAAGACAAAATTTCCACCATCAGGAATCATAGCTACAGTTGAATCATGCATGTTAGGCATCACATTTGTTGACCAAGTTTCTGTGTTTGATGGATTTAGAATGACTAAATTACCATCCTCCAATAGTCTTAATTCAGATGAGAATGGATCTGAAACAGGCTGCTCTCTGTTTACCACCCAAACAACTGTTTGTGTTGGTTGTCCATGACACCAGACACCAACATAATAGTTTACCTGGTGTGAAGAAACCCAGTTCGAAGACTCCACCATGAGAAATTAAGCGTTGGTTCCCGTAGAAATGCTGGCCTGGAAAGTTGGTATCACTATCAGTGCCAACAGACAGATGAGCTTTCAAGGCTACAAAGAGAAAGAACAATAATATTTGGTTGTTGTTCAAGGTATGCATTTCCATTGAAGCTTGTTTGTGTTGGAACTTACAAAAGATTGAGGCAAAGTTGTAGTAATGAATTTATGATTGTACAACAAATTTGTGAGCATTGACCAAAATAGTTTAGTGTTAAATTGCTACAATCGTTGATTTTTCCATCCATTGACCAATTGATGGAAGTCAATATCATTCAAAAGCATGGTCGTTGCATTCACACGGAAGCTAATATCATAAAATTAAGAGAGTAGTTCTTCCAGCATGTGTCAGCTAACATGTGGCTTCACTTGTTGTTATTGCTATGTTGGGCTTAGTTGCGGATTTCTGTTGTATTCTGCTTCTTACTCCACCGTCCTCTGCTGTGCTGTGTTTATATTGCTGCATGGTTGCTGTTTCCTGCTTCCCCTGCCTTTGCCCAGCATCGTTGTTGCCACCGCTTGGCTTCATCGGATGTTTCTAGACTCCACCCACTGCCGGATCGTGGCAGCTGTTTTGTTTCGGGTATAGTAGAGAGGGAGAAGAAGACTTTGGGGAAACGACACAACTTTGGTCTTTTTTTTTTTTAACATATATGTTTATTTAAAAACAAAAATTGGTATGATTTTTTTTATTTGCTCACTCTTGGCTCCGTATTTTTTAATAATAATAAAAATAAATATTTTATTATCTTTAGGATGATATCTCTGTCGAAAGATAAATGCATATATATATATTTTTTTTAAATAAGGAAAATTATTTTTTTAAGAAGTTAGAAATTTATAAAATAATAAACAAATGAATTTTTTAAAATAATAAATTATTGACAAAATTATTAATAAAAGATAATTCCGATGATAGGATTTTATAAAAATCACAAATAGTGATCTTTTGATAATATTTAGGATCCAAATAAAATTTTTAACTATTTTTTAAAAAAGTTAGAAATTTATAAAATAATAAACAAATGAATTTTTTTAAATAATAAATTATTGACAAAATGATTAATAAAAGATAATTCCGATGATAGGATTTCATAAAAATCACAAATAGTGATTTTTTTATAATATTTAGGATCGAAATAAAATTTTTAACTATTTTTTTAAGAAGTTAGAAATTTATAAAATAATAAACAAATGAATTTTTTTAAAATAATAAATTATTGACAAAATGATTAATAAAAGATAATTTCGATGATAGGATTTCATAGAAATCATAAATAGTATTTTTTTTTGATAAATTTAGGATCGAAATAAAATTTTTAAGTGTTATCAACGTATTGGATACTTAGTGGTTTTGTTTGAATTTCAAATTATTTATAATTAATTTTAAAATAAATCAATTTAAAATAAATAATAATAAAATCAAAGAAAAATAAATAAAAGTAGACAAATAAAACATACATTTTATAAAGAATTTTTTATGATGGGATTTCTCAGAAATCATAAAAGTAGTGATTCTTTGATAATCCTTAGAATCGAAATAAAATTCTTAAATGTTACCAGTGTATTGGAGTATTTAAGTGGTTTATTTCGATATCAAAATTCTTTTTTATAAAATAAATTAAATTTTAAAAAATATAATGAATAAAATAAATTAACAAATAAGTAAATTTTATTTATGACGATGAGATATTATAGAATTCACAAAAAGTGATTTCTAATTGATCTCTAGGTTATAAAAATTGACTAATTATTACCAAAAATATTGAAATATTTAGTGCAATTTTTTAATAAAATGCATCCTTGTTTAAAAAATAAATATAAAAATAAATTTTATATATGCATCATGTATTATATGCCTGTATAATAAACATTCATGTAAATTTTAAAAATAAGTGTGAATCTCTTAAGGATGAGATTTTATAGAAATTGCAAGTAACAATTTTTAAGAAACCCTTAGATGAGAAAATGATCTGAAATGCTACCAGTATTGGAGTACTTCGATATAGTTTTCATTACAAAAAATTCTCATTTATTTCTAACTAAAAAAATAAATTAAAAAAATTTATTTAAAAATAAAAAAAGAATTCTTTTTTAAATATTAAATTAAGACTATTTTATTAAGATGAGAGTATAAAACATGGTTAAATGGTACTGTTTGTAAACAGACGCTATGGGGGTGCTAATCATTCCTCATGTGTGATCGAACTCTTGAACCCAAATCTTGTTTTCGCATACCAAAAATTGTTTTTTTAATAAAACTTAATTAATTTTAATTTTTTTTAAAAAGATAAATGTTTTTTTTACCTAATCATAAAAGATTGGTGGCAACTCCCTATATTGTTTTAAAATCGTTTAGCGATTGAATCCATAAATGAAATTTTTATGATAGCTTAGCGACTCCACTAGGGACATATGGGAGTCGAGCCATAAATAATCATGTTTTATCCAAAATCTTAATTTAATGGTCTTAATAAATATTTAATAAGATTTTTCATAAAAATAATAATAATAATAATCATTTCTCATTCATGTCATTTGCATTTTTGTATTAAGGATGTGATGTCTTTTATGTTTGGTTTATTCCTCTACATACATGACATATTCATTTGCATAACATGAGCTATTTACCCAGGCTCCGTCTTTTTATGAGGGAATAGAATATTTTTGCTTTCATAAGGTGATAACCTTCGTAATGACAATCGAAATACTCTCACTCAAATTGAATCATTTTCGTTTATAGTCTATGATGGGTGAGGATTGGGGTGCTTTACTATCTACAAGGACGATAGTGAGGAGCAATTTTGGAACCTTTAGCATGTTAAATTATCTTGAACCAAGCATCTAGCGAACTATAAGGAGCCAACCTTTGATAAGAGCCATGCTAGTCCTTTTTCTAGAAAATTATGACACATGAGGGAGCACTTTAATATAACACATGTTCAAAAAAATTTTAAAAAAAATAAAAATTGAAATTTAAAAAAAAATCCATTTATTTTAATAAAATGTTTCTTTTACCAAATTCAATTTTGTTTCTCTTTTCCTCATCAAGGACTAGTGATTTCAATAATATATATGCTTTTATTCTTGTAAAACAAAAAAAAAATTCTTTTTAGATATTTTTGTTTTAAAAAATGCAAAAAAAAAATAATTTTTCCTCATTCTTTTTCAAAAAAAATTAGTGTTTTTGAGTTGTAAATATTTTTTGTTCCCTTTCATCACATTGTGCTTGGTTTTTCATACTTACATTATGGATACATATTTAATGTAAATAAATCTCATTATTTCATACATTATTGAATAATGTTGATTTTAGTCAACCGTACATAGTACATGCATTATATTTTGGGTAATATGCCTCACCGTTAGTGTATATACATTTAGAGATGATATGTTCTATCATGCATCACAAAAAAAAAAAAAATGCATTTCATAACATTCTTATCATTCATGCATTGTTCATGCATTTATTTGGGCATTATTTCATGACATCTCATTATTTCATGCATAAAAGTGTTGTGCCAATTTCAATCATGGAAAGGTTAATTATGATTCCTCAAAGGTGGAAATGTTTCTAAACCCTTACAACAAAGAAAATTGATATACTCAAGTTAGGAGGTTGGCTAGTGAAGTGAAGTTTGGTATGCCTTCATAGAGTATTTATTCAAATTGTGGGGTTAGCAAAAAGTGACAAGAAAATTTTGATTGTATCTTTATCCTCAGGATATAGAGATGAAGAATTATTACATCATTGAGCTTCATTTTGTTTTCAAGTCTTTGTTAAGTAATGCAATGAACCAATCCTTAAATGTTTTTGACTAAGAGCATTAGGAATCTTTTATGCATAGGTGTTCGTTTATTCTTTGTCATTTAAATAAAATGACAAGCGTAATGCACTTTGTCATAACTCTTTTGTCTTCCACCCACTTTACTCTTCATATATACACTTCTCCATTTCATCCATTTCTGAATACCTATATAATGAATATGAAGACTTGCATATCAATAAAACCAAGATGTGATCTTGGAAAGCTTACCTATGTTTGTGGACTAGAGATGGCAAAAAAAAAAAAAGAGGTGAATGCTAATTAGAAATAACTTTCTAAGATGGAAAAGGGAATATCCAAAGAAGATTTCTCAGTTATCATGTCGAGAATTTTTGACAAATTGTCTTTTGTAGCAAAGTTGAATAAAGAGGCAAAGGAAAAAAAAAAAGAAACAAAAAGAAAGCCAAAAAAAGTGAAAAAAATGGAAGGGACTCGATAGTTACATCATACATTTGAATCGATTGATCCAAAAAAAATAAAAACCAATCTTTTTGGGATCATCCACAAGTTTTTTAATTTTCAGTAAATGATTTTTGAATGAAATTGTTCACATTTGAAATAAGGAATGGCCTGTGAAGATAATTAACCATTTGACACCCATTTGAGCCTGTGAAGATCTTTTGTTTAATAAATCTAACCAAAGATCACCCTCCACATTGGGGGCCAAATTTCAAAGAAGGATTTATTCAGCGAGGAAGAAGAAAAATTTATGAAATGTGAATGATAGGGGCAAAAGAAAGATTTCCCTTGATATTGAGGAGTGACCATGAAATGAAGTTTTGAATTCCTCTTTTGAAATTGAAAATGATGAAAAAAGAAAAAAAGGAAAAATGAAAAGAAAAAAGGTAAAAAAAAATGATATCGAAGGCAAGTTTATGAGGAATAAGTTAAAGCATTGGTGTTTCATATGATGAAAAAAGATCTTTTGGTTTCTTGCCTTAAAATACCATATTTTGAACCCGTTTATCTATTCTTTCAAAGCCATGAACCTTAGCCTATATCACGTACCTTGAAAAGTCTATTTTGATCGAATGTGAATTTTTGAATTAGAGAATCATACATTGAATTTTGATATTCTTGTAAAATCGCTAAAAGCTAATAAGATTGTAATTCTTTCTCCTACTGGATTAATTTGAAACGCGAATGCATGCTGAAATTATCAAAAAAAGTTAGCCTCAAAAGAGAAGAAAAGGTTTCAGTTGTGAAACCCAAAAAATTTCGATTTATTATTTATTTGAAAACTAGAAAGCAATTAAAATACTCAGAATAATATTATGTAGGCCCGGAATAACTGAAACACCGGAGCTAGTGGCACGAAACTCGTGACACGAAGCTCGAGATAAGGTTTCAAATTCAAGTATTTCTTAAAGATTGGATGAATAAGTATGCTTTGGTGGATAGAAGGTGAAACTAAAGTATTGGAAGTGAAAAGTTAGTAAAAACTCGAGTTAACACCAAACCAAGCAATTAGGCCTAGTAAGTGAAATAAATTCGGAATAAATTTTATAAATTCGTAAAAACTATTCAAAGGCGATAGGAAATTAACATAAGATATATTTGACTTGGAGAATCAAAATTGAGTGAAAATCTTAAGGTTTTGATGATTAAATTAATTTTAAAGTAAACTAAAAACCTTAAGGAATTTCAATCGATAATGACCAAATCGATCAAAATGGGCTCAAACGAGAAACGTTTCTTAAATAAGTGTCATGCCCCGCTTTTGTGAACCCTTCTATCCATACATTCTCTACTACGGTTGGGCTGTGAGAAGATGCAATTACTAAAAATTCATTCATTTACAGCGGAATATTTAAAGCTTTAATTCACACTCCCAGGTGTGTGCGTAGATACACAAAATTAATTGTATAAATACCATGTGCTTACATATCATCCCCATCATACTGTTTACAATTCCAAGATATAACTGTGCGATACCATATATTAGATACAAAATACTCGTGTATACAAATCTTATACCTTTGCGGATTGTGGGAGCTGTTCAACACAAAAGACTTAGAGATCACCGCTCTCTTACTTCTCAGTACCTGGAGGGGAAAAATAGTGGGATGAGCAAACCACGGCTCAGTAAGGAAATGTATGCTAGCAGGTAGATATCGTACTACCTACATAGCCCATACATGCATAAACCAAAACCATGTTTTCGTTATAAATGGAAATATCATACGAACAATGCATTTAAACACATATTTCTCAATAGCATTTTCGTGTAAATCAAATGTCAAACTTCCATTTAAAACATGCTCATAAATAGTGCCCTCATGGCACGAATGTGAAATCAGAGATTTATTAAAACACGAAATCTCTTTCACTTCTCAAATCATTCTCTCTCGCAAATCTCTTTCTTTTTTTTTTCTGAGATTGTCTCTGTTTCTCGATTCTCTGAGACAGGCATGAAATTTTCGGCAATCAAATATCCACGACTTATGGCCACAGTCAGTGATCCCAGGCCTCACTGATCGGGTGTGCACAGGGTATCACTTCGCCTGAAGGGGGATGGGTCAGTCCTACCCTCCGGCTCATTTCAATCCACCTCATCTCCTCGTATACTCACGGTGAAGATACGTCGTGTGTCATCTACGCGATACTCGTACTCACGTGCACCCAGCACGGTACATAGTATACCAACGGGTGACTACACTGTTCTACGTACAACTGTGGACCCAAGTCCATACTCCAACTCCGATGGACTTTTTATCCTTAAACCATGTCTCATATACCAGGCGAGCAAGCAGCGTGACACACAGTCAACGCAAAGCTCCAGCGCGGTACGATCTATCGTTAAGGCCCAGCCCGTTCAATTGGCCGTCGGCTGGTATCCCCTTGGGTCCCAGACCCCCAGGTTTACCTTAACTCAACAAAACAGGTGCGAGCAAAGTTCCCGCACTTTCTCAAAACCCTCGTGCGAGTTAAAACTCCAATACGGTACATCAAGGCATTAAAACGGGTGTAAGCTAGCGCTTCAACACCAAATCACATCTCAAAACTGATAGATGGCTATTTTCTCTTTTTGAAACTCAAAACACGTTTCTTCATACAGCATGCCTCTTCATGCTAAAACATGTAAAATTAGCCAACCTATCATCAACATTTCTCAATCAATAATAACAATATAAAATTGAGAAAATCATTGAAAACATGCATATCATGCTATTTCCTTACCCTATCCCATTTCTCAATACATATATACATCATAGTGCTTTTCATACTTCTACATCATTTCATAGGATTATAATATCGTACTAGTCCTAGCAATATATCTACGAAATTGCTGTAATTACGTACGAACATCTCTATAGCTAACACACAGTCCCTTACCTCGTTTTACTTGTGTGCAACTATCCGCCTTTATGCTTCTCGCGTTCTCATCTCGACTTGCTCCGGCGTATCATCCGAAACTGAAATTCATCCACCAACATTTGAGTTAATGTTTCTAACTCTTATTCAACTAAGCATTTATCCAATGCCTTAATTACACATTTTTACCCTTTGTGGTAAATCTCCCAATTTGTCCTAATATCAACATTTTCAAACCATTTCCACAACATACTCATCCACTCAAGATATCTCATTCATCAAAAACACCCCCACACTTCACTTTCTCACACTTGACCATTTCTAAGTTATATTCATTTCATACCATTTTAGGTAGTTCTATTCACAATATGCACACCCAAATATCTTTATAAGCATTAACTAAACCAATGTACTTGGATTTGTGCACTAGAACTTACCTCATTGGATTTCCTCTTGCTCCAATTAGGATTGCCCTCTATTTCTTCAATCCATCAAATGGGGAAATGCCTCTAGACTATGTTGTTCTTCTCTTTGATGTGAACAACTTTGTCTCTAATAGCCTCTCCTTAAATCTCACTGAAAATGGCTGGATTTAGGAGTGAGAAACTAGATTTCTTTGAGTTGAAGTGAAATGGAAATGTTTTCCCGAAATTCTGATGATCCAACTGCTCCCATTTATAGTTTTGACTTGATGAGATCGATCTTCCTTGGGTGGAGATCGATCTGTTCCTCAAAAATCCCTCTTTTCTGAGACGTTTTAAAGGTATGAGATCGATCTGTCGAGACTGGAGATCGATCTGCTGTCAAACAGAAGCTTAAGGAGATCGATCTGGTCTTATGGGAGATCGATCTGCTTCCAACCCGAGAGCTAAGGAGATCGATCTGCTTCCTTTGGAGATCGATCTGTTCCCTTCCATTTCTCACATAAGAGCATTCTGGCTCTCCCAGATCGATCTCTCATCCTATGAGATCGATCTGGCCTTCACAAATTCCAGATTTCCTGCAGTTTTTCTGCAACAACCCTTACCAAACACCCTTAATTTGCTACCATGATCATTTCCTCATTCATTCATCTTTAAGACTTGAAAATGGGATCCATCCTCACTACATACACATTAAAACTTGTGTAGAATCTTTGTATGACCAAATATATACGATATTACTCAAATGGGAAATATACACTTATGTAAATCTTTCCTTCCATTTTACTATACTACTCATATTCCATTTCGATCACATTCTTCTCGTTTTAAGTTCATTTCCTCCTACTCACTCATAATGCAACTTGTACGTATAATCACAATTCTTACTACAAGTGCGTACATAGTCTTATGAACTTACATTGTATACACTTCACATTACAATACATCATCTTACTTATGATTTTATTTACATTCCCATGTTTCTATCTACATAGCTATACATGTACGGGGTCTCATAATAAGTGAGTCCCAAATTTTTATGGAACATACTATAAGCTTAGTATAACATATGGAAATGGAAATTTGGAGGAAAATGGACTGAAAATAACTTTTATGGATTTTATGAAAACCTGCAGGCCAAGCCTAGCAATTTGTAGGCCCAACAAAGAGGCCCATTTTGAAGGTCCTCCAGAAAGCTTTTAAGCCTGATTTTTTCCCCTTTAAAGAGGATTTAAAGCCCTTTTATGGAAAGGTAGAGAAGTCCCCAAACCGACCTAGAACCAGAAAGAACCCCTTCCCCCAAGCTTGCCGTAGACGTTTCATGTAGGTTCATATTGTACGATTTTTCCGACCACCTTCCGACCGCTTTTAGAGTTTGGTCAAGAAGGATAAAATCTTCCTTCTTAAGTCCTCTTCAACATATAAAAAGTTCAGTCTTAAACAAGCTCCTTTGTTAGGTGAAACGTTAGTGAGAAGAATAGGGGCAGAATCTGTCATGTTTCTAAAGTAAGAGAAACTTTGAATTTTAAGTTCCTTGGTTGGTTTTTAAGCTTGGTTTTGATGATTCAAAGTTGTAAACATGTATATCTATAACTGAGAATCATTACTGAAGCAAGAAGAAGTGGTCAAATTTGGTCAAACTATGTGAGAAACTGCTGAAAGATAATAATGATGATACATGTTATTTAATGAATTTGGATGATTTTTGTTAAAGTAGAAATTGAAGAAATAATTTCTAGAGACATGTGTAGGTTCGCCCAGCCTTGAATTGGCATGGTAGAGATGTGATTTGGTTGAATCGAATGTTGTAGAATGTTAGATTAATACTGAAAAGTCTGATTTATAGCTCGGTTTAGTGGGAAATTGAAAAGTGTGAGAATTGGCAAATTTGATTAGTTGTCATATGATAACTAGAGCCTTGAATAAATTTTTAGGTTATTAAGTTTATAAGTTTGAAGTTAGGAGAAAAGAAATTATCGAAAATAGCTTAAATCAGCACTTTTATCGATAAAACTGAGAAAATAAGGAAAGTTGTCAAAATGACCAAATTTAATGAAGTTTATGTAAGATAGTGCATATTTAAGTATGCTAAGATGGTTTTGAGTATCATTTGATGATTTTGAAACTGTTTTGGGCAACTCGAGGTATTGACACGTAAAACGAGATAAACCCGATACCCAACGATGTAGTGTTGCCCCAGCCTCGTTTAGGTAAGAGATGCAATTTAAAGTAGTAATGGATTCCTTTACCTATTTGTATTGCTTAAAATGATTTTATGCATGCATGTAGAACTTACATGAAAAATCTGAAAGCTTTCAATAGAAATTTCCGAAAGAAATGACACACCGATATAACTCTGAAGCCAAACGTTTTTACTTATGATATATAAGTCTTTGATACAATAATAGTTTATTATGAAAATTATGTGATTTTTAAGTAAGTATGAAAACAAGTAAGAAAGTAAGATTTTCTGAGACTAGAGGCTACTCAACAGTATATGCTGTGTGCATGTCATGCATGCTACTTGTGGTGCCCGGCTATGCCACTCGTAGTGTATGTTTCATTTGCACCCGTGTAGTGCTCGTCTTTGCCTTTGTGGTGCTTGTTTTCACTACACGTGGTTCCTGTTTTGTAGTATCTCATGCCCGTACGGCGCGTTCCACTGGTGCCCGTGCCCTAGCTGTGTGCTAGTTTATTCAGATATTACGTCTGTTTTGTTGTATGACCTTGATCCAGTCTGTAGCCCCTACCATGGCCATAGGTATTTGATTCCCTTTACGGAGGATGATATTTCTGTCTACATGATAACTATACAGATTTAGCCTAGTCTCTATGTTTTAATGTACGAAAGTTTTGAACTATGAAAGTAAGAAACTAAGCTTTATTAAAGTAAGTAAGTATGTGAAATTTGACTAAATAAGTATATATGCATGTATGTTTTATCTCAACGTAAATAAATATCGTTTTCTTACAATAAGTAAGCAAGTTTATGTAATTTAATTAAAGTAAGTACGAAAGCTTTTGAAAAACATGTTAACCCTAAATTTCTATATATTTTTGAGGTCATCAAGACTATTTTAAATGTCTTCCTTACTGAGATTTTTAGAAGCTCATTTCCCTTTTCTTCATTTCAGATTACTTATAGTTAGACTGTTCAGCTATTTGCGGAGTACTTGAGTAGACTGGTGGATTTTGAGCCTCCCAAACTATCTTTGGTACATGCTCAGATATATCATCTGATGTTTATTTCTAGACATTTATATTGTACAGATATTGGTGTGTAAATACTTTTGGGGATGTAATCTAATTTTACGGAGTTGCAAAGAAGTGGTTTTTTTTTTAATTAAATGATATGTGTTGAATTTGTAGAGTATGGATATGACTAATTTAGTTGTGGAGTATGTCGAATCAGTAAATGATAATTATAATAAGATAAAAACAATTGGTTGCGATTATAAATTGTTGTTATTACAGGAGGATAGGTTCAGGTATAAGAGGTTATGCTGCCGAAATTTTTAACAAATCTTAAACGATTAAAAGAGTAAGCAAAAGAAGAAACTAAGTAACCAACATTGTACAGAAATATAACCTAAGTAAGAAATTAAGTTTAATAAAAGAAAAAGTTAGCCTCAATTACCGCGCTTTCGAGGCGTTACATGAATTGAAAACCCGAAGGGCAACTCAAACCAAAAGCATGATATTAAAGTTGAAATTCAAAAAGATAATTGAGTATGCCGCATGATATGGGTCAATTGTTGACAACTTTCCCCACAAGTTAGGGGCATGAAAAGATTAAGAATATGGATTAAGGAAAGTCTTGGGTAAATTGATATGTGAAGGTCTGAATTCCATTATAATGGTGTTCTTATCTTTGTCCTTGAACTTTTGACCTTTTAATGTACACCTATGATTGATTTCTTTCCCTATTTGGATAAAAGCATACAATTTTTTTGTGCTTATTTTATTTTGATTTTGTTTTGGCGGGGAATAATATATATATAAAAGTAAATATACGATAAATAGTAAATATACGATAAATATAAATAATAAATAAAAGGCCACTCCATTTCCGAAAAAGACCCACCCCCAAGTTCTATAGCTTTAGGTCTACTATCCCGATCATGATTTTCCTACCCCAGAGGGAAAGGTCATTCCCTTTTGGGTCGATTGTGGGTGATGAGGGATTCGAACCCCCGACACCGTGATTCGTAGCCACGTTCTCTAATCCTTTGATGTAAGACCCATATTTATGTATTATATTCCTTATGATTCCCATGTGTAAACATTTAATTATGTTAGTTGAATCATCAAAAGAGTGTTTACTGAAATGAAAATGCAACTAAAGTGAACAAATGCACATAAGTCACGAAAACACCAAATGAGGGTTATAATGGTCACAGGCTAAACCGAAGGGATGCCAACTATTATGACTGAAGATAAGAACTTAAAACATCAAAATAAGGGTAGTTCAAGAAGTAAAGTTAGTTTGGTTTGGTCCCAAATATGTTAAAGTTGAGGAAATGCCAAAAATAGGCTAAACGAGCTCAAAATGGACCGTTCGTTGTGTTTTTAGCTATATCACTTCCCGGAAGCGACCGAAACGCAGAGATGAGAGTATTAACCATGATAAACTACACTTTTGGTTTTTTGAACAAAAGTCAAACGTGATCAATGGTCAATGAAAGTCAAAGTTAGTTTGGAAATGTTGACTTTGACCAAAAGAACTAACCATGGTTAAAATTTAACCCAACCAAGGTTAAAAAATGGGGAAGAATCATTTTTAGTAAAAACACTCAATCTTCAAGTTCTTAAGCATGGAAAATTAATTTAATCTAATTTTGGATTAAATTAAATGGGAAGAAAGCGATGGGCCAACTAAGGGAATTTTCGAAGCCCATTAAGGTTAATCGAGCATGGGCCGAAATTGTACAAGCTATTGGGATGAATTGTTGGGCCATTTAATGGGTCTAAAATAAGGAAAATTGTAGGCCCAATTACCTGTAAAAATCTAACCCAATAACATTGAAGAAAAGCCCAAAACTGAAAGCCCAAATTGAAAGCCCAAAATCAAGCCTATTAGGATATGTTAAAGCCCAAAACCATTAAGTCCACTTCATGGGCTGAAATTTTAAGACAAACTAAACTTATTTTATGTCTTAAAGGCTAAGGAAATTCTGCATCATCATCATCTTTACCAAACCGAAACCTAAGCCATCATTTTTGCTTAAGATACCAAGCTTTCTCACATTAGAAATCATTAACCTAAAGGCATATTTGGATTAAGTGATCTTCATGGAAGTTGTTCCAAATTGAGAGAAGATTAACATATCTTGGAATCAGCCATCAAAAAGCCAAATTGAGGAACCCGAAGTCCTTGAAAGTTTCAACTAAACTGAGAACACTGAGCTAGGAAAATTTTCAAGCTTTCAACTTCAAGTATGTTTATCTATAGATTATTCTAAATTGATTGTGTATGAATTGTATAGCAAAACAACCTAAAACACCATGAACACATGTTGGCCGAAAGTGGCATTTGGATTTTGATGAATACTCATGTTGTTTAAATACATATATGGACTAGTTAAGATGCATGGATGATAATGATATGGTTAGTTTTGATCAGTTTGCTAAATTGAATGGTTGTATGATGTTGGCATATAAGGTGTTTGATAAAATGCCAACATAAACCATGAAAATAGCTTAAGACATGTCATTCAAGTGTTTGATGAAATGCCTAAGTGAGCAATCGACAAGTTTAGGTGGTGATGGCTAGCTTTTGGCCAAGGATGACTAGATGGTGCTCGGCCACCATGCCATGGCCGAGATGCATAATGGGCCAAGTCGATGTGATTTCAGCCCAAAATAAGGCAATGGGACTCGGACAAAGCCCAATAATTGTTAATAGGCCCAATAAGTCCAATAGGCCCATATGAAATGAATAGTAAAGTGAAAATGAGCTTAAGATAGAGTTAGGTCCATTAAGGTGTAATAAGGCATAATAAGAGTAAATGGGTCTAATAAGTTAAATCGATTGTAGTGAAAGTGAAATACATATGAATAAGCTATCATTAATGTGAAAATAATTACATGCAGCTTTGAAGATTATACGGGGACCTAAACGGACTGAGTGATTCGGCAACGTCGAAAAAGTGAGCACGCTCCACATGATTCGAGGTAAGGGAATTTTGTGAGTAGTTAAAGGTAGCTACACGTATTTTCAATAACAATTACAGGGACTTAAAAAGTCTAAGGGTTCTAGAAATAGAATAAAATTTATAGAGACCCGATATGGGTAAAATACAATTTTACCCCTATTAAGGGCAAAATTTTGAAAGTTGGGAAAAGCCTTGAAAAGCATGAAATGCATGTTTTCGATTGTTTTTACTGCTGTTTAGCAAGTGCATGGATAGATTGACAAGTGTTTACATGATTTACATAAAAGAACACATTTTGATGCTGATCATGATTATGAAAACTATTATTTTGAAATTGAGTCATCTATCGAGTTTGTGTGAAAACAAATCGTGCTGGAGCTCTACTCGCACTGAATTTTATATGATTTCTACATGAATTTGTGCTGGAGAGTTTCTCACACTAGGGTCCCGTTTGGTATCATGAAAGTAAACACTTTGCGTTGCAATTTAATTAGGCGCAAAGTGATTATAACGTTTGTTATCAAGAAAGTTGGATGTAAAGTGATTGCAGTCCAAGTAGGCTGTAATCACTTTGCAGCCTTGGCTGCAAAGTTAATTTTACCCAATTTTACCCAAATTACCCTTTTACAAAAAACACAAAAATACTTTTATGGATGTTATAGGTAATTATCATATATAAAAAATATTTTATAAGGACTAAAATAAATTATTATGACATTAATTAAAAATAATAGATGAATTAAAATTTAAATTAATAATACATGAATTTTTAATTTTAATTAATAAATGAATTTGTAATAATTTACTCATTAAAATTTAAATTAATAATCATGAAAAATTAGAATTACAAATAATGAGCAATATTAATAATATAATTTTATATCATTTACATTTTCATTTTAATTAATTTTTTCATTGCATTAAAGTTGTTTTTTATAGTTATAGGTATTTTTAGAATTTGACACAACTTTCCCAACAAAGTAAGTGCATACCAAACGCTGTAAAGTTACTTTCCCTGCAATTTAAACATAACTTTACATTGCATACCAAACGCTGCAAAGTTACTTTCTTAGTAATCACTTTCCCAGCAATCATTTTGCGCTGCAATCACTTTCCCTCTAAGATACCAAACGGCCCCTAGATTTCACATAGTTTATGCATGGCATAGTGCTGGAGCTCTGCTCGCATTAGATTTTATATGAAGCATGCATAGAACGTGTTAGAGCATTGCTCGTACTATATTTTAATATGATATGTGTGATGATGTGATGGCGCATTGCTCGCACTGTATTTTAAATTGATATGCATGAAACCGTGTTAGAGTTTACTCACATGAGATTTGATATGACATGCATAAGGTCGTGCTGGAGCCTCGTGTAGACTGTGTCAAACTGATATGATATGCTCGCACGTGCGATATGAGACATGGCATGGGTGATTGATATGATATGGGGTCCGCAGAGTACGTTGTACTATGTACATAGCACGGAGTACGCTGTACATGCAGTCTTCGGACTATATTATATTTTAGGCTGCCGAGTAGGATTTAACACACTTCTCATTGCAGCGGTGATGCCCCGCACACTAGGTACCGTGTAGCTTGGGATCATCGACCAGGATATGGTCATAGTTCGTATATGTTTACCACAATACCTGTCTAATCTCGCATGTTACATGATATATATATATATATATAAATACATGATTTCATATGGTTTATGTGGATTAAGGTACCCCGAGGGATGGGAGGAGCCTTGATATATGTTAAATGAAAACATGTTTTATATGATTTCATATGGATCGGGATAACCTGAGGGAAAGGTTGAGTCCTGATACTTGTTTTAAACGTGTTAAATGTGAAAAATACATGTCCATAACTGAATGACATGGAATGCCCTTTTGTGTGTGAAATTTATGACTTCCATATGTATGAAAAATGTTATGTATGTTGCATATGTTTATACATGAAAAACGTGCTTCAAAACATGACATGGAAAAAGAATGATTTTAAAGTATGACATTATGATCAAGTAGATAGTATAGTTATCTACTTACTTGCATAATTGCCTTACTGAGCTAGTGAGCTTACCCTTTCATTTTCCCCCTCTCTACAGAGCATTTTCAGTAACTAGAGAGCGGTTGAAGACTCGCATTCCGGTATCTGCTGCATTCCCATCGATCGGAAGATATACACATTTGTATAGTTTTGTACCTAAACATATAACAACACAGTGATAGATATGGATGTAATATCGAGGATGTAATTGTTGTACAATGTATAAAGTCATGTTAATGCACGTTACACAATATAAGTATTTACAGTTATATGATAGAGGATCTTGGTATGTGAATGTATGGTAAGATAGGTAACATGGTGTGACTAATACCGAATCATAGTGTAACTGTTAACAAGATGGTCACGAAGGGAAAAAGGTAAAGAAAAAACGAAAAATTTGCAGTGTTTTTTTGGATAAAAAGAGGTTGTGACATTTGAGCTACAAGCCCCACCTCGTCTCCACTGGATCTGTTCCCAAGAGTACCCTAAAAAAATTAGAATATAATATTAGAATATTAGAATAATAATGCAATTAGAATAATAATATATAATTAATATATAATAATAGATAGAATAATAAAATAAATATATAATTATAAAATAAATAATATAGATTTATTATATTTATAAATCGAAATATGTAAATATAATTTTATATTTATATTAATTAATATAATTTTAAGTTACTTAAAAATAGTTAATATTAATAACATTAGTAACAATTAATAACAAATTCACCCATGATTTGTTTAGGCATCTTTTGAAACCCATAATGCATTATGTTGGTCATAAATTTGAATGATAATAAACAAATGATTGATACTTTGCATAAGAGATCTTTGCATTACATGGGAAAGATATGAAAATAATAAAAAGCAAGATGTGGAACTATCATTTTTACTTAAAAGGACACTGATGTTAGCATGTTGAAAATGATGAACCTGTGTTGAAAAATAAGGCCTTTGTCACGATAAGTAAAAATGTTGGAGAAAGACAAATTCTAAAATCATGATGGGAAGGATCGATCTGGGAAAAGCTTTCGTGAAGGCCAAAAAAATAGTAAATAAAAGGAGATCAACTTCATGAATCTAGATTTGAGCATATGTTTTGGGATAAATGTTGTCATTTGCATCTTTGTAGTGAGCATTTGCATAAGACATTTGCATTTGTACAATGTAGAGGTCATTTACACCATGATGGAGATTTGTAATTGTAAAAAGCCATTTACATCATTGAATATATACATATATTTGCAGGGGCATTTACATCATTCGCATGAGAGAACATTTTGAACATTTGATAGAATTTTGCATTTTCATTATTTGGGGGCATACATTTGGATCATTGAAAAAAGAAAACATAGGGGTATGGAATTTTAAGATGATGAGGACAGTTCTCAAAATTTGGAAGACTTAAATAGTGCTAGAAATAAAAAGGTGAAGAAAATTTAAAATTTTTGGAAAATTTTTTCAGCATTAAGATTTCAAAGTGGGAAATTTCCAACTTAAAAGGGAATTATTTTATTAAAAAATGGTTGCAAATTCTTCGAGATGCGAAACTCTTAAGATGTGAATCTCTAAGTCAAGATAAGAAACTCTTCGGGCGTGAATCCTCAAGTCAAGATGTGAATCTTTTATGAGAAACTCTGAGTCGAGATGAGAATCTCTGGGTTAAGATGTGAATCTCTTAGGATGAGAAACTCTAAGTTAAGATGAGAATATCTCAATCAAGATGCGACTCTTAGGATGAAAAACTCCGAGTCAAAATGAAATCTCTAAGTCAAAATGTGAATCTCTTAGGATGAAAAACTCTAAGTTAAGATGAGAATATCTGAGTCGAGATGTGAATTTCCTAGGATGTGAATCTCTAAGTCAAGATGTGAAACTCTTAAAATGTTTTTTTACTTCAAATATGTGAATCTCTCTCTCTAAAAAAAAAAAAACCTTTATCGAGTTCACTTTCTAATAGGTCGAGCTTTGGTACTGAAGTCAAAGTATTGTGTTTAAAAGTTGAATCCATTTTGGTTGAGCTTTAGTATTAAAGTCAAGGTGTTGTATTTAAAAGTCGACTCCATTTTTCTAGTGGATCGAGCTTTGTATTGAAGTCAAGGTATTATATTATATTTTAAAGTTGAATCTATTCTTCTAATGGGTCGAGCCTTGGTATTAAAATCAAGGTATTGTGTTTTAAAGTTGGGTTGTGACTTGGTATTGAAGTCAATGTATTGTGTTTAAAATCGAATCCGTTTTTCTAATGGGTCGAGCCTTAATATTGAAGTCAAAGTATTGTCTTAAAGTTGAATCCATTTTCTAATGGGTGGAGCCTTGGTATTGAAGTCAAAGTATTGTGTTTAAAAATCGAATCCATTTTTCTAATGGGTTGAGCCTTGGTATCGAAGTCAAGGTATTGTATTTTAAAGTCAAATCTATTTTTCTAATGGGTCGAGTCTTAGTTTTGAAGTAAAGGTCGAATCCATTTTTCTCTTGGGTTGAGCCTTGGTATTGAAGTCAAGATATTGTGTTTTAAAGTCAAATCTATTTTTCTAATGGGTCGAGCCTTAGTTTTGAAGTTAAGGTATTGTGTTTAAAAGTCGAATCCATTTTTCTAATTGGTCGAGTATTAGTATTGAAGTCAAGATATTATGTCAAGGTAATATTTACGAGAGTCAAATTTGAATGTTTCAAGAAAAATAAAAAATATAAAAAAAATGTTTGGACAAATTTGTTATCTAAAGTTTTTGCCATATTCTTGATTCTCAACAATGTGTAAAGAGGGGCATCTGTAGACGCCTAATTTTGTCTGAGCAATTTTAAAAAATAATCAAAAATCAAAAAATTAAAAATTAAAAATTAAAAAAGTAAATTAAAGCATCTCAATCCTTTTTTTTTATCAAACTCGAAGCTTATCTAAACTCTAAATCGCTAGACCATTCCCATGCAAACCCATGTGAAACCCTCCCTACTTTAAACCCATGAAAACCATGCACCGTGCCACCCTATTAAAACCCAAACCCATATTTATTTCTTAGCCAAATCTTACCAAAATTAAGCAGTAGTTAACCAAGGAGGTGTCTCCAAAATGATGACAATAAAATAAAATCCGTCCAATATCCCTTGAAAGCAGCCTTGATTCAAGGGAATTAGTGGAGGAAATTTGCTTCGTTGTGAGTCTGGAAGAATGCCTATAAAAGGCCAAGGGAGGTGAAGACCAAAACATAGAGAGAGGCAAAAAAGAGCGACTCGTTTTATTTCCTGGAGAAGTTTTATTTTGGTAAAGAAGAATCGCTAGATGCTGCTTCTTTGCTATTACTGTCTCAAGGCCATCACTGTTGTCATCCTCTACTTCAGCACCTAAACAGCCACTACACAGCCTACTGCATCGCTACTGCACCATTGAGCACCAACCTCACTGCCGCGTTTCTCCTGCTGCCATCCGAACCTCTCTACTCTCGCGACCTAATCACCAAGCCTCCTTGCATTGCATGTTGTCCAGGTGTTACTGCAATCACCATCCCAGCTGCATCATCCCTGTTCCAATGCTACTGCATGTTAGGAAGACTGTAATTACATAATATATATATATATCCAGGATCTCATGTTCAATCATCAAGAAAATTAGAATACGGAAGCGTACATGAATCCATTGAAATTGATTGATTGAGGTTAGCAGTCTTCCAGTCTAAACTTTTTATTTATGAGAGAAAACCTTAGCTCACTCACTGATGGGATATGAGAATGAAAAAATTACGTTTAGACTGGGGACTATAACCTATTTATAACTAAAGCATATTTTATCCTATTTTGGCCCATCATTAAAATAGAATAAAATATCAGGTCTCTACACATTGTAAAGCTCATACCAATTGAGATGCACGGAAGTCCAATAACTTTATTTGATCACTTTTAAATGGACTAAAATAAATTAGATAGCCTGTAATGTACAATAAATTGATATATGTAGGCCCACACAAATAATTTCTCAACAATCTCCTACTTGGGCCACATATGTCGCTTAACTATTGTACATTTAAAATAACTTTATGAGCTCAATACTTGCTATCTTTACAAAGAACATCTCTAAATAATCTGGTTCATCAATTATATCAACATAAGATAAAAGCGATCTTCATTACATATATTCCGTAACTAGACCCATCAATGGTCACGTATATTAATATAATCAACGACATAGATCAAGTATGGATGTGTAGCATGGAAATTACATGAAACGTGACCCTTAACATGCCTATTTCCAATTGGTCATACTTTATCATTCTTTCAAGACTTTATGCATTCTGCTACTGAAAGAATATTACTTTATTTCAGAGTTTTCAATAATACAAAAAATACTGTATTCTGATCAGAAAATCTCAATAACAAATGAACATCAAGAAACAAGCTCCCACTATACAAGTATATCATCAGGATGAACCACACCCATACGAGCTACATGCTCATGAAACACCTTAGGTAGTACTCCCTTTGTAAGCGGATCCACAATCATGGAGTTTGTATTTATATGTTCAATAGTAATCTGAAGACTCTAAACTCTCTCCTCAACAACAAGAAACTTAATGTCAATATGCTTTGACTTCGACGAGCTTCTGTTGTTCTTAGAGTATAACTCAGTGGCTTTATTATCACAATTAATCTTCAATGGCCTCTCAATACCATCGACAAAGCACAGCCCAGTGATAAAATTTCGCAATCATATTCCTTGGTTCGATGCCTCATAACAGGCTATAAATTCTGTTTCCATGGTGGAAGAAGCTATGAGTGACTGCTTTACACTCTTCCATGAGACAGCTCCTCCAGTTAACATGAAAATATAGCCAGAAGTAGATTTTCTGCTATCAATTCAACCAGCAAAATCAGAGCCTAAATACCCAACGATCTCTAAATGATCTGACCTCCGATATGTGAGCATATAATCTTTTGTTACTTAAATATCTGCCAAGCATTCCAACTGTGTACGCAATATCCGGACGCGTACAGACTTTAGCATACATAAGACTCCCTGCTGCTGAGGCATAAGGAATCTTTTGCATCTCTTTCTTTTCAATCTCATTTCTTGGGCATTAAAGCAAACTAAATTTATCACCTTTAGCAATGGGTGTATCTCCTGATGCACAATTCTTCATGTCAAATATGCTAAGCACCTTATCGATATATGCCTTTTGTGATAAGCCAAGTATTCCATGAGAACGATCTCGATGGATCTGCATGCCCAACACAAAAGATGCATCCCCAAGATCTTTCATTTTAAAATAACTTGACAGAAATCTCTTGGTTTCATGCAACAAGCCTATATCACTGCTTGCTAGCAGAATATCGTCAACATAAAGGACCATAAGAATAAACTTACTCCCACTGATCTTGTGATAAATACATTGATCAACAATGCTCTCTTTAAAACCGAATGAGGTAATCACTTGATCAAATTTTCGGTACCATTGACGGGATACTTGCTTTAAACCATAGATGAATTTCTTTAATTTGCATATTAGATGTTTCGAATTATCCGACACGAAATTTTCTGGTTACACCATATAAATTGTTTCTTCAATGTCTCCATTGAGAAACGTTGTCTTTACATTTATCTGATGTAGCTCTAAATTATAATGAGCTACAAGTGCCATAATGATTTTAAAAGAGTCTTTCGATGAGACTGGAGAAAAAGTCTCTTTATAATCAATGCCTTCATTTTGAGTGAAACCTTTGGCGACTAGACGCTCTTTATATCTTTCGATATTGCCTTTCAAATCTCGTTTGGTTTTGAAAATCCATTTACAACCAATCGATTTCGCTCATTTAGGCAATTCGACAAGATCTCAAACGCCATTGTCCTCCATTGATTTCATCTCATCTTTCATGGCCTCTATCCAATGTTGGGAGTGAACATTTTGTTTGGCTTTAGTGAAAGATGTTGGATCATCTTCCATTCCTATATCAAACTCATGTTCTTGGAGATAAACGATATAATCATCTGGAATCGCTGATCTCCTCTCCCTAGAGGATCTCCTTAATGGCACTTCCAATTGAGGTTGTTGTTGCTCCTCTAATTGAATATGAGCTGACTCTTCAATATAAGCAGGAGGTAAACCAGGAGTATCTTGATAATTTGTATTTGCATCTTGAATAACGCCAGACATAATTGTCTGATCATTTTCAATTGCAACTGTAGGAACAGTGACATGTTCTTCTTCAAAGACAATATCTCTGCGTTTCACACTTCCACTATATTCAACATCCTCAATGAACTTAGCATTTCCCGTCTCAAAAAAGGATTTACTTGAGGGATCATAAAACTTGAAACCCCTCAATCTTTCTGAGTATCCAACAAAGTAGCAGCTTACTGTTCTTGAGTCCAATTTCCTTTCGTTAGGCTTGTATGGCCTAGCTTCAGCTGGAAAACCCCAAACATGCAAGTTCCTAATACTAGGCTTTTTTCATGTCCATAACTTATATGGGGTTTTAGCTACTGCTTTGCTTGGAACTCGATTAAGGATATATACTGCAGTCTTTAAAGTTTCTCCCCAAAGTGACTCTGGTAAAGAAGAATGATTTATCATACTTCTCACCATATCCTTTAGGGTCTGATTTCGTCTTTCAGCTACACCATTTTGATTTGGAGTCCCCGACATGGTATATTGAGGAACGATCCCACATTCTACTAAATACCTTACAAAGGGTCTTGGACGTTGTTCACCTGATCCGTCATATCTACCATAGTATTCGCCACCACGGTCAGATTTAACGGCTTTAATTTTTCTACCAAGTTGATTTTCCACTTCAGCTTTATAGTTCTTGAAAACGTCCAATGATTGAGATTTCTCATGAATTAAGTATAGGTACTCATAGCAAGAATAATCGTTTATGAAAGTAATAAAATACTCTTGACCATTCTAAGAAACCGTAGGGAATGGACCATATATATCAATATGAATTAATTCCAAGACGTTTGAACTCTTTTTGGCACCTATTTTCTTGATATTTGTTTGTTTTCCCTTAATACACTCAATACAGATTTTGAAATCTGAAAAATCAAGGGAATCGAGAATTCCTTCTGACACAAGTCTTCGTATTCTTTATTCAGAAATATGCCCTAAACGCTTGTGCCATAACATAGAAGAATTCTCATTAATTAATTTGCGCTTTGTACCATAATTATTTATATGCAAGCATTCATTAACATATGAGGCATGTAGGTCCAATTTATATAAATTGTCAACTAAAGAACCGGTACCAATAAGATTTGAATACTGAAAGAGACTAAATTTTTCATTTTCAAATGAACAAGAATAACCCAATTTGTCCAAATTAGAAACAGAAATCAAATTTCGTCTAAATGACGGTACATAAAAAGTCTCATCCAAATCTAAATAATAACCAAATTCTAACTTTAATCTGAATAGACCAATAGTCTCAACAGGAGCTTTCTTGTCATTTCCCACATAGATGAAACTTTTATCATCAGTTGGCTTTCTGCTCCTTAGATAGCCCTGCATTGTCACACTTATGTGAGTAGTTGCACCTGTATCTATCCACCAAGTGTGATTGGGTACTAAAGCCAAATTAACTTCAGAACAAACAAAGTTGAGAAGTTTACCCCTTTTGGCAAGCCATTTTTCGTACTTGGAACAATCCTTCTTCACATGTCCATCCTTACGGTAGAAGAAACAAGTGATCACCTTATCCTGTTTCTGTTGCCCCTTAGGCTGTGAAGTTTTAATGTTTGCAGTGTCTTTTCCTGTATTGTTCCTTTTCCTTTTCTTGTTGGCAACATTACCATTGGAAGAAAATGTTAATTGAGCACTTTCTATCTTATCTTGTTTCAATCTCTCTTCCTCTTGCACACACTGAGCAATGAGCTCGTTAAGAGTCCATTTCTCCTTTTGAGTATTGTAACTTATCTTAAAAGGATTAAATTGTAAATTAAGAGATATCAATATCAGGTGCACGAGTATGTCTTCAGACAACTCTAACTTTAGTGACCTTAATCTTGTAACAAGATTAGACATTTTCATAATGTATTCCCTTATGTTTCCTTTGCCATTATACCGCATTGAAACAAGTTTAGTTAGAATAGTACTTGTTTCGACCTTTTCATTTGCAGCAAATCTGTTTGCAATCTGCTTAAGGAAACTTTTAGCATTTTCTTCCTCAGGTATTGCGCCCCTGATGGCATCCGAAATTGAGTGCTTCATGATCATCAAACTCATGCAATTTGAACGCTTTCATTTTTCATAAAGTGCCATTTCCGTAGCTGAACTATTATCAGTAGGGGCAGGAGGTCGTTCTGACATGATCGCATAGTCCAGATCCATACACCCAAGCACAATGGTTACGTGCTCCTTCCATTTCTCAAAGTTAGTGCCATTAAACACTGAAATGTTATTCAAATTGACAGATATGGAAGAAACATTCACTGTAAGAAGAAAATAATAATTAGCTCACAACCAAATAATTTTGGGCCATATCAGATACCAAACACAACATTGAAATTTAGTCTTTGGACAGAAATATCAATTTGTAAGCGGTACTCTTAAATTTTATTAGTAAATATTGATAACCAAATCCTGCCAATAATATGCCTTTCTTTGGACCGACATATTACATGCATGGAAAAAAAATTTATCACATATTTACTACCTTATGTGTTATTAATTCGACAAAGAAATAATTTTCTTTTGGGTCGATTATTTCCCGCATGAAATAAAAAACACTGTCATATAAATTCCTTAATGACAACCTTATTTTCCAAAATAAATAAATTAATACAAAATAGGTCACTTTGGTGACATTTTATATTAATTTAATTTATTTTGAAACTTTATTTTTGATAAAATATGCACATGTTTGTAGGTGAGAGTACATAAATTTATTGACAATTTCAGGGAGAGTATATATTGTCAATCAACTCAGAATATCATAAAACATATAACTATGAAGCAAAACAAGAATAATCATGTGCATAACATACAACTTTAATTCAAATAATACAATATATTAAATAATAAATATTTAACGATTCCAAAAAATTTCAGAAAAATCACAAAAAAATTAAAATTAAATTTTATGTTAAGATTGGAGAAAAATGGTGGCCGTCAGACCATCGGATGGTGGCGCGTGTACCACACTCGCCACCCTCGGCGCGTGGGGGAGATCCCGATTCTTCCTTAGCCAGCCGGGTCAACCCGACCCGGCTGGACCTAGAACAGACCCGATTCGGGTCTGTTCTTCAATTATCCTGATTTTTGACTGGTTTTTGGACTTATTTTCACAAATTAACTGTACATAATTGAAATTAAATGTGTATTCTACAATGCCCATGCAAAAATCAGATGAAAACATAAAAAAATTAGGACAAATCAAGCCAATATGATCAAACAATCCTATAATTAAAACCCAATCTTTATATTCTTGGTTTTTTCAACCAAAAAAAAAAATTAATTCTTAATGATTAAACATGAATATGCTCTTGATACCACTTGTTAGGAAGACTGTAATTACATAATATATATATATATATATCCAGGATCTCATGTTCAATCATCAACAAAATTAAAATACGAAAGCGTACCTGGATTTATTGAAATTGATTGATTGGGGTTAGCAGTCTTCCAGTCTAAACTTTTTATTTATGAGAGAAAACCTTAGCTCACTCACTGATGGGATATGAGAATGAAAAAATTACGTTTAGACTGGGGACCACAACCTATTTATAACTGAAGTATATTTTATCCTATTTTGGTCTATCATTAAAATAGAATAAAATATCAGGTCTCTACACATTGTAAAACTCATACCAATTGAGATGCAGTAAAGTCCAATAACTTTATTTGATCACTTTTAAATGGACTAAAATAAATTAAATAACCTATAATATACAATAAATTAATATATGTAGGCCCACATAAATAATTTCTCAACACTGCACACTCCTCCCGTTGCTGTGTGGTTGCTGTTGAAGCCACCACGTTTCTGCTGCGTTGAGCAAAGCCATCGCTACTGTCATCTTTGCTCAACGCACGTCCCTGCATAGCACCACCATTGTTGCTCCTTCGCTACACCGTTACTCTGCTCGTGTCACTCCTCTCTACCACTGGTCTGCTGCTCCGTTACGACCTCGCTATCATCATCCCTGCTCTGTCGTCGCTGCTATCATATCCTCTGCGGTTTTGTTTGCTGCAGCACCTTACTCCACCGTCCTCTACTGTGCTGCATTCATATTGCTGCGCGGTTGCTGTTTCCTGCTTCCCCTACCTTTTCCCAACACCGCTGTTGCCACCGCCAAGCTTCATCGCACGTTACTGCACTCCACCCACTGCTGTATCGTGGCTGCAAGCTAATCTGTACGTGGCCACCATTTTGTTTCGGGTATAGTGGAGAGGGAGAAGAAGAGACTTTTGGGAAACGACGCAGCTTTGGTCTTCTTTTTGAGGTATATGTTTAATTTTTTATAAAAAAAATTTTGTATGATTTTTTTTATTTGCTTACTCTTGGCCATGCATTTTTTAATAATAATAAAAATAAATATTTTATTATCTTTAGGATGATACCTCTATTGAAAGATAAATATATATATATATATATATATATATATATATATATATATATATATATATATATATATATATATAAGAAAAACTACTTTTTAAAAAAAATAGGAATTTATAAAATAATTAACAAATGAATTTTTTTAAAAAAATAATAAATTATTGATAAAATGACTAATAAAGGAAAGTCCCAATGATAAGATTTCATAAAAGTCAAAAGTAGTGATTCTTTGATGAATTTTAAGATAGAAATAAAATTCTTAAATGTTACTAGCGTATTAAGATACTTAAGTGGTTTTGTTTTGATTTCAAATTCTTTATAATTAATTCTAAAATAAATCAATTTCAAGTAAATAATAATAGTCAAGTAAAAATAAATAAAAGTAGACAAATAAAATATACATTTTATAAAGAATTTTCGACAATGGGAATTTTAAGAAATCACAAGTAGTAATTATTTGATAATCCTTAGGATCGAAATAAAATCCTTAAATGTTACTAGCATATTAAAATATTTAAGTGGTTTTATTTTTATATCAAAATCCTTTATTTTATGAAATAAATTAATTTAAAAAAAATAATTAATAGAATAAATTAATAAATAAGTAAATTTTATTTTCAATGATAAGATGCTACAGAATTCATAAGTAATTATTCCTAACTGATCTCTAGGTGAGAAAAATTCACTAATTATTGCCAAAAGTATTGAAATATTTAAGGTAATTTTTTCAATAAAATGCATCCTTGTTTAAAAAATAAATAAGTTAAATAAAAAATAAATTTTACATATGCACATGCATTATGTGCCTGCATCATATACATTCATGTAAATTTTATAAATAAGTGCAAATCTCCCAAGGATGGGATTCTATAAAAATCGCAAGTAGCGATTCTTAAGAAATCCTTAGGCGAGAAAATTATAAAAAATGCTATCAAAAGTATATAAGTATTTTGGTATAGTTTTCAATACAAAATATTCACATTTATTTCTAACTAAAGAAATAATAAATTAATTTTTAAAAAAATAATAATAATAAAGGAAATCTTTTTAAATATTAAATTAAGACCATTTTATTAAGATGAGAAGATAACACATGATTAAATGATATTGTTTTTGAACGGGCACTGTGGGAGTGCTAATCATTCCCCACGCATAATCGAACTCTCGAACTCAAACTAATGTTTTCGCATATCAAAAATTGTCTTTTTTTAATAAAACTTAATTAATTTTAAGATTTCGTTAAAAAGATAAATGTTTTTAGGTGGTCAATCAAGTCTAATAAAAAAAGATTGGTGGCAACTCTCTGTGTTATTTTAAAATCGTATAGGATCGAGTCTCCGGGTGAAATCGTTATGACAATGCCAATTACAGGTTTTAACTCATACTTATACATACATGATAGGATTATCAAAAAATAAACATAGAGGCACCGAAACATGAAAGATCATCTTGATTAGTAATATAGAAATCGGTTTAGCATGGATATGCATAAACATTGGGTTTTAAAATTTGTACATTTGTTTTACGATATCGTAATAAAAATATTTTGATCCCATTTGTTTTACATGCACACCAAAGCAAATTTGTTGCAAACCCAACCGTTTACTTGTCCGACCTTTAAGGGTGATCTACACAAACAACAATGGAACCTTTTTGAAGGTTGAATGAAACTATGGTCATTATCATTCTAGCAGCTAGAATTTCAAAAACTCACCATCAATGAATCTCGAATCACCTTGCTTTAATCACAAGAAGAAACATTTTTCTTCTCAAGTAAGAAAAACAACTATAGGTTACTAGGTGGAAATTGGCACCTGCAAACAATTCTATTATGTTTATTGATTTCTTTAATGCAAATTATAAGGTTTGTAAATTGCAAGCAGAGATTGCTTTATTAACTATCAAAATCCCATGGATATAATCCCTAGGGGGTTTGTGTTAGTGACAAGGTATAGATTCACATGATTTACATTTTCTTCAGTAAATATGAAGCTTTAGGTGGCCGACCATAATTAGGTTTTTTATAGGTTGGAAGTGTTTTAATTCTTTTAACCATTTTAGTCTTTTATTTGAATTATAACTTTTTTCTCATTATCTATTAAACTCTCTTAATAAATTAAAGAGAGTACACTATTTTAATTAAATTGATTTAGTATTTTAATTAGATGTGGACAAATTTAATTAAAATCTTTAATTAAATTTGATTAACTAAACATATTTAGTTATACCTAATATTTTTTTAATTAAAAGTGGTGATCCCAATAACTTAATTAAACTCTTTTAATTAAACTTATGAAACCATAAATTAGGGCATTATTATTTAATTATATAATTTTAATTAAACATTTTACTTAAGTTTCCATAATTAGTCATAATTCTACCAATAATGTTTAATTGAGAATTTCCAAATTCCTTAAGACCTATCAATTCATTTCAATTCGACCATTGCTTTTATGTGTATGACCTATTAAGTTCATTTCAATTCGACCATTGCTTTTATGTGTATGACCTATTAAGTTTCTAACATGTTGACAATTAATTTAAATATTCATTTAAATTTGTAAGTCAAGAGCAGTATATAGTAATGTATCATGATCACTCAAACGTTAGAAAAAGTAAAAAAAAAAAAAAGTTTGATTAACCTTTCAATGTGCAATATTACTGTGTAATTTAATCATTTCATCATAATATCTCAGAAATTCATAAAGCATGGTACAATGTCTACTTTATATGAATTTCCAATTTATCCATGTTGTAGCATCCTCGGAAGTGAAATTTTGGACTAAATTTTTCTTTTTCATCCTTATCGTTGTCTATGCGCAATGTAGGTTTCGATTAACCTAGCTAGCTAATCAATATCGATTTATTATGATTAACTTTTAGTACATAGTCCCAATTAAATTCATGGTGATGCAATATTGTAGTTCCATTAAAACCTTCATATAAATTCCTGATGCAATGTATATCATTCCACAAAATCATATTTACAAATATCATGGCTCGATATTCGTGCATATTAGACTTAGGTATTGAGACATCACCTTAGTTAATAGACAACAATTGACATCCAATATATCCTATTTACATCTCATACATAGCATATGTCATAATATACATACATATATCTGTACGTATACTGTTTGAAAATAAATGTAAATATGAGAGGCGTATACCTCGTCAAAGTACAAAGATGGCCTAAGTAACTTTGAGGCCTCTCTAAACCTAAATGGTGTACTCCGCGTGGCTTACTACAAGAAATTTATGAGGCGATGAGCTTTGGGAAAAGCCTAGTAAGAGATACATCGGGAACAGGATACGAAAACATGGAGCTTATGTTTAGAATACATGCATTACTAAACATGCATAGTAAAACAAGTCCGGAAACATAATCGTAGGTACATTCGAAAACATAAATTATAAGCATGTTCAAAACATATATCGAAAGCATAGTTCGAAATCATTGGTCATAATCATATTTGAAAGCATAAATCGAAAACTTATTTGAAACACATAATTCAGAATCATAACTGAAAGCATAGTCCGAAATCATATCTGAAAAACAAAGTCTGAAATCGTAGGTGGAGACTAAGCAATATCCATATTGAAATCATGCTTCGAAAACATAGGTCTCTATAGAGGGAAGAGTGAATTGATGGCCATGATCATAATGTAGACTGGATCAGGGTCATACACCATCCGAAAACATAATTATACTATAAACTGGATCAGGGTCATATAACATTCGAAAGCATACTCATGCATATGCTAAGCACAAAGTTAGGGCTAGACACGTGCATGGGCACCATTTGGCACTCACCATGCGGTAAAGTTAACCATGAGAATGTTGCATGTCTTATGGATATGTTCACTCGCATGACTGCCACACAAGTATCAATAATGGATGTCAAGTCTCAAACTTAGTTTCGAAAACATAGGTGAGCCAAAACAAAACCATACTTTATGCTTCATGAAATAACCCACTCATTTTATAACAAAATATGGTTCTAAAATATAATACATAATCTTTGAAAACCTTTCGTAATAGTAATGGGTCGGTTCATGCTTTAGAAATAGGTGTGCTAGGTTTTAAACCAAATCTGAAGGGTGGGGATCGGTACATTAGAGGCAGGGATCGATCCAAAAAAGCCAGAATGTAAAACCTTTTGAAAACCGTGATGAGGGATCGATCCTATGACCTAGGGGATCGATCCTCAATGCATAATTATGCATTTTTCTGGCTTTTTAACCCTAAAACCATGCCAAATCATTAAGAAAATAATTCAAGAAGTTTATAAAGCTCTTGTTTGATGATGAAATTGCCTTTGCCATGACTTAGAAGTATGAACTAAGCTAACCTATGGCCTAAGGGTGGATTCAAAGATCTAAGTTCCAAAGTTTCATCCAAAACCAATCATCATCATAAATCGAGCATTGAAAACAATTATAGTTGGTTGCTACCAACTTCCACATACACCCCTTACCTACGTAGCAAAGCAACATTCAATCCTCTTATCACCAAGCAAGGTAAGGCAATGCATATATATTGCCTTCACCAACCTTCCTCCAAATATCTCTTTAACTGTAATGCCACATCAAACATACTGTATCATTACCAAACATATTTAATTATACGTCACTGACTACAAATTAATAGCTAGTTCACATGGCTTAAGACATTTTTATTAAACTATGCAATGAGGCTAAGAGCACCTTTAAAATTTTTCTCATTTATGCCCCACCATCATAACTAATGCCTCATGGCATTACCTTGGCTAAATATCACTTTTCCTAAATCCATATATCATATCATAATACCACTAATGTTTAACCATCTCAAAATAATTACCAATATCACAAGTACAAACTGTATTATCTCATATTCTATTCATTTGGCCCATAAATCCAACATATCAATAACATGTTAAGAATCATCATATGCAAGATCAAAGGATATAGTTAAACTAAAGCCATTCATGATCGTTCAATTTTTATATGATCATCACATATATTATTCACTTAAAACTCCACAATAGATCATGTCACCATTTATATATATATATATATAATTTTACACTACTAATTAAGAATATAGGCATAACAAAATCTTACGTATATAAATCTTACCTATAGTACCGAGACTTGGTGTTTGAACACCGCAAATGCACTTTTTAGCCTAATAGCGTTACCCCTTTTTAGCCTCCACTATTTTTCCTTCAATTTTGGTTTATCTCTCGCGGCTCCCTCACTTTCTCTCGAGTTGCTTCAGTTGGTTCTCCTAGCTTCCAAATTGCTTGGTACGACTCTTGCCTCTCTTCTCTCCTTCTCCTCTCTTTTGGGGACTCCTTTACTTTAGTCCATTTTTTTTCTTTTTAAACGTGGGAGCAGTTCACTTGTAGATGGGCTTCTTTTGGAAGCCAATCGACAATTGTACCATATTATTTTATATATATATATATATAATATATTATATCATACATGTATAAATATAGTATATATTATAAAAATATATATACACTATATTATTTTGTTTATTCTTTATTTATTTATTTATTTATTTATTTATTTATCTCTTAATTCCTATTGTTATATAATAATGTATATATTATAATATATATATATATATATATACATATATATGTAAATACATGTAATGCTTATAATGTATTTATACTTAATAGATATACATATATATGTTTAAGTGTTGAATATTTTATTTATTTTGTTTTATCTTTATCTACATATAGTTATAAATATATATTAATTATATTTATAACTATATGAGTATTTATCCCTATTACTTCAATAAATTCTTAAAGTATTAGATTTACTCTCTTGAATCTACTTAATGAATTTAGTTAGATTTTAAACCCAAAGAAATTGCATGAGTATGGGATAGACTACCTCACCCATGCTCAAAGTAGATGCAGTCTCCAATTTCGGGATGGATAGGATGTGCCTCGAGGGTCCATGTACTATATGCTCCTACCTGACTATTTAAACTTGTTATTATCGCATAATAAAATTTATAATCTCATTTTAATTAAGCTAAGGTTGGAAATTTTGTAGTTATCACACATGTGCTACCAATATTAACTCTAATATTTTATTTTGCTCTGGCCAAAGACTTTTGGGTTAATATGAGCTAAGATGATCGAGATATTATTCCGTACGTCACTTAACGTGATGAATCCTCATCTTGACTACTCATCCACCTTCATACGCTTGAGGTGATCATACCTAAAAACACCTTGATTATGGATTTGGACATCCAAACCCGTAAAGGTGAAATCAAAGCATGACGTTCCACATATAAGATGACCTGACATCTCAAGTTATAGGATCACTTATACTATTAACACGTGAAAGTATTTCTATAGAAACGTAAGTGATACAACCAAATAGAGCTCTTACAATGGGCTATGTTCAATGAACTTATTTTTTAATAATCACTCACATACTATCCTTAAACATCCACATATTTCAACTTATAAGATCGATTGCTTATTTCAAAAGTAAGGATACTTTAACATGTGCTACTTTTTGAACACTGTTAATGCCCTATCTTGATAGTAAAATAACCAAAAAGTAATTTTAAGAACAAAGTTTTAAATACATAGAGATCATCATAATTGTAACCATTTACAATTCTCTTGTGATGCTTATGTAGTTCCTAGGGTTTCACCTCATTTAATGATCAATAATCATTATTATTGTCTATCTAAATGGTAAAGGGAAACCTTTATGTTACTTACCATAAGTAAACATATATGGTTGTGGTACCATATCTTACGCCAAGTGAGTTCAATCAAAGTCATTTACAAGCACAATGTGTTTGAAGCACTCAAGTAAGAAACAAGTTCTTATTCATCCACCATTAACAAGGCTTGACCAAAATCAATAGTTTTGAATCCTATGTGATGCATGAGAAAATATTTATTGAATAATCAATTTCATATATAGTATAAATATATATTTTTTGAAATGTATAATATAACTTTTTAAGTTTATGAACAACCCGAAATTTCTATTTTTGATAATTTTTATTTGTATTTTGTATATTTCAATATAGTGAAATAAAAATTATATATTTAATATAATGCTGTAATTTTCATCAAATTAGATTAAAATTCATATTGTAATTTATTGAATCAAAGTAATATCGAAAGTTAATTACGTCTTTGATTTGAAAAAATAAAAAAATTATTAAATTTTTTTATTATTTAAAATCTTAAATATATCATTTAATATTAAGTAATGTGTTATTATTTATTAAATAAAATTTTAAATATTAAATAAAATTAAAATATACATAAAAATAATTTTTTAAATATTTAGTAATAAAATTGGTATTTGATATAAAAATAATGTTAGTACTTTTTAATTTTTCATCAAAAATATTATTTTGTATAAAATAATTTTAGTAATTTTTATTTTTATTAACAAAGCTATTATTTTACATAAAAATAATATAATATTTTATTATTAACTAATTTTGTAAGTACCAAATATTTTACTACAAAATTTAATATAATTTTCTTAATAATTATTTTTCATTCTCATTCCATTTCATCTAATCGTTACTATTATGTTGCATTTGAAGTTTTAAATACGTATTTTATTATTAATTTTAATTTCATCTTAATAAATATTATTAATATTATACGACCATGAAAATTTTAAACTCCTTAATTTTAACGTGGCTTCCAATCAAAACACGTATGCCCTTGCATCATCTTCCGCTGTCTTATCCTTCTCTGAAAGAAGGAGCGGAAGGAAGGAACCGACCGAAAAGACAAAGACTGCTTTCCTTTATTGGGATTGCAAATTAAAAAAACAATAATAAAATAAATAAATAACTAAACTATGAGATAAAAAGAAATGAGATGAATTAATTAAGTACAACAAGATTCCCTAATTGATAAGCTTAAGCTCATGATTAAATGAATTAATTAATTAATTAATAAAAGGTCAAAGCTAGGTCCATTATTATTATTATTATTATTATTATTATTTGCCTTGCTTAGCTTTAAAGTTGGCTGTAACTTCTCTATCTCTTTTTCCTTTAATAAAAGGGAAATGTGTGCGATACAATGGAACGCAATTGTAATACATTCCGACGTTTGTTTATGTAGGCAGAAAACAAATTTACAATTTATGTTTTAAAATTTGTAACAAGAGATTGAATAAATGAGGTTATAGATCTTTTATTTAATAGATTCATTTTGTTTAATCAATTCAAACACTTGATTCAATTATAATATAATTTTACTATTTGAAACATAATTTTAATATTATATAATATTCATATCTTTATTTTCAAAATATAAAAATTTTATAAAATTTTATAAAATTTTATAAAATTTGATATTCAAATTTTATCGTTTATAATCTTTAATACATAAAAAAAAGTTAAATACTACATTAATCAAAAAATTGCTTTTAGAACATAAAAAAACAATGTTTTAATTTATTTTAGAATTACATTAATCAAAATATTGAATTCCAATGTTCATCTTTCATATAAAAGAAAAAGGTGCATTAATTATACTTTCATTAAAGCATTCTTCAAATTAAAAAATAAAAAAGAAAAAAATCTACGTCATTCATTGTTTTTTTTTGTTATTTCTTTTTTCATCATTATCATCATCATCATCACGCACTAACAAATTTATCTTCCCATTTTACCATTTAAAGATTCTTAAAATTTAAAAAATAATTTATTTTTTATTTCTAAAATTATCTAATTTTAACATTAAAAATTCAAATAAAAAAATCATTTTTTTTTCATGGTAAAAATTTTACTCGAACAAAAACAACAATTTCCTTTAATTCTTTTATACACTGTGAATCAACATAAAAACTCAGACAATGACATTTCTATTATTTAAGAAAAATATTAATTGTTTTGATGAATGTGAAATAGTAGTAATAATTTTCATTCATAATTGTCTTTTCCATCTTATTTTCATAAGTTACAAATAACAAAATGGCATGAAGAACCTCAACATCTGATTAGATAAAAAAAGCAACCGGCCACTTAAATTATTTTTCAATATATAATTATATAATCATATACTTTTGACATTATTTTAATTTCATTCATCCCTTTTATTATTAACTTGTATGAATTCCATCTTAATAATCTAAGAAGCAAGAGTTAGTCACAACAATAAAAAATATTTATGATTTAAATTAAAAGGTTAGAAAATTAAATTAAAAATAGTAATTTTCATTAATAATTTAATATTTGAGGCAAGATAGAATGCTATACTATACAATGCAAACTAAAAAATTTATGTGGAAACCGAAGGATGGATGGATAAGAATAAAAAAAATATTAGTAATAATTTTTGTCATTTTCATTTTTATTTTTATTAATTTCAAATCATGTCATAAAATACATTAAAATAAAAGAGGGCCAAGGTCAAATAGTGCAATATTTTGTTAATATAGTTTGGTGTTTATAGGCATCATCCGCATGCTGCGCTGTTTTCCTCAATTCATTTTTCATTTTTATTAAATAAAAATTGATAATCAACCAGATCAATTTAAACGTGAAAGAAAACAATGAAGCAATGTGGCATGAATTTTTCAAAAATTTCAGCTAGGACAAACGTTAAAAATTAAAGGGCAATATGGGAATGTGATTCGGACCTTTTTTTTTTTTTTTGACTTATTTAGCACCAGAAAGAATAGATTTGCAGAGAGAAGTCAGACGTTGAAGAAGGAGAGATTTCTGAGCTTATTTTATTGTCTCTAACATAAAATTTAAAGCTTTCAAATTTCGACGCCTAGGCCAAATGAGAGAAACGTTTTCGTTGCTTTTCTTTTGCTAAATAACAGAGATATTATAATTTCAGGTTCAAAAGAGAGAGTTTTCAGATTACAGTAATGGCTGCTGATTCACTTAATCCCTCCTAAAACCTTCAATCATAAACCGTTTTCTCTTTCAGCTTTCAGGTATTCTTTTTGCAACTCTTTTTTTTTTTATTTTGCTGTGATGTTTTTGCCTTTTGTTTCTCTAAATCTTGTTTTTTAGAAGAAGTTAGTAAGTTCATTCTATTTTTATCTGTCTCTGCAAAGATTAGGGTTTTCCTGGTAGGAAAATGTAAAACCCAAATTTGCAATTAGGTTTCCTATCTCAATGTTGAAACTTTTTTCTTAGCTTTTATTTCTCTTTCTGTATATATGTTTGTAAGTAATGATAATAGAAAATAAGGGTTTTACCACCTTTCTTCCTTGCAAGCACAGCAAAAGCCATATGAACATGCTGAAGAGAAATTTTGATAAGCTGTTAAGTGAAAAATCAGAATATTTGAGAAAAACTTATCAATGATACAAAACCCCTTGGGATTATATATAACTGCTGTAAGCAGTAAAAAGGAAACTAAAAATCTGCCTAAATCTAATCCCTATGATTTAGGGATTGTCTAACCTTAATTCTAGGGTACAGATATTTACATATTTCTTAAATTTAATACCGTTGACTTTTCTATACTCCCCTTCAAGCTGATGAATAGATATTTTCCATTCCCAACTTGGACACAATGGTTTGAAATGCTACATTACTTAGTCCTTTGGTAAGTACATCTGCGAGTTGACAGCTAGTAGTCACATAAGGTGTGCAAATTAACCCACTATCTAACTTCCTTCTCCTTAATGAAATGCCTATTTATCAATATGTGTTTTGTTCAATCATGTTGCACGAGATTATGTGCTATGCTGATTGCAAATTTATTGTCGCTATATATTCTCATTGGTCCATGCCATTGGATCTTCAGGTCTTCTAAAATGATCTTCATCCACAATAGTTCACATATTCCTTGAGTCATTGCCCGAAATTCTGCCTCAGCACTAGATCTTGCCATCACATTTTGTTTTTTGCTTCTCCATGTCACAAGATTTCCTCCAAGAAAGGTACAATACCTAGAAGTGGATCTTCTATCAATTACTGACCCTGCATAGTTTGCATCTGTGTAGGCCTCAGTACTAGCCCAATGTTTCTTTTAAACAGGATCCCCTTTTTTGGAGTTCCTTTAAGATACTGCAATACTCTGTTGGCTGCTTGTAATTGAACTTCTTTTGACCTATGCATGAATTGACTAATCACTCCAATAGCATAAGCGATATCAAGTTGTGTATGAGACAAGTAGCTGAGTCTTCTTACTAGGCGTTGATACATTTCTCTGTCTACATCAATATCTTCCTTTGCCTCTCCGAGCTTATGGTTGGGATCTATTGGTGTACTTGTCGGTCTACATGCTAGCTTCCCTGTCTTTTTGAGAAGATCTATGACATACTTTTGTTGAGAGATAAAGATGCCTTTTCGGGAGTGTGCAACTTCAATTCCCAGAATGTACTTCAACTTTCTCAGTTCTTTAATCTCAAACTCCTTGGCCAGGTATTGTTTCAGACACTATTTTTCCTTTTCATCATTTCTTGTCATGATGATGTCATCAACATACAATAAAAGAGCTGTGACTCCCCCTGAAACGAATGCTTGATAAACAATGTATGAACTCTTTGACTTTGTCTATATCCCATACCTATCATCACTTTGGCAAACCTTCCAAATGGAGACTGCTTAAGCCCATATAGGGCTTTCCTAAGCTTACACACCTTGTTGTTGGCTATGTTGCTTCCAAATCGAGGTGGGATCTCCGTATAGATTTCTTCTTCGAGATCTCCATGTAGAAAGGCATTTTTTTAATCAAACTGCTGTAGATCCCAATCATAGTTTGCTACTAATGATAACAAAATTCTGACAGTCTTCATTTTTACAATTGGTGCGAATGTCTCCTGGTAATCCACTCCATACGTCCGAGTATATTCCTTAGCTACCAATCTCGCCTTGTACCTCTCCAGTGATCCATTTGCTCTATGTTTCACAATATAAACCTACTTATATCCCACAAGCTTTTTTTCCCGCTGGCAAGTTCACCAACTCCCAGGTCTTATTTTTCTTTAGAGCCTCCATTTCTGCATTCATAGCTTGTTTCCAATTTTCATTAGATAATGCTTCGGATAGAGTACTTGGAATATAGATACCATTCAAGCTTACAAGGAAACTCCTATGAGATGGTGAGAACTTTTCTAGTGAAACAACACGAGAGAGTGGATATAATGGTCTTTTGGTGCATTCCCTTGTTCCTATTCTAATGGCAATAGGAATGTTAAGCTCTGACTCATTTTGTGAAGAGGAGTTAAATATTTTTACCCCATTCTCAAGACTTGGATCAAATTCTAAAGAGGAGTTAGAAATTGTTACCTCATTCTCAGGACTTGGATCAGATTCTTGGGCTTGCATAGGTTTAGGAGCTGAGACTTTCCTCCTTGAGTACACTTGATCTGTCATTCTATCATCAAGGGCAACCACAGGCACGAATTCATTGTTTTGTAACTCAGGTGACTTTGATTGGGGCACGAGTTCACTGTTTTGTGACGTTGGTGGCATTGATTGGGGCACGACAATATTTTGCCACTTAGGTGACAGTGATTGGGTTGACACAGACGGAGTTGACACTAACTGTTTGGAAGGAAGATCTATGAGAAAGAAATCCTTATTCTCCTTGATTGAACTCTCTCCCTGAAGATAAGGAGTGGTGAAGTAAGGTTCTTTCTCATTGAAGTTGACATTTGTTGTGACATAGAATTTCTTGGATGGTAGATGATAACACTTATACCCTTTTTGTGTTGATGAATACCCCACAAATGTATACTTGACAGCTCTTGGATCTAGTTTTCCTCTGTTTTGACTGTGAACATGGACAAAGGACACACAACCAAATATTCTTGGAGTAAGGTGATTTATAGTGCTTAGGTTAGGATAAAATTTTGAGAGCATGTCCATAGAACTTTTAAAACCTAAGACTTTGGATGGTAGTCGGTTTATGAGATGTGTTTGTGAGAATGGCTTCCCCCAATAAGACTTAGTTACATTGTTTTGAAATAGAAAAACTCGGTTTGTATCAAGTAAGTGACCATTCTTTCTTTTAGCAACCCCGTTTTGTTGTGGAGTTTGAACACAAGATGACTCATGAATTATCCATTCCTTTTGAAAATATGAGTTCAAAACATGATTGAAATAGTCCCTAGCGTTATCTGTTCTAAACCTTTTTATTTTAACACCAAATTGATTTTGTACCTTGGTATGAAAGTTTGGGAGAACTGTACTGATATTAGATTTGTGTTTGAGCAGAAAGATCTAAGAAACTCTAGTGCAGTCATCAATAAATGACACAAACCACCTTGCACTTGAAACATTAGGAATATTTGAAAGACCCCAAATCTCACTATGAACTAAACAGAAAGCAATTGAGCTTCTTTTGTTGCTAATGGGAAAAGTTAAACGTTTGTGTTTTGCTAACTGGCACACATCACATTGGAAACTTCCAATATCTAGATTTTTAGACAAGGATGGAAACAATGTTTTGAGAGTTTGAAAGGATAGATGTCCAAGTCTACGATGATGAAGCCAAGCCTTTTCTTTTTTGGATTGATGGTGTTCAGAAAGGAAGGACAAAGGTGATTTACTATTTACAATATTCAAAGTGTTGGGAGTCTCAAGGTAGTACTGTCGATCCCATTCCTTAGCACGCCCAATTGTCTTCCCCTAACCCTGGTCTTGAAATATACAGTAAGTGGGGTAAAAAATTACATTGCAACATGAATCTTGAGTAAGTTTTTGTATAGAGAGAAGATTGGTAGACAATTTAGGGACATGAAGCACATCTTTCAGTATGAGTGAGGGATTGATTTGGACGTCTCCTATGTCAACAATAGTAGTTAGTGAACCATTAGCTATTGAGAATTTTCTTATTACTTGGACAGGGTGTGTAAGTTTTAAATTTTTGTGACATATGGGTCGTGTCGCTCTTGAATCCACAACCCAAGAATTGGAAAAGGTTCCATCCAAGGCATTTAATCAAATGGAAATAAGAAACTCACCTGAACGCGCCAATAAGCATGTACCTGAGGGTTTCTCTAGGGATCTCAAAAGAGCTCTTAACTTCTCAATCTCATTTTGATTGAATCTTATTGTAGTGGCAGCCTTTGTTATCTCTAACATAGTTATGGGACTAAAAACAAATATTAAGGATGAAGAAAAGATTGGGGAGATGAACAGAAACAAATGTTGGTGATGGAGGCTAGAACAGAAAATGGCTATGAAGGCCTTATCAAAAATCGGTGATGAAGGCTCGAGGAAGAAAAAAATCAGCAATGAAGGCTGCAAAACAAACTGCGGAAAAACTCAACAATGAAGGTTGAAAAAGAAACTGCAGAAAAATCAGCAATGAAGGCTGAAAAAGTTTCAAAGAAAAACTTGGGTGATTTTCAAGAAAAAACGTAAAGCTCTTGATGCCATGTGAAAAATCAAAATATTGTGTTGAGAATAACTTATCAATGATACAAAACCCCTTGGGATTATATACAATTGCTATAAGCAGTAAAATGGAAATTAAAAATTTGCCTATGTCTAATCCCTATGATTTAGGGATTGTCTAACCTTAATTTTAGGGATAGAAATATTTACATATTTCCTAAATTTAATACAGTTGACTTTTCCACAAGTTATTTAAATTGATTTAGATTTTTTCCCCTTTGCTAGAGCTTATGATAAATATAGGTATTGAAAATTTACACGTGTCTGTCTTTACAAATGGAATTTTTTTTTTTGTATAGTTTTTATTACACGTTTGTTTTATGGGTGAATCTTACTTTTATTTTTATAGATTTTATTTAAAATTAGATGTGAAATATGTATTAGGGTGAATTTTTTGTAATATTTTGCGTAATTAATTTTTAGTTGTTTTATTGTGCATTTTATTACTTGGTTCTTTTGGTTTAAATGTAACATATGTTTACCAAAAAGAGAAAGTAGTTTGAGGTTTAAACCAGGAAAAAGAGCTTAAATTTCTTTTCATTTTTTTAATGGGAGGGGGAAATAAGGATATCAAATAGAATCCTAAATACCTCGTTTGCATCACCAAATTTAATTTTACATTTTTGTTATTGGCTTTACTTTTCTAGATAAACAATATGTTTGTTTTAGTCTTGTTGTGGCGTCTAGCTCAGCCGGTAGAAGACCCACTCAACCGTATTGTCCGCTTTGGGCCCTGCCCTCAGGCTCCGCCCTCACTGTTTTTATCGCGTACTCAGGGGTTCGAACCCAAGACCTTAAAGTCTTTGTTCTGACAGAGATGATACCAATTGTTCTAATAGATCAATTGGTATCATCTCTGTCAGAACAAAGACTTTAAGGTCTTGGGTTCGAACCCCTGAGTACGCGATAAAAACCGTGAGGGCGGAGCCTGAGGGCAGGGCCCAAAGCGGACAATACGGTTGAGTGGGTCTTCTACCGGCTGAGCTAGACGCCACAACAAAAACGCGCGTTTTTTTTAACGACCGTGTGGCATTTTGCTCCCGTAGGATTCAAGAGGTGGCCCCCACAGTCTCACTCATACGTACTGTCCGCTTTGGCAGCTCCACAGGCCCCTCACGGCTTTATCGAGGTAAATACCCCAATTCGCGTCCTCAGAGGTTCGAACCCAAGACCTTAAAGTCTTTGTTCTTACAGAGATGATACCAATTGATCCAGTAGAACAATTGGTATCATCTTTGTAAGAACAAAGACTTTAAGGTCTTGGGTTTGAACCCCTGAGTACGCGATAAAAACCGTGAGGGCGGAGCCTGAGGACAGGGCCCAAAGCGGACAATACGGTTGAGTGAGTCTTCTACCGGCTGAGCTAGACGCCACAACAAAACGCGCGTCTTGGGTTCGAACCCCTGAGGACGCGATAAAACCGTGAGGGCGGAGCCTGAGGGCAGGGCCCAAAGCGGACAATACGGTTGAGTGGGTCTCTACCGGCTGAGCTAGACGCCACAACAAAACGCGCGTTTTGTTGTGGCGTCTAGCTCAGCCGGTAGAGACCCACTCAACCGTATTGTCCGCTTTGGGCCCTGCCCTCAGGCTCCGCCCTCACGGTTTTATCGCGTCCTCAGGGGTTCGAACCCAAGACCTTAAAGTCTTTGTTCTTACATAGATGATACCAATTGTTCTACTGGATCAATTGGTATCATCTCTGTAAGAACAAAGACTTTAAGGTCTTGGGTTCGAACCCCTGAGTACGCGATAAAAACCGTGAGGGCGGAGCCTGAGGGCAGGGCCCAAAGCGGACAATACGGTTGAGTGGGTCTTCTACCGGCTGAGCTAGACGCCACAAGTCTATTGTGTGTACTTATTCTTTTATTTACTTTTTGGGTTTGAGGGGTGAGATTGGAAGCTTGATATTTTGTTCCAATGCCTTTGTTCTCCATAATTAGGTTTAGATTTAGACTACGAAGTTATGAAATTCCGTTAAACAGTTGACAAGCAAACCTACTACGTGCCATAAAGAAGACTAGAGTTCGGGCTTATTGATAGGGAGCTTGTCTTCTCAATCTTTGTTCTCTTCCTCCTTTATGTCTCTGGTTGGATGGTCTTACAAGTGTTTAAGAGATATGGTGTTCCTATCTATTTTATCCTCTAAGTCTAGAATAATGTTGTTTCAAACTTCACTATTTTTCCCCCTTTAGCAACTCGTTTACACATTGATTTTTTTTTTTTTGATTCGAGGAAAAGGGGAATTTGAACCCAGTTCTTTGAGCAAATGGATACATGTACCTCCCATTGAACTAAATACTCGGGGTGCTTTTATTCATTGATTTTATCTTAAAAGAAATAAGAGTATGGTGGCTCTTTGAGGGTTGTAACGTTTTTATAGTTTGATTTGTTGCTTGTGTCTTTTGTTGTGAATTATTTCCTTTGGGAGAAGGAAAAGGTGGGAGAACCTTAAGAAAGATAAGTTGGATTTGAGTTATTAATTTCTCTTTGTTGCTATTTGGTATTTGAAATGGTGAATGATAAGAATCAACTTACAGATATAAACTATCTGATCAGTGCATTTAGGCTTCTCTTATCCCTCCTCATTAAGTTTCTTCATACCAATATGAATTTTGGTGAATAATAAGCATTAGATTAATGATCTCAGCTGTCCTCTTGGATCATTTGTTCCTATAGACTTTTCCTTTATCACTTCATTTAATTTCTTAACACTAGTTTTCTAAGTCTTGAGAAAGCGAGGATTTCAAGTTTCAGTCATCATCATCATCATATCGAAAGCTTTTTTCCAATATTAGAGTAGGCTACATGAACAAATATATGAATACACGCTAAGTTGTCAGCATGAGTTCTCCTCCACGCAATCCTACCCAGTGTAATGTTTTTTTCCAATTGTCATGCCTTCATATTCTTTTCATTGATTTCCTTTGAAGTCTTTTTCGATCTTTCCCTAACTTTGACCCTTTTACAATTATTTATGCCTCCACTCTTCTAATTGCAGCATTCACAGGTCTACGTCGTATGCATTTAAACTAATGTAAACGACTTTCATATTTTCTTCGATAGGTACCACTAAACCTTCTTGTGAATATTTTCATTTCTCACTATCATTTTTTGTAAATTTGAACATCCACCGTAGTATTCACATTTTTGCCACACTGTTCTTCTGTGTATACAATTTCTTAGTTGCTCGACATTCATTACCATATAGCAATATTAGTCTAACAACTGTCCTGTAGAACTTGTCTCTCAACTATATAGTAATTCTTTTATCACATAGCACATCTGTAGCGTTTCTCTACTTGCTCTAAGCCTTTAACTAGCTTGGATCCTATGGGTTACATCGCCATCAATTTCTCAATCCATTTGTACGATGGATCGCAAATATTGAAAATGATCTTGTTTAAGTATCATCTCCCCCATCTAGCATCATTATGCTTTGATCTTCATCTTTATTTGAACTAAATTTATATTCCATGTATTTGGTCTTTACTTTGTTTAGTCTGAACCTCTTGATTTTAGCATTTGTCTCCGTAGTTCCAACTTGGCTTTGACATTCGTTCTACTCTTAGCACACAAGATAGTATTATCTGTAAATTTCATACACCAAGACATTTTACCCTTGATGTATGTTGTCAACTTGTCCATTACTATAGCAAACAAGAATGGATTTAATGTCGACCCTTGTTTTAGTCTTATTATGATGGGGATTTTGCTTGTTTACACTCTACATATCTTCACGTGTCCTTGCATCTCCATATATGTCTTTAATTAGTTCAATATATTTCACAGACTTTTTTATAAAGGACCACCGTAGCACCTCCCTAGGCATTTTATCATATGTTTTCTCCAGATCTATAATGATCATATGAAGATCTTTATCCTGTAACTGAGAATGCTTCACAAGTTGTCTAAGCAAGGGTATTGCCTCTATTGTTGATCGTTCAGGCGTAAAACCAACTTGATTCTCCGATATCTCTATAGTCTTGCTTAATTTTCATTCTATCACTCTCCTATAATTTCATTGTGTGACTCTTTAGTTTTATGCCTTGATAGTTGGAGCAACTCTGAATATCTCTCTTCTTATATAGAGTTATCAAAACATTGCTCCTTTATTCCTCATTCATCTTGTGAGTGTGCCAAATCTTGTTAAAAAAATTTATCAACTACCTAACTCCTATCTCTCTAAGGCATTTACAAACTTCAATGGAAATGTCGTTAGGCTCAAGGACTTTCCCTATCTTTATCCTCTTTAGTTCTTTCTTTACTTCTATGTATCTGATTTTGCACATAAAGAACTGATTCAAATACTCGAGAGGCACTAAGATATTGTCCAAAATTTATTGAATAGTTTGTCGAAATTAACACGCAACCTTTCTTTAATGTTTTTTGTCCTTAACGAGAGTTCTTTGGTACTTATGCTTGATACATATCACGACTCCTAGGTCGCAGCTACTCTCCTGTTTGTGTCAATCTGTTTCTCATTTTTTCCATCCTTTGTGTTCAACTTGTCATAAATTTCTTTCAAAACCTTCACTTTAGCTTTTTCCATTGCCTCCTTCCTAGCTAACCTATATTTTGCGAAGCTCTCATTGGTGTTGTTCTTATTCAAAGTCTTGTAACAACTAACAATCTTAGCTATCAATGCTTCCTTCCTAGCTATCCTATATTTTGCGAAGTTCTCCTCGATGGTGTTGTTCTTCAAAGTCTTGTAACAATCTTGCTTAGTCTTAATAGCTTCCTTAATTAATGCAGTCAATCATGTTGCATCCTCTTTATCCGATGCTCTTAAGTTTGATATTCCTAGAATCTCATTGCCCACCTCCCGAATGCATTTCATCATCTTGTTTCATTGTATATCTTGAGTTTTCCTATGTGGTCCAATCCTTTTTTGGGATCCGACTATCTCGACATATTACATGATAATCTTCTTTTAGCTTCCGCCACCAAATTATTGTGGCTCCTTTTTATTGGTTTCTTTGATGCTGTTTATGAACCCTAATGTCTAAGACTAGAAGTTTATATTGCATGTTAACACTCTCTTGGGATAACCTTGTATTGTAGACAACTTCTAGCCATCGTAAAAAATAAATTTGACTTGTGTTCTGTCTTTTAAATGTTATAAGGTGAGATTCTCTCTTTGTAAATAGTGTGTTCGCTAGGATTATGTCGTTTGATAATGCAAATTTTAGGATGGGATCTTTTTCGTCGTTTCTTATACCGTAACTAAAACCTTGGTATATGCTTTTAAAACCTTCTCTACTAGAACCTACATGGCCATTAAGGTCTTCAGCAATAAAAATGTTTTCTTCTATAGGCACCTCTTATACTACCTTCTCTAAATCCTTCCAAAATTGTCGTTTACTAGCCTCATCAAGTCCTATCTGTAGTGCATACATGCTAATAACTTTCAAAACCTCTCCTCCTAGAACTAGTTTAACCAAAATAATTTTATCCCTTTGTTTCTTAACCTATACAATATCCTCTTGATTGTAGGGGTGTTAATGATTGAAAAAATGATCAGGTGTTAATAGTATTTAGCATCGCATGTTCTTGTTAAATTATAATGGTGTCTTTTTGGGCTCAAATTGCACATTGGTTCCATGGATTCTTTCATCTTTGTATTACTTTCTCATTACTCAAAGTCTCGAACATGGTTCTGAATTTTGGTACATGCTGCGTAATCTGATTTAAAGTTTGTCTTGTTGCAGGTCCAATAGCAGTTTCTCATAAAGGTTCTTGATGGCTAGTGCCATCTGTTTTTGGTTCTGAAACTGGAAAATGAATAGAAAGTGCTATCGAGTTTTGGTTGCTTGGCAAGTTTGACTATTCTGTAGGGTATGATGACTGTTTGTTTATGAAAGAAGCTTGTGATTTTTATAGGTATTTATCGGCCTAGTTTTATATGAATGGTGGCATTTGGGCACAGGGACCAAATTGAGACTAAATGAATGGAGAAAAATCCAAACAATACTTTCATGGAACAATCTAGAGTTCGTAAACAATACAACTCTGTTGAACATGGAAATGGGGAATTCCCCAATGCAACTGAAGCATTTATGCTACATCCTATGAGCAACTTAAATATGAGTACAAGACCTCCTGAGCTAAATGGATCAGAAGTTAAACCTGTACTTAATTATTCCATACAGACTGGTGAGGAGTTTGCTCTGGAATTTATGCGGGACTGGGTAAATCCTAGGAAGCCTTTCATCCAAAACTCTCTGGGTGAATCCAGTTATGCAACAGGATATATGGATCTAAAAGGTATTCTAGGCTTTAGTCATACAGGATCTGAAAGTGGGTCTGACATTTCAATGCTAGTAGAGAAAGGTCCAAAGGAGTCTGAAAGAAGAGACTCTATACAGGAAACCCTAAGTAATTATGGGTCAGTTCAATCAGTACGACAAACTACATTGGGCCATGACAATAATAGAGGACTTTTACATATGTCACTCGGTACCTCTGATAGCACATCAACAAAGGTAAAGGTTCTCTGCAGCTTTGGTGGGAAAATAATACCTCGACCAAGTGATGGAAAGCTAAGGTATGTTGGAGGTGAAACACATATAATTTGCATCAGAAAAGATATTTCATGGGAGGATCTTAAGCAGAAGATATTAGCTATTTATGACCAAACTCATGTGATTAAATATCAGCTTCCAGGAGAGGACTTTGACGCTTTGGTGTCTGTATCCTCAGATGAAGATCTGCAGAATATGATGGAGGAATGTAATGAACTTGAAAACAAAGAGGCCTCTCAAAAGCTTAGGATGTTTCTGTTCACACTGAGTGATTTGGAGGATGCCCAGTTTGGTCTGGGCAACATGTATGGTGATTCTGAGATTCAATATATGGTAGCTGTCAATGGAATGGACTTGGGAACAAGGACAAGCTCTACTCTGCATGGGTTGACAAGCTTTTCAGCTAACAATCTGGCAGAACTAGATGGAAAGAATATAGAGAAGGAGACAAGCAGACCAGTTGTATCAAGTTCCTTCTGTGCCTATGAAACCCATCCACAGTTTTATCATGGACAGACAATGGGGTGTCAACTGCAGTATGGTCATAATTTTTCTAATTATTCCCATATTACAGAAGTTCCTAATTCAATTCCTCCTAATGGGTTTATGAGTCGACATGAACACTTGACTAATGTGCAACCATACAATGGCCTGCAACAACAGAATCTGCAGGTGCCGGTGAGTGACTCGAAACCAAAACCCGATGGTTCAAGTCACCAGGGAAATGATCTCGAAAAACATCATGCCTTGGAAACAGATCACCTGGTTTCTTCTCATCCACATAATGGAAAAATGATAAATCAATTTCCGCTTGAAGAACTGCCAGTAGCAGTTTCTTCACAAGATGTGCCTTTTTTTACTTTAAAAAGTGAAGCTAAAAACCTGGAAAATGAAAAAGTTGTGGCATCTGTTGATGCTGTGAATCAAGTGCTGGTTCCAAAATCGGGTACTGATGACTATCATTCTACATCTAGTGGTGCTTGTGGTCAAGGTCATGCTGAATCTGATTCTGGTTCTAATCCAACTGATATAAGCTACCTTGAGCATCCAGTGCCTCCTCACAATGTTTACTATTCAGAGAGATTACCTCGGGAGCAGTTAGACTTGCTGAATCGATTGTCAAAGTCTGATGATTCATTAGGTTCTCAGTTGCTCTTATCTCACCCACAATCTAATTTAGCACAGCGAGATCCAAACACAGAAACTGTTGAAAATTTATGTGATAGTAATATCGCTCCCCATACTGGAAGCTCAGCAGCAGAAGCTTCAAATATAGATCATCAAACCATTGATGATGGCCTTGCTCAACTGCAAAAGTACAAAGATTTTGCTGATGCTATTTCTCAGATGAACTCAAAGCTTTCTGAAGAAGTGTTGGACAAAGATTTGGATCAAGCAGTTTCAAACCCTCTGGATAATATGCAAGCTGCTAACAAGGACAAGGTTTCGGTTGATAACCTTTTAGATGCTCAAAAGATACTCACGTTTGATGAGAAAGCTGAAACTGGACCTGGACTTCATGCAGGAAGCGAAGCAGCTTTTGCTATGCCCCATGAGGCCAACTTGACTAGCAAAAACCCTTCAGGGAATTTTCAGGCTGATCTGAAGACGGAGGGTTCTAGTAAAGATGATTCTAAAGAGAACCATCATAGTGGCATTTCCAGGCCAGAGCATGGGGACATTCTTATTGATATCAATGATCGATTTCCTCGTGATTTCCTTTCTGATATATTTTCCAAAGTAATGCTTTCAGAGGAGTCCTCTGGTGTTGGCCCATTGCAGACAGATACAGCTGGCTTAAGCTTGAACATGGAAAATCATGAGCCAAAACACTGGTCATATTTTCAGAAGTTGGCTCAAGATTTTGGTGAAAATGATGGTTCCCTCATTAACCAAGATCATCGATCAGGTCAGTTTACCCCTGTGGATGTAGTTCCATTGAGCCAAGGTAATTCCGATCAAAATTTTGGTGAAGACAACCAGATGGACGGTCAACCCCGAGTGCAAATCAGTGAAAGTATGCAGTTTGTTGCCATGATGGAGAACCTAAGAACAGCAGAGTCAGAATTTGAGGTACTTAATTTCAATGGTCAATTTATTTTGTACACATTGTTTTCTTAAAAGATATCGGTGAACAGAATTATGACTACTTGGGTTCTTCTAGAAGGAGAAGTCAGAAAAGAGGAATATTGGTCTACCTCCTGTGGATCCTTCTCTTGGAGATTTTGATATCGATATGCAGGTATGCTGCCTATATTGCAGATTTTCCTGCATTTTTTGTTTCAGTTTGGCACATATGAAATGAATAATGCCTGTGATAAAATGGGCTCCTGTTTGTTTACTTGTAAGAGACAAATGATCTTTTAAAAACTAAAAATTTTAATTATGGATATTTATGTTGCATCTCTTTCTGCGTTTTGGGACTTAAAACATGTGTGTGGCAACATTTTCTTATGACTTTTCTGAGTGCAACACCACTACCTGAACCCAAACCTAAACCCTATGTGCAAGCTTTTCATCTTGCATCTCTACTTCCCAAATAAATAGTTATGTGAAAGGGGAACTACAAGGCTTAACCACAAATTCAGTAAAACCAGTGTGTTTTTGTAAAGATAAGCAGCTGACCTGTAACATTTTTATGTTGGCTTCAACTTATTTATAACAGGCAGCGGAACTGTAATTTGCCGTGTTTAATTGTCTTTGCAGACTGCTAGTTGGAGAAATTAGCTTTTTGTTTCCTTATGTTCATTTAAAGATGCTGCACATAATAATCTAATAAAAACCTAGTATGCAGGGGACACCCTATATTGATTTTTAGCTTTTGGCTCATTTTAAACTTGTATTCTGATCCTTGTTGAAGCTATTTATTTTTGTCATGCTGTATCTGGGAAAAGAAAAAGCACAAAATTTGATTGTGATGGCTCTAATTTGCTTGTGAACGTTTTAGAAGAATAATAGCCTACTCTAGCTTTTGAATGGTTTCTTAAATTGAGAAAGGCATTCAAACATACTTTGTAGAAATTTTGTTCTTTTAGAATGCTAGTGTAGATTTCGTACTGATTTTTTAGATTCAGTATTTGTTTCTCATTATATACTTAATTTTGCTGACTCTAAATGCAACGAGGGATAAACCTTTGGAGTATCTTTCTGGCCATTAAATGCTTTGAAGCTCCATGGATGTGTTCCTGGCATTCATTTTGCTTTTGAAAACTTCTCTGCACGTTAAAAAATTGAAATGAAAAATGCATTTCTCTTCTCAGATGCTTGTTATAGTTTGGGCCCTATTTTTGACAATGTTCCACATACTGCCAACAATATTAAAGGTATTGTGTATTAATTGCTTACTTTGTCCTGGATTGATGTTATAGCTCATAAAGAACGATGATCTTGAAGAGTTGAGGGAGCTGGGTTCTGGTACGTTTGGGACCGTATATCATGGAAAATGGAGGGGGTCGGATGTTGCCATCAAGAGAATAAAAAAGAGCTGCTTCACAGGTCGATCATCTGAGCAAGAAAGATTGGTAATTTGCCTTGCTCACATTAATATTTCTTATACATGTGATGTGATACGTTTTCTGCATATTCTTTCACGACACCATTGGACAAAGCCTGTTGATCTTAAAAAGAAGTTAACAAACTAAAACTATTACTAGTTTCTCTCTCTTTCTCGCTCTCTCTTTTGAAAGGGGGGAAGGGTCCCTAATAGAAATGCAATAATTTTTTTCTTTATTTTATTGTTATTTATTTATTTATTTTATCTCAGCTAGTTTTTGTCACTACCGTTCTCTCTTACTCTGGTATTATTTTCATACTTAGTACCATACTAAAAGGTTTACACTTGCATTGTCAGACCATTGAATTTTGGCGGGAAGCTGACATTCTTTCTAATCTTCACCATCCAAATGTGGTGGCATTTTATGGTGTGGTTCAAGATGGTCCTGGGGGAACGTTGGCTACTGTTACAGAGTACATGGTTGATGGGTCCCTTAGGCATGTTTTACTTCGCAAGGATAGGTAAATTCTCATTTCATATTGTTAGTAATAATAGTTTGTCGTCCTTCCTGTCTTACATAGTATCTTCTGTTTAATAATTGAAACCAGCAGAGCAGGTGTGCATATATTATATCCAAAAAATGTAGTACCTCTTGTAACCAAAAAAGAAAAAAGTGTAGTACCTCACCTTGGGAGGTGGGAGGGGGGAGAGGGGGGGGGGGGGGGTTGAAGTCATCATATTTCTGAGATTTTCTCAAATCCTGCTGATAGTTCATGAGTACCACCTGCTTACTTTTCTGCCTAATTTAAAATTTGCAGGTATCTTGATCGTCGTAAGAAGCTCATAATTGCTATGGATGCAGCATTCGGAATGGAATATTTACATTCAAAAAATATTGTGCATTTTGATCTCAAATGTGACAACTTGCTTGTTAACTTGAAAGATCCTTCACGACCAATTTGCAAGGTAACCTCTGGGGTCATCCATCCTGGGAATCTAGTATGGTTAAAATTTGGTTCTTATTAAAACATTTCTAAGATACTGTCCCTCTTTCCTAGGTTGGTGATTTTGGACTGTCTAAAATCAAACGTAATACCTTAGTTTCTGGTGGTGTTCGGGGGACCCTACCGTGGATGGCCCCAGAGCTCCTGAATGGGAGCAGCAATAAGGTTTCAGAAAAAGTAAGGTGTCTTTCATGAAATTTACTTGAAGTGGCATGATAAGCTATTTTATTTTCCTGAGTCTTTGCACAGATCTTCTGCTAGATTTCACCTGATTACAGCAATCCTTATAAATGTTCCTTAAAACTCAACGGAGAAAAATCTTTCTATATCTTATTATTCTTTTATTAGTTCATTAAGAAGCCATTGCACTAACCAGTACATATCTGAATTGCTGCTATTGCATTATGTAAGAGCAGCTACTATCTAATGGAAAATTAAGATAATAATAGCGAAAATGGCTGCTACTGCTTAACAACAGAGTGTATGGTATAGTGGATCATAAGAAGGCAGTTTGTGCTGAATTTTACGAATTACAAGATAGCATTTTGCTAAAGATGTATTTTGCCAAATGTTTGTCTGTATCTTTATATTCATCAAGTTGATTTCAGCATAAGATGAGAATCTAGATATCATTTCAAAAGAATATTTAACAAATTTAATGGCTTCAAGCAGCTGGCTTCTTTGAAGAAGGAAGCATGTAACAAAGTTCTGCTGCCATCTTAGAGAAAAGAAAATGAACAGATTTTGCTTGTGGCATATCATAATGCATCATCTGTCTTAATTATGAAACTAGTCTAGTTTAACATGGTTTTTGTGAAAAACAGAGAAAAGAAACGTGATTTTTCATATATTCTATTGCACACCAAAGAGGTAGCTTTATACAAAAAACCTAGCAATAAAAAGGAAACTAACTAGATCACATTAGATCCCATGATTTATGGGATACTCTAACAGAAAAGGAAACTAATTAAATCAGCTTAATTCTAGAGATACAAGCTGTTACAAAATCTCCTAAAATAGCTAACTATACATGTGTAGAATATAAACCTTTTTTTTTTCCACACTCCCCCTCAAGCTGGTGAATAGGTATTCTCCATTCCCAGCTTGGATACAATATTTTGAAAGATTGAACTATTTAATCCCTTGGTGAGCACATCAGCAAGTTGGCCATGTGTAGACACATAAGGTGTACAAATCAACCCGCTCTCCAACTTTTCTTTGATGAAGTGTCTATCAATTTCAATGTGTTTTGTTCGATCATGTTGTACTGGATTGTGAGCTATGCTGATTGCAGACTTGTTATCACAATAGAGCCTCATTGGACCATCCCACTTAATCTTCAAGTCTTCTAAGATGATCTTCAACCAAAGTAGTTCACACAACCCCTGAGCCATTGCTCGGAATTCTGCCTCCGCACTAGACCGTGCTACCACATTCTGTTTCTTACTCCTCCACGTCACAAGATTTCCGCCAAGAAAGGTGCAATATCCAGAGGTTGACCTCCTGTCAACAATCGACCCAGCATAATCGGCATCCGTGTATGCCTCAAGTACTAAACCTCCATTCCTTTTGAACAAAATACCTTTTCCTGGTGTGCCCTTGAGATACTGTAGCACTCGGTGGGCTGCTTGCAGATGAACTTCCTTCGGGCTATGCATGAATTGACTAATTACACTCACCGCATATGCTATATCAGGTCGTGTGTGAGACAAATAAATGAGTTTTCCTACTAGGCGTTGATACATTTCTTTGTCTATTGGAGCATCCTCCTCTGCCTTTCCAAGTCTAAGATTTGGATCTATTGGGGTACTTGCTGGTTTGCAAGCTGTCTTGCCTGTTTCTTTGAGGAGATCTGTAACATACTTCTGTTGGGAGATGAAAATGCCCTGCCTAGAGTGAGCCACCTCAATCCCAAGAAAATATTTCAACCTCCCGAGCGCCTTGATCTCAAACTCCTTAGCCAAACACTGATTTAGAAACTCTCTCTCCTTATCATCATTCCCTGTTACTATTATGTCATCTACATATACCAAGAGAGCTGTGACTCCCCCTGAAGGCGAGTGTTTAATGAACAGCGTATGGTCCCCTTGGCTTTGTCTATATCCCATGACCATCATAACTCTCGCAAATCTTCCAAACCATGCTCGTGGTGATTGCTTAAGTCCATACAAGGCCTTTTTTAACTTACACACAGTATGAGCAGCCAAATTATTTCCATAACCTGGCGGGACCTCCATATAAATCTCCTCCTCTAGTTCTCCATGTAAAAATGCATTCTTGACATCAAATTGCTGCAATTGCCAACCATAATTAGCTGCTAATGACAACAAGACTCTAACAGTATTCATCTTCGCAACTGGAGCAAAGGTTTCTAGGTAATCAATTCCATAGGTTTGAGTATAACCCTTTGCTACCAACCTTGCCTTATACCTCTCTATCGATCCATCTGCTTTATATTTCACTGTATAAACCCATTTACATCCCACAGGTTTCTTTCCTACCGGCAACTTCACCAACTCCCAAGTTTTGTTTTTTTCTAACGCCTCCATCTCCACATTCATAGCTTGTTTCCATTTCTCATTGGACAAAGCCTCGGATAAGGTGGTAGGAATGACAATGGTGTTTAAGCTCACAAGGAAGGCTCTATGAGATGGTGAAAAGTTTTTAAAAGACAAGAAGTGTGCAAGAGGATATAAAGGTCGTTTTGTACACTCTCTAGTCCCTTTTCTAACAGCAATGGGAAGGTCCTGGTCATTATTGCTTACACAAAATTCAGTTTCAACTGGTAGTGAAGGATTAGAAATTGTTACCTCATTCTCAGGATCTGGGTTGGAGTCTTGGACTTGCACAGATTCAGGGATAACCATCTTCTTCCTTGAAAACACCTTGCCCTTGCCAAATCTCACATTCTCAAGAGCAGAGTCTATTTTTTCTTGGGGATTTTCTGGCACAGGTTCAGGCACAGGATTTGACTCGGACTCGTATACGGACTCAGACACAGTCACAGGGTTTGACATAGTGGAACAAGGTGAACAAGGCGAGAAAACTGGTTTAGACACGAGAAGTGATGGCAGATCAAGTAAAAAATCCCCCCTATCCTTATCTTCCATTATTGAATTCCCCCCCTGAAGATAAGGAGTGGTGAAATAAGACTCTTGTTCATTGAAAGTAACATCCATCGAGACATAGAACTTCTTTGATGGAGGATGGTAACACTTATAACCTTTCTGAGTCGAAGAATATCCCACAAAGACACATTTTAATGCCCTTGGATCTAACTTCTCCCTATTTTGACTATGGACATGGACAAATGACGTGCACCCAAATATCCTAGGGACAAGATTATTTGTAGTGTGTAGATTAGAATAGAATGTTGAGAGTATGTCCATTGGACTCTTGAATCCTAAGACTCTGGAAGGCAAACGATTTATAAGATGAGCAGCTGTAAGAACTGCTTCCCCCCAAAAAGATTTAGGCACATTTTTCTGGAGCAAAAAGGCTCGGGTTGATTCAAGAAGGTGACCATTTTTCCTTTCTGCTACTCCATTTTGTTGTGGGGTATAAACACAAGATGACTCATGTAGTATCCCTTCCTTCTGAAAGTATGAAGTTAGGACTTGATTGAAATAATCCCTAGCGTTATCCGACCTAAACCTCTTGATATTGACCCCAAATTGATTCCTAATCATAGAACAAAAGTTTGGGAGAACAGTACTGACATCAGATTTATGTTTGAGCAAAAAAATCCAAGTAACACGAGTACAATCATCAATGAATGAAACAAACCATCTTGCCCCAGAAACATTAGGAATAGTAGAAGGACCCCAAATATCACTGTGAATGAGATAAAAAGGAATGGAACTTCTTTTATTACTAATTGGAAAAGATACCCGTTTGTGTTTAGCAAGTTCACACACTTCACAATGAAAATTTTCAACATCTAGACCTTTAAATAAAGAAGGAAATAGAATTTTAAGAACCCTAAATGATGGATGTCCAAGTCGGCGATGATAAAGCCAAACTTGCTCTTTATTGGATGAAAATAACTTTGAAACAAAAGAATGAGGTAATTTGCCCTTGGTAATGCTTGACTGACTTGGTGCTTCGAGGTAGTAGAGCCCATCCCGTTCTCTAGCATGTCCAATCATCTTCCCCGAATCCTTGTCCTGAAATACACAATAATTATGATAAAAAACCACATTGCAACATAAATCTTGTGTGAGTTTTTGGATAGAGACAAGGTTTGTGGACAATTTAGGGACATGGAGAACATTCTTTAAGATCACTGATGGGCTTATTTTGACATCTCCTACACCTGCTACAGTGGTCAAAGAACCATCGGCTGTGGCTATTTTCTTATTGCTTGGACAAGGGAAATATGTGAAAAAAAATTTTGGTGAGTGGGTCATATGATCGGTAGCTCCTGAATCGATGATCCAAGAGTTGGAAAAGGTTGTACCCGAGACATTTAATCCAATAGAAGATGGAAACTCACCTGAATATGCCAATGAACAAGTACCTGAAGGTTTGTCTAGATTACCAATAAGAGATCTCACCCTCTCGACCTCTTCCGGATTGAGACCGCCTAACTCCTGTGGTGTTACTTCAATATGTTTTATTGAAGCAACATGGGCCTGCCTATTGTTCTTTGACTGTTCTCCTTTTTGTCCCCACTCTCGGCTTGGAGGTTTTCCATGAAGCTTCCAACATCGTTCACGAGTATGGCGTGCTTTCTTACAATAAGTGCACCACAAGCTATCCTTGTAATCAGAATTTTGAGCTTTTGTTTGGCTAAATGCCCTTTCCACCTTCGTGGCTGAATTATTGCCACCACTAGCCACCATAGCAGAGCTGTCCATGCTCTGTGGTTCAAGCATTAGGCCTCTTCTGCTTTCCTCACCTCGAATCAGTGCCACTACCTCGTTAAAACATGGAACTTCCTGCTTGCCAAGAATCTGGATTCTCACTTGATCAAATTCTGGATTAAGTCCCACAAGAAAATCATAGACTCTATCTTGCTCAATGAAGTTCTTTAGAACAGCAGCATCTTCAGAACATTTGGTTTCTATCACCCTATAATGATCAAGTTCCTGCCACAAATATTTCAATTGATTGGCATATTCAGTAACTGTTTTACTTCCTTGCTTTGCAGCAACTGTCTTCACCTTGACCTCGTATACTTGAGCCGCATCTCTGGCTTTAGAATACGTCTGTTGAATTGCATCCCAAATATCCTTGGCAGTAGGCAAGAACATACATGTATCACTAATCTCAGGGGTCATAGAATTCCACAGCCATGCCATGATCATGGAATCTTCTGCATCCCATGCTTCAAAACAAGGATTTCCTGGTTTTGGCCCCGTACCCATAAGATGGCTGATCATCCCTTTTCCTTTTAGCACAGTACGAACAAGTTGAGACCATTTAAGGTAATTTTTTCCATCCAACCTGTATGCAGCCTGGATATTTTGTAATTCTCCTGGTTTTTGGGAACAAACAATCTCCCCTGATTGTGCTGTAGTGGTCGTCTCTGCAACTTCCGACATCTTCCACGCGATCTCTAGGCTATTAAGGCAGATCGTGTGAAGCAGAAAGAAGACTGAATGGGCTAAACAGAATTTTTGTAAGATATTCTGTTTTAAACTCAAAAAACAGAGTAGAACAGAGTACAAATAACCAGCAGTATATTATGGGCAATAAAGGCCTGTGAAGCAAGGTGACGATGAAGGCCAAAGCTTCTAATGTTAAGAGAACCTAAAGCTCTGATGCCATGTGAAAAACAGAGAAAAGAAACGTGATTTTTCATATATTCTATTGCACACCAAAGAGGTAGCTTTATACAAAAAACCTAGCAATAAAAAGGAAACTAACTAGATCACATTAGATCCCATGATTTATGGGATACTCTAACAGAAAAGGAAACTAATTAAATCAGCTTAATTCTAGAGATACAAGCTGTTACAAAATCTCCTAAAATAGCTAACTATACATGTGTAGAATATAAACCTTTTTTTTTTTCCACAGTTTTAAATGAAATGAGACTCAAAGATGGATGAAATTGGTAATGTTCTAGAGATAGGAAGAATCAAGAGCTGACGTTGAAACCATAAATGGTAGTATATTTTTCAACCTTTTTTTTTTTTTCAACTGTGTTTCTGCAGTTTTTGATACCTCCAAGATGTTGACCCTGTCAACTACCAGTTACTCTTTATTGCTTATGGTTGTAAATATCTAAATAAAGTACACACACACAAGCATACATATACTATTCTTTTATGGGAGCCTGAGCTGAAATATGAAAAAAAAGAGATGGAGCAGTGGGTGGGGAGACATGAAAGAAAATTTAAATATATCGATGCTGAGAGAATTCCTCGGTTATGACACCTATTCCTTTTCTGTATGCATCTCTTATCCTGTTTTCATGATATAAACATCATTGATTGGTGAGGGAGAACATATTCTTGTTACTGATTCTGCCTAAGGTAAATAGCTAGTAAAGATATTGTCTTTTTGTAGTACTATTTGTTTACTTTTCTTCGTTGATCTGCAGGTTGATGTGTTCTCCTTTGGTATTGTTCTATGGGAGATTCTCACTGGTGAAGAGCCTTATGCCAATATGCACTATGGTGCAATCATAGGTGTGAATTGAGTAGTAACTTTTCTCACCAGTTATTGAGGCAATTGAGAAACTAGCAGGCATAGGTTGATATTTTGAAGTAACAGTTTCTGTTCTTCCATCCTTCAGGCTAAAAAATTTTGTTTTAAGGCCAAAATCTAAAACTAAAAGTAGTTTTGGTATTTTTGATTGATCCACTTGAAAAACCTATTAAGGCCAGTCTGTTTTATGAAGCATTGAAACCTGTAAAATGACATCTGATTTTCAGATTTCATATGACAGAAAGTATCTATCCTGAGCTGATTCCTAACATGGATAAGCTGGGTATCTGGTACGTATCCTATGTCATCCCAAATGCTATATAAAATGTGTATTAGTTGGTGGGCAATACTAACTGAACATCTTGCATCATTTGATACCTATGCAAGAATTTAATAAGTTATGCTTAGAATCGTAAGTACATATAAATGCATGAATATGTATGTAAAAACATGCATACTTGTGTTAGAGTGTCAAACCTGACCAAACTTGAGTGATATGTACTCTATCATCCTGAAAGCCTGTGACACACCAACCTCCATTAACTTAGGAACTAAAATTACCTGACATCAAACCTCATGTGACCCATTCAATCGTGACCTCTGCTATATATCTTAACTTTTAATCTTATAGCTTCTAAAAGAGAGCTTATGAGGTAGTTAAATTATTTTCTTTAACTGCTGTTTTCCTTGCATACTGTTAGAACAAAATTTATTAATCTTTTTAGGTCTGATTAACTTATAATTTTAGGATACAATCTAGCATTTAAAATTGTTTGATTGTGAAAGGCATACAAGTGTGGATCTTCATGAAACTAACCCTTGATCAGTACTTCTTTGTTTAAGTAATTGGTGACCATCCTTGTCTTTAGATTTTAGTAATATTCTTTTGGTTCCTTCTGTTGGCTGGGGCTGGAGCATTTGCAATTTCACATTGCTAAAGGTTGAATCTTTCTTAAATATTTTTCAGTTAAATCTTTTTGTAGATTGCTGCATATCCTTTTTCTCACATATGTGATCATTTGTTCTTTTATATTATATTTAAAGTCATTTGCTTTAACATTCAGAGTTTAGCTGATCTTTTTTTTTTTTTTTGTTTGGAGTCCCAAAATCAACCTCAGATGGTTTTGCTGATATCCCAAGATTTGATGGAAGTTATGAAAATATTTAAATACTCCATTTGCTTGACACTGACAGTTTAGAGTCTTTTTGAAAAAAGCCTCCATTTCTTCATTGACAATCGCCCATTATATGGATAGATTACAAGTTTTTTTGGGAAGAAAAATAAGCTGAACTTCAGCCCCTACCATATATACATCTATCTAAATATACCGTACAGCTAGTATATCCTAATTAAGGAAGGAATAAATCTGTATAATCATAACTGCCATATCAGTCAAAGCTGTAAATCTGCTGGCATTAAATGTGTAGATATTAGCTGTAAATCTGCTGTGTAGAATGATATTTCCTTTGACATCCCCCCTCAAATTGATGCTGGTAAATCGACAAGCATCAATTTGCCAATGAGAAAATGATGGCACTGATGTGGCAGGGATTTTGTGAAGATATCAGCGATCTGCAAAGTGGTGGAGATATGTGGAAGGGTGATGACTTGATGATCATAGGCTTCTCTGATTGAGTGACAGTCAACCTCGATGTGCTTGGTGTGTTCGTGATAGATTGGGTTGGCGGCAATTTGGATGGCACTAGTGTTGTCAGCATGGAGTGGAGTAGGATGAACGGGAGAGAAACTGAGCTCTGTGAGGAGACCACGCAGCCAAATGATCTCGGAGCAAGTTGCAGACATGGCTCGGGCCTCAGTAGATGATTTGGAGACGTGGTCCTGCTTCTTGCATTTCCAAGAGATAAGGGCATCACCAAGAAACATACACCAACCGGTAGTAGATTTCTTGGTGTCTGGGCAACCAGCCTCAGCGTCACTATAGGCCTGTAGCTGAAGTGAAGAACCGGAAGGGAAGAATAAGCCACGATTAGGTGTCCCAAGAATGTAGCGAATTATGCGGCGGATTGCAGATAGATGGAGATGCCTCGGTGCTTGCATGAATTTGCTGACGGTATGAACAACATAAGAGATGTCTGGTCGGGTAATGGTTAGATAGATAAGACTACCAACCAACTTCCGATAGGTAGTAGGATCCTCAAGAAGCTTCCCTTCGTCACGTTGATATTTCACATTAAGTTCCATGGGGGTGTCAACCGAAGTAGCGTTGGTGAGACCGGCTAGTTGAACCAGATCCTGATGCACCTCTAAACCCAAGAAATAGGTGAGCTGGCCAAGGTCTTTCATGTGGAATGTAGAATTCAACAAAGTCTGAACCGCAAAGATTGCCCCCAAGTCAGAGCCAATGATGGCGATATCGTCCACATAAACAAGGAGGACAACGATTCCTGTGGATGTCCTTTGTAGAAAAAGGGAGGAGTCATACTGACTTTGAGTGAAAGAAAAACCAAGCAAAGTGGATCGAAACTTCTCAAACCATACTCTTGGTGCCTGCTTCAAACCATACAAAGAACGTTTCAGTTTGCAAACATCATTAGGTGAGGAAGTGGGAATACCAGAGGGAAGTTTCAAGTAAACGTCTTCCTTGAGATCATCGTGGAGAAATGTGTTCTTGACATCCATTTGACGTAAGGGCCAGGATTGGGAGGCAGCAAGGGCGAGTATAGTTTGGACAGTGGTAATTTTGGCGACTGGTGCGAAGGTCTCATCATAGTCGAGACCATATTCTTGTTTGTTGCCAAGTGCCACTAACCGAGCCTTGTAATGGTCTATGGACCCATCGGAACAAAGCTTGATAGAAAACACGAACTTATTGCCAAGGGGTTTCATGTAGGAAGGACATGGAACAACATCCCAGGTTTGGTTTTCCTCAAGGGCGAGAAGTTCAGTTTCAATTGCTTTTCGCCAACACTCATGCTCCATTGCCTGTTTATAAGACGAAGGAAGAGAAATAGAAGACAAGGTGGCTGTGAAGGATGAAGGAGAAGAGAAACCAAACCTATCTGGGGGTCTACGAACCCGAGTACTGTGTCTGAGAGAGGGAGGTGCAGGTGTTGAAACAGGAGCAGCAGTCGGGGAAGAAGCTTGAGGGAGCTCGGGAGGTGCTGAAGGTTGGTGGGAAGTGGCAGTGGAGCGTCGTTGATACACTAGGAGAGGCTTAGAAGGGACTGGATTTGCAAGAGAGTTAGGAAACATAGGCAAAACAGAAAATGAAGGAGAAACGGGATCCTGATGGGTAGAAAAGAAATACTGATTTTCGAAAAAAATCACATTTCTAGAAACTCGAATGCGACACAGATTTGGATCATAGCAAAGAAAACCTTTCTGCTGTACTGAATATCCTAGAAAAGCACATTTAATTGACTGAGCCGTGAGTTTTGTGCGTTCATGTGCTGGAAGATGAACATAACAGACACAACCAAAGGTACGAAGGTTAGAATAAGTTGGAGGGTGACCAAATAACCTGGTGAAAGGTGAGTCATGGCTCAATGTGGGAAAAGGCAATCTTCTAATGAGATGGACAGCAGTGGAAAGAGCTTCACACCAAAATCGAGAGGGCGTGGAGGATTCTAACAGATGAGTGCGAACCACATCAAGAAGGTGATGGTTCTTCCTTTCAGCCACCCCATTTTGTTGAGGTGTCGAAGGGCAAGACCGTTGAGAGATGATGCCATGCTTCTGTAGGAAGTCGTGAAACAAATGAGACATATACTCACCCCCATTGTCAGAACGAAGGATTTTGATATGGGCCGAAAATTGTGTCTGAATGTATGCATGAAAAATCTTAAAAACAGAAAATACTTCGTCTTTGGAATGAAGGAAATAAATCCATGTGAAACGACTATAGTCAATAAAAGTGACAAAGTATTTGTAATTAGCATGCGAAGTGATTGGTGTCATACCCCACACATCACTATGTATCAGATCGAAAGGCTTGACAACATGCGGTGTGTGAATAGGAAAGGGTAGAGTTTTACTTTTGCCAAGTCTGCAAGAATTGCAATCAAACTGAACAACACTAAGAGATGGTGTTTCATTATTCCCAAGAAAACCAGATTTCAATAAAGCATGAAGTACATTAGAATTTGGATGTCCGAGACGTTTATGCCACGCTCGGTAATCAACATGAGCAAAATTATAAGCGACAAAAGGCAAAGAAAAAGAAGACAGAGGAAATTGAAGAGGAAAAAGACGTCCCACTTTAGGCCCCCTCACTATCATCCCCCCTGACTGTTGATCCTGCACAACACAACCAGATTTAGAAAATTCTACTTTACAATCATTATCAACCAACTGACTGACAGACACAAGATTGGTGGTAAGACCGGGAGATACGAAGACATCAGTGAGAGAGGAGGAAACATCACCAGTGGCCGTGATAGGTAAATGATTGCCATCAGCAAAATGAATTTTGAGATTTTCAAAATATTTGTTTACATTGGTAAGAGAATCAGCGTTGTTTGTCATATGATGGGAAGCCCCGGAATCAAAGTACCAAGGAGATGATGTAGAGAAGGGTTTACCTGAGAGTCCTAAAGCTGAAAATGCAGAAATGATCATTTGTTGAATCATGTCAGGGGTCATGGGTTGGACAGAAACAGGAGCAGGAGCACTTTATGTTGTATTCACAAGACTACTAGCACTAGAAGAGCCAATTGAGACGGTATATGTTGTCTCCGATTTCTTGGGGGGTCGAGTTGGGCATTCCTTGATGATATGACCATCCTTTTTGCAATAGTTGCAGAATTTTCGAGGACAGTTTTCAGCATAATGGTCAAATCCCTTGCAACAGAAGCATTGAACAGTGCTCATATCCCTGCTTCGTGGCCTACCTTGTGCTGCATAGGCTACAGGAACAGATGTAGATCGTCGTTGTTCCATGGTGGTTTGAGTGAGAAGGTGTTGTTCCTCGCGAAGAAGATCATTGAGGCATGTATCCAAGGAGGGGACAGATTCTCGGTTCATAAGATTGGATCTAGTGCCTTCAAATTCAGGTCTTAGTTTCATTAGAAATTGATCTCTCTAAGTAGTTTCATGGACAGATTGAACAGAACTAAGACCTTCGGATGGTAAGTCAGCATAAACTATATCAGTGTATTCAGCCCAAAGATTAGTGAATCTAGAGTAAAAATCAGAGATAGAAAGACTATCCTGTTGAAGAGTGGCCAATTCATGTTCAAGCTGGAACCGACGAGCAGTGTTTTGTTGACTGTAGACCTTCTTCAGGTAAGTCCACATCTGAGCTATAGTCTGAGAAGATCGAAGGTTCAAGATGATGTTGGGTTGTCTTCCCACTTGTGTGTCCTTGACTTCCCACTTGGCATGTCGGTCTTTGTCTTTGTCAGGAGCTGGGTTACTGCCATCAACATGTCCCCACAGCTCCTTACCTTTGACGAAAATCCTGAAATGAAACGCCCAAGCAGAGTAGTTCTTGCCATTGAAACGAATCAAAGAAACATCAGACTTATCGGAAGACATGAGGTCAAGAGAACTTGAACAAGAATAACCGAGATTAGGAAACTTGAGAGCACGAGACAAATGGCAATTTAGAGCTATAGCTCTGATACCATGAGAGTTTAGAGTCTTTTTGAAAAAAGTCTCCCTTTCTTCATTGACAATCGCCCATTATATAGATAGATTACAAGTTATTTTGGGAAGAAAAATAAGCTGAATTTCAGCCCCTACCATATACATCTATCTAAATATACCGTATAGCTAGTATATCCTAATTAAGGAAGGAATAAATCTATATAATCATAACTGCCATATCAATCAAAGCTGTAAATCTACTGGCATTAAATGTGTAGATATTAGCTGTAAATATGCTGTGTATATTTCTTTTGACTGACACAAGTTTGAGAACAAGAGCTATAACTGGTTCTTGGATAGATCTAATCTCCATTAATTTCTACTTGTACATAGGTTTGCCTCTAAGATGATTAGATGCAATTTCCTGCTTTTGTACCCTTTTTTTTGTCTGTTCCCTGATTGTAACATTTACTTTCATCTTCCTCGGTTTGAGTTATTCCATTTCTCTTCATGATCTCGAAGTTGTAGATTAATTTAAATATATTTATTGATGTACAGGAGGGATTGTAAGTAACACACTGAGACCGACAATTCCAAGCTTTTGTGATCCTGAATGGAGAAAATTAATGGAACAGTGTTGGGCCCCTAATCCTGCAGCCAGGCCATCATTCACAGAGATTGCCGGTCAATTGCGAACAATGTCAGCAGCTGCTAGCCAAAGCAAGGTGCATGGTCAGAAGGCATCGAAATAATAATGATTTCTTAAAGAAATAGTCTTTTCCATGATACATTATACTATAGATAATTCATTCAATTGTTCACACATTGAGTAGTAGCCATTATAATCACTGGAAAGGAGAATAGGCTTCCTAATTGTTTTTGAAATGGAAAGCTTCTCTTAAAAGAATCTCATCAGAACTTTTTCCCCATTCCATTGAACAAAAGTTGTGATTTAGTGTCATGTTGTACTTTAAAAACTTATCTTTTGCCTTTTGCTCTATGTTCACACTGGCTGTGCATCTTTTGAACAATTGATACTATTTTTATTGATTCTGATATCATGTGGAGATGGAGTTTGGCTTTTCTAGAAGTTTATGATACTTGAAAGCCATCGTTGATTGTAGAAGGTTTACTGGAGCTCCCCAGGCTTATTTTGCAGGTGTAAGCATATTGTTTGGCACCAGATGCCCTGCGTAAAGTTGATGTATGATTTGCGGACTTGAAATTTTTAATTTATACGGGATGAACCTGTATTGAAGACCCATAGTCAAGTTCTGCATGCTAGATTGTGAAATTGCTGAATGTGGTGTCAAGTACCACAGCTTGAACCTGTATTTCACCCGAAGCTTGTTACTTGAGCAAGCTAAGCCCGGGTCTTATCTTACACTCGTTTTCTCTGCCAAGTAGTTCATCAAATTGACAGCTTCTGGACTGGATGATACCAGGAAGGAGAAGTCATAGCTTACCTGGCCAAATCTTGGAAGCTGATATTTTGTTTAATTTATCCTTTTCTCTGTTGATTTATTGGAATTGGGAAGGTAAGTAATTCTGCCAGTGCTCTTGCGCAAGAAAATACTAACCTTGAAAGAATGTAATGTAATTCTGTCAGAAAGATTATTTGACATTTAGAAGGTACAAATTAAGTGCATGTAAGGATATGCAATAGCAAGGTAATCAATCTGGAAATCCTAAAACGCCAATTTCTCAGACAACGAAATTGCGGGTGCCATTGGGCATATACTGTGACTGTCCCTAAGAACAGAATTTATCTTGTTTTCTAACACTAGTTTAATAAATGTGAATTGCCAAACCAATGATGTAATGTCATGAGACGATTTGGTTAAAGAAAGATACTAGCTAGGAGGATGAAGCATTATGCAATTGCCAAGCAGATGCCAGCATTATTGGCCTCCCTTTCCATCCAAGGAGGAGGCAGCCCTTCTCGCTGGCAAGAGTGTAACCATCACAGCCGTAGACAGAAAGCATCATCCTTGCTTGACTCAAACACTTCAACCCCATTACCTGAAACCCAGCTCTGCCTAGTTGTCTTCGCCATTGATCAGCTCTTTCATGCCTTTCAATTCTATCTGAACCTTCGTAAGCTACAATGTTCCGAATTTCTTCTGCAAAGTGGAGCCTCTCTATCTTCATCCTTTGAGGACTCTGCCTGGGTAGACTGGCCTCAAGGGAATCAAAAATGGCTGAATAGTAGTGAAGGGATTCAAGGAACCTTCCAAGAAAGAATGGTCCATTGTGGTTTGCATCTTGTTCCACCATTGTAAGCAAAGCTGGACCTAGTTTCTTGATTGCTTGGAGGATTGCTTTGAGAGATCCTCTACTCTCTTTCACATATTTGTGCATGTGCAAAACACTGTTGATGAATAATGCTTCCCCTTCTCTTAAGTTGAGATTCTCTCTGGTCAAAAGAGATGGTGTAACTGGCTCTGGTATCATGTGGAACTCCAGTGCTATACCAAGAGAGCTAGCATCCTGGACAAGGGGCTTCATGCCAGCTTCAAGCTCTGCTAGATCTTGATCACTGGCTAATGCAGTGATTCGGAGAGTTGGGGGACCTTCAGGCCTTGATGCTAGAGTTCTTATCAGGGAAGGCCATTGAAGGGTATGTTCCATTCCCAGATCAATGATGTGCAAGGAATCCTTCCCTTGTGCTGCTTGACATATAGCCTCATTTGTAGCCATGAAACCGAAAGCAATGTAAGGAGTTGTTTGGTAAAGTAGTTGAAAAGCCTCCATTTTCTCCTCCCTAGCTATCAATGGCACATCAAATGTAGAATTTCCAATTGTGCCATTTCCATTGACATTCTGAAGAAGTGATAGCCTAGACTTCAATCCTGTTGCAAAGCAATAGGATACCCTTTGCAGTGAATCGCCCCAAGGAGTAGCCGAAGCCCAAATTTGGTTGAGCATAGAGGTTGCAAGCTGAATGTCACGGCAGCCTACCGCCTCAGCGCATGCCAGCAACAAATGTACCAAGTGAAGCCCTTGGTCTACGCCATGGCTCGCCTCCTCTACACTAGGCACCGTTTCTTGTACTCCAAAATCTTCACATGAGCCACTCATCTCCAATTGATCATCTTCTTCAATCATCATTGAGGCATCTCCGAATTCATCATTTACCATCGAAAATGCCTCAATTTCCTCTTGAAAATGATTGAAATTTTGGTGCTTCTTGGAGTTACGATCATCTTTATCATCACCATCATCATCCATGTTAATGAAACTATCAACAAAGTCATCTACTTCTGAAGCAGCTAAGAGTGGGGCCCTAGTTTCATCATCAGGAGAAAATGATTCAATCTCATAATTCATTGCCTCCTCCAACTCTCCTTGTTCTAGCTCAACTCTTGCCGGGCAAAACCTTCTAATGGCGAAATCATGGTTGAAGCTTTCATACAAGGGGAAGGACAAGCAACCATTGATGTCTTCCATTGCTTACTTGTTGGAGGTCTTAAGAGGTAAGGAGGAAATAGGAATGAGTAGAGAGTAGTGACCTAAAGCCTAGCTAGTCTCCTAATGTAAAATATTTATATGTGGTGCTTCAATTCTTTTTGATTACATGTGTTTGGAAATGAGGGGTGTTAGAATTTCATTGTATAATAAAGAATTGTTGGAGAATAATGACAAAATTAAATCAATGGTTTGTGATCTATTATTGTAATCCACATTCTTAACCTTTATTTTTAAATATAGTAATTTTGCCAAATAATATATGAAATTGAGTTTAGTTTGAAAAAGAAAATGCAAAAATTGCAAATTGGTATATATGATATGGATGAATAGGAAAGACATTTAGTTTTTGGGTAGCAAAAGGCAGGGAATTTGATGAAGGAAATTTATGATTCAGTCTTTACAAGGTAAAGAAAAGTGATGGTCACATCACCAAAAGTTTGGAGGAAATTTTGGCATAGGTCGGTTGGGCGTTGTTGTTGTGGTGGTGATACATGCTACTTCTCATCGTTAATTAATAACAAGAAAAAGGACAATTTGACTATTGGTATGGCATGGAAAACAAGTGCAAGATTCATTCATGCTAATTACTTGCGTACGAGTATCTCCAACCATCTAGGGTTTCAATTAATTTGGGAAAATAAATGCCAACTATATTCTTAATTGGGAAATTTGATTTGAACTTCATTGTTCTTATGTGCAGAAAAAAAAAAAAGATTTCCTTTTGTCTTAAAAATGGCTTTTTTGTTTTTGAAAGAAGAATAAACCGTAAATTAAGAAATCAAATTTGAATCAGGAAGAGGATGAATGGAAGGGACATGGGTGGGGATGAAATCAAGCATTGGATTGCAATTAATAATATGAAATAAGAAAGAAAGAAATATTGCATAAAAAATTTACACCAATTTGCCGGCCTTAAAGAGAAGCAAATTGGGACGGTTACCTCAACAAATGTAGGTCCAAAGACCAGCTTTCTCTAATCGACTCTATGCTGTTGTCATTGCCCAATGCCCATATACTCCTTTGGGCGGCCACCAAGCAATGAGACACTCGAGGTGGCAATGACTATGACAAAACATACATTGTAAAATTTATTTAAAAATTTTATAACAGCATGGAGTTAGCTAAGCAATTAGCTTCACCTAAAAATATGAGCCAAAGATGTCTTCTTAATATAAGAGAACAAATATCTCACATACATTTTTTATAAAAGAATTTTTTTCATCAAATCACTAATTTGTGTAAATGGAATTTATATTCATTACTATTATACTTAATTTGTGGCATCTGTGATAATCAAAATACCAAATATGAGTATTTTCTTTTAGCACGTATTGTTGAAGCAAAACCAAAAAAACTTGACATTTAATGGATAGATTCATAGATACTAATTATGAGAAGTAAATAGAGGATTTAGCCGTACACTTTTAGTAGAACTCTAATGGCTCCTATCAAAGACTTGGGTTTTAAGACCTACAATCTCTACCTTATATTGACTAGGGGTGTAAACGATACAGTGGTGCTCGCAAGTTACTCGGGTTCAACTCGAGCAAAACTCGAATTCGGCTCGATTTTAGTCGAGTCGAGCTCGAGCTCGAGCTACTCGAGCTATCGAGCGAGCCGAATTCGAGCATTTAAATACCCTACTCGAGTAGCTCGCGAGCCTAATCGAGCATCGAGTTTTTATATATTTTAATAATATAATAATATTTATATAATGATTCGAGCCTAATCGAGCCTAATCGAGCTTAATCGAGCTTAATCGAGCCTAATCGAGTTCGAACAAAATATTGAACTTATATAATCGAGCCTAATCGAGCCTAATCGAGTAGCTCGAATTCGATCTCGAGCCGAACTCGAGCTTAAAAAATAAGACTCGATCGAGCTCGAGCCGAGTATCGAGCACCGAGTTTCGAGTCGAGCTCGAGCTCGAGCACCTCACTGTATCGACTCGACTCGACTCGATTACACCCCTAATATTGACCTAGTATTATGTGCAAGCAAAGCCCATGTCATATATGATCACAATTATTTAAATTGGATTAATTTGCATGTTTCATTCCATCCAAAACTAAATTATTAACACGTTTTATTAATTCATAAAATTACCAATTAATAATAATCAACATTTGATGGATAATTTTTATATTCTCCCACAAGGATAATATTAATTGCGATTGTTTTAATTAAAAAATTGATTTTAGAAAACAAAACTATGAGTTGATTAATTTTATTTTTATGTGGTTACATTGTAACCATAGGTTGGTCTTTTGTTACTAGATGCAATGGTTAATATGTATGACCGTCTAATACTGAATCATGGTAACCATTGCATCTAGTAACAAAAGACCAACCTATGGTTACAGATACCAGTGACCATATAAACTATGGATCTCAACATGGCTATGGAGCAACAAAATAGTTCTTAAATGTGATCTCAATGTATTAGTTTAATTGCCAATCGTCTTTATTATTTCTCCAAGCTTGACCAAAAAACCTTTACCACAAGTAGATGTCAAAAAATCTTGATGGGATCCGATGCACAAAAAATTTCACAACATCTAAATATACTTGCATGTCGTATTATTTATGAAACATACCCCGTCGACATAAAAGTCAACTTCATAACGTTCTTACATGCACTTGTAAAAAGATATCAACATAATAGTACATGATACAAATTAATGATTGATCATAAACTAACATACTCCCACTAAATCACTATATAAAAATGTTGGTTTATGCCCTAAAGCCAACTTACTTCGCGTGGGTATAATGTCGTAACTACACATGATCATTTATGGTAAATAATATAAATGTTTCCCTTCATCATTTTGTATAAAAATGATATGATTATTAGTTACTAAAAGGGTAAAGCCCATGAAACAAGATAAGTTTTTGAAAGGAATTATAATGTGTTATAATTATGAGATCCTTATGCATTAAAATCTTGTTCCTAAAGATGTTCCTGGTTACTATATTGTCAAAAAAGGGTATTGACAATATTCAAAGACTAACATATGTTAAGCTTCTTTACTTGGAAGTAAGTAATTGATCTCATGAATTGAAGTATAAGAGATATTTGAGAATAACATATGGGTACTTATCAAAGAACAATTTCGTTGAACCTAACCTGACATGAAAATTCCTATTGATAGTATGACTTGAGTGTTTATGGAAACATTCTCATGTGGTAGTTATATGAGTGAACCTTTAACTTGAGACTCTAGGTCATATTGTAAGTGAATTGTCATATTTTGATTTCATCTAAATGGGTATGGTTGCCAGATGCCTATAAAGTGTGCTTTTAAAAAAAGAAAAAAGAAAAAGAAAAGAAAGGCATGAAGCAAATAAAGATATATGAAAGCGTGCATTGTGTAATATGGAAAGCATTCGTAGCGTAATATTTTCAACTATAATTTTAAATTTTATCTATGTTTTCAAATTTCAAATGTCATGGCTTTAATTTTGTTTATGTAAAAAAAGTAGTTTAAGATAATAAAAGATCGCATTTTACTTAAATGTAATTAAATAAAGACTACAGTTTTATTGGTAAACGTAATTAATATTATTAATTGTATATGTACAATTTAATTGGAAAACGTTATTTTTTTTTATTGAAGATGAAAAAACTTGTTTTTCTCTTAAGCGTCGTAGTAAATAGATTATAGTTTTTTTGTTTCCAAAGTAGTCTTTTGTGGCTCATTACTCAATATTTCATTTTTCAATATTTAAGTATATTTGAAATCATTTCAGTTTTGGGCAAGGCTGCTGCATCATCATATATGAATAGTCATTTTGTTGTTTGTATAAATTGAACTATGTTTTTTATTTATTAATATACTATGATTTAGGTTTTTAAATGTAGTCCTTTGTAGTTCAGTGTTTCTTTTTCTAAGATTCATGTATAGGGGAAACACTACAAGAAAAAGGGGCAACAGCGACGGAATTAGCGATGGATTTTTCGTCGCTAATTTTTGCATTCCATTGCAAATTAGTATTTGCGACGAAATTAGCGATGAAATTTTTCGTCGCAAAATTTGAAGTCGCTGAAAGTTTTTCGTCGCTACTGGAAAATTTCCGTCGGTAATTCCGTCGCAAATAATTTTCGTCGTTGAAAATACTTTTTCGACGGAATTCCGACGCTGTTTTTTTCGTCGCTAAGTTGAATTAGCGACGGCTTTTTGTCGCTAATATATGCATTTGAAATAACTAACAGTCCGTCGAAAAAACAAATCAGCGACGGATATTTTTCCGTTGGTAAAATATATCAGCGACGGAATTTCGTCGCTAATAATATCCGTCGCTGAAACAATTTAGCAACGGAATTCCGTCGCTAATAATATCCGTCGCTAATTTTAATTTTTGATTTATTGAAATTTTCGTCGCTAAATGGGTTCAGCGACGAAATTCCGTAGCTAAACCTAATATAATTTATTTAACAAGGATATAATATTTCCGTCGCTAATAGGCTTCAGCGACGGATTTTTGTAGCTAATTTAACTATATATTTTTAAATACTTTTTTTGCTTAAATTCGTATACCTAAAATAATGAAACAGACCTGTAGATCCAGACAAAAACAAATATAAAATATATATCACAACTATATGTCAAAACTAACATCAACTATTAATTGAAAATCATCATATACAGTCCGATGAAATCATCATTACAAATATTATCCAGAATTCATAAGAAAACAAAATAAAATAATAATAATAACATGTACTCTCACTGATTAGGGTGACCTCCAGATCCAGACGGTCCAGGTCCAGGTGCTCATGTGTTATTGGCATTTATTGCCATCAAGTTCATCATCTGATCCGTAAAATCAGACAACTTTCCTTCCAGATTATCAATCTTGTTTGAAATGACTCTGACGTCCTCTTTCACTTGCTGCACCTCTGAATTTGTGTCAGGAGTACCCATCACACTAGGAGTAGGATAAGAAAATGGACTATAAGCTGAATGAGATGCGCAAAAAGATTGGGTGGAACCAGAGGCAGATGCAATGTTTGTGCCCATTTGTAAATCAAGGTGATGTGGCCTAGTCCCAAATCCGTACGTATGTGTACGCGTACTCTCCATCCCTCCAATTACCTCACACCATGCAGCTCGATCAAAAGGATGATGAGTGCTTATATCCTCGCCGTATTTCTGAGTCAATGAAGTAGCGTACTTTTTCTACAATGTAATTAGAAGAAGGATAATAAACAGTAAACTTTAATAACGAGAAAGCCATATTAGATGTCAATAGAATGCATTACGTACACTGACAGATTTGGACTCGTTGTCCCCATAATCACCATCTCCACCTAAATGTCTATGCGTCCGATCAAACAATTCTTTATACGTCGGTGCACGTTTCGCCTACATTAAAAGATATGCAATTTTATAAGAAAGATATTAAATTCTTGGAAGGAATAAAAATTACATTAAAATAAAAGTCAACAGTAAAATAAATAAATTTATTATTTGGACTTACCATCTTATATTCATGTACCGAAAAAGATATAGAACCACTTATATGCTTTGTTATCGTTTCTTCTTTTTCCATTAACCGATTCTGTTTTCCTTTTTTTGACTTTGCCTCCCACCTTTCAGTCCCCCATTCATTATCAACTAATTGATCCCATATTTGGACTGAAATCCACTTCGACTTGTTGTACCCTTTACAGTCAGATATTTTATCTGTATTAAAATATTGCATTGCTTGTCTTCTTTCTAACTGCAGCAAGTCTCTAAAATGTGACTTGCATAAGTGCTCCCAAATTGTATAGACATTATTGGTTTAGTTATCAGACCACCTGAACTTCTCCTGTAAAGAAAAACAAATGATAATTATCATTTCGATACGTTTATGACCAATTATCAAGTTATTTACTTCAAAGTAATGTACTTAAAATTTATTCCACATCTGTTCTTTCACTTCATTTGGAACCCTTTTTCATGTTCGCCATGGTTTCGAGTAATGTTGTTTAATTAAATTGGATATAGTCTTCACACCCTTCGAGTTTTCAAAAGAACTGCCTAACAAAAAAGAAGATATCGCCAAATATTATACCATATTTAATATCATAGTTGTATGAAAATAAAACAAAAGTAAAAGCAATATACCTGTTACCAAGTGGCGTCAGGAATAACCTATGCTCTGGATTTTACGGTGTTTCAAGGCTCTGATTTGGGCCTCTTGTTCTTTTTCGACCACTACTACCACTCTCACTCCCACTCCCACTCCCACTACCACCCGCAGTTTGTGTTGCCTCCTCAGTAGATATTCTTCACCCGGGTAATGGTTGTTCTACTGCTGATGGAGGAGCTAGAATGGCATCATCATCATCGTTGTCATCATCATTATCAGGAGCTGGATCAGGTTGACTTAAAGATGGATTTGGTTACGTGAGAGGCCGAGAACGAGGCTGATTTGGATGGTGAGCTAAAGGTCGATCACGAGCCTGAGCATCAGACTGAGTAGGCTGCTGAGATTGAGGCTGAATGTCAAAGTCAAGATTATAGTCAAACTCCAATCCAGGTATAGGAGACTTAGACCTATATGATCATTGTGCTAACTTTTTCAATCTTCTCATCTGCAATACAGATAAAAAAAATTATGTTTAGAAATAAGTAAATGAAGTCCAATAATATTTATTTTACAATCAAATGTTTAATTCTTACTATTCATTATTTCTATCACTGTCATCTTCTCTATCATTACCAACTGCTTTATCATTCTATACTTCATCCTCCTCTTCTTCTTCTTCTTCCTCTTCTTCCACTTCTTCTTCTTCTTCTTCTTCTTCTTCTTCTTCTTCTTCTTCTTCTTCTTCTTTTGCAAATTGATTGACTTCTTCATATTCGCCACTAATATGAACAGTAAGGTTGTTCAGTTCGTCTGAATATGCAACTATTCTAGGGTTCAAAACTTCCATTTCTTGGTAAACTCCTTCGTTCAAATCTAGAATCTGTCCACCGTCATTTTGTCGAAGGTTAAATCTACTTCGTGCCTTTGTTTTGAATACGGCCTACCATTGACGACGATCTTTTTTTGTAGAAGGATAAAGACTAAAGTACACTTGTTGGCTCTGTTCAGCTAATATAAAAGGTTCATTACTGGCAAGTGTAGATTTATGCTTGATATTAACAAGACCGTGACGGGGATTAACATGAAGACCTTATTCTGTATCAAACTAATGACACTTGAATAACACAACTTTATTCCCAATTTCAAAGTACTCTAATTCGATTATATCTGTCAGTATGCCATAAAAATCACGATCAAAATCATTGTAGCAGCTGCCTTTGACACATACACTACTGTTCATTATTTTTCGAGATCGACCATAATCCAACGTGTGAAACTTCAAACCATTTACAAAATAACCTTGATAACTCCTTATCATACGTCCAGGACCATGAGAAATCTCAATAATACGTGGATCTGTTTGAGTGGCATGTTCAAATACCTGAAACCCCATGAAACCTAGCATTAAAATTTTAAAAATTAAGTTCAAACTACTGATTGTTCTATTTTTATAGTACTTACAAATTGTTTAAGCCATTTTGGAAAATTATCATGACGTGCTTTCTCTAATTGTGCATCGCTGATATTCGGATGATTTCTTTTAATCATATCATCAAATGACCTACAATGACATTTGAAACTAAATAAGAGAACAACTATATCAGCCATATATTTTTACATTAAATGATGGGTTAGATTTAGATAACATACTCAATATAGGGGACTATTTCCTCACAATTCATTAATACGTATATACACGCAGCATTGTAGTCATCTTCCTCCAACTATCGAGCATTATTTTTTTGTCGGCCCAATTGGTCGACCTGGACGTCTAAAAATTGGCAAACGTCCCATCGAATTGACATCTCCTCCATCATCATTACGTGGTGGATGGGTCAATCTTGTTTGAACTTCAGGTTCAAAATACAAGGCACAAAAGCTTCCAATCTCCTCCCTTATGTATGCCATACATATCGACCCTTCTGGATGAGCTGAATTTTTCATTTTCTTTTTTAAGTGATGCAAAAACCTGAAGTGAATATTGTAAGCGATAAAATTTTATTAATTTTTTCAGATAGAATATTTGGAATAATAAATATTAGTATAACATTTAATAATGATTAACTATAAGTGATTACCTCTCAAAAGGATACATCCATCGATATTGCGCTGGATCGCCCACCATAGCCTCATATGGCAAGTGGATTGGAAGATGCTCCATACAATCAAAAAATGAAGGGGGAAAGATCTTCTTTAATTTGCAAATGGTTTGTACAATGTTCCTTTGTAAAACTTGCATGTGATCTACACGTATTTTCGGTGAGCATGCATCTTTGAAAAAATGAGATAGCTCTGTGATTGCATCCCAAATTGGATTTGGGACAAAATCACGAATAGCTATGGGAAGTAAGCACTGCATAAAAATGTGACAGTTATGAGATTTCATTCCGTAGAACTTGCATTCATCGACATTAACACACCGAGCTATATTTGATGCAAACCCATCAGGAAGCCTTAACTCTTTAACCCAAGCACATAGTCTTTTTTGCTCCTCCTTGCTTAGAGTGAAAGAAGCTTTAGGTTTCAATATTTTTCCATCACTGTTCACCAATTCTAATTCTTTTCTTTTGCAAGTGAAGGTCATATCCATTCTTGCATTTCTGTTATCTTTAGTTTTACCCTTAACATCCATCAGGGTGTTAAACAAATTGTCAAAAACATTTTTCTCAATATGCATCACATCCAAATTATGTCGAATAAGATTGATATGCCAATAAGGCAATTCCCAGAATATACTCTTCTTCACCCAATTATGACATACCCCAAACCCTGTAGGTTTTTGTGGACCACATTTTGTACCGTATGGTAAATCGTCGATGGCATTTAATTGTTGCAATACTTCTTCACTTGACAATCTTTGCACTGGAGGATCATGATCTACCCTTTTACTAAATTTGTCACGTTGCCTCCTGAAAGGATGATTAGGAGGCAAAAATTGACGATGACAATCGAAAAAGTAAGGCTTTCGTCGATACTGCAACCTAAAGGCCTTTGTACGTTCCATGCAATAAGGACAAGATAATCGACCATGGGTGCTCCACCCAGACAACATTCCATAAGCAGGGAAGTCATTAATCGTCTATAATAATGCGGCCCTTAACATAAAATGCTGTTTTCTGTGAGCATCATAAGTCTCAACACCATGTTCCCACAATACCTTTAACTCATCAATTAAAGGTCTCAAGAAAACATCAATGTTATGTGATGGACTTTTCCTTCCCGGAATTATCATATTGAGAAACAAATATGGTTGCTTCATGCACATCCATGGAGGTAAATTGTAAACAGCAAGCATTACTGGCCAACAAGAGTATGATCTCGATGACGGGCCATAGGGACAAAATCCATCAGCACACAAACCAAGTCTTACATTCCGAGGATCAGTAGCAAACGATTGGTGAATACTATCGAATTTTTGCCATGCCTCCCCATCAATAGGATAATTGAGCACTCCGTTAGTATTTCGATTTTTAACATGCCATGTCATAAACTTAGCAGTTACTGACGACATAAAAAACCTTTGCAACTTCGGAATTAATGACAAATAATGTAAAACCTTATAAGGTATCTTTTTTCCTCGTCCACCAACTGTTGAGCACGGTTTATATCGAGGATGACCACATATTTGACAATACTCCTCCTCTGCATATTCTTTATGAAACAACAAACAATTATTCTTGCATGCGTCTATTTTAACATAACTAAGACCCAATTTTTCTAGCTTCTTATTCATTTCATAGTTGGTTTGTGGCAAATTATCATCTTCTGGTAACATAGGCTTCATAATCTCCAACAAACGATTGAAGCATGCTTCACTTATATTAAACTCTGACTTCCAGTTCAAAATTTGTGAAACAATCGATAATGTTGTGTGCATTGAACAACTAGGCCATAGTGGTTCTTCTGCATCATTCAATAGAGAATAGAAGTATGTAGCAGATGAATCTGGATGTTGCTCCTCACTTCTTGAATTGTTCACAGAATTACCAATTACGTCATCATCCATTTGAAAAGCATCCGTAACCATTCTAACATATGGATTTTGTCCCTCAGGTCTCACCCCAGATAGTGGATCAACTGTTTCATTTATATTTCGCGATGATTGTCCTTCTTCAATTTCTCTGTGTTTATGCCAAGTGGTATACCCAACAACAAAACCTTTGTAATAAAGGTGTTTCCGCACCTTATCGACTTCCAAGAATTGTTTATTCATACATTTGCTATAAGGACATTTAATTCGATTTCCACTAACTACCTCCGGATGACAAAATGCAAAACTAATTGACTCTTCAACTCCATTAAAAAATTCATCTCTAATGAATCCATCTACATCTAATCGACAATACATCCAAGATCTATCCTTATCCATTTTTCACACAAAATACAGTATCTGAAAAAATAGAATAACAATTACACTCTATCACCAAATAACTTTTTTTCAATTAAGTAAAATCAATTTAATTTGTAACATGCATATAACAAAATACCACATCTACAATAACAAAATAAATAACTCAAAAGGATAAATCTGTCCTTATTACAAAATAAATCAAATTAGCTAACATAAATATATTTAGGTTTAAATATTGGAACTGAATGTGTGGAGTATTTTATTACCAAGTCCTAAGTTTCCTGTTGAAATTTCGGCAGCATAACGACTGTAATTTGTCTCTACCCAACCTACAAATAATACCATATAGCAGTCTAAATCATCAATACAATTCATGCATATTAAATCATCTCAACAACCTTAGTTATCCACAACTAACAATCATACTTTCCAATCACATCAGCAACCACAATATCATAAAACCATTTTTTTATGAACAATAAATCATTACAGTTATATTCATAAATTTAGCTAAAATAATTATAAATCAATTAACAAAATGAAAATAATTTGACACTTATCACATTAAATTAATCATTCCACAGAAATCTGAACCGAAAAATTATGTCACTAGCGTGTTCATATTTAGCATCCTTCAATACCAAATAATCACCAACAATAATAATAATAATAACATTTATATAATAAATTTATTAGTTATAATTAATAAAAAATTAGATATCATAATAATTTTACCTTCAGAATGAATTTATTTGCTCTTGGCTTCTAGTTCAATATGACTTCAAATTCTGTGATTTTTTGCTTGTTTTCATGCACGCACGTTACCTCTCTTCCTATGAAGGACAGAAACAGCATGGATTTTGTTAAGGCATACATATAGTTTTATTTTATTGTTCAAATACTCAAATTCTTCAAATAATCCAAATTTAAACTACATATTCAATTAAATATTCCAAATTTAAACTACAAATTCAATTAAATAAACTACAACTTCAAATAAACTATAACTAAATTTAATTTGCATATAATACTAATTAAATTGATAAGATCAACAGGCAACAAGCACCTCAAATTTGATAAGATCTACATTAATTGCCTTTTGGCGGGAGGTGGGGCTGGCAGAAAGTGATTGGCCGAATAAACGATTGGATTTTAATTGTACAGTCGCTCGCTCATTGTAACAAGCTTTTTTAAAAAAATATTTTTCATTATAATTTTTAATTTAATTTAATTTAATTTATTATCTAATTAAATTTTATTAATTATTTATATTAATAAAATATTTTTTAGTTTTAAAATTGGTTTTGAACTTTATCACTAGAATTTGAATTTTCAAGCGCATAATACATTAATCAACACATTGCATTATAACATATGTTTATTATAATTGTCGTATATTTGTTTACTTGTTAAATGGTATAAAAATAAAACTATATAACAAAGTGTGACGAGTTCACGCCGCTAACAATCACTAGTTCACTGCTCCTTTTCTCATTTTTCTTTCCTTTTTTTTTTCTGGTAAGAAGGAGAGAACTTCATTTTATTCCGTAATTAGTATATTACAACCAATTCCAAGCTGATCCTGTTGTAATACAATAGCTAAACCTTGTGGAGGTTCCTTTACAGTCATGATGTCTACAGCACTAGCATGAGCTAAGTTTGCCATATAATCAGTACACTTGTTTGCTTCTCTGTATGCATGAGTTATCAGACAAACCCAATCCCGATTCAAAAGCACCTTTCAAGCATTGATAATCATTTCGATGTAGTTTTCTGTTTGTTAAGAAATAATGAGTTCACATGGCTTGCAATCACTAGTCACTATGTGCTATAACAAGCAGACAGCAACTGATATTTATGTAAAGATTAGGTAGACCAACAAATGTGTTTCCAGGGCTAACAATCACCTCTCCTCGATGTTCTTTTCTGTTTGTTAGGATATGATGAGTTCACACGGCTTAGCGGCTTACATTCACAAAAATTGTCTCAATTTTAACCCTATTTTGTTAAAAAAAAAAAACCATCGTATGAACAAAATCAGAAAACAGTTGAGAAACAGACAACGTCAGACAAGAAATTCTTACCAGCTAGCGTCGGAGATGCTCAACGTCAGAAAGGGAGGAATGAGGGCGTCGTCTGGGCAAGCGCCACTGGATGCGGGGTCGCTGGATGCAGAATTTGTGCAGAATGCAGAAGCGATTTCGAGGAAAAGGGGTAATGGGTAACAGTGCAAGGGGAAGAGGGCGGTGAGGGCTAGGTGAATCTCGGTATGGAAAACTGAGATTGCAGAGGAATGCGACGGATTTGGCAAAAAAGGTGGAAGAGAAAGCTGGCTTTGGAAGAGAAAACTAGATTTAGAATTCTGTCTTGCGAAAGGGGGGCTCGTTAATTTCAATGTGAAACAACTATTCAGCGACGGATTCAGCGACGAAAATCCGTCACTGAAAGAGTTCAGCGACGAAATTTCGTAGCTGATTCTTTCTGTCGCTGAAACTTTCAACGACGAAATTTCTTCGCCGATACTTTTTGTCGCTGAAAGTATCCGAGATGAAATTTTGTCGCTGAAAGTTTCAGCGACAGAAAGTATCAGCTACGGAATTTCGTTACTGAAAGTTTCAGCGACAGAATTATTTGCCAAACACTTTCAGCGATGGAAGACCAAAGTCAGATTTCAGCGACAGAATTCCGTCGCTGAAAGTATTTAGCGGCGGAATAAATTAACGAAATATTCAGCGACGAAATTTCGTCGCTAAATGTTTTTAACGACAGATACCCCATTCGATATGTTTAGCTACGAAATTCCGTCGCGAAAAACTTTCAGCGATGGAATTTTTTCCAAGATATTCAGCGACGAAATTTCGTAGCTGAATATTTTCATTGACGAAAACGTCCGCGACGGAATTCCGTCGCTGAAATAATTTCGCGACGAAAAAATTGACGAAAAATTCAGAGATGAAATTTCGTCGCTGAATCCTTGAGGGGACGAAATATTTTTGCGATGAAATTTCGTCTCTGAAGTGTTTTAGCGACGAAATAAATATAAATTAAAAATTACAACAATTTAAGCAGGAATAACCGACGGGAAATCCGTCGTTAATTTCGTCGAAAAAAAAGTTAGATATTTTGAAATATTTGCGACGGAGTTTCGTTGCAAATCCGTCGCTAATGGTAACAAATCAGCGACGGAATAATTTCGTCGGTACATTCCGTCGCTGAAAGTATGTTTTTTTGTAGTTTGAATAAACAATAATATTTATTTATTAGTAGACCATTGTTTATGGTTTTAAACGTAATCTTTTGTTTATGATGTTTCACCTTCCAAAATTCACATGCAATAATCAAAGACCATAATCCTAAGCATAGTCTAAATTCAAAAGAGAATATGGTCTTTATATTAAATGTAGTCATTTTATGTATTTTCAAATTAAATCACAATTATATAACAAAACCGTTTTAAATGATAATCATAATCTTTTTTCAATTATTATTTAGTGTTAACTTTAAATTGATATATATTGGAATGACAAAACTTAAATGTGATTAAATGTGTTTATATCAATTAAATTTGCTTTGGATTAATAAATGTCTCTTATACGAAAAAGATCACCTTTATAGTTTATCTTATTTAGAAATACAAGTCCAATTGGTTTTGAAATGTGGTTTTTACTTAGACTTAATATATTTGGTTCTTTGAGATGTTTACAATTTATTGTAAGAAAATTATCTTTGCTTTGGTTATGAAATTATGTGCTTAAATTTGACAAATTACTTGATTTAAGATAAGAGTATCGATACCATACCTTTACCATCAAGTGGTAACAAATTCCCTTGTTTTTCTTTATATAGGGATCAATACCCTCCTCTGAGGGATCGATCCCTTTTTTATTTACTAACCGATTTTAGGCAAGAAATATAGATGGCATCTATCAACTTAGTGTTAGGATCGATCCCCTATAGTGAAAAGAGTCCTAGGGACTATTTTTTTGTGTCTTGTAGTGGCTCTTTCTCATCCTAACTCCTCAAATGGTTTCAAAACACAATTTCCCATATAAAAAGAAGCTTTTAAGTGATGAAAAGATAAGAAAGCTAAATCCAAGATCATCCATCATATTCATATCAAGTCTTTCTTTTATTTTAAGACATTGTTCATTGTATAATCTTTTAATCCCTTTGAGAGGTAAAATTGTAATCACTCAAACTTTATAAAGGTACTCTTGATTACACTTTTGTACACCAATCCAAACATTGTAAAAAGGAGTGACCTTTTTTGTGGAAAATTGTGAAGGGAAAATTGGTAATGCTATAGTTTTTCTCTTTGAGCCTTCAAAATAGAGAAGTGTAAAGGAAGAGGTTGTAGGTTTTCTCATTGAGTCTATAAAAAGGAGATGTTATATAGGTTATCTTTGAGTCTGCAAAAAAAGAATGTTACTTTTGAGCCTATAAAAAGAGAGTCTGTTGTAAAGTCCAAATTCAGTAGTGAGTTTGGCAACTTGGCAAATGTGTCGAACCTCTATAAAGTCATTGTGTATTCTTTATCCCTACACTCTTACTTTACTTGTCATTCTTTTATTTTATTGTTAAGTGTTAGAATTATATGAAAAGAGCTAAATCGATTCACCCCCTCTTAGTTTAGTTATTGAGCTGTCGCGTCCCTTTTTCTCCTAAAATCATTATAAATAAATAAATATATATATATATATAAATATATATATTTATCTTTCCCTGTCGTGAACAGTCTCACCACCAACAGTTGGACTATGATTCGGTATTAGCCATACCTTACCGTCTACCATGTCATTCATTTCTTATTCTATTCAAAAGTAAACACTCACATTTCATAACTGTGATACTACAACTTCGTACGTGTTTTTCAAGATGTACATTCCTCATATTACATTCCAAAACCATTACTGTGTTGTTACATGTTTAGATACAAAATAATATCAGGGTGTACACCTTTCGATGATGGGCAGCAGCGGATACCAGGAATGCAAGTTCTCAACTGCTCACTAACTACTGCGAATGCTCTGTAGAGGGGGGAAAAATGGAAGGGTGAGCAACCACACGCTCAGTAAGGCAATCATGCGAGCAAGTAGATATCCACATTATCTACATGATCATGATGCCATGGATTAAATCATTCTCTTTCGAAATCATATTTAAATACGAGTTTCATGTATACTTTTATGCCAGATAAAATCATTTGTATAAAACAATTCATTTCGTGAAATGACAGATAAAGTATGAAATTATACATCATGCTATTTAAACAATACACATTATATCAAAACATGCCATTTATTTCAAATCGACATCTGCCCCAAAATCATCAGGACTCAACCCCAAAACCATAAAATCATGCAATCACAAAATTAAGAAATAAGTAACATGTGATTTTGCAAAGCAAATAACATGCGAGACTAGGCAAGAATCATAGTAATAACTCTAGGACTATGGCTATATCCATGTGATCTCAGGCTACACGAATCCTAGTGTGCAGGGTATCACATCACATTTGAGGCTGCCCCAGGAGGTGGGTACCAAACCTACCCGCCAGCCTATCAGATCACAAGTCTCAGGACTACACATCATATATCACGACACGGTACAACATACTCCATGCTGTAAGCACGGTACAACGTACACCCCTTGCTAATATCATCTCAATATCCGATACCATGTCTCGAAATGCACGTGCGAACATATTAAATTAGTGTAACACACAGTCCACACAATGCTCCCAGCATGACCTTATGCATGTCATATAAAAATCTAGTGCGAATAAAGCTCCCAACACTATGTCATGTATAAAATCATGTAAAAATTGAGTGCAAGCCAAGCTTCCAACACTCTGTCACATGCACAAATCATGTCAAATCTCGTGTGAGCAATGCTCCCAGTACATTTTGTTTTCACATATACCATGTAGGTGGCTCAATTTCAAAGAATGGTTTTAAAACCAAAATCAGCACCTACCACGTGTTATTTTATGTAAATTGATAAAATTTCAGTCAGTCTACCTATATCTTTGTTGAAAAGCATTAAAATCCTTCAAGAACACTTAGTTCTTGCTTTTCATGACTTTTTTCTAAAATAAAAAATTTTACCCTTCACAGGGGCAAAATTGTCATTTACCCTTTCGAGTCGCAATAAATATTATTAAATTTGTTAAAAAGCAGTATTTCATAGTGAAAACACTCAAAACATGTTGTTTATGCCTATTCCAATCTCATCCCAGCTTTTTCAAAATTTTCCTTAGTAAGGGCAAAACAATAATTTTTCTATGTCGGGTCCCTACCGAAATTTTTTCATATTTGAAAATTCATATACAATTTAAATACTCGAAAATCTACCCGAAAATACGTATAACTACCTCTAGCTACTCACAAAATTCTCTTACCTCGTAGATCTTGAGGCAACATAAAATTGTCGAGTCTCGAAATTACCTCAATTTGTGTGCTAAATTCTCAAGCTGCTCAAAACGATATCAAATCATCAAATATCACTAAATTTTATTTTAACGTACTCAATTATAGATTTAATTTTATAAAGTTGACCAATTTTGACTTTTCATTCTCAAAATTTCTTAAAGTAAAAACACATTTTAAAACTTTTTCATCAAATTTACTCTTTTAAACTATGTGATTTTTACTTGGATTAATAAAACTTTAATTAAACCATTTCAAAAATATTTGGTCATAATTTGATTCAAATAAAAAATTATTTACATAATTACGAAATACTTCAAATGATTCAAATGTTTGGTCCTAATTTTCCTAATTTACCCAATAAATTTTTGATCATGTGTAAAGGTCGTTTCTTCCCACAACCAAACTCAACCCCCTCTTTCTTCAGGTGACCTCGACTCTCTAACTTCAGATCTTTCTGACACGCTCACTCGCTTTCCACGTGCTCCATAATTATTTTGGGAATTCTAAAATACCCTTTCGCTTGCCTCTTTTTCACGAAACAGCCCTCCCCTGACATCAGCAGTCATTTCCCTCGCCTTGTATGCCAGCGGTGGATAGGGGTGTAAAACGGGCTCAAGCCCGCGGGTCGACCCGTAAAAACCGCGGGCTTTTAACGATCCGGTCCATTAATATGTGATCCGTTTAAAAACGGGCTTATACGGGTCAAGCCCGTCGGGTAAATAATTTATACGGGCTAACCCGTACGGGTACGGGTCGACCCGCGGGCTATTTTACCAACACACCAATCAAACTTAAGTCCTAAATCATTCTCATTCTACCTATTCTAATTTCTAAAGTTTAAACAAACAAAACTACAAAAGTAAAAAATTGAAAATTTACCAAAATAATGTTATTGTATTTTTATTTAATAATTGAAATTTTTATTTTATAGGTTGGAAAGATGATGAGGAAAACAAAGATAAATTGGTGGAAGAATCAAATGATTCAAATCACTTGAATAATGAGATTAACTCACAAGTTTAATGTTGTTTGATGTGGAGTTTAATGGATGCTTATAGATTTTATGACTTTTAAACTTATTTACTATTCTTTATTTAATTATTTAGACCATAATATTATGTCATATGTAATTTATATTTGTAATGCGAGTTTGTTTAATGGATATTATGTTTGTGGATTTTATTTTTATTGAGATTAATATAATAATATTTGTAGAACTATTTTCACAATTTCATGACTTGCTTGCTTATGATATAATATATTGTTTATGCTGATATATATATATATATATATATATATATATATATATTACAAACCCATAATTTGCTTTTGTACATAATATATTGTTTTATGTGACTAACTTACAATTTGAAATTAAGTGGAGAACTCCAAATTATTTTGGTTTTTGCTTTGAACTTGTTACATTTGATCATGAATGAACTAATATTCCTCTTGTTAAAAAAATTGCAAATTAAACTTTGTATTTTAGTCTCAAATCTATGTGATTTGATTTTATAACAATTTTGGTTAATTCCCAAAGCCCAATAATCATTTAACAAATTAAAATTAGACTTAATTAAGTATTTAGGCTCAATTCAATATTTTTTAAAATCCAATCCTTTATTTCCCAAAAAAAAAGTTAAGTTAGCCCGCGGGCCAATCCGGCCCGCATTAGAATCGGATCGGTCTCCACAAATTTAATCCGTTTAAATGCGGGCCTAAACGGACTCAACCCGTTTAAATCCGTATCCGTATTAATCCGCATCGATCCGCACCGTTCGACCCGTTTTACACCCCTAGCGGTGGAAGAAGACTTGAGCGTACTTCTCAGACTTTTTAGTCCAGTTTATATTAGCCACGTGGAACGAACGAACACTGTCCAGGGTCAGGATTCTCACTGATTGATACGTGTCCTTCTCTTAGATGCCCCATAACATGAGTCTCTTTCTTCTCTTGCAAATTTAGAAGACTTTCTTTTCCTTCATTCTTTCGTTTATTTACATTCAAAAGCTTTCAGTCCCTCTTTTCTAACTCTCGCTCTCTTTTTTTCCTTTTTGGTTTTAGAAGAATCAGCTGCAAAAAGGTAGATAAATTACGGGTAATATTTTTATAATTGTTTACTTTTGGGTTTTTTTTTTTTTTTTTTCCGGTTACTAACTTACTATTCTCTTGTTTAGTTGGTGGGAAAGAACCGAATGGCAAAAAAAAAAAAAAAGGTTTTTTATTTTGGTTTTTATCTATTGTATTGGTTTGGGTATGTGAGCACTATATGCTAAAACAATAAAAGAAAAACGCTAAAAACTTCAGTAATTATTGGTCTAAAACTTTTTTTTTATTATCCTTTTCTTTTCTTTTTTTCATGAAGAAAGAAGTTTGTTATGAGTTCTTGGGTAGTCTTGGGAAGCAAGCAGAGCAGTTAGGATTATTGTTTGGATGAAATGGGTCAGAAGTTTACTTCCATGTCGTTGCATGCATGGTTTCCTCCCTAAATTACAGTGTTATTTAGGCATGAAAAGGAAAATAAAGTGTTGGGCTTGTACAATTTGTTTAATTTCTTTGCTATATATTAAAATGGCATGTGATTTGGATGTTGTTGTTTAAAAGTTTAGGATTTGGAGTTTAAAAGTATTCAACTTAAGGTGAGATGAATAATTTGTATTTCAGGATCTTATTAAAGCAGTTTAATTATCAATTATGTGTGCAGGTCGGAATGAAAATTGAATTTTAGGCAAAGTAAATACCAAAGTTGGTTGAGCAAACCTTAATTGTTGTCTTTCTTTTTAGTTTGCCATCTGAAAAGGAAAAGGGGAGGGATGGAGGTGAATGAAAATGATCTCTAATAAATTTAGTGATTATGAATAAGTTGGTTGACAGGGAAAGGAAGTTTCAGGTCAAGCTAGTGATATATTTTAAAGAGATACCTGTTTCAATGGCTAACAAATACTTGTCTTTAGGGCAGTAAGAGACGGCTTGTTGTCAAAAGGTTTGATGAATTCTGTTTCGCCTGTGTTGTGTTAGATCTAAAGTCACATCACTGCTTGGATGTAATATTACAGTCACTTAGGAGTGAAAAATAACATGATCATAAACAACAAAGACTTGGTCTAGCGGATATTACCTCTCTGTAGGAAGAATTAGGTTAAAGGTTTGAATTCCCTTCCTCCTTTGTACCTCTTATAAACAAAAAAAAAAAAATAACAATTTGCCTATTTCTCTTAAGATTATGGTATAAATACCTGTGATTGTAAATGAATTAGCTTAATAATCTACATAAAACATTTGAGTAGGTGGAGAATAGGTTTCAGGTCTTTTTTTCAAATATACTAATAATATATCTGCTTCAGTGTTTTAAATAAGAAAGACTTTAGTATTAGTGAGAACCACTTAACCAGCGGAGCTGAATTTTTCTTGTAAGCTACCCTATCCTGTTGGTTTGTATGCCTAATTATGTGTTATGTCAAAGCTAATTTTTGAGCTAAATAAACAAGAAAGCCACAGCAAGGCTGAGGGCAGGAGGAAGTGGAGGAGAGGGAGGTGTAGCTCCTTGTTGGTTAAATAGAGACACTGACTTACTCTAATATGTTTTAAGTTACTCCTGTTCAGTAGCTCTGGACGCTCAAACTTTCTATTATTTTGAGACGATGATAGCAAGGGAAAACATTAATTATCTGCTGCGAGTCAGTATGTCTATTTTATGATGGATGTCCATCCACAAGTCATGGTTGCCAAAAAGTTCGTTATTTTTATTGGATGTTCAAAAAGTGAAGACGGTATACTAGTTTTTCTTTCTTCTTGTAGAAGGGCTCCTGATAATTTAAGTACAATCGGTTCATCTTCGTATGGCCTGTCAACTTAGAGATTTAGTCCTTTTTGTATCATTTGATCTTAATGCCTTGTAAACTTTATTGTAGATTTTGAGATACTTATGGCCTTGGCAAGAAGCAATGGCTCTTGTCATGGTAGTGGTAAAACCATATAAGAGATGCAATTCATGCTTTCTTTACCCCACTTATTTAACTACTAGTTGTATGTTATGTGTAGAATCTTGAAAATGGTGGTCTGAAGAATATATGTTTGCAACATTACACTTTTATCTGCTTGATATGTACTTTGTTATCTTTATTCGTAACAGTGCAGGGCTACGAGAAGATAGAACAAAGAAAAAAGGATCTTCTGTAAACTTACCATGGAACAATCAGAACAAACACAGCAGCAGCAGCAACCGCAACAGACTGTGATGGGAGTTGTAACTAGTGCTGGGCAGACAGGCTATTCTACTGCTCCTTACCAAGCTGCTCCCATGGTTGCTTCTGGCACTCCAACAGTAGTGGTCCCTTCACCAACTCAGCCTCCGGCTACTTTCTCTAGTTCTCCACACCAACTTGCCTACCAACAAGCTCAGCACTTCCACCACCAACAGCAACAGCAACAACAACAGCAGCTTCAAATGTTCTGGGCCAACCAAATGCGAGAAATTGAGCAAACAGCCGACTTCAAGAATCACAGTCTCCCACTTGCCCGGATCAAAAAGATAATGAAAGCTGATGAAGATGTGCGGATGATATCGGCAGAGGCTCCTGTTATTTTTGCAAAAGCTTGTGAAATGTTCATCTTGGAACTGACTTTACGCTCTTGGATCCATACAGAAGAGAACAAAAGGAGGACACTACAAAAGAATGATATTGCAGCTGCCATTTCAAGGACTGATGTCTTTGATTTTTTAGTTGATATTATTCCAAGGGATGAGTTGAAAGAGGAGGGACTTGGGATCACCAAGGCAACTATTCCGTTAGTCGGTTCACCTACTGATATTCCATATTACTATGCCCCACAGCATCCTGTGGGGCCTACAGGGATGATAATGGGAAAGCCAATTGATCAAGCTGCATTGTACCCAGGCCAGCAGCCTGTACCACCTATTGCCTTCATGTCGTGGCCCCAGGGTTGGCCCCAGGGTCAGCCACAGCCACAGCAACAGCAACAGCAACAGCTATCTCAACACCAGCATATTGACTCTTGATTGAGAAAGGACGAGCGTCAATACATTGTAATTGATTGGGTGCAGTCAGAAATTAAATCTATCTGTAGTTAGGTTGCAGTGTTTAGGTTAGGCAGAAGCGGTAACATTGAAAGTGGAAGTGCCAGTTTCAATCGATGACAGCTGACATGTAATGCGTTTGGGTTTGGTGTTTGGTTTATGATTTTTCTTGCTCTATGCTTCTTGCAAGTAGTTTTGCTTGAAAGAATCCTGGCCATTACATTCGGAAGAGCCTTAGAAGGCATTTGTAACTTGTGATAGACAAGAGATGGCACTTTCCTTGGGACAATCGAAAGCTATTTTATGCGTTTTCATCCTTTTCTTGTAGAGCATGCTTGGTTGGAGGATAGAAATTCCAGCCTCCTATATTTGACGGTCTTACTCGAATATTTTGTTTGGATATATTTAAAGTAAGGAATAACTATTTCGTGGAATGATAATTCGAATCTTTTGTTTGGATATATTTAAAGTAAGGAATAACTATTTCGTGGAATGATAATTCTTTGAGATTTGAGAACAAAAAATTGCATTAATCTTCTGTTTGTAATTTCGTTAAATAAATTTAAAATTAATTATAATAATTCATAATTAATTAAAATTAATATTTAGCAATTAATTGTTAAATAATCATCAATAAATAATTCATTGCTAATTAATAATAATAATAAATAATTCGTAATTAAATTAGTTCAAGGTCGGATTACTTGTGTAAACTTAAATGCTCGTTTATTTTTGGACAGGTTTAAATAAAAATATAAAGTTTATTAAAAGGATTTGAGGTCTAATTAAAATCGGGTTAAGTTTGAATTTATCATTTTAAGTCTAAGTTTGGCTCGGCCTAATTAGATAATTATAATTTTTTTAACTATTTTTATACTAATGCATTTTTTAATTACTTTTATTTTTTTCCAATTTAATTTGGACTTTTATTATTTTTTAGACTTTAATTTAATTTTTCATGTTTATTGTAGATTTTTAGTAAGAACTTATTTGAATTTATTGTATTATATTTTATTAACAGTTATGAGTTTTAATATTTTTATATTTTATTATAATTTTTTGAAAAAAATTAATAGTATTCAGATGAATTTTGGCTTATTTATTGTATGTAAATTTATGTTTAGACAAAAAATTAGATCTAAGAAATTGGATCGGACGAGGTTTAATACCTATCTAAACCCAACCTGAACCTAGCACAGTCCAACCATGAACACCTTTGTTCATAATTAACAAAAATAAATAAATAATTAATACTTAATTAATAATGAAATATTCTAAATAATAAATAATTATTATTGATTAATTGAGAATTAATAATTAATAACTGAAATTAATTTTTAATTAATAAATTAATTACTATATAATCACTAATCAATCATTAATAATTCATAATTCATAATTATTTATAATTTAAAATTATAAGTGAATTAAGATATAATTATTAATTAAATTTAATATATGATCATTAAAAATCAATAATAAAAATTAGTAATTAATTAATAAGTGATTAATAATCAATAGGTAATAGTTGTTTTTAATTAATAATGAATCTGATTATTTAATTTAATTGGTATTTTGTTATAATAACACATATTTAATTTAATAAAAAGGAAAATGATTTTTTTTTTGAAATGAGGGTAAGATGATTTTTTATTCTTGTTCCAACTATATTTTTTGAAATAAGCAAATATATTATATTATTTCCTATAATATGACATTCCATTGAATCAAACATCATAATACATATTATATTATTTTTTATATTTTCTGTTCTCTAAGAATACTTAAAAATTTAGAGTTTTGTATTCCCCTCCATATATAATTGGGTTGGATACTTGGCATGGGGCTTTAATTTGGTTGAGAATGGGAATGGGCTTTGGTTAATTGGAACGGGTTGGTTAGTGTTCGTGTGAATTGGTTCACATGGATTACAGTCCATCGAACCAAATCCATAAGTGGACCATCAAATTACATATTCAGTCCTAGGAAATTTTGCGGATCAAACAAATTGATTCATAGATTTTGATTCATTTTTCACTCTTAATTACCCATAAAAATAAAATAATAATGATACCCTATAAACATGTATTTTGTGCCATCCAAATCAACTTATATAAGATTAGAATATTTTATAATCGGTTTAAATAGTGATTTTAAGATAATTACTATTCAAATCTGATTATAAATAATAATTTTTAAATATGATATATTATTTAGAAGTTTTTTATTAATATTATACTTAATTAAATTAAATCATTAAGTAATTTAATCATAATTTTTATTTTAATTTATTTTTTGATGAGTTAACACAATTTTATTAATGTGACTTTGAACAATTCACTGTCAGACAGGGATTTTTAAGAAGATACTTTATAAGGAGGTTGCCCCATCGACATGAGACATTTGGGAACAGCTTGGAGTGTATATTAACTGTGAAGATAAGGTAGTGATAGGCAAATAGAAAGAGATGGCGCAATTGGAACAGGGGAGGTATGGTGATAATGATGCCATGTAAAGAGTGAACTATCTATCTATCTATCTCCATTCATCAATTCTCTTTTTTCTACTAACTGTTTAAATATCTGTAGATTTAGGAGAAAGGTTGCTTGCTTTCGGTAATACTACATTTATTTGCTTAAACCAGGGCATTTCATTTCCATTTAAACAATGGGTTCTTTTTACTTTCAGGTCTATAAAACAGTTCTGGTGGATGCTTCTTCCGTTATTGTTGTTGCTCTAAACAACAATTAAATGATTCTGATGTGGTTTTTTTCACGTGTCTTGAATATTCTGTAAAAATAGTAAAAGTCAGAGAGGCGCAGGGACCTGTCCCTGTACACGCACTCCGATGTTTAAGTTAGAAAACTGTTTAAGCAGAGTTTTTGTAAGTAAAATAGAGATTATGGTTTTTTTTAACCATACCTGATGTATTTATAGACATTTTTAGAATTAAGTCGGATTTCATATTTTTTCAGGGCTTGAAAATATTTTGGGTCCAAAACTATAGGATGCGGATCTAAGGTCCAGACGCGAGTTTGGGCTGCTACAGAGTAGTTAGATACTCTGTCGCGGGCTTAGAGTCTGCCTTTGAGCGGATGAGTTCAACATGCGACAGAGGTTCGGAGACCTCTGCCGCAGTCCTTGCGTAAGAGTTCTACGCGACCCACTCTGTCGCAGAGACTCTGTCGTCACACTGTCTGTCGCATTCATACTCTACCGCAGAGGTCTGTCGCATGTATACTCCGTCACATGACTCTGTCGCCAAAAGACTCTATCGCAATAACGACTCTATCACCAGGGATTTTGTCGCATGGAGACTCTATCGCGGAGGACTCTGTCGTATAGTAACTCTGTCGCATATTGGGCTCTATCGCCACCATTCGGTATCTGCTACGTAACTTATGCCTTCTAGTAGTTGTATCTGACATGTGACTGTGTTCTGTTGATCAATATTTATATATGTGGATTTTAATGAGAATGACCATTTATCAGTTATATTTATAAAGAAGCAAAACGAATGAGTCCTATCTTAGTGGATTTCATGGCTAATTGACTATTTGCAGCTGTGTGTAAATTTTGGAGTTTTTATTGTTTAAATTATTGAAATGTCAAATCTTTTTTACAAGTTGAATTGAAGAGTATAAATCTACCAATTAAACAATTGTTTCCAAACTCCTCTACTGAGACTTTCGTTCTTATTGTTTGCACTTTTATTTATGACAGTTTTTTTTTTTAAGTGAAATTTATTTAATTGCACAATGTTTTTATTATTTGTAATGAGTTCTAAGTTGATATATGACATTAAACATGGAGAATTTGGGGATTTATGTTTTTTTTTTTTATACATTATTAGAAGTCGTATTAATATGCTTAATAAATTTATAATTTAAAATGACTAAAGATAGAAAAAAAAAAATTAAATAAAAAATTAATCCCGAAGCATTGATCGGGCTTTCTTGCAGTTTATATAAGATTGTGGAAGTAAATAAATAAATATTTGGAAGTAATTATTTATTCGTGGTCTCAAAATTTTCTAGAAAGGCAAATATTGTTCTATGTAACAGGGACGAGCGTCTGTAGTCCACATAATTAAGAAAAGATATTGACCCTTGGAAATCACAAAAAATGTAAAAATAAAAAATAAAAAGGGAATGAAATAAATCCCTATGAAAAGCGACAGAACATGTGGACGAGTTTGGTCGGCAAATTTTTGTTGGTTGGGCATTGTATTTGTTTGGTAGTGAAGAAATTGAAAGAAAGCTTGCCTGTTGCCATTTCAAACTTTGAGAAAGAGAGAAAAAGCAAAAGAGGAATTGCAATGGAGTCACCATTCAAGGCAGATATAGTGAAAGGAAAGGTGAGTTTGATAACAGGAGGAGGTTCAGGCATTGGTTTTGAGATTTCAACACAGTTTGGAAAACATGGAGCTTCGGTTGCTATCATGGGTCGACGCAAACAAGTCGTCGATGCTGCTGTCTCTGCTCTTCAATCCCTTGGGATTAATGTAATTTCAGGGTTATCTCCTATCTGAATTCACGTCACTATATTTCATTTTTGTTATATTTACATGCACCAAACCCAGGTCTGACTCTTGCTCTGTGAATTCAATTAATCTTTTTTTTTTTTCTTTTCAATATGAACTTGGATTGCACAGTGGGAACTGGTCTTATTTGATTCCATAAATCCTAATTTGAACTCGAGCTCTACAAGTTAGTGTCTGGATCCTAATTTGATTGCAATTGCATCATATGTTGTATGGGATTGGATGTAAAGATTATTAAAAGCTGTGCCATGTTCTCCTTTTGAAGTTTTGTTAGTGTTCTGCCCATTGATCCGTCTCTTTAAATTTACACCTCTTGGACGTTTGTCATAGTTTGATCGCATTTTGCATTTATATATCAGTTATTATTATTGAATTTGTTATAAGCTTCACATGAAGTTTGAGTTTTAACTTCTAATACAAACATAAATTTTCATAGTTTTATCTTTCTGTTCTTTCTCACTGTTACATGCTCTGTTGATTTCATTCTCTTTTTGGGGCCAAATTGTATAATGATAGTTGTAGTCGGTCTGATCAATAATTAAAGAAGAAAAAGTTAACCATTAGCTCTTATGGACAATACTTATGACGAGATATTTGGAATTAATCTTCTGTAAAATTTTTGGGTGCTCAACTCGCTGTTTGTTGGATTAGCTCTGAGTTTTTGATGATATAATCCATTCCACTGAATCGGTTGCTTTTTTCTTTACGTTGTGGTTATTGATCCATTTTTCTTTGGCACGCTGTATTTTGCATGATTTTATGGGTTTCTACATTCTAAAGAACATAAGCTGACATTTCATTTACGTGCTATTATTTTTTATCAAGGCTGTTGGCTTTGAGGGTGATGTTCGCAAGCAAGAAGATGCAAAGAGAGTTATTGAATCAACTTTCAAACATTTTGGCCGCATTGACATTCTTGTGAATGCTGCTGCTGGCAATTTTCTTGTGTCTGCCGAGGATTTGTCCCCTAATGGGTTTCGAACAGGTACTTTCATCTTTTTCTACAGGTTTGCAATGTATTCAGGGTCATCAAAGATTTAGTAATATTGTCTATTGATGAGAGAAATTTTTAAGTTCAACTAAATGATCTTTCGCCTTGTCTACCACAGCATTTTGAAGTTTTACAATTTTTTTTTTTTTTTGGTCCTGGATTTGAGATTTTGTTCTTAATCACCTCAGACAGTGCTATCAAGCAATAAAATATCTTGTCATTTCTCTTTGTTTTATTTTTCTGTTAAACTACCTTAAAAGTTATTATGATGATTACTTTGTTATTATAGTTATTAGGCTTTCAAAAGCTCTTCTTCTTTATATGCTTTGTAAATGTCTTAGCCAAATGCAGTTGTTCTTACCTACACCTGCAGTTATGGATATTGACTCTGTTGGCACATTCATAATGTGCCGTGAAGCACTCAAGTATCTCAAAAAGGGAGGATATGGAAGGAGCTCATCTGGGGGTGGATCAATTTTGAATATTAGTGCTACTTTACATTATGTAGCTTCATGGTATCAAATACATGTCTCTGCAGCCAAGGTTTGTGTCATAAATGTCTTCCTCTGATGAATATTTCTCTTTGAGTTACTCTTATTTGCAGTGTTTTCTTTCTGTTAGGCAGCTGTTGATAGCATTACTAGAAACTTGGCACTTGAATGGGGAACTGACTATGATATTCGAGTTAATGGTATAGCCCCAGGCCCTATTGATGGTACTCCTGGCTTGAGTAAACTTGCACCAGACGAGATTAAAGGCAAATCTTATGAGCACATGCCTTTGTTTAAAGTAGGGGAGAAATGGGATATTGCTATGGCAGCTCTCTACCTTGTTTCAGATGCTGGTGAGTTTCCCTGATCCTTTTTCTTGTCACCTTGCCGTCACCTATACCGGTCTACAAATTAGAGATCCTTGATTGAATCTTAATTGACTGATGAATGCAACAATATCATGTAAAAATGTATATTCATACTTGCTTTTTGTTTGTTTCATATCCCAATTTCAGCCCTGAATTCTCAGAGCATATAATTCATCTTTTTCTTGCACTTAACATTATTCAATTACCATTATATGAAGGTTTAATTTTCAGTTTCAGCATTAGCTTTAATACACCTGAGCTCAAAAATATCTGCATGCTTCCCGTGGCTGTACAATCTTTTTACATTTCAAGAAACATTCCCTTTTTGTCTGGTATATTCTGCTATAATCTAAGTGCATCTGATGTGTTTCTCCTTCTCTTGGTTTCATTTACTTTTCTGAATAATGTTATTTTCTTGCCCTCTGTCTCTCTCTCTCTCATTTGAATGGTATGACCACTAACCCAAACTATAATAAAGGATTAAAAAAAAATGTTTATTTCCTTCTGGTGGTGTTCTATTGGGTTCAAAAAGACTTTATTTCTATTGGCTCTCGGTTTCTACTATATTCTTATACTCTTTTCACTTTAGTCCTTAAATATGCTTCAAAATTTGAGTACAAGTTTTTAAATTGGGTCTTACACGGGCAATGTTAGCTTTCCTCAAGAAATGCAATATTACCTGTGTTCTTTAATCTACCAGAAAACTATGATTGAATCAAAGTCTACTTACTACATGGATTTTAACTGTTATGTCAGTATGTGGCCAGCCATCAGGGAATTGCAGGATGGCATACAATAAAGCCAGAGAATTTCTTTCCCTTTTTTTTTTCTTTATTTGTTTCACTAACCATTTTCTCTGTCACTTCCATGCATGCAAGACATCAACTTGTTCAGCAGACGATAGTTTCAATTTGGAGTTTCATGGTTTGTAAGTACTATGAAAAAAAGAGTACATAGTTGAATCTACAAGACCTCAATTGAATTTGAAGAGCAAGTAATTCAAAGGACTAAAATGTAAAGAGGAGAAATCAATGCAGTAAAACTTAGAATATCAAAATGTAAATTTAAGTGGCACCTAAAACCACCATTTCAAGTGAATGAATAATGATAGATGACAGAGTAGCAAACATCTTCTCTTCTTGCCATTGTTTTTCCAGCTTTAATGATTTGCTGAGAAAATTTTGAGCTCTTAATCCATGTGTGTGTGCATTTTGAAGGTAAATATGTCAACGGAACTACCCTTGTAGTTGATGGAGGACATTGGCTGAGCCGGCCTCGCAATCTACCAAAAGAGGGAGTGAAGCAGCTGTCTCGGGCAGTGGAGAAGAGATCTAGAGATGAACCAGTTGGAGTTCCAACCAGCAAGCTGTAAACCAAGTTAACCAGCATGAGGGAGTGATAATCTAAATGCTTCAACATATAGCTAAAACTGTATTTTCAAATATGAACAGTTCATGAGAGGGCTTTTATGCCGCTCTACAAGTAATCATTTCATCAAAGAAAACTGCTTTACCAAGTCATTGAATAAATTCTTTGTTAGTGTATACCCTGTGAATAAGATTGACATGGAAAAATTGATTATAGTATGCATTACTTTTAGATGAAATCCATGGAATAATTATGTTATGCAAAAAGAATTATAAGTTGTAATTATGATATCTTTATTGCAGAAAACCATTCATTATTGTTAAATTGTTTTAACCGATACTTTATTAAGAAAGTTGGCTTTTTATATATATAAACTTTTGAGATTGGCACATTTTTATACTCTTGAAAACTAAGCAATTGATTTCAAAAGTTAAACTATGAATATACTTTGCTAAATAAGCAAGTGTTTGTCCTTTTAAAAAAAAAAATCATTGAAAATGGTTTGAAATGAGATGCCGAATGGTATATCACATAAGAATGGACTTGGATGCAACCGAACCTTCTATGAGGATGCGGTTTGCACTCAAACCGTACTGAGTACCTCTTTGGGTGCCTCGGTGTGGCACGGCGGGCATCGTTCCCACTGGGTTGCAGGGCACTCTCATTTTATTTTTTCTTTTTCATTTTTATTATTGAATTTTTTTTTTGCCCTCAGATTTATATTACGATAGAGGTGCCAAACAAGTCGAATAGTTTATGACACAGTACGGTTCAGCACGAAGTGGGATGCGTTTGGCATGATCCGTTGCTATTTAAGCAAGCTGGACTAAGCACGACATATATACATGTGCCGTGCCGAGCAACAAGTTTTAAGGCACGTAGATCAGCACAGCACGACCTGCTAAGGGCAAGTGCTAGCATGTGACACGTAAGTTAGAACAACACGACATATAAATTCATATATCGTGTCATATTAGTCCATAATTATTATAAATATGACTCAATTTATTGGTTCTTTAGATATATTTATGTTATTATTATTTTATGATGAAATTATATTTTTCTTGATATTTTATTGGTAATTTATAGAAATATAATTTTATATTTAAAAAAACTAATTATGATATATTTAAATTATTGATATATAAATTTATAATTCTTATATTTTGAATACAAAATATATGATATGTCATGTTTCATATACATACATATATGTAACTTTTTTATAAAGTACTCCACTAATAAAATCTAATAAAAAACAAATTACAATAGTAAAAAAAAATTGTCAGTTGATTTAATAATAGGAAAATATTTAATATCAAAACTTTAAAACAAATCTAGTGAGTAGTAAAATTAAATTAAAATTACAAGATAAATACAAATTCAATACACAACTAATACCTTGGATTTCATCCATAAAATCAATTAAAATTAGCAAAAATTTCATGATTGTAAATAGAATAACGATCTTAGTGTCTTGTAATTTTTGTGTGTGTATTTTCTTAATATTAGAATTGTAACTTTTGATATCTTTATTTAGTATATTTTTTAATGTTTTCCCGTGGATATAGACATTTTACCAAACTACATAAATTATGTGTTTTTATTTTATTTTTATTTATCTCGTATGTTATTTAAATTAATAAATAAAAACTTTTAAAATAACAAAAAATCCAAAATAGTATCACACTAACCCAGCACGACCCATTAAGGTTATGGGCCACTGTGTTAGCATAACCCATTAAAAAATAATGTCATGTCGGCACGATCCATTGAAACATGGATTAATATTTAAATGGGTCGTGCTAGATCAACATGACTCATTTGACACCTCTATGTTAGGAGAACTTCTAAATACAACCTCTCAATGAAAATTTCTAAATATACCCCAATTTTTACTCTTCTCACCATATTTTTATTTACACTATAAAAACTACTAAATATACTTCATAAATTTACAATTTTATTCCTACTTCTTTTCACCCCTTTCATCATTTCCACCACTCCATTTTCCTTCATCTCTGTCGGCTTCCATCAGTTTCCTCATCTTCAATAGTTGTTCCTAACCCCAAATCTCAAATATTACTAGTGTTTTGATGTTAATTGTGTATATAAATAATAATAATTAAAAATAAAAAATAAAATCAAATTGTCTTACACAGGAACAATGTTCCTGAGCAAGTAGTGCTGGAATATTTTTGCGCAGGCCACAGGAACAATGTTTCTGTGCAATTGTTCATGTGTAGGAACAATGCTCCTGTGAAAAACTCCTTGCGCAGGAATATTGTTCCTGGGCAAGTAGCGCGGAAACAATGTTCCTGCGCAGGAACGATGCTCCTACGCATTTGTTTTTGCTCTTGCGCAAGATTCTTTGCGCAGGAACATTACTCATTGTGAAGGAATTCTTCATGTTCAAAAAGTAAATTTTCCTAGGGTTATAGTTGTCTTTCTCATAAGGAGATTTTTTCTTAAGATGCTTTGAAGTATAAAGAGAAAAAAAAAAGTGCAAATAGAAATCTTCCCTATTTATTGCTTGACATATCCTATTTTAATGATATTTTTCATTACAAAAATGTCCTTACTTGAAATTATCATTTTACCCTTCTTCATAAAACCAAACAATTTCTTCTTCCTCTTCTCACTCTCACAACCAACCAACCAACCAACCAACTTTAGACCTTTAATCTCATTTTCTTCTAAAACTCATACTTGTTTTAAATTTCTTTAGCATTTTTTGGTGAAAAACTAAAAAAAACTTGGGTTTCGAAACTCTCAAAAGTGAATTTTTAAGAGTTTTCGAGATCCTCTGAGAAATTCACTTCTAAAAGTTATACGATACTCCTGAAAGTCAACTTTCGGAGCAATCAATGGCTCTTGAAAGTGGACCTTCGAGAGTAACTAATAACTCCTTTTAGTGGCTCATGGCATGTTATTGTTGTGAGACACAAATGGCTCATGGCATGGAATTGCCATGAACCATCTGTAGTTCATGGCAATTCTATACCTGGTTCATGGTAATATCATATCGTGAGTATCGAGAACCAAAAAAAATGAGTTTTCAATTCAAAATGCTGAAATTAATAAAAGTAGCTAGCACCCAAAGTTTCAATGCAATAAAATCAAAAGAAAAACAAATTTATGTAAAGAGTTTTACCTTAAATTGTTGCAAAAAAAGAGAATTGTCAAGAGTTTGAAGAGAGATTTGAAGATTTGTTTGAAAAATTGAAGAGAGAAGTAAAAGATAAGTTGTGAGAATGTTTAGGATGTGAGAAGGTATTTTGGGTAGAAAATTATTAAATTAAATTTTGGAGAAATTATAAACACACAACACATCTTTTCTCTTTAAACTTCAAATTTTCACAAGACAAAAACAACCTTCTTCTTAGTAAACATTAAACTTAACTATTTCTCTCTCATCTCTCCCTTCATTCATGCCATTTGCATCTTCTTCTCCAAGCCATCTTCAAGCCCTAATTTTTTTACTGTTTTATCAAAAAAATCATGGAAAATTAAAGTGAGAGTGAAGGTAGTTATTATGATAGTTATAAAAGCTTGGAAGAAGAAGAAGAGAAGGAGGTATGCTTCGTTCTAAAAAAAATATCAGAAAAACTTTAGCCTAGTGTTGCCTACACAAATGAACATACGCAGGGTGAAGTTGGCAGAATTGCAAAGTGAACAACCCGCAGAAATGCACTTGCATGAGTAGCTCTTCCCAGCGTAAGTGAATTTGTGTGGCTTTCTTCTCCTAGCGCAAGTGAACTTGCGCTGGTATAAGCACGCGTAAATCAGCTTACACGCAGACCTTCTACTTGCACAAGTTCACTTGCGCAAATAAGCAACCTCTAACTGTAAGTTGTTAATTTAATAAATTCATGTAATAATATTAATTAATTAATTAATGTTTAATATTTACAGAGTGACAAAAAGAATAGTACTGTACAATGAAGAATCCAAAAGTGTGTAAGAGGAAAATTTTGATGCATTTACTACTAATAAGGTAAGTAAATTAAGTTTAGAATTAATATCATGTTTTTTTAAAAAATAATGTAAAAGAACTAATTATTAAATTTTATATTGTTTAGGATTTTAATAGTCACAGTGCCTTGATTACATGGGCTAGAGAGGTTGGAAAAGACTTGGATTTTGTTGTTGTGATTAAATCATATGAAGTTGGAGTTCCTGGAAGAAAACCTAAAATTCAACTTATATGTGAATAAAATGGAACATATAGGTCAAATAAAGAGGAATTCCGTCGCTTTGGAATGGGAACAAAGAAGTGTAATTGTCAATTCGAGATTAAAGAAGTGAAATTAGAATGAGACGGTGATTGGGTGGTGAAATTAGTATATAGGATGCATAATCATTCAGTTGCAAAACAGTTAGAAGGGCATTCCTTTGCTAGTCAATTGACAGTACAAGAGCAAAGTGTAATGGCCGATATGACAAAGAATATGGTAGGACTAAAAAAATATACTAGTGATGTTGAAACAAAATGATGAGAAGAATATGATCACCATAAAGACCATATACAATGCACACAAAAAATAGAGAATGATTGAGAAAACTGGTAGATTACAGATGCAACAACTCATGAAATACTTGAATGATTGCAAATATGTTGAGTGACATAGGAGTGATGAGTCAAGTGATTATGTTAAAGACTTATTTTGGCCACATTCGATGGCTATAAATTTGTTGAATGTTTTTTCCAATGTGTTAGTTATGGATTGTACATATAAAACTAAAAGATATCGACTTCCACTTCCTGAGATTGTTGGTGTGACATCTAAAAATTTGATATTTTCTATTGCATTTGTTTTCATGGAGGCTGAGCGCAATGACAACTACATTTGGGCACTGGAGAAGTTAAGAAGTTTGATGTCTTTTGATTTTAACACCTTCTATAATTGTTACTGATCATGATTTAGTATTGATGAAAGTTGTACAAATATAGCACAGCTAATCTCCTCTATAGATGGGATATATCAAATAATATACTTGCTAATTTTAAAAAGTTGTTTAAGCGCAAAGAGAAGTAGAAAGCATTCAAGCCAGCTTGGAGCGTTTTTGTATTTTCTTCAAATAAGTATAAGTATGAAAGGAATTTAAGTTTAATGGTAAGTGATTACCATTCTTATCCTAGAGCGCTCTAGTACTTGAGAGATACATGGTTGAATCAGCATAAAAAGAGATTTGTTGCTGCGTGGATGAATAGAGTAAAGCATTTTGAAAATGTTACAACAAATTGGTATATAGGTTTATAAGGTTAAAGAATTTATTATTTTCTCAATTTTTAGATTTTACTCTTTAAAATGTATATTTTTGTAACGTCAGGTAAGGCGAAGAGTGCATATGTGAAGTTAAAGAGACATCTTTGATTGTCTCAAGGAGATTTTGATACATCTTAGAATATTATCAACTCCTTGATCGAGCTGCAACATACGGAGATAAAGGCATCGTTTGAAAGAAGTCTTACTACTGTTTATCATAATTTTCGGCTAACTTTATTTAGGCAGTTGCACGGATTAGTGCCTAGGTATGCATTGAATATTATTTTAAAGGAGGCGCAGTGAGCAAATGATACTGACATTGATTATCTTCCATGTGATTGCATCCTTAGAGGCACACCTGGCTTAGCTTGTGCTCACGAGATCGCTGAATTTATAAGGGACAAAAAACCATTTCCCTTATCTGCTATGCATCTTCACCGATTCGAGTTGGACTTGAAAAGATCAAAGTTGATGAGATTGCTGATTTGAATCTTGATGTTAAGTAGGAGCTTATATTGAAACGCTTCAATGTGTGTGATGTCTTAAGAAAATTAACCTTGAAGAAAAAGTTAAGAGAACTAGGTGATTTGGCAACTACATTCTTTGTTCCTCCTATTGAGAAAGCTAAGCCCAAATGTTGTCAAGGGTTAAAAATAGACAAATCAACTTGACATTTCCCTTCATACTTTAAGATTGTTGAATCTCAACATGATAGCGCCTCAGCATCTGTCTTAGTGAATTTAGTGAAGAGAAAACTATTGGTTCATCGGAAAAAAGTGAAATTTATTGCTTCTTTCTCATTAGAGATACGTCAACACATACATTCTACCGTGGATGTTGACACAAATAGCCACTGTGGTTTCCGAGCTATAATGTGTTCGCTAGGTTTGGGTGTTGATGCATGGTTCAAGGTGCGATAAGATTTAATTCATGAGATATGTGATTTCCAAGATTATTATGTTAGTCTCTCCGAAAGAGTGTTGATAAATTGATAGAAACTTTATGATAGTTCAACACATCGGCTCCTTTTAATAAATGGATGACCTTACCGAATATGGATCATTTGATAGCAATAAAATATAAAGTTGTGCTAGTCCATTTATCTACGAGGCAGTGCCTGACATATCTCCTACTCAAAATTGCACCACCTCCATCAAGATAGGATGTTGCCGCTAAAGTAACCATTGATTTAGATGAACCATAATATTGTATCAAATATTTTTGTATTTTGACATTGGTAGTACTATCCATTTATGCATTTTATCTATTTTAATATATATTTATTTATGCAACAAAAGTAATGAACGGGGATGAAAACATAATTATAAAATATAAACAAATTAAATAACATTATAATATATCATAAACATAAATTGTACATTTAAAAAACAAATATCACTAAATACAAAACACTACTACTCTAGTAAATCCGATAAAATCGTTGTAGCCTTCTTCTTTTTACTATAGAAACGTATACGTGAACCAGCTATCTTTGATGTAGCTGGAGCAGGAGTTTATTCTGATGTAGTTGGAGCAGGAACTGTCTCTGATGTAGCTCAGAGAGAAGTTGTGTTGGCTCTACCGAGAGGGGGGTGAATCGGTTTTCTAATTCTTAATGGCAATTTAAACTCTTTTGAACTTAATTAACAAATAATGAATAAACAATATTATGTAATGAAACAAATTAAAACAAGATAAGGAAGAGAATATCAAACACAGTGGTTTATAGAGGTTCGGCCAATCTCTTGCCTACGTCCTCTCTCCTTGACCTTCTTGTTAAGAGTTTTCTTTCTCACTTTCAACGAAAGTTACACACTCCCTTTTTTAGGTTAAGGAATAACCTCTCTACCCTTCTTAAACAAAGATGTATTCACCCTTTTACAAAGTTTATCTCACTGAGAAACAATCCTCTTCTCTCTCAAAGATAGGATGAATACAATATCAAGCTTTTAATGTGGGTAGGACAAATACAGCTTTCGCACACAAGCTTATACAACAAACTCAATAAAAATGAGGATTGAAGACAAATGGAATGAAAGAATTAAACTCTTGAGATAATACAGAATGTGCAGCAATGGTGTCTCTCTACTCAGTGTTTTCAATGCTTGATTATATACTGAAGGACTGGTAGTTGGAGCATTTAATGCTGTTTTTCCCATTGAGATTTTTGCAGAAATAGTCGTTGGGTATCTTCAGTAGAGTGCCAGATCGATCTGTCATCTTGACCAGATCGATCTCTTAGTTATAATTCCTGCAAGATTAAGGCAAAATGAAGCAAGGAGATCGATCTCATATATGAGCAGATCGATCTCATAATTTGAAAATGTTAGAGCAGATCGATCTGTCGAATAGGCAAATCGATCTTCCAATCTCACTGTTTGAGGCATGATCGATCTGCCAAGTATTCTCGTAGTGATGAGATCGATCTCTTATCAACCCAGATCGATCTCCTTAGCTCTCTGACTTTGAGGAGATCGATCTCTTCCTATACCAGATCGATCTTATGAGCTCTCTGTTTGAGTATAGATCGATCTTATAGATCGATCTACTGCCTTTACCTTTGTTTTAGGGGAGATCGATCTCTTCCTAGACTAGATCGATCTCCTCAACATCCTGTATTAGGCAGATCGATCTCATAACCCTTATAGATCGATCTTAGCTTCCTCAATACCTTTGTACAGGTTCAAACCTTAGCAGATCGATTTCATATCCTCATGAGATCGATCTCTCATCCTAGAAAACCTAGGAGATCGATCTCTCATATCACCAGATCGATCTTTCATCTCCAGGAACTTAATTTCTGGTACTGATAGCTTCTAAACATGTTTTTATATCGTCTTTATATTATTGAATTTACTTGTTTTGTCATTTCAAAATATATTAACTCAACAATCTCTCCCTTTTTGATACGACAAAACCTATTCAATAAATATGTTTAGTTACCTATTTGCATTGTGCACAAACTCCCCCTTTTTGTAAGCTCCCCCTTTCTTTTAGCTTTTGACCTCGTAACTTTCTTAACTCCCCCTCATTTTAATCATTCCTTTAAACCTTCTACATGTTCTCTTTTCTTCTCCCCCTTTTTGTCATATCAATGGCACTAAAGGTTAAAAAGAACAATTTAACTTTCAACACATTGTTCATTTCAAAATAGTAATTCATTATAGCATATGGCAACAATAACTAACATATCATTCCATTCAAGCAAATGCGGTTCTAAAACAACAACTAGTAATTTCAAAATAGTAGCAAAAATAGTCCTATCAACTAAGTCCTAAGGTGGATGAGGGAATTGATCCATAAGGTCCTCAACGTGAGTGCGAGTGACTTGAAGCTCATCGTACATCGCCTGCTGAGTAGCATGAAGATTTTCAAAACCTTCATCTAGCTTTCGGTTCAGCTCCATGATCATCGTCTGCTGGGTGGCATGAAGATTTGCAAAACTGTCATCTATCTTCCGGTTCAGCTCCATGATCATCGTCACAATCGATTCCATGCCAGTGGGTGATGGGTCAGGTGCAGAGGGCTGAGCAGTCGAAGACGATGGATCCTCAGTCGGTGCAGCAGGTGGAGCAATGGGCTCATCTGAGGGATCTTCCTCCATGGCTGCTGCAGGCTGCTGTTCCCGCTTCTTCTTCCAATCCCCTCGGAAGTCCTTGTAGTACCCCATGTGGTGAAGTGTTTCGATGTTTAAGACGCTCTTTGGGGAGGGCACTTCACCCGTTTCACAACTGCAGTCCACTTCAAGTCGTTGTAGAAGATACGCCAACGGTTGCGAAAAAACTATCGTGGTGGCTTGACCGCGTACGATCTTCAACCAATCTTCATAGAGAAAATGGATAAGGTTGGGTTTTTGACTTGTGGAGTGGATGTGGTGGATCCAAAAATGATCTAACCTCCTAACAGTGGAATGAAGGGTACCGAAAGGACGGAGATTCCACGAGATAATAAGGTGGAGTAACCTTGGGTGCATCGGTAGGTCACTCGCCTTATCCCCGGGAAGGTCAAACTCTAAGGGGACTTCCTTATCTTCATTGGTCAAGCCTTCATTGCTCATGTGGAAAACTTGGGCTAAGACATCAGTGTTTATAGGAATTGACTTACCCATGACATACGTTTTAAACCCGAGAATTTGGCAAGCATCATCAGGATCATAGATGAGTTCGGCATTAGAAAAGAATGCCCTGACGATGTTTGGGGGTACGAGAGTATTGATTTTGAGAAACAGAATCCAACCAAATTGTTCAAATTTGGGTAGATAAGGAAAATCCATACGGTTTAAGAAAGAAAAATCGATGGTTCGCTAATGTTTAATTGGCATGGTGGAAAAATACTCTTCATATCTCTTCCTTTTTGCAGGTGTTTTAAAACACCTGTTAAAGGTAGTGACTGAAGAGGGAGGGTTTGATTGAGAAGAGGACCCTTGATCTACACTTGGTCTAGGAGGTTTCTGGCCTACTCTCTTAAGTCGTGGCATGTTTTCTAGACATGGGTAACAATCTTAAAGCTAGTTCGCTAAAAACCTACCCAATGGAACAGTGTAAAAATTGCCCTAATTGAGATTATAGTAAAAATAGATAAATTTTTGAAGAGAAATTGAGCAATGTAGGTTACTAGACCAAGAATGATGAAAAGATTGGGCAAATATCTTATCGAAGATCGATCTAGAAGGGTGAATCGAGGGCTGAGGTGTGACAGGGGGTTAGGGATTTGAGAATTTGTTTTTCGAATTTTGGGGATTTTGAACAGTTTTTATAGTTCAGGGCACAGGAGATCGATCTGTCGAGGCGACAGATCGATCTGTCATTTCCAGAAGCTTGAAGAGATCGATCTGTTGTACCACAAGATCGATCCTCAGAATACAGAAGCTTAATGAGATCGATCTGTCGTAGGCCCAGATCGATCTGCTGTTTGACCAAGGCTTAAAGAGATCGATCTGCCAAATGCATAGATCGATCTGCTGTTTAACAGAGGCTTAAGGAGATCGATCTTATGGGTGAGAAGATCGATCTGCCTAGCTTAACCTTTATACTTTAGGCTCATTTGAAGTATGGAGATCGATCTATATTGATAGAAGATCGATCTCTCATACTTTTTGCCCAGAAAAATTATTGAAAAATTCTTTTAAAAACAACTTGAAATCAAGGTTATGAAGCATATACATCTTAGGGAACATTCATGAGTCCTAATTCACCTCTAAGGACACAAAACCTATCTCTATCAAGAGGTTTGGTGAATATATCAGCTATTTGATGTAAAGTGTCAATATACTCTAGAATTATATCTCCCTTTTGAACATGGTCTCTAAGGAAATGGTGTCTAATCTCAATGTGCTTAGTTTAGAGTGTTGAATATGATTTTTAGATAGATTGATGGCACTGGTATTATCACATTTAATAGAGACTTGTTTCATGTCAATACCATAGTCTTTCATTTGTTGTTTAATCCACAACACTTGAGCACTACAACAACCTGCTGCTATGTATTCAGCTTTAGTTGTGGACTGAGCCACACTATTTTGTTTTTTAGAGAACCGGGAGATTAGTCTATTCCCTAAGAATTGACAAGTACCTGAAGTACTTTTCCTTTCTATTTTGCATCCTCCAAAGTCTGCATCTGAAAATACATGAAGTGTAAAAGTGAAGTCCTTGGGGTAACAAAGTCCTAGAGAGGGAGTGTCCTTAAGGTATCTAAAGATCCTTTTGGTTGCTAATAAGTGTGATTCCCTAGGAGAGGATTGAAATCTAGCACAAAGGCATACACTAAATAAAATATCTGGTCTACTTGCAGTTAAATAGAGCAATAAACCAATCATAGACCTATAGAGTTTAGTGTCTACACACTTACCACTTTCATCTTTATCAAGCTTGATGTTGGTGCCCATTGGAGTTGCTTGAGGTTTGCAATTGTCCATTCCAAATCACTTGAGCAAATCCTTAGTATACTTTGCTTGATTGATGAAGGTTCCTTCATTTGTTTGATTCACTTGAAGTCCCAAGAAGAAAGTGAGCTCTCCCATCATGCTCATTTCAAATTCACCTTGCATGATCTTAGCAAACTCTTGACATAAAGATTCATTAGTTGATCCAAAAATAATATCATCTACATACACATGAACAACTAGTAAATCTTTATTTTTATTTTTGATAAATAAAGTGGTATCTACTTTTTCCTCTTGAAAATCCTTTTTCTAGTAAGAATTTTGACAACCTTTCATACCATGCTCTAGGAGCTTGTTTCAAACTATAGAGTGCCTTAGATAGTTTGAAAACATGTTCAGGAAATTCATGATTTTCAAAGCCGGGAGGTTGTTCAACATACACTTCTTCATTAATGAAACCATTCAAGAATGCACTCTTTACATCCATTTGATATAACTTGAAGTTTTTATAGCATGCAAAGGCAAGTAACATTCTAATAGCTTCTAATCTAGCTATCGGTGCATAAGTTTCATCATAGTCTATTCCTTCTTCTTGTCTATAACCTTGTGCAACTAACCTAGCCTTGTTTCTTATGATCACACTATTTTCATCCATTTTGTTTATGAATATCCATTTAGTTCCAATTATAGAGTGATCACTAGGCCTAGGAACTAGTTTCCACACCTTGCTTCTCTCAAATTGATTTAATTCTTCTTGCATTGCTAAGAATCAATTATTGTCATCTAAGGCTTCATTGACATTTCTAGGTTCTATTTGAGACACAAAGGCTATATATTGACACATATTCCTTAGAGATGATCTAGTTCTAACTCCAAGAGTTGGATCTCCTACTATTTCACAATCTTTTACGTATCCTAATTCTCTTGGTGCTCTAGACTCTCTCTCTAACATCTCTATTTCTTCTTCATCTTCTTTATTTATGTCAAGTTTTTCTAATAGATCTTCTTCTAAGTTTGGAATTTCCTCTAAGTTTTCATCAAATATTCCAACATTCTCATCATTGGTTGAATCTTTAGATAAATCATTTGACTCATCAAATATTATATGAATTGATTCTTCAACCATCAATGTTCTTTTGTTATATACCCTATAAGCCTTTGAATTTAAGGAATATCCTAGAAAGATTCCCTCATCACTCTTGGCATCAAATTTTTCTAAATTATCTTTCCCATTATTTAAAACAAAACATTTGCAGCCAAAAGGATGGAAGTAGCTAATGTTAGGCTTCTTACCTTTGTAAAGCTCATAAGGAGTTTTCTTTAGCATGAGTCTAATCATAACTCTATTAATGATATAGCAAGATGTGTTTAAAGCTTCAGCCCAAAAATATTTTGGTAAATTATTCTCACACAACATGGTTCTAGCCATTTCTTCCAATGTTCTATTTCTTTTCTCAACTACTCCATTTTGTTGTGGTGTCCTAGGGGCTGAGAAATTATGACTAATTCTTTGACCATTGCAATACTCATCAAATCCTATATTTGCAAACTCCTTGCCATGATCACTTGTAATACTAGTTATTATATATCCTTTTTCATTTTGAGTCACTTTTGTATAAGCTATGAACTTTTCTAAAGCTTCATTTTTCACTCTAAAAAAGAACACCCAAGTGAACCTAGTGTAATCATCAACTATTACAAATCCATAGTGTTTCCCACCAAGGCTTGTTGTTCTAGTTGATCCAAATAAATCTAGGTGGAGTAATTGAAGAGGCCTAGTGGTGGATACACTATTCTTAGGCTTAAATGTTGTCCTTTTATGTTTTCCTTTAACACAAGCTTCACATATTTTTTCATAGTCAAAGGACAACTTGGGTAATCCTATAACTAGATCCTTTCTAGCTAACTTAGATAACACATGCATGCTAGCATGTAAGACCCGAATTTAATTAAAATACCAAAATTAAATAAGAAAAGATGGGGGAAGTATGAAGGAAGTTGGGTTAAATTAATCCCGAACACGTGTAAGGGTAAAATGGTCAAAAGACCAAAGGTCGGTATAATTTCGATAAGAAAAATTTAATTAAAAATATGGATTTAAGAAATCTTGGTCAATAAAGGTGAAATAAATTTATTTTGGGTTAAATTGATCAAGATATTAATTTATGGGAATTAATCGGGATTTTTAGTTTGAAAAAATAATCCCGAAAATAATCGAGAAATTATACCCGAAAAAGAGGTTAAAATATAATAAATAAATTAAATAAAATTAAATTGATAAATTTAGAATTAAATAATAATTTTAAGGGATATTTGGGTATTTTTAGTGTATTTTAATGAATAAAAACAAATTGTTAAATAAAAAAAAGTAAGTAATCTGAAAAAAAAAAAAATTCCCAAATCGCGAAAAACGCGAAAGGGGAAACGAAGCAAACGGAGCAGCCAACCGAGGGGCTGCTGGCGGCCAGGCGACCAGGCGAGGGTCGGCGAAGGCCAGCCCGACCCCGGACGACCTCACAGCGGCGACGACGCGCCACGGGGAACGCCGGAGAGCGGTGAAACGGCGGGAGAAAAAAATCGCGGAAGAGAAGTGGCAGTCGGCGGCCATCGGCGTCGATTCGGGCTGAACGGCGGCCAGATTTCGGAAGCCCAGACGCTGGCGAGCTAGATCGGGGTAACCACGGCCATCAGAACGGCCGAAAAACGCCGGAAACGGCGGAGGAAAGGAAATGGGTCCGACGGCCGAGGGAGAACAGCCGGACCGGCGGCATTCCGGCGACGTTGAGGCGAACCGAGGCCAGATTCGAGGTGCGGACGACCCAGCGAAGCTGCTGGCGGTGGAAGCCAGCGGAGAACCGGCCGGAAAAGGGGTGAACCGGCGGTGAACCGGCCGAACCGGGGTGAACCGGCGGTCTGAACCGGACCGAACCGGTTCAGCCAAAAAGAGGGGAAAAAAGGAAGAAAAAAGGGAAAAAGGAAGAGAAAAAAATTGGGGAAAATTCCGGTGATGCAATCGAGCTTCGGGTAAGTCGATAAGCGGTCAAATTGACCCGATTTAAATTTGGAATATTTTATTTAATTAAATTATCGACTGAAAGTTTACCCGAAAAATATATTTAATTGTGTAGCTCGACGATTGGCATCCACCGAGGGCTCGAGACAGCCTCGATTTGCGAACTAGCATGGAATCTCGGGTAAGTGACCCCAATTTATGACAATTGCCTCGTTATGCGTGATATTGATTTAATTTACGCATAAATTGAATTAATTTATGGAAATTTAGATTAATTGTCGTAAATATTAAATTTAGCCATTCGAGAATTAGAACGAGGCTCGATAAATTATTGGTGGGCCCAATGAGCCCAATAGGCCTCGATAAAGTGGAAATTAAGTGGAAAACGGGCTTAAGGCCGATTAAGGCCCATTAAGGTGCAATCGGGCCCAATAGGGGTAAATGGGCCCAGCGATTTAAATTAAGCCCAGAAAAGATTAAGTACAATTAAATTGCATAATATCTGACCTGAGGAATATTAATACGCAGTTTCGGGCATTGGATTGGAAGCATATCGGACTGCGCGACGAGACAACATTGGAAAAGAAAAGGTCAGACTCGACAAGAATCGAGGTAAGGGAATTCTGCGGACTGCTAGAGGTAGCTTTACGCAATTTTAAATTCGTATGCAGTCCTTTAAAATTTATCTGAAGGGTCTAGAGGTCGAATAATAATTTTAGTGCCCCGAATGGGCAAATTACTAAAATACCCTTGTTAAGGGTAAAATCTAAAAATTTAGGAAAAATTGGGAGGAGCAAGAACAAAAGGTTTCTGCTCATTCTGGAGGTGTTTTGATGCATGCATGAGTAGGCTGGCTCACTAGAGGTGGCAAACGGGCGGGCTCGGGCGGGTTCGGTTCGGGTTCTTTTCGGGCTCGGGTTTTTTCGGGTTCGGGTTTTTTCGGGCTCGGGCTTTTTCGGGTTCGGTTTTTTTCGGGTTCGGGCTTTTTCGGTTTCGGGCTTTTTCGGTTTCGGGCTTCTTCGGGTTCGGGTTTTTTCGGGTTCAGTTTTTTTCGGGGTTCGGTCCCGGTTCTAGTCGGGCGGGTTTAGCGGGCCGGCTTGAAATATTTTGAAACTTTATTAGTTATAATTTTTTTTTTTTTTAAAATTTTGAATGCGATAATTAATTTAATTTTTATATGATTTTATATTTTAATAAATATTTATATAAAAACAAATTTTTATATTTTAATATTTATTATTTGACAAAAATAATTTACTCTTTTTTAATTTCTTACAATATTTATTATAAAATAGTAGATATAATTATATTCATTAAATGCAAAAGAAAATATTACATATAGATATTATAGGAAGAAAAGTACCAATTAATATTATCATTTACCAAAAAAATGCTTAATATGAATAAATGATCAATTAATTAGCTCTATTTTATTTCTAATTTATTTTTTATTTGTACATAAATCATAATTAATATTATTGTATTAAATATAATCGTTTACATTAATTAATCAAATGTCTCATTAAAAATTTAGAATATTAAATTAAAAAATATTTTTTTTAATATTTAATATAATTATATCATATACAATTATACAGTACCATATGATTGATATTTTGTAGTTGATATACTACACTAAAAAAATATATTTATACAAAAAAACTTTGTGAGTTTAAAAAAAAGCATAATATAAATAATTATGAAATTAAAGTAGATAATTATGATTAAAATAATAAATTTTTAAATTTTAAATAGAAGTCACTAAAATTAGATTAATGAAAGTTTCATAATATTTTTTTTATTTCCTCTGTTAGTTTGTTTTTAGTTTTACAGATTTCCTCCAACTTCTAGATGTTATCTTCTTCACTTCTTTTCTAAATGAATGTTTTGCTTATTTCTTTGGCCTTAGCCAAGAAAAATTGAAGAGCATAAAAAATCTGACTGGACTATAAATATAATCTATCTATAGAATAATTGAAATTGTTGATAGGCTTTCAAAGAATAAGAAAAGAAAGGATATGATTTCATGATAAATTATTAAATTATTGTATAAAATGAAAAAAATAAATATTGCACGTTAATGTATATATATAATTAATTTAATAATTTTCAAACAGAATTATCATATTATATAATAACATGGTTAAAAAATTAATTATTTATTATCAAAATAATTATTAAAATAAATATTTACTAATTAGTTATCATATATAAGTATAACAAATTATTAATTTTTAATAAATTAGTTACATAATTTAAATAAAAAAATTAACTTAAAATAATTATTTTTGCACAATCAATTAATGATGCATATTTGTATTGATTGTCACATTACATAATGCACAAGAAAAATATCTACTGATATTATTTTAGTGGACTGATATAGATATGAACCGATAAGGTAGGCAAATAAATAAATAATCATATATGCTTAACAAAATTATACCTAATTAATTGTTATCAATTCGTTTAAATTATACCTAATTAAAGTTCTATAATTGTAGCTAAATTCTCAATTGATAGATGCAATTAGTTTAAGTTTGAAAAAATTATTAAATATAATATCGAAGTTTAAATAAAATAGGTAAACCAAAAAGCTTATATAATTTAATCATAATGATTATAAGACAAAATATAATTAAAATGATGAAATATGAATTAATGAGGAAAAAAATTATATAATTTAGTAATAAAATTTATACAAAAGACAAGACATTGCAAAAATTTAAATTTCCTAGTTAGAAATAAAATTTGAAACATATAAATATTTATTGTTAATTTGATAACATATTTATATAAATCTTTTGTTCAAAAGTGTAATATAAATTGCTTTAGTAACTTATTAAATTATTATTTTTTTATATTAAGTAATTCTTTTTTGAGTTTTAATTTACATTTGTTATTATAATTTCATATATGAACTTATTTTGTTATTGTAGGGATTTAGAAACTTCAATTCTAGATATCTTTTATATAGATTAGAGTTAAATGTATATTTGAATGAATCGAGAGAAGATTATAAGATTCAAATTGATGTTCTTGATTATTGGAAGAAAAATCAATTTCGACACCCTATACTTTCACTTATGGCTAAGGATATATTGAATATTCCAATTACCACAGTTGCATCTGAATCAGCATTTAGTATGAGTGGTAGAGTTATTAACAAATGGAGAAATTGTCTCATAACACATAATGCAGAAATTTTGATTACCATTCGTAATTGGCTATATGGATATGATATAGATAAAGGTGGTAAGATTTTAGTGTCATTATTATTTTATTAATTTTTTATTATTTAAATTCTTATATGATTATTTTTATATATTTTATTAGATGAAGAAGATGAAACAATGAGATTTGGAAGGAAAGTTGGATTAAATTGAACTAGTTGGTTTATGGATGAGGATGAAGAGTTCTAATTGTAACGTATGTTGATATTTTATTTCTTACTATTTATATTGTTAAAAAATTAAATTTTTTTATTAAGAGTAATTATGATTGATCATTGCCTCATTAATCTTATTTAAAGACAATGTCGCTCTTGGAGAGTTTAGTTGCTTCCTGCATTTACAATCTTTTCGATTATGTTATTCATCAAGCCGCTAGCGTTGAATGGAATGATCGTATTTTCCTGTTTTGTTCATCATGCAATGTATGACTAGGGATTGGTTTCTCCATGACTAGGTGGCTGTGTATGAGAATGATTGTATGTTTTCTATTTTGTTGTTCTTGTAATGTTATATGTTATAACTTTAAGTATTTGATGTTTTCTTTACTGGTTTGTTTTTTACTATATTGGATTAATTTAGAACATAACAATCATTAACTTGTTAATGACATGAGAATTTGGATGCAAACATGTCCTAGTTGAGTCTGAATTTTTTTTTACAGTGAAAAAGTTATTACAACCTTTAAAAGGTATGATCCCCTTTTTTAACTTTCAATTCTTATTTTTAGTATAATCACCATTTAAAAAACAAATTACTATTTTTCTATTTACGAGTTATAGGAGTAAGAATTTAAATTTAAATTTTGTTAATAATGTATTCAATGTTTTATATGAAATATCAAATTTAAATAAATATTACAATTATATAATGATTTATATATATATATATATATATATATATTTGATTTATTATTGTATTACAGTTAAAATTTTAATATGAAATAAATATAATAAAATATATAATAATTATTTTTATAATAAAATCAAATGTTATATTTAATAATATATTTATTATTTATTATTACAAATATAATAAGCATAATATTGAAAATTATTTGATATTGAATATTATATTGTGTTTTAAAATAATTTTATTTAATAATTGAATGTAAATATTTAATATTTATTTTGTTGATAATAAATTATTGATATAATTATGTAATAAATAAATAATGATTGTTCTAAAATTTTATAAATTTTAATTAGAAAAAGTGTATTATTATTTAATTGTTTAATTATTTTTTAATATAATAATTATATAATTATAATTCGGGCTTTCTCGGGTTATAAATTCGGGCTTTTTCGGGTTTCGGATCGGGCCGGTTTCGGGCTCGGGTCGTATCGGGTTCGGGCTTTTTCGGGTTCGGGCTTTTTCGGGTTCGGGTTTTTTCGGGCTCGGGCTTTTTCGGGCTCGGGCTTTATCGGGCTCGGGCTTTTTCGGGTCGGGCTTTTCTCGGGCTCGGGCCTTTGACTTTTTGGTCAATTCGGTCCGGTCTCGGGTTCGGTCTCGGGCGGGCTCGGGCGGGTTTTCGGGCTCGGGCCAACTTTTGCCAGCTCTATGGCTCACCTTGAAAGAAAATGCACAGCATTGCATACTTTCAACGTGAAATTGTTTTGAAAACTGTTTTGAGGAAACAGAGCCGCCTACGTGTTTTTATTTACATGTGACGTGCTAGAGCTTAGCTCACACGATGTTTGATTTGTGTGATGCATGCATTAGTGCTAGAGTGAGAGCTCGCACTAGAGTTTTACATGCATAGGTGCTGGAGTCCAACTCGCACCAGATTTGTATACATATATATATGATTTTCGTGACAGGGTGCTAGAGTCTAACTCGCACCATATTTTTATATGATTTTGAGATAGGGTGTTAGAGCTTCGCTCGCACCAGATTTTTATACGATTTGCATACAGAGTGCTAGAGCTTAGCTCGCACTAGATTTACGTGATTTGATGAGAGTGCTGAGCATTGCTCGCACTGATTTTATGAGAACATGCGATGAGCCGTGCTTGGAGCATCGGGTAGACTGTGTGTCACCGATTAAATAGGCTCGCACGTGCGTTTTGAGACATGGCATGAGTATTGAGAAACAAACCTCTGTGGGAAGCAGGCCAATTGGGCTGGAGTACCTAGAGATATTATATGGGTTCACGGAGTACGATGTACCGTGCAAGTAGCATGGAGTACGATGTACCGTGTGGTATCTTCGGATACGACATCTCCGGATGCAGCATCTTCGGATGCCGGGGATCGGATAAGACTGACGGGATAGACTGACCCACCTCCCGGGCGGTTCCCGATCATGGTGAGAACCCGCACACTAGGATCCGTGTAGCTGAGGAACTCACGAGGACAAATGTGGCCATAGTCCTAGTTATTTGCCTATATACAGACGTTGCCTAGTCTCGCATGTTGATGACTTTTATGATGATTTAAACTGGGTTTTAAAACTAAATTGCATGATGGTATTTCCATGCTTTTCAAAACCCACGTGTGATGTAAACGTTTTCATGATTTTGTGTGAGTCAGGATCACCCGCAGGAGGGGTCGAGTCCTGACTTTATTGTGAAAATCTTAATTGAGAAAGAAATGATTTATAATAATTGCATGTTGATTTTCCGTGCAAATGTGTTTTACATATCATCATAATGCATAGCATTGTTTTTAAATGTGTGGAGAAAGGGTGGTTTATGCATGGCACTACGTTCATGTAGGTAGTATGGTTACCTACTTGTTCGTAGGATTGCCTTACTGAGCTTGATGTGCTCACCCCTTTCATTTTCTCCCACAGATAATCTCCAGTTGAAGTTGCGACGACTCAGTACTGCATTCCGGATATCCGCTGCTGCCCATCAACACAAGGTATATACACTTGTACTTATTGTATCTACATAAGCATAGCACAGTAACATGTTTGTAAGTAACTTTAGGGGATGTATAAATAATATAAACAATTATAAATGACTGGAGAATAAACAAGTTAGATGGTAATTGAATGGTGGGACTGGCATTGACGCACAGCCCAATTATTAGTGGAGTGTGGTCACGATTCGAGGACAGGTAAGAATATTAAGTAAATAAAAAAAAACGCGAAAAATTAACTCTGATTTTTGGGTAGTTTGGGTCGTGACATAGCATGACCTAGTCTTCTATGCCATAACCAAGATTCTTTTTCATTGTCTACCATTAGGCATATGTTTTCATTTTTGAGTTCATTAAGATAGATAATGTATATATTACCTTGCCTATGACCTAGAAAAAGAACTTTATTTGACTTAGGATCTATAACATGACATTTCATGCAATCAAAAATTACCTTGTAACCTTTGTCACAAAGTTGACTTATGCTTAGTAAGTTATGCTTTAGACCCCTAACAAGCAATACTTTTTCTAATGAAAAATAGTCATTACCTATTGAGCCACTTCCTTCAACTTGGCCTTTGGAGTTGTCCCCAAACGTGACTTCTCCACCAACCTTTGATTTAAATGAGTTAAAGTGGCTCTTCTCACCCGTCATGTGCCTTGAGCATTCACTGTCCAAGTACCAAGCTTCCTTTGTTTTATCCTTGTGGCAATGCTCAATCACCTACAATTAAAAATCAAACTCATATCTTAGGTACCCAAATTCTCTTGGGTCCTTTGAGGTTAGTGAATGCAATTCTTGATCCCTTTGGGATCCATTTTACCAATGCATTAAAATCTTTTGAGTTAATTACTTCTTTTGGAACCCACATTCTTTTTACTATTTTTCCTTTAAGAGTGGTCATCTTCATTTTACAATTATGTGATGCATGTCCCTTTCTATTACAATATGAACAAGTAGTTGAAGGTTTATTCATGCTCTTTCTAGCAATGAAGCTTTTGAGATGAGTCTCTCTACTTTTTGCATTATATCCTAACACATTTTTATCAAAGAATGCCCTTTGAGTTTCTAACATGTTATCTAACTTTTGTTGACACATATAAAATCTATTAAAGGAATTATGTAGATTACTATTTTTTTCTTTTAGGTCACAAATTTCAAGATTCGTAATTTCTAGTTTCTTTTCACATTCTAATTTGTCCTCTAGAATTAACTTATTTTCTTTCTTCAATTTAGATATTATCTTCTTATATTTCATACTCATGCATTCATATTCCAATGCAAGATCATCAAAGGCATCTTGCAATTCATCAAAAGAGTATTCATTGATGTTTGAAGTTACATTTTCATCCTCAATGGCCATGAAGCACAAGTTGGCAATGTCCTCATTTAGTCATCATCGGAGCAGTCACTGTCGCTCCATGTAGCCTCTTTTTGTGGAACCTATCATTGGACCTTTTAAGAAGAGGGCAGTTAAACTTAATGTATCCTGGTTTTTTACATTCATAACACACAATTGTATCTTTTCTTCCTACCTCTTCTTGATCTCTCTTGTGGTTTCTCCTATTACTACCACTAACTCTCATTCTCATGAACTTGTTAAATCTTTTGGCAAACATTGCCATCTCAAGATCTTCTTCACTACCACTCTCATTTTTATTTTCCTCTTGAGTAGTAGATTTTAGAGCAACTCCCATTTTCTTGGGTGGATCTTCATTTCTTCTTAATTTCATCTCATAAGTGAGTAGTGAACCTATTAATTCATCTAGTGACAATATGTGAGGGTCCTTGGATTCCTCAATTGCAGTCACTTTAGCTTCCCATGATTTAGGTAGACTATTTAATATTTTCTTGACCATTTCTATATTAGAGTATGTTTTTCCTAATGATTTTAATCCATTAATTACATCAGAGAATCTAGTGAACATATCACTGATTGACTCTCCATCTTTCATCCTAAATAGCTCATAGTCATGTGTGAGCATTCCTACCTTAGTCTCCTTTACTTGGATTGTACCTTCATGAGTTATTATCAATTTGTCCCAAATTTGTTTGGCATTGTCACAACCGGAGACTCTATTATATTCATTTGGCCATAAAGCACAAAAAAGGGTGTGCATGGCCTTAGCATTTAGCTGAGCACATTTAACATCATTTGGATCCCATTCATCTTCTTCTTTAGGAATATCTCTTCCCTCTATTCTTTTTGTAGGGATTTGGGGTCCTTTAGTGATGATCCTCCATACTTCATAATCGTTTGCTTGAATGAATAACACCATCCTAGTCTTCCAATAAGCATAATGTTCCCCATTGAACATAGGAGGCCTAACTGTAGAGTGCCCCTCTCCTACTAAGCTAGTTGCTATATTGTTGTAAGCCATTAGATCGTTTCTAACTCTTAGGAAGTTATTCCTATGTGATCAAAGAGTCCTAGCTCTGATACCAATTGTTGGCTCTACCGAGAGGGGGGTGAATCGGTTTTTTAATTCTTAATGGCAATTTAAACTCTTTTGAACTTAATTAACAAATAATGAATAAACAATATAATGTAATGAAACAAATTAAAACAAGATAAGGAAGAGAATATCAAACACAGTGGTTTATAGAGGTTCGGCCAATCTCTTGCCTACGTCCTCTCTCCTTAACCTTCTTGTCAAGAGCTTTCTTTCTCACTTTCAACAAAAGTTACACACTCCCTTTTTCAGGTTAAGGAATAACCTCTCTACCCTTCTTAAACAAAGATGTATTCACCCTTTTACAAAGTTTATCTCACTGAGGAACAATCCTCTTCTCTCTCAAAGATAGGATGAATACAATATCAAGCTTTTAATGTGGGTAGGACAAATACAGCTTTTGCACACAAGCTTATACAACAAACTCAATAAAAATGAGGATTGAAGACAAATGGAATGAAAGAATTAAACTCTTGAGAATATACAGAATGTGCAGCAATGGTGTCTCTCTACTCAGTGTCTTCAATACTTGATTATATACTGAAGGATTGGTAGTTGGAGCATTTAATGCTATTTTTTCCGTTGAGATTTTTGCAGAAATAGCCGTTGGGTACCTCCAGTAGAGTGCCAGATCGATCTGCCATCTTGACCAGATCGATCTCTTAGTTATAATTCCTGCAAGATTAAGGCAAAATGAAGCAAGGAGTTCGATCTCATATATGAGCAGATCGATCTCATAATTTGAAAATGTTAGAGCAGATCGATCTGTCGAATGGGCAGATCGATCTTCCAATCTCACTGTTTGAGGCATGATCGATCTATAGATCGATCTGCCAAGTATTCTCGTGGTGATGAGATCGATCTCTTATCAACCCAGATCGATCTCCTTAGCTCTCTGACTTTGAGGAGATCGATCTCTTCCTATACCAGATCGATCTCATGAGCTCTCTGTTTGAGTATAGATCGATCTTATAGATCGATCGATTGCCTTTACCTTTGTTTTAGGGGAGATCGATCTCTTCCTAGACCAGATCGATCTCCTCAACATCCTGTATTAGGCAGATCGATCTCATAACCCTTATTGATCGATCTTAGCTTCCTCAATACCTTTGTACAGGTTCAAACCTTAGCAGATCGATCTCATATCCTCATGAGATCTATCTCTCATCCTAGAAAACCTAGGAGATCGATCTCTCATATCACCAGATCGATCTCTCATCTCCATGAACTTAATTTCTGGTATTGATAGCTTCTAAACATGTTTTTATATCGTCTTTATATTATTGAATTTACTTGTTTTGTCATTTCAAAATATATTAACTCAACAAGTTGTCTTTAATATAGCTGGAGTGGGAGTTGTCTCTGATGTAGCTCAGAGAGAAGTTGTCTTTAATGTAGCTGGAGTGGGAGCTGTCTCGGATGTAGCTCGAAGAGGAGCTGTCTCTGATGTAACTGGGAGAGGAACTATCTCTGGTGGAACCAGAGGAAGAGCTATCTCTGATGGAACCGAAGGAAGAGCTATCTTTGGTGGAATTGGGGGAAGAGCTGTATTCGTTACAACTAAGGGAGCTATCATAGCTCGAGGTGGCGTTGATGCTGTAGGTGTTGGTCTCGAACCATTACTACTTCTTGCACTTGATGACTCAAATAATATGTCTTGTAGGTCATAAAGTCCTTTCGTCAATGTCTCAACATCCTTGTTGCCACTGAAAACTATTTGAATACAAGACATGACCCTCAACACACGCTACAAGAGAAGACAATGGAGAGATTTTATCAAATCAATTAGTATGAACATAAATTTTATTCATATAGGGTTAGGGTAAAAAACTTACATCAAAATAATCGAAACCGACTGGTCTTGTTTGGAATACCAATCTGTGTGCATGATTTTGTACAAATCAATAAGAAATTGAGTCGTACCAAGCCATATAATTCGAAGCTATCTCACCCGAGATCACACACTTTCGCCCTCTATTCTCTTATGAGTACATATATAGTCCATCTCTCTCACAACTGATCCACAAACTCATAAGCAACATGATAAATGGTACTCTTAGTACCTCTTTATGCTCTATATGGCGCCAAAGGTGTTGGAAGTATAATCTGTATCTAGACCCATTGTTGTAACACTCTCTGTAGATGATACGGCTCCACGACATCTCCAATTTTAAGCAAATCATGAAAAATGAGATTGGAGGTAATGGATGTTGCCTTCGACTGTCTTTCTATGGATCAAAGCACACATGATGACACTGGAGGTCATCTAGTCGTTATCGCAAAACCTTGACATTTTGGCTGTAACTATTGGCATCCATCGTCAATCCCAAGGCAAACATTTATCATAAATCAAGCTCGCTTTCAGACTCAACGTCAAGGACTCATAAATCCAAGCCTACATAAAATAAAACATCAACCATTAATAATTTATCTATAAACTGATAATAATTAAATAATTATTTATAATTATAAATAATAATACTTGTATAAGGGTCATGTACTCTCGACCTGCTCGTAAAATCGAGCTGTCTATACATATACACAAGAGCGGTTGCACGCCATGCATATCCACTAATAGCTAATAGATCTTCTAAACAGGCCAATAATGCTACAAGAACATGCGATCCTCTTATCCACAAAAAAGGGTGCATCCCAATAAGTGCAGCGAGTATGCTTGGGTGGCATACACTATTCTCTCATCACTTTTTTTGTTGGTCACATTGCAAGTCTGCAATCTCAACCAATGCAATTAAACATTTGGCTCAATATCAGTACGCGTCGCTACTATTGCTTTCATGAAAGAGACACCGAATAAACGTACTAGCATTTTGTTTGCTTGCCTAATTGACAAATCTTGACATGGAACGATCCACCCAACAACTGGTATGCCAAGGAGACTTGCTACATCACCTAAGGTAATCATCATCTTTCCAAATGGCATAAAGAATGTATTGGTCTCCGATTGTCAATTCTGACAAAAAGCAGAGATGATGTTGCTATTGCGAGTGTGATAACTGCACTCAACCAAACTACCTAAGCTGAATTGTAAGTAGAGAGAATACGTGATCAAACATTGTCTAAAGGCCACTAAGTGATTTTTAGGCTATTATTAAGAACCTTCGAATTGGCTCGCTCTTATATCATAAACAACAAATAATAAGATTAGTTTAAATAAATAATAAAATCTCTATTATTCAACATTTCAAAAATAATTACTTGACTCTCATATGGAAAAAGCAACATGTGATCGAAAACTTTTAAGAATTAAGGTATCAGTCAGGCCTTTAGGACAAGGCTCGAATACCTCCTCTACATCCTCTGAATCTCTATGCTCGACCTGTTAGGCCTGCTCGACATTGTCAGCCAGCTCAGCATGCTCAACCTGCTAGACATGCTTGGCTTGCTCAGCCTACTCGGCATGCTCAATATACTCAGCATGATTTGCTTGCTCCTCGTGCTCCTCAATGATCGGCATAGCTCATTGTCTCCTCTTAGAGGTGATGGGTCACTTTCGTCTTCCATCAAGTGATGGATTAGTGTATCCTTGAGATGGATCTACGCCTCGTGTACATGCCATATCTGTAAAAGAATACATTTAAATAATTATTAAAAAAAACAAAAATGCGCATGGTTAAGCATAAAAAATTTTGATAATTACTTATGTATTATGTAATCATTCATGCCAAGAAGAAATACTCATGTTTAAACTTATGGCCTCTAGGAAAAGTTCTATGTATGCTGCCTACATGGTACTAGTCAAGCATCATCATGAACAATGTTCTGTCATCTCTAATGGCTACCATGCGTGTTTATTCAATGCAGTATAAATGTATTTATGGTTTGTTTAATCATGGAAGCTCACATTGGTTTCTTCTCTGGTGATTAAACCTCTAAATTCTGTTTCAGTCCTTAATTATATATTTTAACAACAAGAGAACGATGTTTATTGGCTAAAAATATATACTCTAAAGGTTTATTGAGTATAATGTGCATATCATATACTATTTTTTTCTATGTCTTGTGCTTTATTAGGTGAGTGCGTTACTTGGTCGGAGCTATCTCAATTGATATAATTGTCCTAGCACATCTGGTGTGTGTCAGCCTTGTGCCTTTGACTACATAGGTTGTTGCATGGGCTTACAAGCATATTTTATTACTTGATGTTACTTAGTGAGTATGAGGAACTTCATCGAAACAATTGACAATTCATTGACAATGTTCATGTGTTTTTAGTGGTGGCATGGAAACAGGGATAATTAGAGCCATCTTGTCATTAGTTGGTTGAGTAACACTTTTGGAATATTGTAGCCTACATGAGTTGATGTACTTTTAACATTTATCAATGAAATTATGAAAATTTGTAAGCTTTTAAGCAAGTCAGAAATTTTGATGAAATGTTTTAGTGGAGTTTTTTTATCGAACAACAGTATAATTTTAAAACTTATTTCTCAATATATGGTGCTTTTAAACTTATTTTCCAAATCATTGTAATTTTTGCCATATCAAATTTTTTTAAGTTTACATTAAATAAAATCGTTTTCATTGTCTTTAAACTCATCTTCTGTCACATCCCGAGAGATATGACGTCGCACACGTCTTGCGGAAGCACAATGTTTTAGGTCGTATTTAACCAAACAAAACTTAAGTGTGTTGTGAGTCTAGTCCAATAGTCATAATATGCTAGAAATAAAGCATTTTTGGTTTAAGACACTTTGCTTAAGGTCCCATGTGAACATCGAAATTGAACCTTGTGATAAAATAACGTTTTGAGCATCCAAGGCATGAGAGGGTCGATCCTATGGAAGTAGGGGATCGATCTTTTTGAGGTCGAAATGTAATTTTCTATAGTAACGTGAGAGGGAATCGATCTTGGTGAAGAGGGGATCTATCCTCAAAACCCAGAATGTAGAAATAAACAGTAAATTTATATGAGGGATCTTCTATCACATCCCAATAGAGATATGACGTCATACACATGTCTTGTGGAAGCACAGTGTTTTAGGCCATACTTAACCAAACGAAGCTTAAGTGTGTTGTGAGTCTAGTCCAATGGTCATAATATGCTAAAAACTAAAGCATTTTTAGTTTAAGACACTTTGCTTAAGGTCCCATGTGAACATCGAAATTGAACCTTGTGATAAAATAACGTTTTGAGCATCCAAGGCATGAGGGGATCGATCTTTTTGAGGTCGGAATGTAATTTTCTATAGTAACGTATGAGGGGATCGATCTTGGTGACGAGGGGATCTATCCTCGAAACCTAGAATGTAGAAATAAATAGTAAATTTATATGAGGGATCAATCCTATCTCAAAAGGGACTGATCATCCCTTTATAAAACGTATGAGAATGTTACTCTTTTAGGCAGAGAGAACAGTCCTCTCTTTCAAGGGATCGATGCTTATTTGCCTAAATGGTATTTTTCTGCAAAATTTCAATTTTACATTAAGAACTCAGTAGACCAAATTCGATTTTACATCAATTTTTCATAAAACTTTTCCTATACACATCCATCATATACGTTTACATGTCTGCCTATATTTGACTTAGGTAGAATGAGAAGTACAACGAAATGATGCTGTGTTGGCCTGAAGTTGAACTTTTCAGAGCCGGATACTCGAAATCATCGAGTTAAGTCTACAAATGTCCTGAGTTGGGGAAAAGAAAGAGGTGAGCTTTGGGGAAAATCCAGTAAGCCAATCATGCAAGTGAGTAATTAACCAAAATAGGATTTTTATCTGGCTTAAACTAAAAACATGCTCAAGATGAGATATTTTGGGAATTAAAAGTACTCAAAATAGGTTTACGTACATTATACATAGTATGCAACATTTCAGAGTCGGATACTCAAAATCATCGAGTTAAGTCTACAAATGTCCTAAGTTGGGGAAAAGAAATGGGTGAGCTTTGGGGAAAGTCCAGTAAGCCAATCACGTAAGTGAATAATTAACCAAAATAGGATTTTTATCTGACTTAAACTAAAAACATGCTCAAGAAGAGATATTTTGGGAATTAAAAGTACTCAAAATAGGTTTACGAACATTATACATAGTATGCAACATTTCATTATTCGGGTGTCTCACTACGAACCATTTCTAGACGCTACCAAGTCTTCAGGTGCGGAGGTATTTTGAAATACCTTATTGTATCTTTAGACTTGGTCACTCTAAATCGAGGCTGTAAATGCATGAAATAAAAAGTGATGGTGAATTATGATGTGCATTGATGATATAGGAAACACAAGGAAGTGGAAATAGTACTACTAAGCTAAGAAGTGCATTTGTGGTGTTTAAGTACCAAGTCTTCGTACTGTTGGTAAGATTTATATGCGTAAGATTTTGCCATATTTATATCTTTAATTAATAGTGTAAAATATATATATATATATATATATATATATATATAAGATGATACTATATGTATTGTGGAGTGATATGTGGAATTTAGATCGATTACACTAGGCCTATTATTAGATTTAGTCTAAGTATGCATGATTAGTACACATGATACACGATGCGTACGCATTTATGCATTTTGTTTCATCATGCATGACTTATGACAAGGGTCTGCAAAGATCCATGAGTTTTATTAAAAATGCATTGCTTTATAAATAATGCATTGAATCATTTTAATGTATTTTGACGTTGTATCACCTCGGACAGCTTCGATTTTGTAACATTAGAGTACTTTGATGGAATTTGTAAAATCATACACCCATTTTGTTATTGGTTGATCATACATTTTGGAATATTCATGTTTTGATCATTGTTAATGAAAAAGGGCTGTCTGAATAAAAGGCTTTGTTTTGAGACTATGGTACCCTAATTTCGTATGTTAATATAGCATTTTCGTGTATATATATGTGCTGAAGCCAGCCTGTGGCTTGGACCCTAGGTATATATACATTTCATTATTGCCTAAGGCAAAGATTTGTCCAACAAAAGTCAAGACATCTTGCACCAATAGCCAACTGATCAATGGCACTGGGAAGATCTATGACCATACTGTCTCTAAGATGGGAGTTTGTGTCTCTTTATGAGATTTTGTGTCCCTGATCATGGAGTTTGTTGATATTACCATTGGGGTCTATAACCATGTCTCATAATTATTATACTGTTTCGTACATTTGTGCTTTTGGATAATGCATGTACTTGCTGGTTTTGGTTTATTCTTTTGATTTGAATGGCAATCTGTGCATAAATGTTTATGCATTGGAAATAGCACTCGTACAAAACGTTTTAAAGGTTTGTGAAATATTGCATTATACTGTCAAAGTTTGATACATTAATATTTTATGCATGGCCTATGTATTTCGTTAAATGGTACAAACTTGAGGAGTCTTAACATAAGATTAGATTAGTCAAGAATAATTATTGTATAATGCATAGATTAAATTGTTTTAACCTAGATTTTCAAACATAAGCATACATGCATTTGCACGATATAAGCCTGACATATCTTCGTATATATTTCTTTTTAGGCTTTAGCTCGCCCCCTTTTTCTCCACAGATTATTTCAAATAGTTTCGGGTGCGAGTGTGGTGCACCGAGAGTCTTACACACGTGCTGCTGAGTTATAACTTTGGCACTGAGGTATAAATCCTTTTCACGTTTTGTTTATATCCCAGACACTCCGATACTTTTGTATACACAATGTATTGTTTATTGGGATGTAAATATTAAGCTTATATCGAGATTATAAGTGAATTGTGTCTTGTAATATCTTGATATGATGAATTATTAATAATGCAATATTTTGGACGGTCTATTGTGATTATTAGTGTGCCACAGGTTGAAATTATATTGTGTTGTAATATGAGGATGAGAAATAGACTTGTATCGGGACAAAATTTTTTAGCCTTGGTTTTGGCACGCATTACGAGGCAACTAAATGGTACCTTAGACAATTAGTCTTAAACAATTAAAATGAGTGATAATCTACTTGTTAAGTAATAACTACAATGAGGAAGTGACAAAAATAATAGGTAAAGGATAAAAGTTAGCATGAAATTCCTAGCTTCTAGAGACGTTACACTTTACATGTGCCCTTCCAGAGTATAAATACCCAGGATTGTTTCCTTATGCTCTATAGGGTACAATAAAGATTCATAGTGCCTATAATTGTTAAAACATCAAAATACCTTTCGAAATATGTTTGGAACATATGTACATCCAAAACATCATTTGCTTATTACGAAATCATCAAGTACAAGCTCTATAGCTATATACTACACATGTTTTAATCATAATAAAATCATCAAGTTTGTGGTTTACAGATGTAACAATAAATAACTTCAAGTAAGAGGTCCGAGATAATTACTTATTACCAGCCTCCTAAACAAAACAGGTTTATGATGAAAAATAATTATTTTAGTTCAAAATTTCATATGTTAATAAAATTTAGTAGTTTACAAATTTATGCAAAAGGACTTATTTTAGTTTAAAATTTCATATGTACATCCAAAACATCATTTGCTTATTACGAAATCATCAAGTACAAGCTCTATAGCTATATACTACTCATGTTTTAATCATAATAAAATCATCAAGTTCGTGGTTTACAGATGTAACAATAAATAACTTCAAGTAAGAGGTCCGAGATAATTACTTATTACCAGCCTCCTAAACAAAACAGGTTTATGATGAAAAATAATTATTTTAGTTCAAAATTTCATATGTTAATAAAATATAGTAGTTTACAAATTTATGCAAAAGGACTTATTTTAGTTCAAAATTTCATATGTACATCCAAAACATCATTTGCTTATTACGAAATCATCAAGTACAAGCTCTATAGCTATATACTACACATGTTTTAATCATAATAAAATCATCAAGTTCGTGGTTTACAGATGTAACAATAAATAACTTCAAGTAAGAGGTCCAAGATAATTACTTATTACCAGCCTCCTAAACAAAACAGGTTTATGATGAAAAATAATTATTTTAGTTCAAAATTTCATATGTTAATAAAATAAAGTAGTTTACAAATTTATGCAAAAAGACTTCAATAAAGCTTTAACAAAATTCGACATAATGAGTTTAAAAATACAAAATATTAGGCTTGAGTTATTTACCCGCCCCGTTTACAAAAAGTAGTTTACAAATTTATGCAAAAAGACTTCAATAAAGCTTTAACAAAATTCGACATAATGAGTTTAAAAATACAAAATATTCGACATAATGAGTTATTTACCCGATTCAAAAATTAATCGGGTAATTATAGAGTTCGGGTTTTGTAATTATTAATCGGGTTCGGGGTCGGGTAGTCCAAAATTAACGGGTACCCGCCCCGTTTACATCCCTAATGGTTGGAGGTGAATTTATGAAACATAAGCTACTAACACGGTCATGATCATGATATAATCCAACCTCCCGAAGGCTCTATAGTTACTTGTGTGGATTTATGTTAGAGACCATCACACATGGGGTGGATTTATGATTCAAGACAAGAAGATCAAACATCATCAACTAGGAAAAAGCCTTAGATTACGATATCTAAAGCTTTGCCCTGTTTCTCAACACCTCTTTTATGATTCTTGATGCTTTATTTGCATGATTTGAATGTTATTGATAAAAAAATCCATTGCGATCGGTTTCTTAAGGTATTTCTGTCACGACCCAAACTACCCAAAAATCAGAGTTAATTTTTCGCGTTTTATTATTTACTTAAATTCTTACCTGTCCTCGAATCGTGACCAACACTCCACTAATAATTAGGCTGTGCGTCAATGCCAGTCCCACCATACCATTACCATCTAACTTATTTATTCTCCAGTCATTTATAATTGTTTACATTATTTATACATCCCCTAAAGTTACTTACAAACATGTTACTGTGCTATGCTTATGTAGATACAATATGTACAAGTGTATATATACCTTATGTCGATGGGTAGCAGCGGATATCAGGAATGCAGTACTGAATCGTCGCAACTTCAACTGGAGATTATCTGTGGGAGAAAATGAAAGGGGTGAGCACATCAAGCTCAGTAAGGCAATCCTACGAACAAGTAGATAACCATACTACCTACATGAACGTGGTTCCATGCATAAACCACCCTTTCTCCACACATTTTAAAACAATGATATGCGTTATGATGTTATGTAAAACACATTTGCACGGAAAATCAACATGCAATTATTACAAATCATTTCTTTCTCAATTAAAATTTTCACAATAAAGTCAGGACTCGACCCCTCCTGCGGGTGATCCTGACTCACACAAAACCATGAAAACGGTTTACATCACACGTGGGTTTGAAAAGCATGGAAATACCATCATGCAAATTTAGTTTAAAAATCCAGTTTAAATCATCGAAATCGTCGACATGCGAGACGAGGCAATATCTGTATAACGGCAATAACTAGGACTATGGCCATATGTGTCCTCGGGAGTTCCTCAGCTACACGGATCCTAGTGTGCGGGTTCTCACCATGATCGGGAACCGCCCAGGAGGTGGGTCAATCCATCCCGTCAGTCTTATCCGACCCAGGCATCCGAAGATGCTGCATCCGGAGATGCCGTATCCGAAGATACCACACGGTACACCGTACTCCATGCTACTTGCACGGTACATCGTACTCCATGAACCCATATAATATCTCTATACTCATGCCATGTCTCAAAACGCACGTGCGAGCCTATTTAATCGGTGACACACAGTCTACCCGATGCTCCAAGCACGGCTCATCGCATGTTCTCATAAAATTAGTGCGAGCGATGCTCAGCACTCACATCAATCAATAAAACTGGTAGAGCCCGCTTTACATCCCCACAAGGCCGCCAACCTCATCCCTCACTCTCACCCCACCTAAGAGGTCTTTTGAGCCTGTTGGGCCTTTTGGCTGACTCCAAGGGCAGACAGCGCTACTCCACAAATCCGGTAAAACTAGTGCGAGCTAAGCTCAGCACTCTGTATATAAATCACATGAAAATTTTATAAAATCTGGTGCGAGTTAAACTCTAGCACCCTGTCTCGAAAAAGCATATGAAATCTGGCGCGAGTTGTACTATAGCACCTATGCATGTAAAACTCTAGTGCGAGCTCTCGCTCTAGCACTAATGCGTGCATCACACAAATCGACAACATCGTGCGAGCTGAGCTCTAGCACGTCACATGTCAATAAAAACACGTAGGTGGCTCTGTTTCCTCAAAACAGTTTTCAAAACAATATCATGTTGAAAGTATGCAATGCTGTGCATTTTCTTTCAAGGTGAGCCAGCCTACTCATGCATGCATCAAAACACCTCCAGAATGAGCAGGAACCTTTTGTTCTTGCTCCTCCCAATTTTTCCTAACTTTGTAAATTTTACCCTTAACAAGGGTATTTTAGTAATTTTGCCCATACGGGACACTAAAATTATTCTTCGACCTCTAGACCCTTCAGATAAATTTTTAAATGACTGCAATGAATTTAAAACTTCGTAAAGTTTACCTCTAGCAGTCCACAGAATTCCCTTACCTTATTTTCCTGTCGAGTCTGACCTTTTCCTTTCCACTGTTGTCTCGTCACGCAGTCCGATATGCTCCCAATCAAATGCCCGAAAACTGCGTATCAATATTCCTCAGGTCAAATATTATACAATTTAATTGTATTTAATATTTGTCGGGCTTAATTTAAATCATTGGGCCCGTTTACCCCTATTGGGCCCGATTGCACCTTAATGGGCCTTAATCGGCCTTAAGCCCGTTTTCCACTTAATTTTCACCTTATCGAGGCCTATTGGGCTCATTGGGCCCACCAGTAATTTATTGGGCCTCGTTCTAATTCTCGAATAACTAAATCGATTATTTACGACAATTTATCTAAATTTCCATAATTTAATTCAATTTATGCGAAAATCAAATCAATATCACGCATAACGAGGTAATTATCGTAAATAAGGGTTACTTACCCGAGATTCCATGCTAGTACGAAATTCGAGGCTGTCTCGAGCTGTCGTTGGATGCCAATCGTCGAGCTACACAATTTCACAATTTTTCGGGTAAGTTTTCGGCCCAAAATTAATTAAATTAAATACTCCAAAATTTAAATCGATCAATTTGACCGCTTATCGACTTACCCGAAGCTCGATTGCATCACTGAAATTTTCTCCAATTTTTTCTCTTTTTTTCCCCTTTTTCTCCTTTTTTCCTCCTCTTTTTGGCTGAACCGGTTCAGTCCGGTTCGGACCGGTTCAGACCCGTCGGTTCACTCCGGTTCGACCGGTTCACCATCGGTTCACTGCCTTGCCGGCCGGTTCTCCGCCGGCTTCCACCGCCAGTCGCTCCGCTGGGTCGTCCGCATCTCAGATCTGGGCTCGGCTTCGCCTAAGGCCGCCGGAAAGTCGCCGGTCCGCCGTTCTCCTCCTCCGTCGGTACCCACTTTCCTCTCTTTCTGTTTTCGGCTCCGTCCGCCGGTTTCGGTGGCTGCCACCACCGCCAATCTGCTCACCATCACCTGGGCTTCCGAAATCGAGCCTTGGTGGGGCTCGAATCGTCGTCGTTCGCCGCCGGTGGCCATCTCTTCTCCCGCGACTTCTCTTCCGTTTTTCGCCGGATTCTGGCGTTCCCACGACGCGTCGTGGCCGCTGATAGGTCGCCTGAGGTCGGGCCGTCTTCGCCGGCCCTCGCCTGGGGTCCCTGGCTGCCGGACGGCTCGCCGGCCATCTTCTCTTTTCTCGGCTTCCGTTTGGTTTCTCTCTCCCCGATTGTTTTCTTTCCAGTTTCTTTTTTTTTTCATTTCTTTTATTAATTATTTTTATTATTATTATTTATTTTAATTATTATACTATTCCTTAAAATACTATAAATACCCAAAATATCTCTTAAAATTATTATTTTATTCTTATTCAATTAATTTAATTTTTATTTAATTTATTTATTAAATTTTAACCTCTTTTTCGGGTATAATTTCTCCGTATTTTCGAGATATTGTCCCGGGTGACTTTTCGGTATATTTTTCGATTATTTTCGGTTAATTCCAATAAATTAATATCTTGATCAATTTAACTCAAAATAAATTTATTTCACTTTTATTGACCAAGATTTCTTAAATCCATATTTTAATTAAATTTTTATTATCGAAATTATACCGACTTTTGGTCTTTTGACCATTTTGTCCTTACACGTGTTCGGGATTAATTTAACCCGACTTCCCTTCACAAATACTCCTTTATTTCATATTTTTAATTAAATTCGAGTCTTACAATTTCCACTACGTTTAACCTATGTATGTTCTTTTATTTTCCACTTATGCATGACCTAAAAAACCTATACTGGGATGACCGGCCATAATAAATCTTCTATAGGCTAAGGTAAATGTCTCATTTAAATGGTGTAATTATCCTTTAGCCCTTGAACTTATTATAATTATAATTGATACCACAACTTAATTAAACATTTATAATTAAGCCCATTTAATTAACCCTTTTAATTAGGTCCTAGCATAATTCACCTTAATAAGTCCAATTTGGAAATTTCAAATTTTTTAAGCCTTTCAATTTAATTTAATTATTACCCTTATTGTGTATGACCCATTAAACTTTTAACATCTTGCCAATGAATTAAATCTTTATTTATTCATACCATATGAGTGGCATATAGCAATGCATCATAGCCATTCAAATGTCAAAAAGGCCAAATGGTTTAACCAACCTATTTAGCATACATCTCAATGAATTTTATCCATTCGTCTCAATATCTCAAAAATCAATAGAGCATGGCTTAGTGTATACTTTATGCATATTTTCTTATTTACCCTTTTAGCTTCAATATCAACTTTAATTTCTTATATGCCTTGGTCAAGGACTTCAAAGTTAATACGAGTTAAGATACATGGGATAATATCCTCTTAGTTACGTAGGGAGATAAATCTTCACCTTGACTAGTCATCCACATACATGTGCCTTGGGACATCCAAAAACATCCGTTTTAGGCATTTGGTAATCAAACCCATAAGGATGCAAACAAAGTATTACGGTCTACATATAAGATGATCTGACATCTCAAATCTAAGGATTATTTACATTGTTGTCACATGAGAGTATATTCCATAGACTCTCAAGTGATACTACCATATGGAACTCCCAAAGTGAGTCATGTTTAGTGAACTTATTCTCTAATAAGTACTTACATACATGCTATCTTAAAATATCCCCATATTTTAGCCTATTGGATTGATTGCATACTTTATAAACATGAGGTTTAGCATATACCAATCTTTAAGCACTATCAGTGCCCTTCTTGATAGTACAATGATCAGGAACGAGTTTAGAAACAAAGCTTAGTGATCTAATAATTATAACACAATATAATTCACTTTCAAAGTTATTATGTCTCATAGGCTATATCTTCATAAGTATAATAATTACGGTCATTATCTACATTTATGGATAAAGAAACACTTCATTATCATCAAAACTAAAAGTGATAATTATTAATGACATAAAGAACAACTGTAATAGTTTTAATAGCCAATACAAGTCTCAATTGGCATGCAGGGCTTACACTAATACAACCAACCTTATGGGACACCATCGGCCTAGCGCAAGCTTGCTTACACGAGACATGCGCGACACAGAGTCTTGTGGCGATTCTTGATCATTCTCCAGTAAACCCATTTACATTTTCACTAGAAAAAAAGCTAGCAAAACATACCTGAGAATGAGAAAGAGAATAATTTTATAGATTTTTGTAGATTTTGGAAGAAATTTTAGAGATTTGGATCTTTGGTGAAGAGTTAGGGTTTGAGATTTTGAGCATTTAGATGAATGGTGAGAGAGATCAGTGTGAAATAGCATGTAATTAGTAGAAGGTCAAGTTAATAATTGCACCAAAATTTTGAAGGGTGTAAAGAGTAGGTTTGTGTGGAGAATGTGTGTACTTAGTAATATGGTTTAAAGAGTTATATGGGTGTGTATAGATAATTTCTCTATTGCTTTGTCCAAACTTAAGTGTCATTTCTCAACCTCTCAGATGTTTGTTGCAAGGCTACCAATGTCACTACCTCCAATCACTGCTGGAAGCCACTGCACTACCAGGGCCTCCAATTTCTTCTCCTCCTTACTCTTTCTCTCCCACATGTCAAATTCCCAAAAAATGAAAAGCTTGAAACTCAAGCCTTGCCTTCCGCTTTGTGTTTGTATTATTTATGTCTAAAATTTGTTTATGGATTTTTTAACTATGGATAAAGTTCACTGATTTTCTACTTGTGGCTTCAGGTATGACTTAGGCTACAATTTTGATGAAAATCGTGGTTTTGGTGATTTTAATTATGAGTTTTAATGTGTTCGGTATCAATTTTGAAGATGGCTAATTCAGACAAAATGTGGGTTAAACTAAGTTAGGACTTCTGCTAGGATTTTTGGGATCGATTTTTTTTTTTTCACTTGGTTAATTGATTTCGATCCCCTTTTCTCTTCATTCTGTATATGATTAAATATATAGGCAATAATTTATTTATTATTTTGAATTATGCTTCTACTATTTTGATTCAATCTCTTCTTCTTATTAATTTGAGTTTTTGAGGATTTATCATTACCTTATTCGATGTTAAAGTCCTCATCAAATCTATTTTTTGTATAAATTTTTGTTAATTTCCCCTTTTCATATGATTTACCTAATTTTATCAAAATAAATAATATAAATAAAATAAAAATGTGCTGCACATTAACAAATTATGGCCTAAATCCACATCCAAAGAACCCAATCAGCATTTTAAGATCGAGCGATTCTAATCACAACCTAAAGATAACTAGACGCACACTATTTACTAGACATAACCTATTTTATAAATCTATATATTATTTTTACTTCTTACAACCTAAACTTACATTTGCTTTACCCAAAATACCCTAAACCCGCCTCACATCTCTTCAAACTCTCTCACTCTTCATCTACTCTCTTCAAACTCATTTCTTCATCAATCTTACTTCAAATCTCTCCAAAATCAAAATTATCTAAGATAAATCCTTCAATATATTAATCTTATATTGTTTGTTTCCATTTATTTTGATGTAAATTGGTTATTTTTTAACTACCAAGTAGTTTAGGGCTTAGTTGATTGAATAAAAACCCTATTTTTTTTTTTTTTAATTTTCAATGCTCACGGCATGGAATTGTAGCTTCACTCACAGCAATCTGCTACTGTGAGTTTGAGTATTAATAAGAGCATTTTTGTAATTTTGTACAAGGTATTTTTGTATTAAAAAAATCATTAAAATTATGGTGTGTCTAGTAATAACTAGGTTGTGTTTAGAATTACTCTTTAAGATTTAATCGAAACTCAAAATTCAATAATCAAATCAAAGTCCAATCAATAGACCCAAATCATATCAATCAAATTAATTTGAAGTCCAATTTTCATTTTGACAACTTAAGCAACTCTTATAATTGAAGGTTTTAAACTTCAAAATCATCATTCAAGAATCTGTTCACTTTTAAACTAGAAGATTCTTATTAAGTCCAATAGGCTCGAAAACACCTAAAAAATAAAAACAAAAATTAAGTACTATGGATTCAAATTTAAAATATGCGAATAACATGAAGTGCCTACATAATTGAAAAATATTTAAGACTTTATTCTAGCTCTTAAAATCACCAACATAAATTAATTAGTCAAACTTACTTGAACTAGTATGCTTTGGATGGCCAGATAATTGTGCTACAACTTACGATAGGGAAATTGAAATTACAAACCGTAAAGGTTTTGGAAAGTCAAATCACAAATCTTTCCATTCATATATGGCACGCCTTTTAACTCTTTGTCAATCAATATAGTTTTGCATTTTAAAGTCAAGTCATATGGAGGAATCTAAAGTTATTCACTAATCTTTCCAACCATGTATTTGAAAAGTGTGGGAAAGTTAATTCATTAATCTTTCCAGCCATGTATTGTACGCCTGCTAATTAATTGTCAATCATACAAATTAAAGTCAAGATTTGGAACTCCCTTGCAATTTGATCTAAATTCATCCTTAGGGACACTCATGTCATCATATAGTTTGAAAAATCATTTGAGAATTTGTGAATGATCAGCAAGTGAGGTAATTCTTTTGAGAATTTGTGTTAAAAGTTCGCTAAATTGTTTTGAAAGTTGTAAAAGTTGTATCTAAACCTTGAAAATGAACTTGTAAGCTTCTAGAAAAAAATAGTAGAATTAACTTCTTGAGAAAAAGAAACCAAGAGAGAGAACATAGATTCATTTGAAAAAGGATCGAAACTTTATAAATTCTAGTGTTTAATGTCTTTTCTTCACTCTTTTTTCATTTTGAAGTTCTCTATTCATGCTCTAAGTGCAATAATACTAATTTTTTTCATTGAATTTTCACTAAAGATTATATTGTTTTAAAAATAGTTTTGAATTTCTTATCAATCCAATTCACTGATCTCCTGGATTGCTATCTACACATGATCTAACAAACTTCTACACGATCCTAACCAAGGATGCTCAATAAGATGGATTAGATATTTGATATAATATAAATTGTATGGAGTTGGAGTAATGTCCGTATTCAGTATCCTGACCAATTGGGTGAATATCTCACTATTCTTGCCAAAAGGTTAACTTGAAAATTTTTTGGTCAAAATGGCATGAAGTTTTGAACAAGTTCAAATTTCATTTAAAGAGTATGATACGAAAATGATATAAATAAAATATATAAAAGTGACACGAGCTAAAAGTTGGTGAAAATTGTATAAGAATATGATAAAGACTAAAAAAATAAGTTTTATGTTTAATGTATTAATACGAATTTTAACACAATTTTCGTATTTTACATGATAGAAATTTGATTTACATAATGCGAATACAAATTTTATACATGAATTACCAGTTAAAAACTTCAAGTAAATAAAAAATTTTAAAAATGAGACACCGAGTAAACACTAAACCATGCTCTAGTTTCGCTGAAGTACAATGATTAAGACTAAATTGTGTGATAAGACCATAAATGTACAAGTAAGTTTAATCTTTTCAACGCTTTAATATTTCAGTAATCATGATATATTATTAAATATCACTCTTGATTTATAAATATAAAGTGATTAATTAAAGAATTATTGATTAAGAGATTTGTTTTATCTTAATACTAAGTACACTAAGATTAAAATAATTATATTTATTGCCAACATATTATGCATTTAGTGGATCACACAAATTAAGAATAATTAAGCTGAGCAATTAAAATGATATAATCCAGTTGGAGTTGATTAAAATTAAGTATGGAAGTTTAGAGACTTAATTGAAACGATTAATGAGTCGTAGAGATCAAATTATAGGATAACGAAATAGAATCATATTTGAAATTAGAGAGATTGGAGCTACCGAATTTGGTCGTGTGTATAAAGAGTCTTGTCGTCTCTCTTATGTAAATAATTAATACAATACAACGAAGCTATCTCAAAATCTATCATGTTTCATCTTTTCCTCTAACCTTGTTAACCTTACCAATGCTCGTGTTTGAAATTTGAACATTGTCAACAGTTATCGAAAGCATTGTTCGTGCTTACAGAGCTCCACTGCCATTAATATGTAAACAAATTATATGTGGTGGCAATGTTATATATCACATATCAACATTGTTCAACCTACTAACTTATTTGTAGAATGAGGGATCAAACAAGCACCCAACCCCCTCCCACAATCCGGACTCCTCAGGCCTAAAACATAACAGCGAGCAAACAGATCGAAAAAACAAAGAAACATTTGTCATTTAAACTCTCAAGACTCGTACAAGTTCTCATATTTTCTTAAAGAATAAGATTCACAACTAAATCCAAATGGAAAAATCCAAATGGAAATAGACAAAGCCTTTCAAAAACAATTCCATTTACAATTCGGGAAAACAAAAGAATAGACACTAAACCTGGATTTTCCTCCATGGTTGAAACCAACTGTTTGAAACCGTCTAGCCAATGGGTATCAAGATAGCAATCGAGATTCTAATTCGTTTACGAAAACTTCAATGACCTTGCTTCAGGAAAATTATTCAATCATGACCATGAACATCCTAATTAGCAAGCATTCACAAAGGACTAAGAAAAGAGGCCTCTTTATGTATAATAACTCAAGCAATCATCAAAATTCCAAGGTTAGGAGATATAATTATGGAAATTTAGTAGGTGGGGCAGGACTTCTGTCCTCTTGATATCCAACAACCACAGCAAACATAAGACTTGCATGCCAAGAATTGTCGCAGAAATCTAGGACCATTAACATCTGTGAAGGGGAGCCGGATATATGTCTAGAGGTTGATATCGTAATCGATCATTATGAGGCAATGGTCCCTCCTATGAATTTAACAAGAAAGTTCAATAAGTAAAGTCAAATTAGATTCAACATGAGGCAAAGAATATTTCAGTACAAAAGTGAGTGACAAAATTGCAAGCAACTAGGACAAAAAGAGGAATAAAAAATCATAAACGACTAAGTCTTGCAATGCAATCCTAAGTGATAAATCCAGTAAGAGATAGTCATAACCTACATGAGCAAATGTTTCCGGGAATGATGTCCATGCAAAGACTGCAATAGACATGCTAAAAGAACTAATATCACATAAAATTATTTCCAAAAGTTAGAGGGTCCCTAAATTTTCTGTGTCTTATATTCTCAAATCTGTAATGAGTTATCATAGTTCTTAAAATGCAAACAAAGATACCTCATCCAAGTTGATCTGGAATGGCTTGACAAAATCCTCAAACATCACTGGAGAGAGTCCCTTCATTTTTTCTTCAACTTCCTACAAGAAGAAACAACTCAAAATGTTTAACAGGGTGCATAATAATCTAAAGCCAAGTTATAGGAGTTGCACAGTTAATACAGAAGCACATGACGGATGCCAAATAATTTAGAATTTTACTCAGGGATGCATGTAATCTCCCAACCTCAATTCTGTTAAGGTGTCATAATTTAGTAATCACGGTCAACTACACTGGTGTAGAATGTATTTGGATAGAATCCCCCTTTTCTAAGGGCCGGCCTTTACAGTTTGGTAGAATTTGCATAATTCAACATGCTTAATTTGGTATATGCTTAATACCTATTTTTCTCATACTCTAATTTGCGAAGCTAATTCATTTCAAAGAAGGAATGAACTTTTCTGGCATAATCTCCATAATTTGAAAAATAAAAAATAAATAAATAAAAAATAGAGGAAAATCATGAGGACAATATCAAAAAATAACCACTAACTGCAATTGATACATCCACAAGGTAAATTAGCATTAAAAGATTTGGTTAGTGTATTCCAATTCAATCTTTTTTATCAAGAGCTTCCGGCTACTTTTAACTAAATGCCACTCACCAAATCAACTGCATAATTTAGTAATCATTTTCAACAGAACCTAGTAAGTTTGAGCAAAGGCCAATTTTTTTTTTACAAGTAACTGAAAATTTTAATGTTTATTGGGGATGGGTATGTGCTTGCAATAAAATAAAAAGACACTAGACAGTCAGAGAGATCTAAGCCAATGATGTAGGACATATCTGGGATGTCTTTAAATTAGGATTTTTAGGGTAGAGCCTAAGGGAAAGAGTAAATAGAATATTGGGTTAATATGGGTTTTAGTTAGGGCTCAAATTAGGGTTGAAGTTTCGATGGAAAGCTTTGGAAATTTGGGGCTGAATATGCTGATGTAAGCGGCAACTGAACAATAACAAAATAAAGAGGAAAAGCCTAGGAGTCTCACCTAGGGTTTCTTAGGAGTTACATCTAAGAAAGTTGAGTCACACAACCAAAAAGCAAACTTTTGCCGGAAAATTTTGATAATTATTTATTCTATTTTAAAAGATAGTACAAGGCATATTTATAGGGAAGCAAGCAATCCTAACCCTAATTGGATACAAACTCCCTAAAAAAATCCCTAATACCCTAACTCTACCAATAAAAATAACTATTACAATAAAACAATAAAAAACTAAAATAAAATCCTAAATCATAAAAAATTTGAATTTTCAGTAAATCTTGAAGTTACAAAAGTACCCTTGACTCTAAAACATATATAATTAATCTAAAATAATTCTTATTACTTCTTAACTTTAAGGAAATTTAGAAAAACTTATTCAAGCTCCCAATAAGGAATCTCATCATCAGACATGCCAAATTAAGGCTAGAGACATAGAACCAGTTTTGACATGCCTTTTATACACTTTCAAAGGTTGTTGCCATTTTCCATCACCAATTGCTTTTCACGACTAAGATCGTAAAATTGATGTCAACAGAAAGGTTATATAAAATACAAAGATAACAGTTGCCACAGTGAGTATAGGATGTGGTTATAATGGGAAAAAAAACATGTACAGATCTCAGGGGGGTCTACAGAACACAATGCAGTATGATAAATCTCATCTCATGATGCCAGATCATACTAATAGTTACAGAACATGATTATTATTAATTTACTTGAATGCTATTTCCTCCCACTTCCTAACATAATTCTTATAATCTTACATCTTTACTTTCTGCTGCTTCAAGTGCTGCATGTTGTTTTTTTACAGGTAATTTTCAGGGATAGGATGTGAACTGTACACTTTGGCAATCAATGGCATTTCCCACAGTTATATGATAGAAAGCACACGCCATGTGACATGAAGTTGTATCTAGTGTGCTGCATTCGTGAATTAACAGCTTCCACAAAAATTAAAAAGGCAAAAAAGAGACAGAAAGCATAGAGGACTAAGGACACAATAAATGAGTTGATTTATTTTAAGAGTTGATCTCAAGAATGTTAAAAAATATCACTGACAACAAATTAGAGACATTAATTCAACTAATATACGGAATAGGTGTATGTTAGCATACCAATCCTGTTATCCTTGACTTTTCCAACAGTTCCTTTGCAATCATATCCAGTATGTGCCTGTTGTCTTTCAAAGCATTTATTGCAAGTTCTTCAGTCTCTTCAATGTACTGCATGAACACCAAGCATCATAATTTTAATTGAACTTAAAAGGTCAAAAAATTTAAACAGATCTTTCATCTTTATGCTTAAATGGAAAAATAAAAGCGTCTCACTGCCTGTTGAACAAACAAAAATTGTACAATTAAAAGGCATGCACCTCATTTGCTGTTATTTACTTCAACCATCTATAGAAACAAGGACCAATACCAAACACAGGAAGGGAGTAAAGAATATATATTTTGAAGTGAAACTCAATTTGTTGGTAAAACTAGGCTTTTTTCCTAGTATAGTAGCAGAATGCAATTTTACATGTTAAGAATTTTTTTAATCCATAATATAAAAGTAAGATTTAATAGCCAAAATTCCAGCTTACTTCTTTCACATCAATTTCAAACAGGTCCTGAGGTTATTAAATGATTAAACCAGGAAGTTAATATTGATCCCATGAATATCACAGCAGCAAAATATAATTTGCACAGTATACCTAGTTTCAGCAGGGGCAAACATTCTTTCTTCCTCTTTATAAATGCATGTGCGTTTGTGTATAGATAATATGTATGTATGGCTATGGCTTAGTTGAAGCCAAATAGCTTGCTCAGTACTTCAAATTACTCCATGCAGGTTCTTACCTACAATTTCGTTAATGCATATAGATAAACATGTGAATACATATGCAAATGCAGTAACTAATTATGAGGTTGCTGTCACATGATCCTATGTTCTGTGCATGCATATGACAAAACCAATTGATCTTTCACATGATGAATCTTTTTTGCTGTAAAGAAGTCAAATCTAAGATTAAGAGGATGTTATCACGTCTGTCAACTAACAAAATTTTTAATAAAAAAAGAGCACCTTAAAATGCTTTGTTGTATGAAAAATAAAAGATATTTTCACTATATTTTGTTCACAGATGGGAATCACATTATAAAGAAACAGATATTTTGTAACTTCTCTGCAGGTAGTAGCAACTATTACTAAAATAGACTACCTCTACACAGTCGCAATGGCATACAACAATCATACAAGACAGAGCAAGCTAAAATTACCCTTGTCAACTCCCGAGTAAACAGCTCAGATACTTCAGGTGTCATATTGGTAGGAATTACATGAGGGTCATCCCACTAGCAGAGCAAAAGAGTCGGATGAAAAGAATTAGTTAAAAAAGGGGAAAAACCAATTCAAGATGTTTCTATTAGAATATTTACCCTATATTTTATTAATTCACCATCTGGGCTATCTGGCCGATCTAACAGTCCAACTCTTTTCGTTAGCTGAGTAAGCCCTAACCTTGCATTTTGTGGACTGATCACCATTTCCCTTGCAATCTGAGAAAAAACAAGATTTGAAGGGTATTTTTTGACATGAAAAAACAAAGAAATAGATCATTGAGAAGTTAAGATACCCCGAAATGCATTTAGTTTATATACCTTCAACCCTAAAAAGGAAATACGATGCTAAAATAAGATGCGTGCATCTAAAAATATGAAATCAAGACTCTTATTGAGAGCTCAGCTCATACTTCATAGACATGATTTCTTGGAACCTACAGCTAAGTGAAAAATTCCCTCTTATTATCTGAAAGGTGAGTTGTGAAAATGTAAGCAAGCTATGAGGCCAACCATGTGGTAGAGCAAGAGTTAGACCCTAAAAGGTCGCACAAGAGTCAAAAATATTAAATAAAAAAAGGATGAAAACAATCATTTTCTTCATTGTTCCTAACAGAAGTGCACGCCTGCTCTTGAGTTCAATTTGATCAAGTTCTCACTCAAGAAATTTATTACTACTGCATGGGCACCAAATTGTGACTCAAACATTACCGTGCTCATGCATCTGGACAAGCTTTTAACAAGACTTATAATGAAATAAACTATAAATGATATCAGTGCTAAAATATGAAAACAAATTCAGAAAAGAGCTAGAGCATGAAATCTTCATTTGCTCCATTTCCACAACATTTTCTCTCAGTATAGTGCATCGTGGAAAAAAAATATAAACTAGCCCATGAGCGTAGATATCAGACATAGGTCTTTTTGAGCTCTTAGGCAGTGTAAGGTAGCAGGTACCTCAACTAGCTTCTCAGCCCACATTAGTCTAATCCCGTGCAACAGAAAAGAGAGGAAGGCATATAAAAAATTAAGGATTTTGAAATCCTATTTTAACCTCGGTAAACCATTTCACAGTGTTTGTCTTTTGTGAAAGCCATCTTTTTTTTCTTTTTTTTTTTTTTTCTGGTTCCTTCTGAAATAAATCAAATAAATGCAGTCAACATTCACAGATGAAAACATTAAAGGCCTCAAACTTCTTCAGGCTTTGACACGGACTATAGAAGCAGAGAGGCACACACTACTGAAAAATTATCCTAAACTCATTAAGGAGATGCAGGAAGAAGCTTTGACATCAAATATGACCAAATTTATCTTTTTTTTAAAAAAAAAAAAATAAAGTGGGGACAGGCTAACGTGACAAGAGTTATATTTGTTAATTTTCCTCAAAATGAGCAAGACATTTAAATTATGCTATCAAAAAGTAAATGCAATCACCTTTGTTATCTTTTCCAAATCATCCCTTCCTCCATCAGTTATGTCATCACCAAACACAAGAAGTTCAGCACAACGTCCACCATGAGCTACCACCATTTGCATTTTCATGTAGCCAAATGTCGTATAACCTTGATCTACCATGTCTTCACGGGGGTAGAATACAGATATTGCAGTTTCCTTCTCATGTTGAGAGTAAAATAAAAAATAAAAAAAATAAAATAACAAAGGAAAATTCAAACAGAAGAACCATAACAAGACATCAAATAGAAACCGATAGCTGATATCAAATTTGTACCTTGCCACCAGGCAGGAGCTGAGAAAAAGCATGCCAATCAAATCGAGGGAACAAGTGAGCTAAAACTATGTGACCAGCTTCATGAACAGCCAAAAGTCTTTTCTTCTCAAAAGATACCTATATTACATAACTAAAAATCAGAAAAATAAACTATATTCTATAGTACATAATGATCAGCTTCCTTTCAATTTCAAGTGTTAAATAAACAATGGAAAGTAACTTAAAGGGTAAATACTAGTTATTCTACATGCTACCATTACTCTCCACCAAATGAATACCCGAGGAGATTCTCATAAAATATGATTTTTTTTTTCTTTTTTATTTTGCTGTTTCATGCTTTTAGAGCTAGGTGGTTTACTGGTTTCAGGCTTCTAGGAGATGATTTCAGCAATTTTATAACCAGTCACCATATCTCTACATGTACATTAAAACTTTGGAACAGAAGATATGAAAATCGAACTTCTAAACTTTCTGGCATATTACAACAAAGAAGTTGCATATATAGTCTGATAGCACTATTTAGGAATGATAGACTTCAGCACTTACACTTGCTTCACATTTCTGTTGCTCTTCCTCTGTAAGGAGTACACCCATACCTTCAAGCAATTGTTTATCTAACACATCAATAATATCTTGCTGGAAGATCTTGGAATGTCCTTTTCTCACCTGAAATAAGATTTGTAATTAAATGTAAAGGAAACTCGAGCTTATGAAAACATTACAAATAACTGTCACTGAAGTTGCATGAGAGATCACCACAGTTTAGTCCAAAGACTTTCAACCAAGCTTCAGGGCTAGGGAGCATGTACACAGACACAGGAAAGTGGCACATGCCAACAGCTGGGTGGTCTGTTGGTAAAGCGCTAGTCCCTTAATTCTAGTGATCAGGGTTCAATTCCTAGCAGAACCAAATATTAAAAATAAAAGAAAGAAAAAGGCTTGGGCATAGCTACACAAATTAGGACATCTATATGACACAAATATGTTTCTATGCGCATGTGTATTATAAAAAATTTCGCTGTTAGTTAGACGTAAAGAGAAAAAAGAAAACAATACGCATAATTGAGTATATGTCCATAGCTACACAAATTAGGACATAGACACAATATGACACAAATATGTTTCTATGCGCATGTGTATTATAAAAAATTTCGCTGTTAGTTAGACGTAAAGAGAAAAAAGAAAACAATACGCATAATTGAGTATATGTCTTTGTCGGCAAATTCTTAAAGTAACTTTATCGTCATGCACATATTTGACATTTGGTTGATAATCTTCAAATTTATCTAACCCAATAGCTTTATTCATCTAAAACCTCTAGCCCCAGAGGCTCGAAACCTTTTGACCAAAAAGATCACTTGAACTAGAATATTTAAAACCAAGTACCACACTATTTAAACTCTTTTTTTTTTTTCATAGCAGCTGCCACAAGCTGCAGCTCAACATCATACATCACCTTCCACTCCCTTGTTGCATCATCTATACTGTGTTCAGCTCTAATATGAACCTCAGCTACAAAGATTGATACTTGAGGCAAAAGTGAGGCATGATTAAAAAGTTGTTGCAATCTCTCTTTTCACTAATATGGTGGATAAACTATTTTTTGCTTCACCAGCATATCCATAGCATGTCCGTTGTGCGACTGTCTAATGCCAGAAAAAATAATTTTGTTATTTAATAGTTTTGGCATATTTTGCAGTATCTGACATTTATCCAGCTAAGTTAGACATTTCACCATATTTGACAAGGATATGTGAATAGAGCCATGTCAGTGCTTCATAGCTTCAAAGAGAGAGCCAAGCCAGACAACCTAGATTATGAAACTTAACTAACCGGTGTCCAGGTCTACGTCTCAATAATTCACAGGATTCAAACAACATTGAAAACTTGCTTTCTTTCACCTTATTGCAGTTTCTATTTTAATGCTCTTTTATTACCTTCAAACCCTTAAATTTCCAATTATATTCCTACCAGCTAACAAATGAGATAGGACCAATTTAGGAGACAAAGAACCTACAAATTTCTAGGCAACTACAGAGAATGGACAGGTTAAACTTATCCACTGACAAGGCATTTTTCTTTTTTTGTTGCTAAAAGCTAATTACTCATTTACATTACACACACAATTATCAAAACAGGGAGTAACATAATCAGTATGGCATGTTTGACAATTAAGCATCTGCTGACATGGAAATAGAAATATCTCACAGAGAGCTGTTATGAGAGCTTGATACATACTTGAAGAGTAGCCTAAAAATATATACTTCATAATATTATATATAATAATGCAATGATTTTCGGATTAATGACAAAATGAATACTTACTGACATTATTGCTGCTTCATTGACAAGATTACGGATATCTGCCCCAGAAAAACCAACCGTGCGAAATACAAGCTGTAGCATGGGATAAGAGGAGACAACAATTAGCCCAAAACCAAATTAGCCTTTTATCATTCAAACTCAAACGGTTGTGTCTAATTGAAACCAGAAGAAAACTGATATGCCATGTTGTGCACATTATTTCACCAAAAAGGCTGCAACCCTATCCGACACTTAAAAACACATTCCTCATTTTTTTTTCTCTTCATCCCTGAAATGCCATGTGCACATTAACAGCTAACATATTTTCACTCCACATTCATATATTTATTTTAATTATTTAATTGCTCAAAATTATTTGTCTATTTAATCCTTATAAATAGTGTGGGTTGAGCAACTGTTCAGCCACATAATAATCGGCTTGTTTTAATAATAATGATTAAATGGGAAGGAAGCACCAGACAAATCTTGCTTAATCAAATTATATGTCAACCTCTATTTCTCAAAAATGATGACGCAAAGATATGTTTGCTTCCTTATCTCCTTCATTAGAATGAAGCAACCACCCAAATAAGTTGACCAATATAAATTGGTTAAAACAGCTGACATAACTTGTAAGAACTTTTCAATAATTCAGATAATAGACATTTTCAGCAGTTTTTTCTCAGTGCTGTAGATGCAGAAGACAGAACTCTATCAAATCCAATAGAAAATTTCAACTGAATGAAAAAACAATGTGACATTTCATATGACACATGAGTTATTCGCAAGTTCAGTCAAGGAAAAGAATGTGCAATTTCTAGAATTTGCTAACTATTAAAATTATTTACTCCCTTAAAATAAAATTTAGAGGGGCTGCCATTGCTTTCTTACATAATTTCATACAGAAATAAAAGCTAGTTCGAGAATCTTGTAACCTGACCTAAACAGATACAATATGAGGATTCTAGGTATAACTGGACCAATCTCGGCCACTTTTGAACCCATTCTTGAATATGTCAAGAGTTGTGACTTGTTATGAAGATTAATTTATGCTTCAGGAAGGGAACTGGTATCTATTGGAGGTGTACCATGTTCAGAAAATGACATCTAAGTGCATAATTGAAGGATCAGAGAGCTTGCTGGAGGATTAAGTAGTATTATATCCCACATCAATTAACTTTCGGGATTGCTTTCTCCTATTCAAATTAAGCCTCTCTGCTTGATGCCAATTAATTTTAGCTCTTTAGGTTGGGTGCTTTAACAAAGAAACATCTAGGTTGTTTGTTTCCCCAATTTCTTTGCCTCAAATATTTCCTAGTCCAAGCACTAAAACAGCTCAATTGTTCCATAAGCCTTATATATAAGAGAAAGCCTTAAGTTCTATTATAACACAAACCAATTTGTTCATCTTTTTTCTTTCATCTTTATATATAGGTTGGAGCCTTCCACTTAATTTTCAAATGGTTAAGGATTGAATGCTTTAAGAGCTTGACATTGAGAACAAGGGGCTTGATAAAGAAGTTATGTTTAGCTTTTAATTAAGTTGAAGCTTGCAAGGAATTCACTGTTCTAATTTTATGCTATGCACGAATGATTTTCAATTTATTATCATTCTTTTTGATTCTGCATTCAGAGAACTATAGTATATCTCCAAAGAAAATATGCTCTCCTGTGCTCGGAAACAGAGATAACATCAGTGCTCTTCACAAGTGGCCAACGAATCATAGCAGTATGATGACTATAGGAGTGATACTTTGGCTCAAACTAATCTTCTCAAAATTTGATACATTGGAGAGGGGAAGAAGTCCAAGAGGATAGATAATTATTACAATAACGTTATCATAGATTTTATTTAACAATAAAGAGAATGATAAAGAATTATTTGAAAAACATCAAGTCAGTCTTACATGCAATGACGATGATGATAAGCAAAAGCTATGATTTACCAACAGCAGATTTTTTATCCCTCTATATCTATAGCTGTATAATACCTAAAATTAGAGTTAGCATAACTTTGAGAAAGTTAAGAAACACATATGAAAAAAGAGACACCACAAATGCCTTGACACATGCTCAAATTACAATGAATTAACTTACATGTTCAAATTTCACATCTTCAGCTAGCTGCTTTCCCGCACTATGCACACCAAATATTTGCACTCGTTGCTTTGCATCTGGCAAACCAATGTATAGACGGCGATCAATGCGTCCAGGGCGAACAAATTCAAGGTCCAATTCATCCGGTCTATTGGTAGCACAGATAAATATTACTGCTTGTCTGAGTGAAAACCGATCAACACCAGTTTTTTCCTTCCTACATAACATTGACATGAATAAGAAAACTAATTTGCAAACAAAAATGCGTCTGAAAAATGCAATTTGACTCTGCCAATTCAACAGAACAACAAACTATGAAGCTCTTTTCTATGGTTCAAATATGGCCATTTCAGGGTTCAAACTGTGAGCAGGCCAGATGCTCTAGTACAGCACCAAAAAGAGAGTAGCGAACATTATTCACAGAGTAAATGAGAAAAATGGGGGAAAAGTGAAAAAAAAAAATCACATCGGCAAGACAAACTCTACGAAGTCAGTCCCACCACTTCAATGCAAGAAGGCCCAGAACTCATAACAAATTGATCTCTGTTAAAATGATTTGATAGTTTACTAATCTAAAAGAAAACGAAAAGCAACAAATTTAGATAAGATGATCAATTATTATTTTTCCAATGGAAGTTTGAAATGAACATTAATGAGCATTACTAGATATAAAACGTTTCTAAACCTTGTTTTAGAATTCCAACAAATCCATGGGCTACAAGTAGTTACGGCAGCAACTACTAGCATATACATTGAGGTAAACTACTAGACTTACTCTCCATCAAGCTGAGCGATGAGTGCTTCAAAAGTTGCCCTTCTGCGTGGATCTTTTCTTGCATGCCTTCCAGCAATGGCATCGATTTCATCAACAAACACAAATGCAGGTGCCTGGACCAAAGGATGTATGCAATTCTGGTAAGCAAAAGCCAACTAGATCTACGGTGAGAAATATAAAAATATTACAAGAAAATTAGAATGAGAACCCTGGTATATTGGATCTGGTACTTAGAAGTTGGGATTGAAAATGATGTCAGCACTCAGCAAGCAAATTCCAATGTAGCATTTTGTTTCATTCAACCAAAATGCTGTTCAATTAAAGGCATATAAGCATCTCAACAACGGGAGAACTAGATTCCCTTAAATATTTTCCAACAGAAACTTTCTAAATGCAAGTGCTCATGGACCTTAAAAATTAGGAAATGATCGATTGAAAATTTGCAGAGAAAAAAATAAAGGCAACTTTCCAACATCATTACTCCTTGTCCTAACAAAGAAGGGGAAAAAAAATTATAACCTTTAAGGGAGGATGGTGAGTCAACTTTGATCGGTGACCCTACCTCAAAAGTAGTTCTCATTAGTATTATAGTAGTCCTCTCCTTTACATTAATACAATTATACATTCTTCTATGACCAAGGGGAGATAAATATAGAGAATGATATAGGTATTAAAAAAAAAAAAAGAAATATCACATTCAATTCCCAATAACTAGCTTTCTAACAAATCTTAAGAGATTTTGACTGCCAAAATGCTCAAGAATTGTATCCCACAAGAAGTAAAGTAGAGGAACACGCTAGCTTGGACTAGCCTTTTCCACGAAAAGGACTTTGAGGAACCAGAAGTAAATCAGACAACAAGCTTACCGACAAATTTCAAAGATGTATGGGAAGATTGGCAGTTGTTTAGATAATTCATAAAGGACAACTGGTATCTTTTTCAACAACAAACAGAAATGCTGCTACACTAAAGAATAGAAAATCAAGTAAAAACAAGAAAGAAACAATACCAAGATTCAGTTATTAAGAAATAATTAAATGCATAGAATTCTAAAGAAGACTTGTAGCCAAGATCGTTGGCGTGAGACATGCACATTTTAAGTAGGAATACTAATATTTTCTTTTCTTTTTTCAGTCATGAGTTCTAGTGGAGTTCTATCAATTGTTTATGAATTATGAGAGTAAAATCCGTCAACTAAAACAAATAATTACTAAATTGTTAAGGAACCTTCTTATCTCTTACTCAATATCTCTTTTGGGTAGAAGGCAGAAAACTTTTATCATTATCAATCAACTATAGTCCAGTGTTTCCTGCAATTCTGACCGTCTTTCTTTTAGGAACTGAAATGTTCTTTTAATAACTTAATTTACCTCTGTGAATCACCAAATCAATTGGCTACATCAGAATTAGAACACAAAATGGTTCCTATTCAAGGGCTTTATCCTTGAAATTACTTATTCTGCAACTGTCTGGAGCTGTTGCCTGTTTTTGTTTTAATTTTTTTAGAATAATAATAATACATAATTGTCTTAAGTTATAGTTCTAAAAATCATAACATGTTTGCTCATAACAAAATTTAAAAATTATTAAAATAAAATATTAAATGATGTATACATGCATGCTTGTGGTTGCAGGTATGTATATATAGTTGAAAATAAAAGTATTGTTGAAGACAAGATATTGTAGGTCTAAGCGGTGATGATGATGAGTTATAATAAACTTGAAAATTAGTCATGATCGAAGGTGATCATGATGCTAAGTTGTGGTAGCAATGGTAGAGTACAAAAAAAAAATGATGATGGTGATTAAAAATGTCAAGTTGCCCACTATGGATGTGACCGTGGTTGATCCAGATACTGGCAGCAATCAGAGTAATGGTAATCCTACAAGGTTGTAGTAACAATCATGGTGGCTGGTAACTAGTGCGTAATAAAATTTGATAGTTCTATAATAATGCACTGTTGAGATGGTGTGCAACTGAGAAACGTGGCAGAGCTGTGGACGTGTTGAAAACTTGGTAATCAATCTAGATGGTGGTTCTCATGAAAAAAGTGGTGAATGAAAGGGTATTAGTAGAATATCATATCTTAGCAGAATACAAATTGTTTAACTGTTTTCTCTTGTTTCTAAAATTTTAGGAAGCATAAAAGAAATCTTTCATCTATTGTCCACATTTAACTCAAACTTTTTCATACATTTTAAAACCTAGAAACATCAAAATCTTTTTTTTTTCACTTTTTACTTATTTTGACTAAAAAAAAGGACAATAACAGCAGACAACCACTTTATTCATTAATATTTCTAGAGAGCATCATTAATTTTGGCCAAAAGAAGTGCATGTACATGACTAGTTAATTGTCCCCAAACAATTATGATTTTGCTTCACCACTCTGTTTCTTAAACATTTGAACAGCTATTTATTGGGTACAATAAAGAGCGAAAAAATTGGAGCTATTTTGGAGAGCACCTGGAATCCAACATATTCAAGTTTCAAGACTATTTAAAGAGAAAATTCAATAGAATCAAACCAAGAAAATACTTGGATCTTATTTTCAGTGGAAGTTACGTTTTTTCAACAGCTTAAAATAAATGAGCTCCAACTTGTCAAAAGTAAATAAATGAGTCCTGAATGGAACTCTCAATCTACCAGTGATAATTAACAAAAATTCAAAAACAGGAGGGAGGGTAGGGGGGAAGAATGCTTACATTTCTCCTTGCGATAGAAAACATCTCATTGATCCTTGCTGCACCACTTTTTTCACTATCTGTAAACTCCGCACCAGAAGCAAAAACAAAAGGCAGCCCACTCTCTTTTGCTAGTGTTCGTGCAAATAGTGTTTTGCCTGTCCCAGGAGGTCCAGATAGAAGAACACCCTGTCATGACATAACCATGAAATTCTTACATTATTATTCAATCGATAGTAGAAGACTGAGGAAATATCTAGAGTAATAAAATTTTACCCTAACAAACTGCACGCCTTTTTCATAGTATTGCATAGGGTTTCCCATATAAATCATCAGCTCATCAAGAAGATCCCAAACATCACCACCCAAAACCACTTCTTTATACATGGATTTTGTTTCACCAACATCTCCAACTGGCTGAAAAAGTGCAGAATGCAATCACAATTTAAGAATATGAAGAATCTGACAGCAGGGGAGATACAAAAGGAAATTTGAAAATTTTACCAGGATGAAATTTTCCGCATAAGCCATATCAAATAGTTGGTTATACTTTTTGTAAAGAAAACGCTTAGAGGTGACATGAAGAAGCATTGCAGACTCCCTAATAAGCCATAAAATTAACAGTCCAGGAACTAGTGCAATCACAACTTTCAGAAAGTAATGGATCTGTCGCTTCTGAAGGAGATCTACTTCAACTCCAGAACTAGATATAATCTCAAATAAGTGAGGATCAAGGGGAATATCAACCTGCCAAAAAGGTCAAGAACAAAAAATTTTATGAAAAGGATATAATGACTATTTCAGAAGCAATAAGAATCAAACATTATACTTACAATATATTCTAATGGAAAACCCTCTTTCATTGTTACATACAATCTTTTCAAGTCCTCGGTGAAGACAACAGCAGCAACCTGTTTTAAAAAGAATTCATAATCAAAACTTCCTCCATTGACATTTGGGAAAATCATAAAGTAATAATTGTTTTAACAGCAAATATTATGTTAGTGATGTGTTTAAACCCGTGAATTTTGCGTCAGAATGTTTCCACTCCCTTTATTTTATGTTGGAGTCACACCATTTTTAAAATTTAGAGGAATACAATCTAAGTCCTTTGCCCTAAATAGAATATCAAAGGGAAATATGCTTATGGAGATGTGCGTGCAAGTGCAAGCATACATGTGATGCTCATTCTTTCATGCATACATGACACAGGCACAGGTGTGTCTATGTTTATACAAATTATATATATATATATATATATATATATATATATATATGCACATAAACAACACATATATAAAGGTTGTAAGTATGTACTAGTTAGCATTTCATTTTTCTCGAAGAAGTGGAACATGCTGGTACCAGTGTATTTCGGTATACCATTTCAGTTTTATGGCATATATAATTACATAAATTCCAACATATTTGGTTATATGCATGAATATAAAAACAAGCAATTCAACTCTAAGTTACATAATTCAAAAGAATTGGAATAATATTAATAATAGAGGAATATAAATGATAGTTCTCTTTGATTATAATTCTCTTTGATTATAACAATATCAAAATGTAAATCCGACATAATATCAGGTTCCTCGAAACAGTTAAAAAAAATCCTTAAAAAAAGTAATTAATAAATACTCCACCAATAAAACCTTACTTCTCTCTCAGTGGGACCAAACATACAGGTGAAGACATTTTAATTTTTTGTAGCAAATGACCAGCCCATTGAAATCACCAAGCACCTAGAGAATTCTAGAATATGAAAACCATAAAATGCTCATCTTAAAGACAGAATCACGTTATGGTTTACAGTAAGCACAAAGGTCTAATTTCATTATGACCACTGGTATTTATTGACCCATTCTGTCTGTTTCTGCAGTATCAGTTGCCAAGGTGGTATTCCCCCCTTCCTCTCGGGCTTTCATTTTGCAAATCTCACAACAACTTCTTAGCTTTCTGAAAAGAAAATTGAAGCACTTTTATCTCCCTACAACACGAATTTTCTCTCTTAATTGCAATTGTTGGTGTTGGCGGCTTTTGGTGCAATAGGTTGGCAGTTCTCAAGTGGTTTTATGAGATTTTCAGCAATAGATTTTGAAAGAAAAAACATAATAAAAAATAAAATAAAATAACAGCAAGAGATTGAGCTTGCCGAGACATAATGCTTCAACCAGTCGAAACATACCAATATATTGAAATAAACCGAGACTGAGGGTACATTAAGCAAAATGGAATATACCAGCATGTACCTCCCATCAGTACAACTATGATATTTTATATGTGCAAGTTTTTTGTGTGTAACAACACGAAATTCATCAATGAATTACAAAAGAAACTTGCCCTAGTAAGGGAAAAACATTTTATTCAAGCAATGCAATGCAAAAATATAATAGTTATTTCTCCAAAAGTAGAGGAAGAATAAACAAGATTGAACACCAGCTTACCTCAGAGGATTCAAGCTTTTGAAGAAAATAAGTGTAAGGAAGTTTAGGACGATAGCGCCACCATCTCTTAGATATCCATAGAGCTCTAGTTCCCTGTGTTTCTGTTACCTTTTCAACTACATCCTTGCGAAGGCTGTTTTCCACCTCTTTCATGTCAAATTCAACTGCATACTTGGCATTTATGGAATCTAAGTGCTCAGATAACTTTTCCTTTCTGAGGATCTCTTTCCATCTTTGAAGCCTTTCACGCCATGTTCCCATACTTTCTGGAACTTCACCTGCCAGAGCAAGCATGAATGAAACAGGCAGTCAAGAAACACAAAGGAGAGAATATTCAACCATTGTAGAAAGGTAAATGCAAGACAAATCCCCCACAAACCTACATGACTTTACAAATACACCAGTTTCCATATATTAACCACAAGTTATATACCTGCCATCCAGGACATTCTAAAGCATGAAGCCAGTCATTACTCATGTACTAGTAATGGAACTGAATTATATACTAGAATGTAAAGTTTGCATTTAAAATGAAAAAGACTCAAAATACAATGCAAGAAAACTATTTTGTATGGAAGCAAAAATAAGGGTGTTTTGGACGAGAGATTTTAAGAGAAGAATTCATTTCAACAATGATATTCAAAGTCCAAAAGCCAAATACCTTGTTTACAAAAAAAAAAAAAAAAAAAAAGAAGAATTTTAAAATTTCAGAAGATTTTTAAGAGGGAATTTAAACTCAAATTCCTTCTTAAAAATCCACCTAAATAGGTGGTTTTTCAAAATCCCTCAAAAACTGCCCCTACTTTATTACATTTAACCCACAATTAAATACAAAAACTAAAAAAGGAAATATTATTTTATTTAAATATGACATATATTTTATTTTTTTCATATTATTAATAATATCTATACATTTTTATAAATCTAATGATACCCATATTGCATATTTTACTTTATATTTTTCTTTTTCTTATATTTAGTATCATTTTTATTTTATAATCACTTTTTATTTTATCAAATTCTAATAGTCAAAATTTCTTTTTTAAAAATATTTATCCAAAAATACAATTACAAATGCTATTATTTTGAATTGATGAATTTTGAAATGCTCGCATTTAAAATTCGTCAAAATTTTAAAAGTCCTAATCCAAACGCACTGTAAAAGTCTTGCATTTTAATTATTTATGGTTTTGTAAAAGCATGCACATTAACTAACCCGAAATGCCCAAGTCTTTTCTTAGCTCCTCCTTTTCTTCTGCATTTAATCTTGCATCACTTTCAATAATTTGATTGACATTCTCCTTAGAAGGCTCTGGATCGTCATCCCATGCATTTTCTCCAACATAAGAACTATCACGAATAAGCATTCCATTTGGTCCTTCAATGAACTTCTTCAATTTGAGCCCTTTGGGTGCTGTCTTCCTCCATAAACTCTTCTTAAACCTGTAGTTACATGAAAAGCACAGACCATAAGAATTAAAGTTGGAAAGGCTTCCATGCTGCCAAATCTCTACATTGATTTAAACATTTTCAATGTTTATAACACAAGAAAGATTTCAAGTTAATAAAGTTCAAGGACAATAGAAACAAGACACATCGATTATAGCAGCATATGATTATTATTAATAGGCCAAAAAATACTTCATAATAAACCAGGAATAAACTAACATCAATAATAAGATGCATGCTACTCATTTCTCAAAACACTAGAAAAAAATGATTGGGAACAATCTGACTAAATGCAGAAGATACCACTTCCATTCCCTTCAAGAATTCCCTAAATTTAAGCACAATAAATTCTTTTTAACAGAAAAAATCACAAACATCCGTAATCACCTACAAGTATCTAGACCTTTACTCATATGATACTATGCATTATCAGAAATTAGATTCATAGATGGACATTTAGCAACTTTTTTTTATATTCACAATATTGATATTTTAGAAAATCCCTTCAAACACAAGAAATTCATCAATTTAATTCAAAATCAAAAAAAATAAATAAACAATAAGCAGCAATGTCTAGAAGATCCAATATTGTAAAAAGGTAGGAGGCATTAAATCTTTCATTCAAAAATGAACTTAGATATAGAATGATAAATCATGGAGCAAAGCACAAGTAGATAGTCAGGCCCATTATCAGAATATAAAGTAGTAAAATGCATTTGCAAGTTATAAAAGAAATGAATTTACTTTCTAATATTACTAGGAGAGGGTTCAGGAATCAATGCCTCCATATAAGCCTCTGTTAATTGTTTTCTTTCTCTATCTAGCCGAGGACCTTGCACGACAGCATACAATTTTTGACAAGAAATTAGTGCAACAAAAATATAGAGGATCAACGTAGTAATCCGTTTGGGCTCCCAATTCTTGAAATCCTGAAAATGATTAACCAGTTATCAGCTTAAAAACAATGAAATAATGGAGAAACAAAATAGAAAAGAAGAAAGCTACACTAAATTTGGGTGCATAAGAATGAGCTATATCATGAAATTCAACTTCTTTGAGCAGGCCATAGGATAATAATGAAATAGCAAGATTAAGCAGAGAGCCATTCTAACGCAATGCCCAATTCCTACTTATAGATTCTTACAATACTGTTATGTTGGTTTATCTTCACGGAAGTTTTTTAATTATTGAATTCAAAACTAATAACCTTGAGATGTGCTCATAATTGTCACATTTGTTGGTCATCAACTATATTTGACCTTTATCATATAATTATAACTTATATTACAGATCCAACAGTTGTTTGGCAGTGAACTTACAAAATTTCTAACTTGGAGAACAATTCTACGTAGAAGTAAGATTAATAAGTTCAGGTTCCAGAAAAAACGTAATTGAGGCTATCTCAAGGCATGGTGATGAAAAATCCCAAAAGCCTTTTTATAAAATCTTGTATTTATCTAATAATACATATGCCTCCTAGAAATATATCAGCCTTTGTTTTGTTATTTGGTTATGCATAGACCCTATTGATTCAAACAAGACGAATACACCTTTAGCGGGCAAAGCCCCACTTTGAAACTATAAAAGAAGTGAAACTGGATTGTAGAGACTAGTTGTATCGTTCCATGGATAATATGTGGCTTATTTAGTGATATTTGCAGGTTTTGTGATAATGATAATTCAGTTTTTAAAATCTGTTACATATTTCGGTAGTTATATTAAGAAATTACTGTTTTTAATTTATAATTAATTAGTTATAATTTTAAACTTAATACAAGAACTTGGACCCAAAAAGAAGACTGGATAACGAAGGAGAACCCGAACACAACATGTAACAAGATGGCAAAACACATTCGGTAAGTGGGTAAGGAGATACTAGGAGTATCAAACGGAAAAGCACCCACCGGAAAGGATGCAACATGATGGACTAAATCAGTTAAGAAAGCTATAAAAGTTAAGAGAGATTGTTACAAGGCTTCAAAGACAAACAACGCCGAAGAGATCTTCACAAAATACAAGTTAGTTAGGAAGGAGGCAAAGAAGGCGGTGGCAGAAGCTAAGGCGAAGGTTGTGAAAAAGATTTACAACAAGTTGGACACAAAGGAGAGAGAAAAAGAGATATATAGATTGGCGCGAGCAAGAGAGAAGAGTCGGGATTTAGGAGTTGTGAAATGTATTAAAGATGAGCAAAAAGGACTCTAATTAAGGAGAATGATATTAAAAAAAAGGTGGCGTGATTATTTCAACAAACTATTTAACGACGGACAAAGCCAAATTGTGTACAATATCTCAATGCCTCCCGAGGATTTGAACTGATAATTTATGCGCAGAATCAAAGAGATAGAAGTTAAGGAGGCACTAAAGAGGATGAAGACAAGTAAAGCTGTTGGCCTGATGACATTCCCATTGGAGTTTGGAAATACCGTGGAGAGGTCGGAGTTAAGTGGTTAAAAAATCTTTTTAATAAGATTTGCCACACTAACAAGATGCCTGAAGAATGGAGAAAGAGTACATTGGTACCTCTCTATAAGAACAAGTGAGATACTCAAAGTTGCTCCAATTATCGAGGCATAAAACAAATTAGTCAAATGATGAAATTAAGGGAAAGAGTGATAGAACGAAAAATAACAAAGAATGTAGAGATATCGGAGAATCAATTTGGTTTGATACCTAGCCAGTCAACTATGAAAGCAATACACTTGCTTAGACAACTTGTAGAGCATTCTCGAGTACAAGGGAAATATGTTCATATGGTTTTTATAGACTTAGAAAAAGCATATGATAAAAAGCCTAAAGAGATGTTATGGTGGTCTTTAATGAAGAAAAGAGTCCCCGTAAAATATATTGAAATAATTAATGACTTGTATGGAAATGGGAGGACACATGTGAGAACATGTGGAGAGCAAACAAGTGAATTCCCTATCATAGTAGGGCAATGCAGATAAATTAGGAATTATTAGCTGTCAATAAATAAGGAATTATTATTTTTTTTATTTAATAGGAAACTACCTAAAATCAAAGAAGTTAGATAAATCCTGATTTTTTTGTCCTAGAATTACTCTCTAGTTTTCTTATTTATATTGTAAAAACTATTGAATTCATATGGAGAAAAATTACATTTAGTTTTACCTCTTTACTGTTTTCTTTCTTTACTACATGGTATCAGAGCCTATGAATTACAAAGCAGCCACGGTTGGCTCTAGTTCGTCTTCTTCTTTCATTACCAGCACTGTGACATCATCTAAAGAGAGTTCCCAGGCATCTCCAATTGCACCCATCAATGAAAGCCCTTTACAAATTACCATGCATAAGTTAAATGGTAAAAACTACTTAGAGTGAGTCCAATCCATGCGTTTGGTGATTGATGGAAAAGGAAAACTTGGATATCTCAATGGAGAAATCAAGCCTCCAGCCGCTGATGATCCAAAATACCAGCAGTGGAGATCAGAAAATTCCATGGTTATCGCTTGGCTTATTAATTACATGGAACCAACCTTGGAAAAACCGTTTATGTTTCTATCAACAGCTCGTTATGTTTGGGAGGCTGTTAGAGAGACGTACTCTGACCTAGAAAATTATTCTCAATTATTCGAGTTAAATACTCGGATGTGGCGGATACAACAAGGTGATAGAGAGATAACTGCCTATTATAATGACATGGTGACTTTGTGGCAAGAATTGGATATGTTCGAAACTGAAGAATGAGAGAGTCCGAATGATAGTGCTCGTAAAAAGAAAAAGGTTGAACGAAGTCGAGTGTTTGTATTTCTGGCTGGTCTAAATAAAGATCTTGATAAGGAGGTTCGGGGACGTATTTTAAGGCAGAAACCTCTGCCCTCTATCAGAGAGGTTTTTTCTGAGGTTCGAAGAGAGGAGGTTCAGAGATTAGTGATGTTAAAGGGAGTAGAGGAGCCGAAAGAACTCTTGTAGCCCACAGTAATGAGCAACAAGGAGAAAGAGGAGGAGGCAAACAAAAGTCATGGTGTGATCATTGTCAGAGACCATGGCATACACGCGAGACCTGTTGGAAACTCCATGGAAAACCTGCGAATTTGAAGAAGAAACCTGGTGATGACTCTCGGCCAACGGGGGACACTCGTGCTTTCCAGGTTAGCACTACTAATCCAGGGCAGCAGTCATCCTCAGACTCTCTTCCTTTCACCAAGGAACAAATGAAGCACTTGTACAAGATGTTTCAGTCTCAATCTATAGGAAATTCTAGTGAATCTTGTTCTTTAGCCCAGTCAGGTAATTTTTTCACCACAGTCTTTACTTGTGTCAATCCAAATACCTCTTGGATATTAGATTCAGGAGCAACCGATCATATGACTGGGTTCTCGCAGTTGTTTTCTTCTTACATACCTTGTGCAGGAAATCAAAAGGTCAAAATAGCAGATGGTTCCTATGCTACAGTTGCAGGGAAAGGAAAAATTACTGTTTCTTCTCATCTTACTCTAAAAGATGTCCTTCACGTTCCTCAATTGTCCTATAATCTATTGTCAGTCAGTAAATTAACTCGTGATCATAATTGCCATATTAATTTTTAGTCTTCTCAATGTAAATTTCAGATTGGGGATGGTAGGCAAGACGGTGGCCTTTACCTCCTTAATAATGGTACAAACTTTGGAAGGCAAGACCAAACTTGTTTTAATTCTATTTCTGTTTCCAGTGACAGTGAGATTATGCTATGGCATTTTCGGTTTGGACATCCAAATTTTCATTATTTAAAGCAATTATTACCCAAATTATTTATGAATAAAAATGCTTCTATTTTTTTATGTAAAGTTTGTGAATTAGCTAAACATCGTCCTGTTATTTTTCCACCACAACCATACTAAAAATCAACCATTTACTATGATCCACAGTGATGTATGGGGTCCTTCTAAAGTGGCAACTCTTTCTGAAAAACGTTGGTTCATTACATTTATTGATGATCATACTCGGGTTACTTGGATTTTTTTGCTAAAAGATAAATCTGATGCTGAAAATGTGTTTAAAAACTTCTATACAATGGTACAAACACAGTTTGAAACTCAGATCAAGTTTTTTGTAGTGATAATGGCAAAGAATTCTTTAATCATGTGTTAGGGAATTTTTTTGATGAAAAGGGGATTGTACATCAAAGTTCTTGTAACAGCACACCTCAACAAAACGGGGTAGCCAAAAGGAAAAATAAACATCTCCTTGAAGTTGCTAGGGCCTTAAGCTTTACATCTAAAGTTCTAAAGTATCTTTGGGGAGAAGCTGTTTTAACAGTCACTTTTTTTATAAATAGAATGCCTTCAAGAACTTTCGGGTTTAAAACACCAATAAAACTTTTCAATGAGTGTTTTCCAACTTCCAAGTTAGTAACAAACATTCCTTTAAAAATTTTTGGCAATGTTGCATTTGTTCATAACCATGACCATAAAAGAACAAAACTTGATCCAAAAGCACATAAATGCATTTTTGTAGGCTATCCGACAAATCAAAAAGGTTATAAATGTTTTGATCCAGTTCTGAAAAAAAAATGTTTGTTTCTATGGATGTCACTTTCTTTGAAGGACATTCATACTATCACACTTCTCATCTTCAGGGGGAGAAAAACAATAGTGAAGATGATATGTTTTTAAACAGTTCTGACTTAACCACTGATTTTGAATGTGCTAGTGATGACATTTTACCAAAAGTAATTGAGAAAGGAAATACAAATGCATTAAATAATGAAAATCTACAACAACCTCTAATAATGCCATCTCAGAATCAAAATTCTGAAACAACAGAGATGTGTGCGAAACGATGGAAGGGTCTTGTATATTCGAAGGAGTACCAAGCACAAAAAAAGGAAAGGAACACTGTCTTACAGCATCCCCAAGAATCTGATCAGGGGTTCGATCATAAGATCAATGTTCCTTCAGAAAATTCTGACAATAATCCTCCAGGTAATTCTAAGTCAAATTCCTCAAGTTAAGATGATCTTCCCATTGCTCTTAGGAAAGGTGTTAGGTCTTGTACTAAGCATCCTTTATCCAATTTTATTTCGTATAATAATGTGTCACCCCAGTTTCGTGCTTTTATTACACAAGTGTCTAGTGTGGTTATTCCAAGTAATGTACAGGAAGCTCTAAATGTTCCTGAGTGGAGGGAGGCTATTCTTGAGGAGATGAGAGCTCTAGAGAAGAATGCTACTTGCGAAAAGGTTGATCTGCCACAAGGAAAAGCAATCGTTGGTTGTAAGTGGGTATTCACCGTGAAGTATAATTCTGATGGATCTCTAGAACGATACAAGGCTCAACTGGTAGCTAAAGGCTAGACACAAATTTATGGAGTGGATTATTCTGATACTTTTTCTCCGGTGGCAAAACTAAATACTGTTAGTGTGCTCTTGTCAATTGTTGTAAACCTTGATTGGTCTCTAAATCAATTGGATGTGAAGAATGTTTTCCTGGATGGAGACCTTGAAGAGGAAGTTTACATGGAGGCACCACCTGGTTTTACTGAGAAGTTTGGATCCAAGGTATGCAAACTTAAAAGATCACTACATGGTCTTAAACTATCACCTAGGGCTTGGTTTGAAAGGTTTACAAGGTTTATGAAGAATCAAGATTATAGACAGGGGCAAGCAGATCACACTCTCTTTACAAAAGTCTCTAACAAAGACAAGATCTCGGTTTTGATTGTCTATGTAGATGATATAATTCTTACAGGAGATGACGAAGAAGAAATGAACCGATTAAAGCAGAATTTAGCCAAGGAGTTTGAGATCAAGGATTTGGGGCAAATGAGATATTTTTTGGGTATGGAAATTGTGAGTCAAGGAAAGATATCATATTGTCACAACGAAAATATATCTGGATCTCTTGAAAGAAACTGGTATGAGTGGGTGCAAGCCAGCTGATACTCCAATAGAAGCAAATGTGATGCTTGGAAAGGTAAAAGATGGAGTTCCTGTGGATACTGGTAGTTATCAAAGATTAGTTGGGAAGTTAATTTATCTATCTCATACACGGCCTGACATTACTTTTGTTGTAAGTATGGTAAGTCAGTTCATGCACTCTCCTTATGAGGAACATCTAGAAGCTATATTTCAAATTCTTCGTTATTTGAAAGCAACTCCAGGAAAAGGATTGTTTTTCAATAAAAATGAAAATAGAGGAATTGAAGTCTATACTGATGCAGATTGGGCAGGTTCAATCACTGATAGAAGATCGACATTTGAATACTGCACCTTTGTGTGGGGTAATCTAGTTACTTGGAGAAGCAAAAAACAAGGTGTTGTTGCCAGAAGTAGTGCAGAAGCTGAATTTCGTTCAATGGCTCAAGGAGTGTGTGAGGTACTCTGCCTAAAGCGGGTTCTAGAAGAAACTAAAAGGCCAGGTAGTCTTCCTATGAAGTTGTACTGTGACAATAAATCAGCCATCAGCATAGCTCATAATCCGGTTCTACATGACAGAACGAAACATGTTGAGATTGATAGACATTTTATAAAAGAGAAGCTTGAAGGAGTAATTTGTACTCCTTTTGTTTCTTACCATGAAACAGGTTGCAGATATTTTCACCAAGAGCTTAATGAGACAGTCATTTTAACTTCAAGTGAGCAAGTTGGGCATGATTGATATCTTTGCGCCAACTTGAGGGGGAGTGTAGATAAATTAAGAATTATTAGCTGTCAATAAATAAAGAATTATTATATGTTTTCTTATTTAATAGGAAACTACCTAAAATCAAGGAAGTTAGAGAAATCCTGATTTTTTTATCCTAAAATTACTCCTAGAATTACTCTCCAGTTTTCTTATTTATATTGTAACAACTATTGAATTCATATGGAGAAAAATTACATTTAGTTTTACCTCTCTACTGTTTTCTTTCTTTACTACAGGCAATTTGTACTCCTTTTGTTTCTTACCATGAAACAGGTTGCAGATATTTTCACCAAGAGCTTAATGAGACAGTCATTTTAACTTCAAGTGAGCAAGTTGGGCATGATTGATATCTTTGCGCCAACTTGAGGGGGAGTGTAGATAAATTAAGAATTATTAGCTGTCAATAAATAAGGAATTACTATATGTTTTCTTATTTAATAGGAAACTACCTAAAATCATGGAAGTTAGAGAAATCCTGATTTTTTTATCCTAAAATTACTCCTAGAATTACTCTCCAGTTTTCTTATTTATATTGTAACAACTATTGAATTCATATGGAGAAAAATTACATTTAGTTTTACCTCTCTACTGTTTTCTTTCTTTACTACAGGCAACATCAAGGGTCGATGTTAAGTCCATTTTTGTTCGCTACATTAATGGACGAGATGACAAAATCAATACCGGATAACCTACCTTGGTGTAAGATGTTTGCAGATGACATTGTCTTGTGTGCTAAGACTAGAGGGGTGGTTAATACCGAGTTAAAATTGTGGAGGCAAACACTAGAGTCAAGAGGATCCACACTAAGCAGAGCAAAAACTGAATAAATAGTGTAAATTCGGTTTAGAAAAGAGAAAAATAGCAATATAGTGATGCTAGATGAGATGGCGATCCCTAAACAGGATCATTTTAGATATTTGGGGTCGATCGTACAGATAAATTGAAAGATTGATGGTGATATGACCCATAAGATACAAGTTGGTAGAAGTAAGTGAAGAAGCAATACAGGTGTGTTGTGTGACAAAGGAATTCCTCTAGGGTGAAAAGCAAGTTTTACAAAACAGTTGTTAGACCAACATTACTCTATGGCAGTGAATGTTGGGCAACTAAAGGATTGCATGCACAGAAGATGAGTGTAGCAGAAATGCAAATGCTGTGATAGATGCCTAGATATCTGAGAAAAGATAGAATGAGAAATGAGGGCATTCGCAGAAAGGTTGGAATGGCACTTATCACAAAGATAAGATGAGGGAAAAACGTTTACATTAGTTTAGACACATACGACGTAGACCTATGATGCTCTGGTTCGAAGAGTGGGGGCTATGAATGATGTAAAAAGGGTTAAAACTAGGGGAAAACCGAAAAAGACTTGGAAGGAAGTAATCCAAAAATATATGGCGGAACTGGAGTTGGAAGAACACGTTGAATAAGAATGGAATGAGTGGAGGAAGAGAATTCATGCTGACGACTTGGCATGAGTTCATATATCGGTTCATATAGCATACCTCAATATTGGGATAAAGGCTCTAATGATGATGATGAAACTTAATACAAGAACGGCTTTTTTTTTTGTTCATAGAGAGGTACAAGGGGGGAAGGGGAAATCGAACTTTCAATATAATTCTTCCTAAGAAGGGGTAACAACTAGGCCAGGCCTAGGTTGTTAATACAAGAACGGCTTTCACTCCAACACTTTGAAGCTTACACCTCAACTCATTAGTAGCAAGCACTTCACCTTAACCTTCACCTTTCAAAACATTTTCAGAGACATAATAAATGCATTAAATTTCCTTTCAAGTGAATCAAATAAGCTTATGAGACTTTTCCAACAACCATGTCCTCATGAAATCATTTGAGGCAACTCTATGCTGAATCTAGCGCACACAAGTCTGAAGTTTGAAGGCTGAACAATTCTTGAAGTGAAGCTAAATTCTTCCCTCTTCATTGGAAATTTACCAGCAAAATTCTCCAAGTTTAATCTATTTTTTTTCAAATAAAAGAATTCACCTTTCATCATCACAATCACAACCCCCCCCCCCCCTCATCCACATCGCCATACTAAAAGGAGAAAAAATATGACCCTAACAAAAACTGCACCCCTTGACATCCTGATATCAATCCTCAAAAAATGTTCCTTTGTTTACTAGTAACTTTTGTATATTTATGTTAATCAAGGTTCTATAATAATGAGTTAATATATAATATCCGATGTGATCAAATTCAAACATAAAAGCTTTGAAGTAGAAACGAAAAGGGGCAGATTTACAAATTACAAGCCCCAAGCATTAATTTGTTGGATGATTTTGACCAGGCCCTGCTCAAAATATATGCCAAACTTTTAATCAGAGTTACTGTTTACAGTGTAATAGCGAGGCATTGTCCAGGGACCCATGGCACTGCTCATTATGGATTAAAATAGAATTTGAGTTCTTTAATTTGTGTTAGTTAGATTATAATGTGTCAATAGAGTGGGTCTTATTTTATTCTTCAGTTAAAATTTATAATTATTAGGATCAAATTATAACGACCCACTTTGAACAGGCTATGAAGCAAATAAGAACAAACCATAAGAGGTGTGATGCTATCTTTCCTTACAAGTGATTCTAACCTATTTGTAAAAGGTCAAAAAAAATATTTCACTTTTCATCTTCACCATCTTATATAATCATGAACAAAACCCAATAACAGTTCTTGATTCCCAAGCCTTGCTTACCATAAAACCCAAAGTTTTTTCGCAACCATATGGCTGATTCAATTACCGAGTTTACCTTTATCCTCCTCCATCATTATGATAAGTATCATGAGAGGTTTCTAAATTGCACTCGTGACTTCAAATTGAGATATGTTTCAATGAGAATGACAGAATGTGTAAAAAAAAATGTTGAAGAACATTAAAGCCTTACTGAGAAAAGACAATGCACCACAAGACATCAGCTCTGTTTCAAAATGGGCCGATTAATATATAATAACATAAAGAAATTCAGCTGGACCAGGACATATATTATGATATGTTTCACATAGAAACTAAACTTCGATTCCATATGGGCAATATCTCAAAATTCAGAATACTGCATGTAATTCTAAGAAAGATGTCATTTGTATGACCTTCATTGTACGTTATGCCTTATCTTGTCTCCCAATACAAACCACAAAAGCGAAACATCACATGAGAGACTTGAAACTGAACCGCTGGATGTTCATCCTAATTAATGCAGACGTTGATCAACACCAGCCATTAGTTTCGAAGTTTGAAGGGTAACAACAAAATTAAATTTTAGCGTTTGCTAAGTTAGTATCCCAATTAATTTTTTTAATTACTCAAACAACCCAAAAAAAAAAAAAAAAGAAACTGACCTTCCAACGCTCCCACCTGTTCCATCTAACAAACTCGGGAACCAGCTCATTCCTGAACCGAGTGAGTTCACCCTCGCCCTTACTGAACCCATCTTTAACTTGTCCTACCAACTCAGCAACCCTCACATTCACCTCATCCAAATCAAACCCCGTTTCCTTCTTAACCGACTCCCCGAATTTGGACCAGAACTGCTCCGACCCGAGCCGGAGGGAGCGAGCCAGGCTGTTCCAAGAGAAGCCATTGGAGCCAGACCCACTGGGATTTGCAGAGGAAGAAGAAGCTTTGATTTTGAGCCTTCGCCTTGTCGGGAGTTGAAAGAAACTGAGGGTTTGAGGCGTTCTAGTGAATGGTTTCGAAGAAAAGAGAAGGGAGTTTTGTCTGAAGGGGATTGGAACCTCCATTTTTGTTGTTCAGAAGAGAATTTTGAGGGAGGTTTCTAAGAGTGAGAGAGTTCATCAAACGGGGCTTTTCAGGGGTTTATCTCAATATGAGCAATGGCACTACACTAGCCGCTTTGGTTGGACCATCCTCTGCTTCACATGACACGTGAATTGCACGTGAGGTTGTGGCATTTTTCTTAGGAACCGGTATAATTGGGATAATGTCTTATTATTAGACATCTGCTTTAGAAAAATAAATAATTCCATATTTGGGCTAAAAAATATGTTAAAGATGAGTTCTATACTTCTATTTACATCCCCATTTTTTCTTTTCATAACTCAAATTTTAATTTTAATTTTAATTTTAATTTTAATTTTAATATAAAAATATGAAATGACCTAATTATTTTTAGTCCAATTTTCATCTATTCCTTCGTTCTTCCTCGTTCATCATCTCTTCATTTTTTTTTCTTCTCCAAATTCTTGTTAATCAAAATTTTAAATCAATTCACACATAAATGAAATATAGTTTGGATAACATGATGAAAGCAACCAACCCAGATAGCATGGAGCAAGAAAAAATTCCACCTATAAGAAATTTTTGTAATATTTGGTTTTTTTTTTTTGTCAAAATTACATTTTCAGAAATGTATTTTTGAAATCAAAAAGGTTTTCGAAAATTCGTTTCTAAATACACAAAGGGTTTTTGGAAATGTATTTTTGAATACCCAATATGGTTTCTAAAATACATTTTCTGAGTTACAAAAAGAATTTTCAAATATGCATTTTCAGAAATCTTAAAAATGATTTTCTAAGCTAAATGTTTTGCCCGATTTATTATAATAATTAATACAAAGATAATTTTTTTACATTTGTAGAACGATAAAAAAAACAATACTTTTTTATCCAAAATTATAGCTCACCCATTTGATTTTACTTATTCATGTACATAGTAAGGTATGAAAAGTTTAATATTGGTATCATGTTTAATACAAAGAGAAAAATTGATTAAAAAATGTATAAATTGTAGGCTTTTTTTTCTAAGCTGAGAAGCTTTCATTGCTTAAGATAGGGAGGTCACAAAAGACTTGGGCATTATTATTGTAAGCAAAACCTCTGAACTCGAAGGCATGAAATTTTCTTTATCCTTAAAATTTATTGTTGAGTAATTAATTTAATGGTTTTACCTTGTAAATAATATTATCTTAAAAATGTGTCTGTTTAATTTTTAAATTAATTAAACCCTTCAAATAACTCTGACTTTTAATTTCATAAAAATCTCTTTATATATATATATATTATACTTTTTAGTTCTTGAAATAAAAAATCTTAAATGTGATAGTTTTTTATAAATTAACATCTTGAAGTGTTTTCTAATTATTGAATACTATGAATATATTTTATATTATTTATCAAATTATTAATTTATACAATAGTCGGGACTGAAATTTATATTATGTTTTAAAACAAAATTATTAAGTATTACAATAGAGGGGTTTACTAATCTTTTTTTTACTTTAGCCCAAGTTGGGACCATGATTTTTTGTTATTTTAGAATGGTTATTAATTTATAAGAGATTAATTTAGATGGTTCTACTGTAGTGACAATTTGACTATATTGATATTCATTTTCTATCAATAAAAAAGGTTATACCATTAGATATTTAGTACCGTTAAAATATACATTATTTATACTAACACTTTCTTTAACTGTCAGTATAGGTTAACTCTTTTCCAACAATCTATGAATATCTGTTAATATAAGTATAGTATATGCTGACGGATTTTTAATACCATTAGAACATAAGTACCTCTATCAACACTTTATTTAGTCGTCAATAGGGATTAACTCTTTTTTGACAATTTATGTATATCTATCAGTATAAGTATAGTATATATTGACGAACTTTTAATACTGTTAGGATATACAATATCTATACCAACATTTTTTCTTCAACAGTTGGTGTAGATTAACTCTTTTTTACACTCTATGAATATCCAACCGTATAGGTATGGCATATATTGACAAATTGTTAATATCATTAGAATATACTATACATATACCAACACCTTATTCAGTCGTTGGTATAGATGATTTTTTTTATAGTTTATAAATATCCATCACCATAGGTATGGTATATACTGACAATTTTTTAATACCGCAAAAATATGCAATACATATACCAACATATATCAACCATAGCTATACATAAATACATTTTAGACAGTTTACGAATATTTGACAATGTAAATATGGTATATAGTAACTGCCAATATAGATACAAAATATGAATATCCAAAATATACAAAATAATTTTATGCATAACTACTTCCACTATTCCAGATTTTAACATAATGTTGTAGATCATGATATGATTAATATCTTATATATCACTAGTGAAGTTTTTTTACTCAACAAATAGGGTTAGAATGATAATACATGTTTTATTTTAATTATTTTTATTTTTTTAATATATTTAAAAGACATGTGTTATCATCTTAACTTTACTTGTGGAGTCAAAGAACTCTACTGGCGGTCTGTAAGATAATTATTCATCATGATAATAGGTTTCATGTTTTTGGTGAAAAACATTATAAAATAGATGACAAATCTAGTAATTTGTGATGATTTTTCTAAGTGATGCATAACTTTTCGCTGAGCAAAATATATCATACATGACAAATATTATAATTTGTCATGTTTTTCAATTACTTTGATATTTTATAACAATATATAAAAGCATCACATGATAGCATCACTAATATTTGACATTAAATTTTATCGTCAAATATGAATAGTGAAAAAGTTTTTGGTGACGTTTATGCTTTTATCATAAAGTTAACAATTTATATGTGAAGTATAACGTCTCATTTTGTAAAAGTAGCACTAAATATTAGGTGCTAAATTTTACCACCAAATATAAATGGTAGAAAATTTTTTGGGGGACGTTTTTCTAATTTTTTTGTGAAGTTTGTTTTTTCATCGTGTGATAAAATTACATAACACCTTGTTTTGTAAATAAATTTAAATCAAATGTCACTTTTATGAATATGTATTATTAATGACAATTTTGGTTTATCAATATTATCAAGCAAACAGGGTGACAAATACATGTGTCACCCAAAGATAAAATTTCATCACATAAATATATGACGTTATATGGAGATATGAGTAATGTCACAATGTTTTAGTTACTCTGATGATGTTATCTATCTGTCACCAATAAAGTCATCTTGTAGTATAATTTATAAGTGACGTTAATTTATTTGAATTATTAAAATAAATTGAAATAGTATTTATAAATTTTTCAATGAAGATTCATTTATGTACATTGAAAGTTTTTTTTTTTTTTAAAAGAACTTGTTAAAAATAAATTTAATAGAAAAAGCAAGTAACTTTACTAAATATTTTAAATATTTTAAACATGTTGACATAAAATTTTGACTATTTATAATGTACTATTTTATATTAGAATTAAATAATAAAATAATTATTTATATTTCTCTTAAAAAATATGAATGAAGTTGTTAAAATATGCCATTAAAAATTTATTTTATAGTTTCAAGACTTATGAAGGATAACAACAAACATCTGAAGTTTCATTTCATTGGCTTTTAAGATGAACCAAAAACGCATCTTGGATACAAAGGATGAGATTTTCTCCGAAGATCGAGTAATATGAGCTCCTTTAATTTCTTTGGTTACGTGGTTGTTACTTCAATAAAATCTTGCTACAACATGAAAAGTTTGAGAGATAGATCAGACTAGTCAGGCAAACGGAGTTATTCTGTGATGCAATATCTACTTGTGGTTTACAAGACCTAGGCTACATGGGTGCATATTTCACATGGTGGAGTACCAAGGGTGGCACTGATGTTGTTAAGCTCCGTTTGGACTGAATGTTTGAAAATCTGGGGTGGCGTAATTTATTTCCAAACTATCAAGTATGTAATTTGTCATCCACCTTCTCTGCTTATGCTCCAATCAAGATTGTCTTTAATGTTGTTGTTACACCATTAACAAACAGAAAGAGATGTAGTTTCAAATTTAAGGCCATTTGGCTTCGTTTTGATGAATGCAACAGTTATTAAAGAAGTTAAATGTAAGACGGTTCCAACTATCGGCTAAATTTGTTAGATAAAAACAAGTAGACAATTTTGAATGAGATGTTGGCCAAGGAAAAATGTAAGTGGAAGCAAAGATCCAAGGTTGATTGGTTAAACTATGGTGACGGTAATCCCGAATATTTTCATGCTCATGCAAGTTCTCGTAAAAAGACTAACTCAGTTGTACAATTGAAAGATGTTAATGGCACATGTCGTGATAACCAAACTGGCAAAGGAAATATTGCTATGGATTATTTTTACATCTTTATTTGCAGCCACACCTAATCAAGGTGTAAGACCCATATTTTTTGTTGCAACCTTATGAGTTCATAAGTATGGTGATGTACTTGTAATGTGAAGCATAAGTGATGTAAAATCCATAAATTCAATATACACACTTGTAATAAGAGTTTCTGATGTACGTACAAGTTTCATTATGTATGAATATGAAGAAATGGGCTTTTATATGTGATGAATGTGAGGGGAATGCAAAATGAGTAGTGCAGCAAATGGAATGAAGTTGCATGAATCTTTGTGCTTCCATTTAGCTTTGTATTGTTTGTTTTTGGTTATACAATGAATGCACACAAGTTTTAATGTGATAAAGTGGATGGATGTCATTTTCAAGTCTTAAAGGTAGTTGGATAAGAAAATGACCATGGCAGCAAATTAAGAATGCTTTGTGTGAGTTTCTGTAGAAAACTGTAGCAAAATCTGGAAAATATGAATGCCAGATCGATCTCATAGGATGAGAGATCAATCTGGAATAGCAAAAAATGCTCTTATTTAAGCAATGGAACAAGACAGATCGATCTTCAATGGAGCCAGATCTATCCGCTAAACATTCTGTAAAGAAGAGATCGATTCTTGATGCAAGCAGATCGATTTCCTTAGCTCTCGGGTTGGAGCAGATCGATCTCCTTATTAGCCAGATCGATCTCCTTAAGCTACTGTCTGAGAACAGATCGATCTCAAAGCCTCGACAGATCAATCTCATGCATTCAAATTGGCATGAAAATGAGGGATTTAAGAGGACCAGATCGATCGAATGTCTCGATAGATCGATCTCATCAAGCAATTTCTATAAATAGGAGCAGTGAAATTTACAGATTTCGAGAAACAACCTCACTCTTTCATTTCAACCTAAAAACCTCACTTTCTCACTCTTAAATCCACCCATTTCCAGTAAGATTTGAGGGAAAGTCATTAGATACAAAGTTGTTCATATCAAGAAAAGAACAACATACTTTGAAATCAAAACCTCATTTGATTTATTGAAGGAGCAATGGACATTCTCATTTGGAGCAAGAAGAGGAACTAGATTTGGTAAGTTTTTGATACTCCAGCCCAAGTACATTGTCTATTTAATGGTTTTGGAGTTGATTTGTATATGTATTGATGGTTAAAACTACCTAGGATGTGATGCAATTAGGGTAACCTAAAAAATAGATTGAATCTAGTGTGAGAAAATGTAGTTTGGGTGAGTTGGTGATTTATAAGTATGCTAAAGTGTTTATAAAACAATGTGCATGATTTAAGATGGTGGAATGAAGCAACATTGTGAGTTTAGAGAATTTGTGAAAAATGAGTATATAAAGTGTTTGACAAAATGTCATAGTGAAGAGATTAATGAAGTATGAACACTATGAACTCAATATCGATTTAATATTCGATTTGATACGAATCAATAGGCCTAAAAGAAATCAATAGACTCGAGTTATGAGTAGAACAATAAAATTAGGCCTTATAAGTGTTAATGGAGGTCATAGGTTAAATCGACTATAGCAAACACAAGACTTATGTAATATGAACTGAATTGGTGCGATATACGATTGTGTGCAGTTCTAGAGAGATTCAAGAGACGAATCTAATCGCACAAGTAAGCAGTTCTAAAGAAATGGAATCACGCGACGCGATTCCAGGTAAGAAAATTCTATAAGTGTATAGAGATAGCTGCTCGTACTTTAAATTCGTGGGTGAATATAGGGCGTTTATGAAATGTATGATTGTTTGAGAAAAGTGATTGATGATATGCGTGAATAACTACGAATATGTATATACGATTTGGTTTTCGAAGTGAGTTTCATATAAAAGGGATAGTAAGGTTAATAATTACATAAATCATATGTTTTCAATGGTTTCACGAAACGCATTACTTTGTTTTAAGCGAAGTAATGTATGAGCTGGCTAGTGTTTAAATGACTTTGTGAAATAGCACATATGAGGTGCTAATCATGATTTTGAGATTTGCTTTGGTTGATTATGAGCCACCTATTGTGTTTGTGTGAATTAAATCGTGCTGGAGCCTCGCTCGCACTACATTTCGGTATTTTCACTTGTATGAAACGTGCTGGAGCTTAGCTCGCACATTGATTTGATTTTGATGATGTTTTATAAACCGTATTGGAGCTTCTGCTCGTACGTGGATTTTGAGTAGTTTTCTTATGCATATAAACGTACTGGAGCTATGCTCGTACGTGGTTTTCTCATGTTTTTATGCATAAATGTCGTACTAGAGCATTGTTCGTACGAGGTGATTTACTGATGATGCATAAATCGTGCTGGAGCCTAGCTCGTATAGGTTTTCACACTGTGGTACGTATGATGTCATGGTGAGGGTAATACAGATTAATTCATGGAACCTAAAAGGGGCGAGCAAGGTCATGAGGGGTTAGGACCTGATATTAATCCATTCAGGGAACCCAAAAGGGGCGAGCAAGGTCATGAGGGGGCTAAGACCTGACATCAAAAGAAAATACTCTCACGTGCACTTGAGACTATAGAGGTTACACATGGTATGAGGTAGATAAGACCTACGGCTAGCACCCCCAACCATGATATAAGTCCACGGAGTACATTGTACCGTGTATATCACATGGAGTACGTTATACCGCATGGTAGTTACGTGATTTGAAAAGTCTGACAGAGAACTAACCCACCTTCGTTCCAGCATGATACCCCGCACATCGGGATCCATGTGGTCTAGGATGATTTATGATATAGTTGGCCAATATAGTCTATTGAGATATAGTGACCTGTCTCATTTAATATTACATAATACCGCATGATTTTTATACATGAGTGTGATTGTGATTTGTCCAGGGTAGACCCGAGGGAGGGGTCGAGCCTTGTGGGATTTGTGATTTAAAGAAATGATAATTTGATTTATGTTTGAGATGTGATATGATTTGAAAATGATGTTTCTTAAATGAATTTTCCTTTTTATTATGAGATTTAAATGAGATTGAGCATGATGATTTTACATGTTGATTCTTCCATGTTTTATATGCCTAATTTCATAATTTTCAATACATGATATATGTATATTCATAGAGCATAGTTTTATTTCCTCATGCTCCTACTATAAAAGATTTATGCATAACATTATCAGCATGTAGATAGGGTAGTTATCTATCATGCTTACATTATTGCCTTACTGAGCGTGTGATTACTCATCCCTCTCTATTTCCCCCTCTACAGAGCGTACATAGTAGCCTAGTGAGGACTAAAGCGTTTTATTTTGGACATCCGCTACTTCTATCACCAAAAGGTATATTCACAGGGATTCTTTTTATATCTAAACATGTAAAGGCACAGTAGTCAATTGTATTGTAACGTGGGGGATGTAAAAGTTAAAAAACGTGTCATGTATAACTTAACTTTAAATGAATGCCACTTCTTTCAATTTAATTGAGAATAAATGTTGAGTGATGTTTATTATTGACTCACAGCTCAACTATGTAGCGGTAAGTTTGTTCACGACCGGGTAAGGAAAAGAAAATGCGAAAAATTTATAGTGATTTTCGGTTAAAAATGATAAAATGGGTCGTGACACAAGGTAGGAATTAAGTGTTACAAACAATGGAAGAAATAGTCACGAAGGATGTGAACCAGCTACTTACTTGACCATTTACCAAAGATGAGATTGAGGAAACTTTATTCAACATGACACCATACAAAGCTTCGAGCCCAGAGTGTCATGCCAGTCTTGTTCTATCAACAATTTTGGTATTTAGTCTCTCATAATGTTGTCCTACTACTTAAAGTTTCTGAATGGCTCACTAGACCTGTCCAAGATTAATTACACTCATATTATCTTGATTTCAAAAGTGAAATCATCAGGGGATATGACACAATTTAGGCTAATTAGCTTGTGTAATGTTATCTAAAGATTATTACAAAAACACTTGCTAATAGGCTTAAACTAATATTACCTGAGGTGGTTTCGGACTCTCAAAGTGCTTTCATTCCTAAAGGACTGATAACATATATTTTCTCATCACTTATGAAGTTTTGACTTTCTTACAAACAGGAGCAAGGGTTATTTTAACTACTATGTTCTAAAGTTGGATATGTCCAAGGCATACGATTGAATTGGCTAGTGTTTTTTAGAGTCCATCATGAGGACAATGGGATTTAATGCAACGTGGGTGAAAATGATTATGTCTTGTGTCAGAACAATATTGTTTTCAGTGAAACCAAATGGTAAACAATTTGATTATTTCCATCCTCAATAAGCTTATGCCAAGGAGATCCTTTGTCTCCATATATGTTCATTCTCTTTGTGGAAGGTTTGGTAAAAAATATCCAGAAATCCCAAGCATCGAGGCATCTTATTGGAGTCTCGGTTTGTCGTGCTGCGCTATCTATCTCCAACCTTTCTTTTGCTGATGATTCCCTTTTGTTTTTTTTTTTTAAAGCGGGTGATATAGAATGCAGCAGGATCAAAGAGATCTTAAGCTCTTATGAGGCAACCTCAGGTCAACAAATAAATTTGAAAAAATCAAGCTTGTTTTTTAATCAAAACACAGAGACAATAAACAGAACCAATTTGCTAGTTCACTTGGTGTTCAGTGGTCTAAATGTTGAAAGATATCTTGGCCGACCACTAATTCTAAACCTTTCAAAACAAAGGCTTTTCAACAGCATAAAAGATAAAATATTGAAGAAGTTATCCAATTGGAAAGAGAATCTACTATCTCAGGCTAGGAAGCAAAAATCTTGATTAAAGCTTTGGTCTAATAGATTCCAAACTATGCTATGAATGTATTTAAACTACCAAACCATTTCTGTGCAAATTTGAACATGTTGGTTTCCAAATTTTGGTGGCGATATGGTGATAATCAGTAAGGTATTGATTGGTAACAATGGCAAAAACTTAGTCTTTCAATAGCTGAAAGAGGTTTGGGTTTTAAATGTTTAAACACTTTTAATTTGTCTTTACTTGCAAAACATGATTGGAGCTTACTAAAACAATCTGATGCCCTGTATTATAAGGTGTTAAAAGCTAAATATTTTCCTAATCATTCGTTTATAGATGCAAAGGTGGTTCATAATCCCTACGTCCAGGCAGAATAGTGCTTAAGCTGGTTAAAATACAATAAATAAATTAAATTAATTAATTTAAATAAAATATAATTTTTTGTTGATATTTTGGGATTTTAAAGTATTTTAATGATTATAATAATAATAAAATAAATTATAAATATAATAATAAAATAATTTAAAAAAAGAGGGAAATTTGATTTTCGAAGAGAGAGAAAACTAAAAATGAAACTGAAACAGAAAACGGAGAACCGAGCGTGTGACCGAAGCCTGACGACCCACCGACGACCGACGAGACCAGGCGAGGATCGAAGGAGGAAGAGGACAACCCGACGAACCCATTGGCACTGGCGACGTGCCCCGACTACGGCTGATTCCGGCAAATCGACGAACGAAAAATCGAGGGGAAAACGGGCTCGATTCCGGCAATCCATGGTAGCTGGGCATGATCGGTGGGCACCAGCATGATCGGGAGGAAGAGTCGGTCCTTTTGGTACCGATAGTGGTCGGCGAAACGACCGGGAACGTCGGCGATGGCGAGGAACCGAAAACGGCATCGTTTGGTTAAGAGGAAAGGGGAAGGAAAAGGAAGGAAAAAGGAAGGAAAATGGAGGAAAGGAAAAAGAAAAGGGAGAAAAGAGAAAAAAGGAAAGAAAATTTACCGCGTACGACTCGAGATTCGGGTAAGTTGACCGAGGGTCAAGATTGACCTGCGGATAAATTTCAAGAATTAATTTAATATTATATTAATGAAAAATAATCCAGATTTATCAAATTGTGCAGTTTTACGATAGAGCCCGAACAAGAGACAATTGAACTCCAATTTTCATACCCCGCATAGTATTGGGTAAGTACATTTTAATTATGACAATTTGAGTCCTTAATGCTAAGTTAAGATTATTTTACGGATTAATTTTGCATAAAAGACATTGTATTCGAAATTTTAGCGTAATTATCGTAAATGATATACGAGCTATCCAATGAGTTTGGAATGAAATCCGATGAGTATTGGTAAGTCAAATGAGCTCAGTAGACCCGAAGAAAGGATTTAATAAGTGAAAACGGGATGAAAAATGGTCAAGGCCCATTAAGGTGCAATTGGGCCCAATAAAGTAAAATGGGCCCAGTACTTTAGATTCGATTAGTAAAAGTGAAATACTGATAAGTATATTAGAATTAACTCAAATACGTGGTTATATACAGCTCCGTAGACTTGGTTGAAGCGAATTTGGACTGAGAGACCTGGTATTGGCGAGACGGGATAAGCTTGCCCGTGATTCCAAGTAAGAAAATTTTACAGACTACTATAGGTAACTTTACGCAATTTCGACATCATTTACATTCTCTAAAATTGTCTGAAGGGTCTAGATTTAAAATAAGAATTTTAGTGCCCCGGATGGGCAAATGACCAAAATACCCTTGTGAAGGGTAAAATTTTCAAATTTAGAAAAAGTTGGGAGAAGCAAGAACAAGAGGTTCCTGCTTGTTTTTTTAGGTGTTTTGATACATGCATGAGTAGGCTGGCTAACTTTTAAATAAAAATGCAAAGCATTGCATATTTTCAACAATGTGATTTCTTGTGAAAATTGTTTTGAGATAACAGAGCCGCCTGCTTGATTTTATGAAGGTGTGACATGCTAGAGCTCAGCTCGCACAAGTTTTGATTTGTGTGATGCAATCATTAGTGCTAGAGTAAGGGCTCGCACTAGAGTTTTACATGCATAGGTGCTGGAGTCTAACTCGCACCAGATTTTCATATGATTTTCGTGACAGGGTGCTGGAGTCTAACTCCTACCAGATTTTCACTTGATTTTATGGCACAGTGCTGGAGCCTAGCTCTCACTAGTTTTACATGATTTTGACAGAGTATTGGAGCTTAGCTCGCACTAAATCTTATGGGATTTTATGAAACGCGTGCTAAAGCTTTGCTTGCACGGGATTTTTCTTGATTTTATGAGAGTACTAGAGCATCGCTCGCACTCATTTTATGCGACATGCGATGAGCCATGCTTGGATCGTTGGGTAGACTATGTGTCACGCCGATTAAATATGCTCGCATGTGCGTTTTGAGACAGACACGATTGCGGATATGAGATATAGGTCCACGGAGTATGTTGTACCGTGCAAGTAGCATGGAGTACGCTGTACCGTGCTGGGATTGATTATGTGGCATCTTCAGATGCAAGTGGCATCTTCAGATGCAAGTGGCATCTTCAGATGCCAGTGACATCTTCGGATGCGAAATATCAGACAGGACTGATGGGATGGACTAACCTACCTCCCTAGACGGTTCCTAATAGTGGTGAGACCCCACACACAGGATCCGTATAGTAGTGGGATCATGAGTATATGGCCAATACTCCTGGTTATTTGCCTGAGATATATATATATAGTGCCAAGTCTCGCATGTTGTTACTTGATATTTTGAAAATCATGTTTGTGAACTTTTGTGTGAGTCTGGATCACCCGAGGGAGAGGTTGAATCCTGACTGAGATGTGATTTTGATAAGAATGAAATTGGGATTTAAACTGAAATTTGAATGGTGTTATTTTCATGCTATTTAAACCCAGACGTGATGTAAACTGGTTTTACATGACATTCATTGTGTCGCATGTTATTATTGCTTTGAAAAGCATCTAATTTCATGATTTTTTGTGAGTCAGGAACACCCGAGGGATGGGTGGAGTCCTGGCTGTGTTGTAAAATTTTAACGAGAATGAAATGATGTAAATGGATTTGCTTGTTGAGTTTTTCCATGCTCTTTGAAATCCATATATGAACTTGTTTTACATGACATCATGAATTGTAGCATCTATTTTAAAATGTGTAGAGAAATGGTGGTTTATGCACGGCACCACGTTTATATAGGTAGTATGGTTACCTACTTGTTCGTAGGATTGCCTTACTGAGCTTGATGTGCTCACCCCTTTCATTTTCCTACACAGATTTTTTTCAGTAGACTTTGAGGCGACTAAGTACTGCATTCTTGATATCCGTTGTTGCCTATCATTTTGAGGTATATACACTTGTACATATTGTATCTAAATAAGAATAGCATAGTAACATGTTTGTAAGTAACTTTCGAGGATGTATAGACACTGTAAACACTTGTAAATGAATGAGAAAGAATTAGTTAAAAAAACTCATGTGTTTACCTCTCTTTTAATAAGGAATTAAGTTATATGGTGAATGAATGGTGGGACTGGCATTGACGTACAACCCAATTGTTAGTGGAGTGTGGTTAAGATCAGAAGACAGGTAAGTATAAAAGAAAAACAAAAAATTTACTCTGATTTTTGGGTCGTGACATTGGTGGTATCAGAGCGAGAGTGGTCTGATGTGTGTCAGTGTCAGTAATTATGAAATTATATCCCCGTGTTACTGTGCTTGGTTAAATATAATTGTGTATATTAAGATGAGTTTTAACTAAGAAATGTTGTGAATGCAAGAATATAAGTATTATGTCGAATACCAGTCGTAGTAGAGGAGGTAGAGCACGAGGCATAGGCCGTAGAGGTAGGCCTGAGCCTGCTAGTCGTGCTGAGTCAACTCTTGAGACCCATGAGTAGGTTGAGGTGGAGGCTAGTGTTGAGTATACTCCACAGGGTTCTATAAAGAGACCAAACAGTATTGAGACACGTTTCACGAGGATGGAGTGAAGTGTAAAAAATATTTTGGAGTTGTTTACTCAATCTATGCAGGTAGTTGAGGATAGGCAGGGTAAAGCCTGAACAGATGCCTCAGACTATAGAGATTCTCACACCCCTCCGGTATTTAGCAAAGTAAAGAAACCAATAGTTACTGAGGACTGGGTGAATGAGATAGCGAAGTTGTATGGATTCTTTCGGTGTATGTCGACCGAGAAAGTGACTTTTAAATACATTTATGTTGGAAGGTGAGGCAGAGCATGGGTGGAAATCCGCTCGACCCATTTTAAGAGTTAGACATTCAGGACTGATATGAGGGATAATTCTGGATGCACAGAGACAGTATATTTCAGACATTTTTCAGAGGAATTTATGAATAGAGTTCCTTACTCTTACCCAGAGGAACAGGTCAATCGACCAGTATGAATCTCAATTTACATCCCTGGGCAGGCATAATCCGACATTATGAACAATGAGACTCAGAAGGTCCGAAAGTTCATGGAAGGACACAGACCGTCTATCAGAGTCCGATTGACCCAGTTTGATATCACTACCTATGCTGAGGCAGTGCACAGACTACGGTTGTGTGAATAAGATTATGTGTTGCACGCCTCTAAGATTGGGAAAGGTAGTACGAGCCGTAATAGAGACAAAAAGAGTATAGTGCATGATAGAAATGTCAGAGCAGAAATAGACCATTTGGTAAGAGATTTAGAGCTATCGAGTCATGTGGTAAGATGTTTGGTAAGCCCCAGTGTATCCAGTTTCAGTACTTACACGGATATTGTGATTGGAAGACCCCGACTTGCTAATGGGCAGTATTGGATATGTGGTAGTTACTACAGAAATAGGCGGTTGAATGAGGGCGAGTGTATGCCTTGGACCAGGACACTATTAATGCTTCATTTGATGTGGTGCAAGGTACCATTTTGATTGTTAATATTGAAGCAATTATTTTAATTAATCCTGGTACTACACATTTATTCATATCGTCGTTATTTGCATATAAGTTAGTGAAATATGTGAAGCCTATATCATTATGCAAAATGTTGATAATTAGCACCCTAATGAAGGATAGTCTGCAAATTGAATATGTTGGTAGAGATTGTAAGTTGAAAGCGGGGGAAAGAAACATGCGGACCAATCTCATTCTATGAAATATGAGTGTTTAGATGTAATATGGGGAATAAATTGATTGGCTGCAAATTATGTTGTTGAAATTTCTATTCTAAGATAGTGATGTTTCACCCTAGAAAAGTGTACAGTAAGTTTTAACAAGTAATGAAAGAGTTTTGTTATAGTTGATATACGAAATGAGATAAACTTTGAGAAGTGATAGATCCTAAATACAAGATATATTGGAATAAAAGGCGTATGCAAGGTAAGAATATCTTTGATATGTGAAGTAATTTAGATTAAACGATATGTAGTAGATATGAATTGCGACCAAGGATAAGGGGTGGATATATCCATAACCAGTCCATGTGGTCAAGTTTGAGGGTTAATAAAGGTATTTTAAAATACCCCCCGCCTGAAGACTTGACAGCGTCTAAAAGTATACACAACCTATAAATTGAAATCGACAGTCATAATTTATACATTTAAAATAAGGGTACCTTTACTTGTACGATAAAGAAATATAGAATTTGATTAATCATGAAGGTTTAAAAATTAAAATTTTATAAAAGCCGTTAATATAAGAAAAAGGAAATGACGCGGGTTAGTATCTTGAACAGAAGCGATTTTAAAATGACATTATACGTTTATGCGTACATAGGTCAAGGATATGGGTGATTGAAATATTTAGTGGAATGTAGATGTGCCTAAGACAATTCCTTGTACTTGTTAGGGCATTGAAGAATGAGGTATTTAAACTTTACCTGAACCGATTTGTTATCATCCTTATTGATGATATTTTGGGTGTATTTAAAGTCCAGGAAAAATCATAAGCAACAATTGCAAATTATTTTTACAAATGATTTGTTGAGAGTTCTTGAAATGGACTACTTTGTTGACACATTTAGCTTAGGAAAAAATTGTATTTGAATGAGATGATAGACGTGATAGGAGTTTGGTGTATTGAAGTATGAACTGACCACCGTAATTATTTTTACTATACCCAATAGCTCAAGAGGTTTCACAGTGTATATGGATACCTCAAAATAATGAGTGGCTGTGTATTGATGCAAAATGGGGAGATAGTCGATTATGGATCCAGACAATTTAAAGATCATGAAAGAAACTATCCGACCCATGATTTAAAGTTGGCAGCGGTAGTATTTGTATTGAGTATATGGCACTACTATGTACACGGTGAAAAATTTCGGGTATGCATTAGGTCATAAAAGCCCCGAGTATCTGTTTTTACTGAAAGAGTAGAATATGAGATAACATAGAGGGTTAGAGCTTCTGAAGGATTATGATTGTGAAAATTGTACCACTCAGGAAAGGCTAATGTAATGACTGATGCCTTGAGTAGAAAGAGTCTCGGGATGGTATCACAGATGATGGTCAGGGAGCGTGAGCTGCTAGAGCAGTTGTGAGCCTCAGTAGTGATGTGATCCCTTTTGATGATGACAGTGATTGTGTGACAGCTAGCCTGAGATTAGAACCGGATTTGAGTGACTGGATTTGACAGGCTTAGCGTGATGATCAACAGGGTGTCGATAGTGTGGGTCAGATTCAGAAGGGTACAGTGACAGAGTTCACAGTGAGTGATGATGGCTTACTGAGGTTCAGAGATAGTATAAGTGCTTCCCATGACCACAGTTGATGAGATGGTGTTATTGTCAGAAACTCACTCTTCGGGATATACAGTGCATCCGAGAAGTAATAAAATATATCAGAATTTTCGAAAAAAGGGTATTGGTGGTCAGGCATGAGAGAGATATTAGAGAGTTGTGGCGAAGTATCTTGTATGTCAGTAAATTAAGGTAGAGCACTAGAAATTTGCAGGATTATTGCAGCCTCTACCAATTCTGACATGAAAGTGGGAGCATGTTACCATGGATTGTGTGACAGGTTACAGAAGACCGTAGGAATCACAAGGCGATTTGAGTAATGGTCGATAGATTGATTGAGTCTACCCACTTTCTGGTTATGAAACCATAGATACTCTGAGTGCGTGAGCAGATTTATAGAACTAAGAAGATTGTAGAACAATGGTAGCATTCCAAGGAGTATTGTATCAGATAGAGATTCTCGCTTCACTTCTCACTTTTGGGAACATGTTTCAGGAAGCTATGAAAACCCAGTTGAGTGTGAGCACAGCGTTTCGTCCTTAGACAGATGGTCAGTCAGAGAAGATTGTACGGGTTCTGGAGGATATGATGAGAACGTGTGCAATTGATGTTAGAAGCTCCTGGAATGATCATTTGTTATTAGCTAAATTGCCCACAACGATAGTTATCACTCGAGTATCGATATGGCATTGTGTGAGGCATTGTTTGGCCGTAAGGGTTGCTTTTTCGAATGGATAGAAATAAGTGGGTGACAGATAGAAAAGTGCTCATGATCTAGTATAATAAGCCTCTGAGGGTGTTTAGCTGATTGTGAGCGAATGAGAACACCTCAAAACAGATAGAAAAGCTATGTTGACAAGAGATGGGGATCGTGGGGATTCATCGAGTGTGAATCAGTGTGTTTGGAAGTTTCTCTTTCTAAAAGTATAATGAGATTCAGGTATTAAACAGGAAAGAGAAGGTGTTGAGGTTTAAGATGATCTCTCTAAATAAAAGTCCTTCAGTAGTATTACACTTCGGAGGAATTTAAATAGGAGCTGAAGAGTAAGAGTATGATATGTGTGAAATATCCAGAGTGGTTTACAAGCTAACTTGGTTATAATTTGAAGGACCAAATTTCTTAAGTGGGGGAGATTATGTAAGACCCAATTTTTATCGTATTTCCTTATGAGTCACAAATTGTATGGATATTGTTATATGTTAATGGAATCATAAGACGGATGATTTTGATCATATAAATATGAATTAAGTAGTCGAATGTACGTAAAATCTGAAAATGGACAGTTAAAGAATTTCAAATTAAATTTATGAGATTTGAATTATCCGGACAGAGATACTAATTTTAAATGAGAAATTATAATGGGTCCAAGAAGAAAAGTCGACCTAAATTGGTCCCGAACGTGTAGAAGGGTAAAACGGTCAAAAGATCAAAATCCGATATAAATTCGATAAGAAAATTTCATTAAAAATATGGAATTGAGAAATCTTGATCTATAACAAAGAAATTATCAAATTCTGAGTCCAATTGATCAAGATCCGAAATTTTTAAGATTTATCAAAAATTCACTCGAGACAATATCCCGAAAATACGGAGAAAATATACCGAAAAAATGGTTAAAATACAATAAATAAATTAATTTAAATAAAATATAATTTTTTTTTATATTTTGGGATTTTATAGTATTTTAATGATTATAATAATAATAAAATAATTTATAAATATAATAATAAAATAATAAAAAAAAGTGGGAAATCTGGTTTTCGAAGAGAGAGAAAACCAGAAACGAAACTGAAACAGAAAATGGAGAACCGAGCGCGTGATCGAAGCCTGACGAACAACGAGACCAGGCAAGGATCGGAGGAGGAAGAGGACAACCCGGAGAACCCATTGGCACCGGCGACGTGCACCGACGACGGCTGATTCCGGTGAATTGACGAACGAAAAATCGAGGGGAAAACAGGCTCGATTCCGGTGATCCACTGCAGCTGGGCGTGATCGATGTGTATCGGCGTGATCGGGAGGACGATCCGATCCTTTTGGTACTAGTAGCGGTAGGCGAAACGGCCGGGAACACCGACGAAGGTGAGGAATCGAAAACGGCACCGTTTGGCCCAGAGGAAAGGGGAAGGAAGAGGAAGGAAAAGGGAAGGAAAAAGGGAGGAAAGGAAAAGAAAAGAAAAAAAGAAAGAAAAGGGAAAAAAGGAAAGAAAATTTACCGAGGATGACTCGAGATTCGGGTAAATTGACCGAGGGTCGAGATTGACCTGCGGATAAATTCTAAGAATTAATTTAATGTTATATTAATGGAAAATAACCCGGATTTATCAAATTGTGCAGTTTTACGACAGAGCCTGAACGAGAGACGATTGAGCTCCAATTTTTGTACCCCGCATAGTATTGGGTAAGTACATTTTAATTATGACAATTTGAGTCCTTAATGCAGAGTTAAGATTATTTTACGGATTAATTCTGCATAAAAGACATTGTATTCGAAATTTTAACGAAATTATCGTAAATGATATACGAGCTATCCAATGAGTTTGGAATGAAACCCGATGAGTATTGGTAAGTCAAATGAGCCCAGTAGACCCGAAAAAGGGATTTAATAAGTGAAAACGAGCTGAAAATGGGTCGAGGCCCATTAAGGTGCAATTGGACCTGATAAATTAAAACGGGCCCAGTACTTTAGATTCGATCAGTAAATGTGAAATACTGATAAGTATATTAGAATTGACCCAAATACGTGGTTATATATAGCTCCATAGACTTGGTTGGAGCGAATTTGGACTAAGAGACCTGGTATTGGCGAGACGGGATAAGCTTGCACGTGATTCCAGGTAAGGAAATTTTACGGACTGCTAGAGGTAACTTTACTCAATTTCGACATCATTTACATTCCCTAAAATTGTCTAAAGGGTCTAGATTTAAAATAAAATTTTAGTGCCCCAGATAGGCAAATGACCAAAATACCCTTGTGAATGGTGAAATTTTCAAATTTAGGAAAAGTTGGGAGAAGTAAGAACAAGAGATTCCTGCTTGTTTTTGAGGTGTTTTGACACGTGCATGAGTAGGCTGGCTAACTTTTAAATAAAAATGCACAGCATTGCATATTTTCAACACTGTGATTTCTTGTGAAAATTGTTTTGAGATAACAGAGCCGCCTACGTGATTTTATGAAAGTGTGACATGCTAGAGCTCAGTTCGCACAAGTTTTGATTTGTGTGATGCATGCAGTAGTGCTGGAGCAAGGGCTCGCACTAGAATTTTACATGCATAGGTGCAAGAGTCTAACTCGCACCAGATTTTGATATGATTTTTGTGACAGAGTGTTGGAGTCTAACTCCCACCAGATTTTCACTTGATTTTTATGACACAGTGCTGGAGCCTAGCTCGCACTAGTTTTACATGATTTTGACAGAGTGCTGGAGCTTAGCTCGCACTAGATCTTATGAGATTTTATGAAACGCGTGCTGGAGCTTTGCTCGCACAAGATTTTCCTTGATTTTATGAGAGTGTTGGAGCATCGCTCTCATTTATTTTATGAGACATGCGATGAGCCGTTCTTGGAGCGTCGGGTAGACTGTGTCACGCCTATTAAATATGCTCGCACGTGCATTTTAAGACAGTCACGATTGTGGATATGAGATATGGGTCCACGAAGTACGTTTGTAAGACCCAAAAATTCGGTGTCATTTCTTTAAGAAATTGACATTGTAAACTTGGATTTTATGTAATCTTAATCAATAAATAATAAATAATTAAATTTCAAGTCCAATCGATCAAGTTATGAAATTATAGTGAAAACCTAAAAATTTTCTACCACGGGAATTTATCTCGAAAATGTGAAAAATATATATATATATTCCGAAAAAATAAGGATGAATTATGATGTACATATATTTGTGAAAATAAATTAAATAAAATATATGTATATGTGTGTAGGAAAAGTAATGTAAAAAATACATTATGATAATATAATATTATTATAATAATATAAGATATTTTGGTATATTATTATTATAATAATACTATATTATATGATTTTTATATTATATTATATTATATTAAAATTTAATATAATATATATATATAAAAAAAACTAAAAACAAAAAGAAAGGAAACTGGATCGCACGAAATAGTCGCGCGACCCAAGCAAAAAGGGGAGGGATCGGGCGAAACCTCATCCCCTGATTCATTGCCACCGGCGACGAACGGAAGGGGGGAGAAGACCGACGAGGGACGACCATCACCGAGTGACCCCTCTAGAGCCATCACGCGTCCCGGATCGTCGATGATGAGGAGATCGGAGAAGGGAGAAGCCGCAGGAAAAAGGAGAAATCGGACAAAATCCGACGCCGATCGACCCCAGATGAGGCCAAAAGAAGCCTCTAGAGGCGGAGGAATCGCGTCGGGAACCGACCGCCAGCATCGACAACGACGAAATGGCCACTGAACCGGTTCAGACCGGTTCAGTGTGAAAGAATTTGAACCAGTCCAAACCGGTTCAGTAGGAGAGAGAAAGAAGAGAGAGAAAAAAATTTGGAAAAAAATTTGGTGATGCCCCGGGTTTACGAATAAGTCGGTAAGCGGTCGAATTGACCGATTTAACTTTCGAAAAATTTATTTGAAATTATATTTGATCGAAATTGATCCAGGTTAAATATATAAACATGTAGCACGACAATAGGCGACAAACGTGAGTTCGATTGAGCCTCAAATGACGAGCCATCACGGAATATCGAGTAAGTGATTCTCCCTTACTATAACTTGTGTAGTTATACGAGTTAGGAATTAATCGTATAAGTTGCAGATTAACTTTGTATAAAATGCTTTATGTTAGAAAATGCTTAAAATAACGTGATGAAAGTGTTAATGGGCCCCACGGATGACTCAATAATTGTTAATGAGCCTAAGGAGCCGAATGAGACGTGACATAATAAATAGTAAAGTCGAAATTGACTTAAAATGGAGTTGTGCCTAATAAAAGGGAACGAGGCCCAATAAGAGCAATTAGGCCCATTTTACGGAATAGACTGCATAGAAAATGATAAATGAGTTATCCAACTTAATTAATGTGATTGATGACTATTTGCAGCTCTAGGAGATATATTTGGAGTCGGATAGACTGATTACAAAAAACGAAAAAAGATGAAAAAGTGCATTCGACTGGATTCCAGGTAAGGGATCTATGCGAGCTCTTAGAGATAGCTGTACGTATTTTCATCGTCATTTACATTCACTTAAATTTTGTATAGAGTATGAATATGAAATTTCTGGATAGTACTCAAATATGGAAAAATTACGAAAATGCCACTAGGAATGGCGAAAATTTAGAAATGCATAAAGTTCATGAAATCCATGTTTTCTCTGTGAAAAAGAGATTTTGTGAAGCTGAAATGGTAGACTGGCTCATAATTTGACTGTATGCATTAAATTGTACATTTTCTAAAGTGTGATTTGATTGACAAGTGATTTGATGAGATGTTATCCTCTCACTCTGTTTTGTACTGTTTTACGTATCGCACTCGATTTTGAGTACCACTATGGTAGGAAATAGAGCAAGCTGGCTATTTTGTGTGTGTGAAATCGTGCTGAAGCTATGATGAGATATGCGGATTTATCCAGATTCGCTCGCACTTGATTTTGGTATTACATATGTACAAACCGTGCTGGAGCACTGCTCGCATTGGATTCTGTTGTGATTTGTGATTGAGATCGTGCTAGAGCCCTCGTGTTGACTGTGTGTCACACTGACTTGCTCGCACTAGATCTGAGACGACAGACTATGGTTGATAATTTATTTGGATGGGGTGGTGAGCTTATGACTCAGGCACCTACAACTGTTTGGTAATTGTACTGTGGTTCACGGAGTATGTCGTACCGTGTGGACAACATGAAGTACATTGTATCGTTGTCACGCCCCGAAAATGCGAAAAATAGGGCTAATTTAAAACTTTTTACTCGTTAATTCACAATTAAAGGTGCATTCCTGTGCAGTGTCATACATCATCATAATTATTATGCCTCAGGATCTCATCAATAGAATTTATATATCATATCATATACATTAATCCGTCTCAAGTTAATTAATCCTAATGCATCCCATATAATGTTATACATCAAGTGTCTGCAATTACAATAATTGTCTGGGTACATGAAAAGATAAAAGATACCTCATAATACAATATATGGCCTGGAGCTCAAGTCCTCCACTAGCCACTACTCCGTACGTCGCAGGGAAACCCTTTTCACTTGAAGAAATCTGGGGGGAAAAGAAAACAGGGTGAGCTTCTAAATCGCTCAGTAAAGGGGGTAAGGAACTCATTTCATAAACCAAAATGCACATCACAAAATGTTTATTTGTATGTGAAACTCATTTGAAAACCATAGCATGAAAGTACTCAAAACGACATTCTCATGTCTCAAGTCATGTGAAAACATGAAGTAAAAAGGCTCACTCTAGAGCAATAAAAAAGCATGTGAAAATAATGCGTTAAACGCTTTCTCAATGCACGTGAATAAAATCACTGAAATAGTAATGCACGTGGCACAGCCACTAAACACACGTGGCATAGCCACTGATTTAAATTCACACGTGACATAGCCACAAAACACACGTGGCATGGCCACTGATTTAAAATCACTCGTGGCATGGCCACTAAACACACGTGGCATAGCCACTGATTTAATTTCACACGTGGCACAGCCACAGAATAGGGTTTCACGTGGCAACGGCCACCAAATTGGGTTTCTCACGTGGCAACGGCCACAAATGGGGTATCACGTGGCAACGGCCACCAATGGGGTATCACGTGGCAACGGCCACCAATGGGGTTTCTCACGTGGCAACGGCCACCAATGGGGTTTCTCTCGTGGCAATGGCCACCAAGTATACGTGGCATAGCCACAGAATAGGTTATTCTCACGTCACCAGAACGGAGAAGAAATCGGGCTTACATGCTACCAGAGCAATGCCCGGTGTGTACTCACCACTACACACCTAAGTCTTATCACATAAGACTGGTTTGCCTTCACGTAGAACTCATAGGGGTTTTTCACTCATAAAACTCAATTAAAAACCATTTTGTACTCAACACAAAACGTAATAAAATCGAGTTCCAACCGGTAAAATACGTACACATTTCTCAAATCTCGATATTGCCTTAACGTAGAGCCCAATTCATTACTCACACAAAATTCAACGGTTTATAAAGCAATTTCACACTCAGCTTATAAACTCATAAAATTATGGGCTCCAACCGGCTATAAAAACCGTGTGCAATTAAATCTCAATACAACACTCAACATGCTTGTTTTATAAACCACAAATCATGCTATAATAGTTTACAAATCACATACACAAATGGTTTAGATTTTCCTTACCTCTTTGCACCTCGTATAGTGCAATCGTTTCCCCCGTATCACGGACTAGTCCTGCATTCCACTCTGGAACTCCCGAGCTGTCCAAACGATGTTAAAACATCAATACTCGATTATCTCATAAACCTCAATTCTCAAAATCGAGTATAATTGCTCATAACACCTCAAATCCCTTGATTCTCGTAACTCTACCCCAAACTACACTCTCATTCACAACATCTCGACGCTCTACATCTCTAATACCAATTATCTATGCTAATTCACCACATTTTTCTAAATTTCCATTTATAGCTCAAAATTCCTAAAATTACCAAAATTGCTAAATATTATTATCACTCCAACCACATTGCAATTTCATCAATCCCTAATCATTTCTCAGCTATTACAACACAATGACAACCACCAATATCATCAAAATCATCTCAAATATCGAGATCGAGGTTTAGAAATTATCCAAAGCTTGTGAGACGCACCACCCACGCCTCGATCCGATTCGTCCTTCGATTTCCAAGTATGTTGTTCTCCCTTTGATGAGGAACAACTTTCCTTCTTACCACAACTCTTGATTTGGTCGGAAATGGGTGTTTTGGATGAGTGAGAAAGTTAGGTTTTCGGTGGAAATGGGGTTGAAAGAGAGAGAAAGTGAGTTTGCAGGAGAAAAACAGGGGTTCCTTATATAGGCTGAGGGTAGGAGATCGATCTGTCGAGGGGTGAGATCGATCTGCGTTTGAATTTTGGGGACGATCTGGGCAATTTTATGCCTACGAGATCGATCTGTCGAGGGGTGAGATCGATCTCTTTATGGCTTTATGAGATCGATCTGCTCCTAAGGAGATCGATCTTCTCCCAAACAGAATCATTTGGAGATCGATCTCTTCCTCATGAGATCGATCCTTTCTCAAACAGAATCATTTGGAGATCGATCTCTTCCATTGGAGATCGATCTGCTCCTCAAATTCCTCCTTCCTCATCATTTTTAACTCACCAAATCGATCTCTCCTTCTCCCAGATCGATCTGTCCTCATACTTCATGCTTATTTTACACACTTAACATATAAATCTCCAATTATAATTCCCACAATTCATCTAGCTCAATAATTTACACTCCAAGTTCTTATTACATCATTGAAATATATCTAAAATTCTCAGATCTCACATCCTCCCCACCTTAAAAAGAATTTGGTCCTCCAAATTCAACTCAACTAGTCAAATAGATGGGGGTATTTCTCCTTCATGAGACTCTCTAATTTCCACGTTGCCTCTTCCATTGAGTGATGTTTCCACAAAACTTTCACTAATGGGATGCTCTTGGTTCTCAGTACCTTCTCCTTTCTATCAAGAATCCGGACGGGTTCCTCAGTGTAGCTCATATCCTCTTGAATGTCCATCTCGTCATATTCTATGACATGGGAAGGGTCCGGGTGGTACTTCCTCAACATAGACACATGAAAAACATTGTGTATTCCGGACATTTGTGGGGGTAGTGCTAATCTGTAAGCTACCTCTCCCACTCTCTCAAGAATCTCGAATGGTCCTACGTATCGAAGACTCAATTTCCCTTTCTTCCCAAATCGCATGATACCCTTACTCGGTGATATTTTCAGAAATACTGCATCACCAACCTCAAACTTGAGTGGTCGTCTACGCACATCCGTGTAGCTTTTCTGTTTACTTTGTGCAGCCCGTAACCTCTCACATATGAGTTTCACACTCTGTACGGCTTGCTCAACAAGCTCGGGGGCATTTATCTTTCTGTCACCGACTTCTTCCCAAGCTACAGGGGATCTACACCTCCTACCATATAGAGCCTCAAAAGGTGCCATTCCAATACTCGCATGATAGCTGTTATTGTATGCAAACTCTGCTAGGGGCAGGTGATCATCCCATGATCCCTTAAAATCCATCGTACACGCCCTCAACATATCCTCCGGGGTCTGAATAGTCCTCTCTGACTGACCATCTGTCTGAGGATGATAGGCGGTACTGAAACTCAATCGAGATCCCATGGACTCCTGAAACTGGGTCCAAAATCTAGAAGTAAATCGGGAATCTCTATCAGAAGTAATACTCACTGGAGCCCCATGTAATCTAGCTATCTCGCTGACATACAGTTCAGCTAAGGCATCCACAGTATCTGTGCTCTTGATGGCAAGGAAGTGGGCACTCTTGGTCAATCTATCCACAATGACCCATATCGCGTCACGACCTCTTCGGGTCCTCGGTAAACCCATAATAAAGTCCATAGTGACATGCTCCCATTTCCATGTAGGTACAGGTAAAGGCTGTAGTAGTCCTCCGGGCTTCTGATGCTCAGCTTTCACTTGCTGGCATACTAAACACCTGGCCACATACTCTGCCACGTCTCGCTTCATACCACTCCACCAATACACCTTTCTCAAGTCTCGGTACATCTTAGTACTCCCTGGGTGCATGGTGTATCGCGAGCAGTGGGATTCTCTCAGTATCTGTCTCTTTAGGGTATCATCGTCCGGTACACAAATCCGTCCTCTGAACCTCAATAATCCATCCTCACTGATGGTGAGATCCGACTGCGAACTCTGCTCAGCTTGGCTAACCATATCTATCAATCTCTGATCACTGCGCTGCCCAGTTCTAATCTGATCCATGATCCTGGGCTCTATCTGCAGGCTAGCCAAAAATCCAGTCTCTACCTCTTTAACTCTGATCCGAAGTTCGGCGAACTGCTCTAACAAATCCCATTCCCTGATCATCATAGCAGATATCATACTCTTCCTGCTCAGGGCATCAGCAACTACATTCGCCTTACCCGGATGATATAGAATCTCGCAGTCATAATCCTTAAGGAGTTCCATCCATCTCTTTTGTCTCATGTTTAACTCTTTCTGATCAAAGAGATATCTCAAACTCTTGTGATCAGTGAAAATCTGGAATCTTTCCCCATATAAGTAGTGTCGCCAGATCTTCAAAGCAAATACCACAGCGGCTAACTCCAAATCATGCGTGGGGTAATTCCGCTCATGGTCTTTCAGCTGTCGCGATCCATATGCGACCACTCTTCCGTGCTGCATAAGCACACACCCCAATCCTTGGTGAGATGCATCATTATACACCGAAAATCCTCCTAATCCCTCAAGAATGGTTAACACAGGTGCCGCTGTCAACCTCCTCTTTAATTCCTAAAAGCTGAGCTCACATTGGTCAGTCCATATAAATGGAGTCTCCTTGCGCGTGAGCTTAGTCAAAGGGGCGGTAATCCTTGAAAATCCTTCCACAAATCTTCTGTAATACCCTGCCAAACCAAGGAAGCTTCGCACCTCAGTGACTGTCCTCGGTCTCTCCCAATTAAGCACAACCTCCACCTTGCTTGGATCCAGTGATACTCCTTCCTCTGAGACTATATGACCAAGGAAAGCTATCCGGTTCAACCAAAACTCACACTTACTAAGCTTTTCGTATAATTGCTTATCTCGGAGTATCTGAAGTACTAACCACAAATGCTGTGCATGCTCCTCATACGACCGAGAGTATACCAGGATATCATCAATAAAGACTATCACAAATTTATCCAGATAGTCTCTAAACACCTCATTCATCAACCTCATAAATGCTGCAGGGGCGTTCGTCAATCCAAAGGACATCACCAGAAATTCGTAATGGCCATACCTCGTCCTGAAGGCCGTCTTTGGAATATCTTCTTCCTTGATCCTTAATTGGTGATAGCCCGATCTCAAATCAATCTTAGAAAAGACTGATGCCCCTCTTAGCTGATCCAGTAGATCATCAATCCTGGGCAATGGGTATTTATTCTTCACCGTGGCTTTATTCAACAACCGGTAGTCTACACATAATCTGAGACTACCATCCTTCTTCTTAACAAATAGTACTAGCGCTCCCCACGGTGAAACACTGTGTCTAATAAACCCTTGATCCAATAACTCCTGTAGTTGTCTCTTCAATTCCTCAAGTTCCACTAATGCCATCCTGTAGGGAGGTTTAGAGATCGGCTAAGTATCTGGTACCAAATCAATGGTAAACTCCAGCTCTCTCTCTGGTGGTAAACCTGGCAATTCATCTGGGAAAACATCCAGAAATTCACACACCACAGGTATATCCTTAATCCTCGGATGTTCCCGCTCATCGTCTGAGATGAGTGTCTCATAACCTTCACATGAACAATTATATTTAATATTCTCCAAAATAATATTAAAATTCTCAAATTACTTACTAGAATTTCACATATTCATTTCCTCAATATCTCAATCATACACTGTAAGGTTCAGGTAGGGAGAAAGTTACAATCTTAGTGTAGCAGTCTAAACTCACTCGATTGGTTACCAACCAATCCATCCCCAGAATTACATCAAACCCATGTATATTCAACATGATTAGATATGCTAACATCACTCTATCTCCCACCTTTATTTCACATCCTCTACAGATTAACTCAGTTCTCTGGGATTCATGCATAGGGGTATTTACATGTAGTATATATTCTAGAGGTTCAAACTTCAAGTTTAATCTACATGCAAAATGCTCAGAAATAAAGGAATGCGTGGATCCTGAGTCAATCAACACATGAACCTTATGATCACAGACAGAGAGTGTACCTCTTATAGTTTCTGCCGAAGTGTCTGCGGTCTCCTTATCCAGGGTAAACACACGTGCCACAGGTTTCTTCCCTTTCTCTGCCGCAGCGGCCCGTCTCCGGGGATCCACTCTCTGAGGCTGTTGTCTAGTAGGCTCCAATCCATGTGGTTTCTGAGGTTGAGGGCAATCCTTCACCATGTGACCCATGTCTCCACATCTAAAACATCCATGGATCGACCCGGTACAACTTCCCTCATGCATTCGACCACAATTCCTGTAAAACCTTGTCTCTGGCCTGACATCTCGAGGGGTCTCTCTAATGTTAGGGTACCCTCTGGGTCTCTCTAATCTGCCCTTCTGCACCTCAATCCTTCCTCTTCTGAAGGAACCTCTCCGAGCCTCCGTTTGGAAAAGTGCTGGCTTCTTGCCCTTATATCTATTCACTGCTCTGAGCTCATTCTGGGATTGTACCATCTCAATTCCTCTTTCAATTTCTTGTGCTCGTCTCATAGCATCTCCAAACTCCGTAATACATAACCCTATCAATCTATCTCTGATGACAGGCTTCAACCCATACACAAACTTCTCTGTGCGGAGCTCTTCACTCTTGAAGGTCTCTGGGTCATATCTCAATAGCGCTGTGAATTGGCTCTCGTAGTCATCCACAGACATGTCGCCCTGTACCAAACTCAAAAACTCAGCTTGTTTCTTTCTCTGGGCGGCTCGTGGTACATATTGGGTCCTAAAGGCTGTCTGGAACTCTTCTTAACCAATCACATCCTGGCGGGACATCAGAATACCCTGGATAGTACCCCACCAATCTCGAGCTCTCCCCTTCAGTATATAGGCACTTATACTGACCCTCTCAGCATCGGTGCACCCCAGAAAATCAAATATAACTCTCAATTCTGTCAACCACTCCTCAGCCTCTGTAGGATCCTTCTTTCCCTTAAATGCGGGTGGATTCATCTTCAGAAAATCCTTTAGTCGGACCATACTTCTGTCATCAGGCTGAGTGACGGGAGGCACTGGGGGTATGGGAGGTCCTTGTGGTGGTGTAGGGGTAGTATTCGAGGCATTAACTCCAAAGTGTTGCTCGAATAACACTGCCATCTGCTCAAAACCTTGCCTCACATCGGTCTCAATCCGATTAAATCGAGAGTTAGGACTCTCTGGTTGTGGGACAGGTGGCGGAGGGGACTCTGCCTGCCTCCTCAAACGACCTCGTCGTTTACTCATTCTCTATCTCAACTCGTCTCCTGCGCGTACATATCAAAATTGATTGAAATCTCAATCCTCAATTTCAGTTCATGACCAGACTATTACAGACACTTGGGATGTATTCTATTTCACTTAACCGACACTGACAGTACTAGACACCCTAAGCTCTGATACCAAAAAAACTCTGTCACGCCCCGAAAATGCGAAAAATAGGGCTAATTTAAAACTTTTTACTCGTTAATTCACAATTAAAGGTACATTCCTGTGCAGTGTCATACATCATCATAATTATTATGCCTCAGGATCTCATCAATAGAATTTATATATCATATCAAATACATTAATCCATCTCAAGTTAATTAATCCTAATACATCCCATATAATATTATACATCAAGTGTCTGCAATTACAATAATTGTCTGGGTACATGAAAAGATAAAAGATACCTCAAAATACAATATATGGCCTGGAGCTCAAGTCCTCCACTAGCCACTACTCCGTACGTCGCAGGGAAACCCTTTTCACTTGAAGAAATCTGGAGGAAAAGAAAACAGGGTGAGCTTCTAAATCGCTCAGTAAAGGGGGTAAGGAACTCATTTCATAAACCAAAATGCACATCACAAAATGTTTATTTGTATGTGAAACTCATTTGAAAACCATAGCATGAAAGTACTCAAAACGACATTCTCATGTCTCAAGTCATGTGAAAACATGAAGTAAAAAGGCTCACTCTAGAGCAATAACAAAGCATGTGAAAATAATGCGTTAAACGCTTTCTCAATGCACGTGAATAAAATCACTGAAATAGTAATGCACGTGGCACAGCCACTAAACACACGTGGCATAGCCACTGATTTAAATTCACACGTGACATAGCCACAAAACACACGTGGCATGGCCACTGATTTAAAATCACTCGTGGCATGGCCACTAAACACACGTGGCATAGCCACTGATTTAATTTCACACGTGGCATAGCCACAGAATAGGGTTTCACATGGCAACGGCCACCAAATTGGGTTTCTCACGTGGCAACGGCCACAAATGGGGTATTACGTGGCAACGGCCACCAATGGGGTATCACCTGGCAACGGCCACCAATGGGGTATCATGTGGCCACGGCCACCAATGGGGTATCACGGGGCAACGGCCACCAATGGGGTATCACGTGGCAACGGCCACCAATGGGGTTTCTCACGTGGCAACGGCCTCCAATGGGGTTTCTCACGTGGCAACGGCCACCAAGTATACGTGGCATAGCCACAGAATAGGTTATTCTCACGTCACCAGAACGGAGAAGAAATCGGGCTTACATGCTACCAGAGCAATGCCCGGTGTGTACTCACCACTACACACCTAAGTCTTATCACATAAGACTGGTTTGCTTTCGCGTAGAACTCATAGGGGTTTTTCACTCATAAAACTCAATTGAAAACCGTTTTGTACTCAACACAAAACGTAATAAAATCGAGTTCCAACCGATAAAACACGCACACATTTCTCAAATCTCGATATTGCCTTAACGTAGAGCCCAATTCATTACTCACACAAAATTCAACGGTTTATAAAGCAATTTCACACTCAGCTTATAAACTCATAAAATTATGGGCTCCAACCGGCTATAAAAATCGTGTGCAATTAAATCTCAATACAACACTCAACATGCTTGTTTTATAAACCACAAATCATGCTATAATAGTTTACAAATCACATACACAAATGGTTTAGATTTCCCTTACCTCTTTGCACCTCATATAGTGCAATCGTTTCCCCCGTATCACGGACTAGTCCCGCATTCCACTCTGAAACTCCCGAGCTGTCCAAACGATGTTAAAACATCAATACTCGATTATCTCATAAACCTCAATTCTCAAAATCGAGCATAATTGCTCATAACACCTCAAATCCCTTGATTCTCGTAACTCTACCCCAAACTACACTCTCATTCACAACATCTCGACGTTCTACATCTCTAATACCAATTATCTATGCTAATTCACCACATTTGTCTAAATTTCCATTTATAGCTCAAAATTTCTAAAATTACCAAAATTGCTAAATATCATTATCACTCCAACCACATTGCAATTTCATCAATCCCTAATCATTTCTCAGCTATTACAACACAATGACAACCACCAATATCATCAAAATCATCTCAAATATCGAGATCGAGGTTTAGAAATTACCCAAAGCTTGTGAGACGCACCACCCACGCCTCGATCCGATTCGCCCTTCGATTTCCAATTATGTTGTTCTCCCTTTGATGAGGAACAACTTTTCTTCTTACCACAACTCTTGATTTGGCCGAAAATGGGTGTTTTGGATGAGTGAGAAAGTTAGGTTTTCGATGAAAATGGGGTTGGAAGAGAGAGAAAGTGAGTTTGCAGGAGAAAAACAGGGGTTCCTTATATAGGCTGAGGGTAGGAGATCGATCTGCGTTTGAATTTTGGGGACGATCTGGGCAATTTTATGCCTAGGAGATCGATCTGTCGAAGGGTGAGATCGATCTCTTTATGGCTTTATGAGATCGATCTGCTCCTAAGGAGATCGATCTTCTCCCAAACAGAATCATTTGGAGATCGATCTCTTCCTCATGAGATCGATCTTTTCTCAAACAGAATCATTTGGAGATCGATCTCTTCCATTGGAGATCGATCTGCTCCTCAAATTCCTCCTTCCTCGTCATTTTTAACTCACCAGATCGATCTCTCCTTCTCCCAGATCGATCTGTCCTCGTACTTCATGCTTATTTTACACACTTAACATATAAATCTCCAATTATAATTCCCACAATTCATCTAGCTCAATAATTTACACTCCAAGTTCTTATTACATCATTGAAATATATCTAAAATTCTCAGATCTCACAACCGTGCAACTATAGGATGTGAGGATTGCGTCTTTAGACTCGGGCATGCTGTGTCATTGCTCTGATTCTTGATAGTCCTTAGATAGGAGCCGATGGATAGACTAATCCCCTCCTCGGACTCAGAGACACCCTGACACACCTGATCGGTGATAGCTAGTGGGTCTCGGACTTTGGCCAATTATCCCTTGGATTTGTGTGAAAATCCCTACCTAGTCTCACATGTTTTTATTAGTTTTGATGATGAAACTAATTGTGATTTGATTTTTGTGATGAAACCGTTTGAAATGGGAATATGATTTAAATCTGAGTTTCAATACTGAACACAGAAATATTTTACTCTGAATGAGTTTTGATATTCGGTTTTTGACGGTAAATTGCTATGTGTTTTACTATAATGGTTTTGTGAATGCCATGAGTTTTTCGGCATAAACCATGCATCATGAGCATCATGGATAGTATGATTATCTACCTGCTTTCATATATTAATGCAAGTGTTTTGAAAAGTAAATGCATTTGTTTTACGAGATGATAAAATATGCATTATGAGTATCGTAGATAGTGTAGTTATCTACTTGCTTTCATATATTTCTTACTGAGCGTGTTATGATCATCCCTTTATTTTTTTCACCTCTACAGAGCATTTCAGTAGAGTGTATAAGCTACGTCCATCCTGCGATCTTTTACACACAGCTATCCAGCAGCATCGAGGTATATACACATGTATTTTTGTATCTAAATAATAGTGTACAGTGATGTAGTCACGTTATATGGGGGATATATATATAAGGCAGTGTAAACGAATTTCTAATTATGAAATAGTAACTTTATGAGTTTCCACGATGTTAGTGCTTGGGACGGAAGCATTGCCTGTTATGCATATATATAATATATGAAACTGAGTGATGGATATTGACTCACAGCCCAACAAGTGAAGTGTGGTATGTTCGCAAAAAATTTATATTGATTCGTGAAAAATTGGGTCGCGACAGAAGTGGTATCAGAGCATTGTTGGTCTGATGTGAGTTAGTGTCAGTAATTAGAAAGTATACATCCCCGTGTTATTGTACATTATTAGATATATTTATGTGTACTAAGCTGTGGTTAAACTGAGAAATTGACTGTGTATGCGGGACGATCGAGATGTCTGATAGACATCGCAGTAGAGGGGAGAATTTGCGTTCTCGGGGCTAGAGAGGTAGGTCCGAGAGACGCAGTGATAGGTCCGAGAGGCCTTGTGAATCGTCATGTGATCATGTCCCATCAGGTCTAGTTGAGACTACTGATGCTCGTATTACGAGATTAGAGTTGAGTTGGAACACATTTTATGGAGTTGTTTACTCAAGCTAACTTGGTTATGGCTAGGTTAGAGAGTAGGTAAGGTCCGGCTGCTCAGACGACTCATACTAAGTCGGCAGCTGCTCTTGAGACACTTGCGCCTACACAACCTACACCTATGTCACGTACTACTGAGACCCTTGTACCACATGTAGTTCCATAGTTGACTAGTGAAGATTCAGGGTGTGATTGTGAACTTGACCGATTGAGGCAATTTCAGAAGCTGAAACCTCCATCGTTTAGTGGGGTCAATAACCCTATAGCAGCAGAGGATTGGATCAACCGGTTAGAGGAGCGATACGGCTTTTTTTTAGATGTTTGACCACTGAGAGAGTGGCCTTTGCTACATTTATGTTAGGAGGCGAGGAAGGAACATTAGTGAAAATTCGCCTGACCCATCCTGAAAAAAAAAATCATAATCTGGTAATTGACGAAGAAATCTTTTTGGATGCCTTCAGAAGGTAGTATATGCCAGCCACTGCTCAGCGAAAATTACAGATGAAATTTTTTGGTCTGATCCAGGGGAACAGATCGATAGATAAGTATGAATCTCGATTCATAACCTTGGGAAGGTATGACTCGGATACCATGAGCAGTGAGATGCAGAAGGTCCATAATGGATAGATTGAGACCTTCCATCAAAGTCAGATTTACCCCATTTGACGTCACGACTTACGAGGAGGTTGTGCGTAGAGCTTAGTTGTGTGAGCAAGACTATGAGATGCACGTTCTCGAGTTTGGTAAGGTCGTGAAGGGCAAAGAATAGAGATCAGAAGAGATCAACAGAGGTCATGCCACGTATTGATTGGAACATATTGATTAAACCCTAGTACCTCAAGTCTCGACTCCAGCTAGGGGTATAGTGATTGGAGGACCCCGACCGACTACAGAACAGTGTAAAGCATGTGGTAGATACCACGGTAACAGGTCATGCCACGTATTGATTGGAACATATTTTAGATGTGATGAGACGGGGCATATGATAAAAGATTGCCCAGAGTTGGTTGAGATAGACCCACAGAAGGGCAAAAAGTCAGAGAAGGATACAGCTAGTACTTTTGCCCTGAAGAGGAGGGCTACAGCTGAAGAGAAAAGGAAGCAAGTTGTAAGACGCGATCGAGTGTTTGCTTTAGATCAGGCGGTTGCAGATGCTTCAGTCGATGTGATTAAAGGTATTATATTGCACATGTGGTTAATACGGATAAGGCACACCTGAAATTGACAGACATTCCAGTAGTCCAATAAAATTGGAACAAATATCATTTTTGGGTTTTGGCTGGATATTACCGCTAATTTGTAAAAAGTTTCTCTAAATTAGCTGCTCCTTTGACTTGTCTCACTCGGAAGGATGTGGTATTTGAGTGTGATGACAAATGTGAGAAGAGTTTTCAAGAACTAAAGTAACGACTGACCACCGCACCTATTCTCACCATACCGAACAATTCAAGAGGTTTCTCTATGTATACAGATGCATCTGGATAGGGACTGGCCTATGTATTGATGCATAGCATGAAGATAGTTACTTATGGATCCAGACAACTGAAGGACCATGAGAAGAACTATCCGACCTATGATTTAGAGTTGGCAGCCGTTGTGTTTGCATTGAAAATATGACGTCACTATTTATATGAAGAGAAATTTCAGGTATTCACTGATCATAAGAGCCTCAAGTATCTATTTTCACAGAAAGAATTGAATATGAGGCAGAGAGGATAAGTAGAGCTTCTGAAAGACGATGATTGTGAGATACTTTATCATCCGGGTAAAGCGAATGTAGTCGCTGATGCCTTGAGCAAAAAGAGCCTCGGGATGGTATCGTACATAATTGCCAGGGAACATGAGCTGCTAGAGCAGTTTACTAGCCTCAGTTTGGATATAGACCCTTCTGACACTGATGCATATTGTGTGATAGCTAGTTTGAGATTGGAACCGAATTTGATTGACCGGACTAGACAAGCTCAAATTGATCACTTCTGTGTTGATATGCATAGTCAGGTACAGATGGATAAAGTGATTGAGTGCACAGTTAGTGATGATGGCCTGCTGAGATTCAGAGGTCGAATTTGTATTCCCGACCCACAGTTGAAAAGATTGATTTTGACAGAAGTTCATTCATCGAGGTATATAGTGTATCCGATGAGTAATAAGATGTATCAGAATTTCCAAAGAATGTAATGGTAGTCAGACATGAAGAAAGATGTTGCAGAGTTTGTGGCTAATTGTTTTACATGTCAAGAGGTTAAGGTAGAGTATCAGAAACCTGCAGGCTTATTGCAGCCTCTACCTATATAGACATGGAAATGAGAGCATATCACCATGAATTTCATCATGAGTTTACCTAGGACCCGACGGAACCATGATATCATTTGGGTGATTGTGGATTGATTGACGAAATCAGCTCACTTCTTAGCCATGCAGGCTACGAATAATCTGAGTGCGTTGGTGAATCTGTATGTACGAAAACTTATGAGGCTACATGGCATTCCAGTGAGTATTGTGTCGGACAGGGACTCCTACTTCACTTCCCACTTTTGGGACCATTTTTAGAAAGTTATAGGGAACCTGATTGAGTTTCAGTACAGCTTTCCACCCTCAGTCCGATGGTCAATCAGAGAGAACCATCCAGACTTTGGAGAATATGTTGAGAGCTTGTGTGATGGATTTTAGAGGCTCCTGGGATTACCATTTACCATTAGCCGAATTTGCCTATAACAACAGTTATCACTCGAGTATTGGGATGGCACCGTATGAAGTGTCATATGGTCGTATGTGTCGATCTCTGATTGGATGGAAAGAAGTGGGTGACCAAAAGATGTTTGCTCCCGATTTAGTGAAGCAAGCCTCTGAGGATGTCCAATTGATATGTGATAGATTGAGGACAACTCAGAGTAGGCAGAAAACCTACGTTGAGATGAGGCGAAGGCCTTTAGAATTCACTGTAGGGTGAATCAGTATTCTTGAAAGTTTCTCCCTCGAAATGGATAATGAGATACTAGAGCGAGTGGGAGATAAGGCATGTAGGCTAGCCTTGACACCTGAGCTAGCAGACATTCATAACGTTTTCCACATTTTGATACTTAAGAAGTATCATCCGGATTCGGAATATGTGATTCAGTATGAGCCATTAGAGCTTAAAGATGATATGTCGTATATATAGACGTCGATTCGGATATTGGATTAGAAAGAGAAAGTGTTAAGATCTAAAATGATCTCTTTGGTTAAGGTTCTTGGCCAGTACCACACTTCGGAGGAAGTTATGTGAGAATTTGAGAGCCTGATGCAAGAGAGATATTCGCAGTTGTTCGAGAATTGACTTGGTTCTAATTTAGAGGATCAAATTTCTTAAGTGGGGAGGAATGTAAGACCCAAAAATTCGGTGTCATTTCTTTAAGAAATTGACATTGTAAACTTGAATTTTATGTAATCTTGATCAATAAAGAAGAAATAATTAAATTTCAGGTCCAATCGATCAAGATATGAAATTATGGTGTAAACCCAAAAATTTTTCACCAAGGGAATTTATCTCGAAAATGTGAAAAATATATATATATATATTCCCGAAAAATAAGGATGAATTATGATGTACATATATTTGTGAAAATAAATTAAATAAAATATATGTACATTTGTGTAGGAAAATTAATGTATAAAATACATTATGATAATATAATATTATTATAATAATATAAGATATTTTGGTATATTATTATTATAATAATAATATATTATATGATTTTTATATTATATTATATTAAAATATAATATATATATATATAAAAAACTGAAAAAAAAAGGAAACTGGATCGCGCGAAACAGTCGCGCGACCTAGGCAAAAAGGGGAGGGATCAGGTGAAACCCGATCCCCTGATTCATTGCCACCGACCGCGAATGGAAGGGGGGAGAAGACCGGCGAGGGACGATCGGCACCGAGTGACTCCTTCAGAGCCATCACGCGCCCCGGATCGCCGACTATGAGGAGATCGGAGAAGGGAGAAGCCGCGGGAAAAATGAGAAAATTGGACAAAATCTGGCGCCAATCGACCCCAGATAAGGCCAAAAGAAGCCTCTAGAGGCGGAGTTGAGCCGATTGGCGGTGAAATCGCTCTGGGAACCGGTCGCCAGCGCCGACAATGGCGAAATGGCCACTGAACCGGTTAAATCGGTTCAGTGTGAAAGAGGTTGAACCGGTCCGAACCGGTTCAGTAGGAGAGAGAAAGATGAGAGAGAAAAAAATTTTAAAAAAAATTTGGTGATGCCCCGAGTTTACGGATAAGTCAGTAAGCAGTCGAAATTGACCGATTTAACTTTCGAAAAATTTTTTTGAAATTATATTTGACCGAAATTGATCCAGGTTAAATATATAAACGTGTAGCGCGACAATAGGCGACAAACGTGAATTCGATCGAGCCTCGAATGACAAGCCATCACGGAATATCGAGTAAGTGATTCTCCCTTACTATAACTTGTGTAGTTATACGAGTTAAGAATTAATCGCATAAGTTGCAGATTAACTCTGTATAAAATGCTTTATGTTAGAAAATGCTTAAAATAACGTGATGAAAGTGTTAATGGGCCCCACGAATGACCCAATAATTATTAATGGGCCTAAGGAGCCCAATGGGATGTGACAAAATAAATAGTAAAGTCGAAATGAGCTTAAAATGGAGTTGTGCCCAATAAGAGGAAACGAGGCCCAATAAGAGCAATTGGACCCATTTGACGGAATAGACTGCATAGAAAAGGATAAATGAGTTATCCGACTTAATTAATAAGATTGATGACTATCTGCAGCTTCAAGAGATATATTCGGAGCTGGATAGACTGATTACGAAAAACGAAAAAAGATGAAAAAGTGCATTCGACTGGATTCCAGGTAAAGGATCTATGCGAGCTCTTAGAGATAGTTGTACGTATTTTCATCGTCGTTTACATTCGCTTAAATTCCGTATAGAGTATAGATATGAAATTTTTGGATAGTACCCAAATATGAAAAAATTACGAAAATACCACTAGGAATGGCGAAAATTTAGAAATACATAAAGTGCATGAAATCCATGTTTTCTCTGTGAAAAAGAGATTTTGTGAAGCTGAAATGATAGATTGGCTCATAATTTGACTGCATGCATTAAATTACACGTTTTTCTAAAGTGTGATTTGATTGACGAGTGATTTGATGAGATGTTACCCTTTCACTCTGTTTTGTACCGTTTTGCGTATTGCACTCGATTTTGAGTACCACTGTGGTGGAAAATAGAGCCAGCTGTCTATTTTTTGTGTGTGAAATTGTGCTGGAGTTATGATGAGATCTGTGGATTTATCCAGATTCGCTCGCACTTGATTTTGGTATTACATATGTACAGACCGTGCTAAAGCACTGCTGGCATTGGATTCTGTTGTGATTTGTGATTGAGATCGTGCTGGAGCCCTCGTGTTGACTGTGTGTCACACTGACTTGCTCGCACTAGATCTGAGACGACAGGCTATGGTTGATAATTTATTTGGTTGGGGTGCTGAGCTTGTGACTCAGGCACCTACAATTGTGTGGTAATTGTACTGTGGTTCACGGAGTACGTCGTACCTTGTGGACAACATGGAGTAAACTGTACCGTGTAATTATGGGATGTGAGGATTGCGTCTTTGGACTCGGGCATGCTGTGTCATTGCTCTGATTTTTGATAGTCCTTAGATAGAAGCCGATGGATAGACTAATCCCCTCCTCGGACTCAGAGACACCCTGGCACACCTGATCCGTGATAGCTAGTGGGTCTCAAACCTGGGCCAATTGTCCCTTGGATTTGTGTGAAAATCCCTACCTAGTCTCACACGTTTTTATTGGTTTCGATGATGAAACTAATTGTGATTTGATTTCTGTGATGAAATCATTTGAAATGAGAATATGATTTAAATCTGAGTTTCAATACTGAACACAGAAATATTTTACTCTGAATAAGTTTTGATATTCGATTTTTGACAGTAAATTGCTATGTGTTTTACTATAATGGTTTTGTGAATGCCATGAGTTTTTCGGCATAAACCATGCATCATTAGCATCGTGGATAGTATGATTATCTACCTACTTTCATATATTAATGCAAGTTTTTTGAAAAGTAAATGCATTTGTCTTACGAGATGATAAAACATGCATTATGAGAATCGTAGATAGTGTGGTTATCTACCTGCTTTCATATATTTCTCACTGAGCGTGTTATGCTCATACCTTTATTTGTCCCACCTCTACAGAGCATTTCAGTAGAGTGTATAAGTTGCGTCCGTCCTGCGATCTTTTACACACAGCTATCCAGCAGCATCGAGGTATATACACATGTATTTTTATATCTGAATAATAGTGTACAGTAATATAGTCACGTTATATGGGGGATGTATATATAAGACAGTGTAAACGAATTTCTAATTATGAAATAGTAACTTTATGAGCTTCCGCGATGTTAGTGCCTGGGACGAAAGTATTGTCTGTTATGCATATATATAATATATGAAACTGAGTGATGGATATTGACTCACAGTCCAACAAGTGAAGTGTGGTAAGTTCAAAAAAATTTGTAGTGATTTTTGAAAAATTGGGTCACGACAATGTTGTACCATGCAAGTAGTATGGAGTACGATGTACCGTGCTGTAATTGATTATGTGGCATCTTCGGATGTGAGTGGCATCTTCGGATGCGAGATATCGGACAAGACCGACGGGATGGATTGACCTACCTCCCGATACGGTTCTCGATAGTGGTGAGACCCCGCATACGGATCTGTGTAGCAATGGGATCACGAGTATATGGCCAATACTCCTGGTTATTTACCTGATATGTATATATATATATATATATATATATATATATATATATATATATATATATATATATATATATATATATATATATATATATATATATATATATATATAGTGCCAAGTCTCGCATGTTGTTATTTGATGTTTTGAAAATCATGTTTGTGAACTTTTGTGTGAGTTTGGATCACCCGAGCGAGGGGTTGAATCTTGACTGAGATGTGATTTTGATAAGAATGAAACTGGGATTTAAACTGAAATTTGTATGTCGTTATTTCCATGCTATTTAAACCTAGACGTGATGTAAACTGGTTTTACATGACATTCATTGTGTCGCATGTTATTATTGCTTTGAAAAGCATCTGATTTCATGATTTTTTGTGAGTCAAGAACACCAGAGGGATGGGTGGAGTCCTGGCTGTGTTGTGAAATTTTAATGAGAATGAAATGATTTAAATGGATTTGCTTGTTGAGTTTTTCCATGCTCTTTGAAATCCATATGTGAACTTGTTTTACATGACATCATGAATTGTAGCATCTATTTTAAAATGTGTGGAGAAATGGTAGTTTATGCACGGCACCACGTTCATGTAGGTAGTATGGTTACTTACTTGTTCGCAGGATTGCCATACTGAGCTTGATGTGCTCACTCCTTTCATTTTCCTACACAAATTTTTTTCAATAGACTTTGAGGCGACTAAGTACTGCATTCCTGATATCCACTGCTGCCCATCATTTTGAGGTATATACACTTGTACATATTGTATCTAAATAAGAATAGCACAGTAAGATGTTTGTAAGTAACTTTCAGGGATGTATAGACACTGTAAATACTTGTAAATGAATAAGAAAGAATTAGTTAAAAAAACTCATGTGTTTACCTCTCTTTTAATAAGGAATTAAGTTATATGATGAATAAATGGTGAGACTGGCATTGACGCACAGCCCAATTGTTAGTGGAGTGTGGTCACGATCAGATGACAAATAAGTATAAAAGAAAAACGAAAAATTTACTCTGATTTTTGGGTCGTGACAATAAGTAATAATAAATGGTTTTGTTAAGAAAATGTTGAAAAATATAATATTTTTATATGAAATATTAGTTTCAAAATATAATTATATTTTGTATTAATAAATAAATTAATAAATAATAAATATATTTTATTATAATCATTTGAAAAAGGATAACATAGATTGCAAAAAAACAACTAAATAACAAAAATATTTTTTATTAACTCATCCAAACAATAAAAAAAATTTATTTTTAAAAAAGAAAATAATTTTTTAAAATTATTTTTCAAAAGTTGTTTTCAATGAATCAAACGGAACTTTACAATATGTTTGGATAGATATTAGTAAAGGAAATGAAAAGAATGTAAGAGTACATGTACCGTTTTGATAGTTAAATTTATAAAGAAAAAAAAAAGGTAATATTAACAATTCATATTTAGTTAAACATTGAAAAGTAAAAGAAGTGATTCATTATATTTTTTTTGCTTTTTAAAAATCCATATTTGGCTTTCTTTTACTTTTTTTTTGGCTTAATAATCAAATACATACTTAACCTTTTACACAAAATTGATATAAGATCTCAACTTTTAATTTAATGCAAAAATTCATAAATTTTTGTTTTATTATAAAATAAATTATCAATTTTTTAAAATAATACAATTAAGTAATATAAATAAGAGATTAAATTTTTATAAATCATCAGCTTTTTATTTTACTTGAAAAATTTATAATTAAATTAAATTTATTATTTTAAGACGTAAAAAATTTAAATAATAAAATTAAATTTTAAAAAATTATTATTATTTTATAAAAAAATATAAATATATTTGATTATTAAACAATTTTTTTCCCTAATCCAATCCGAGCATAAGGTTAAAAAAAAATAATTTCTCTATCTTCGGACGCAAAAACAGGTTGCGGTTCCCGATAATTTTCCAATTCTTTCTTCTCTGCATCAACTATACTTTCCCATCAATTCACTCACTCCAGATCAATTGTTGCTTTTTATAACTTCTGTTCCCTTCAATCCCTAGTCTTTAAAATCTTTCAATCACTTTTTCTCTTTCAAGTGGTTCTGTTTCTTGAAGTTGAGTTCCACAAAATTCAATCAATTTAAATTGAATTGCAATACGTCAATTATGCATGCGGTTCTTGGCTGCTACCTGCTTAGATCCAATTGAATCGTGAGTTTTTTTTTTTTTTTGGTGCCCATTTAAAGGTAATTTCATATTTTTCAATCCAGTTAGGGTTTGTATTTCTTTCAGTTATGATTTTTAATTTTTATTTCTTTAAATGTCGCTCATGCTAGTCTCCACCTAATTGCCTTATCTAATTGGGATTTGATGATTCCAAATTTCCAAATTGCTTTCCTCTCCTGAATCAGCCATTCATCTATGGCAGAGATGTTCGCTCTTGGAAAGAGCTCTAGTTTTTTTCTTCTTGAAGCTTCTGTCTTTCCCTTCGTTTCTCATATCCTCTGCTTTCTAGCTAATTTCTTCGTCTCTCTCTGTTTCTAATCTGATGTTCTTTCTCATATCTTTTATTCAATTTTCTGTTTTCTTGCTACTTTCTTCCACTCTCTCGCCATCTGTTTCTTATCTGATGTTCTTATCAGATCGATGGATGCTCCGATTTCGATTAACAACGCGGCTACGTAAGAATCCCAGTTTCTTCCAACCAATTTAATATTTATTGTTTGACGTGTCATTAAATAGCTTAACTTTGTGGAATTTGTATGGAGATTTCTCTATAATTTATTGTGGAACTCAGTAGAAGCAATGTAAATTCAGTGGGAAAAAAGCTTAAAATCTGGAAACTGTTTTATAGTATTTTAAAATTCAAAGAAAACTTTTTCTTAAATAATAATAATAATAATAATAAAAAGAACGATCGCGCGATGGACAAGTGTTTGACGGTCGCGATTGGCGGTGCCGTCCGCAACGCGGTTACGAAAGCGAAGTAAAATTTTAAATTACGCACCGACCGACATGTATATACTATAAATATGTTAGGCCTGCCGCTGCTACCGTTTGCATGGTATGGTATCGCTTGGCCTCCCTTTGGATATTAACAACGTAAAGTCATTCGTTCAATGGAACCAGCCAAAAGTTTCTTTGTCTTGCTCAAGCAGCAAAAGGTATGGTAACACCCATCCTTTCATTGTCATCATAAGAGTAACAATATTCGTTTTTTGTTTGATATTATACATGCATGCAAAGGTTTGTAGTAACCAAAATAAGGCATTTTATCGTAAAAGAAAATGATGACATTTTATGTAAATTGCACGATATTAAGTGATTTTTGTCTCAATTTTTCAATTCATGAATTTTCAAAATATTTTAGATTCATTTTTTAACCAATTCACCTTAGTTAAAAATAGGAAAAAAAAATGAATTCATCTGATTTTTGAATTAAATTTGTCATATAGATAGTCGTGGGACACTAATTTTGACGTACCATACATTTGATTCTGATTTATGTTAGTATAATATTGAAATTTATGTATATAAAGAAAATAATTTATTTTACACAATTTTTATAATTTTATGCAGAGTTAATACTTTTACAAATTAATTGTAACAATCTACTTATATTTATCATTGATATATTTTTTTTAAAATTAATTCGATAATTTTATCATATTGATTGAAAATAAATATTTTGTCAATTTATAGTATCAGTTTAATTTTATTATTATCGAATAAATAATTAGATTTTTTGATCAACTTAAAATTTATTGTGCAACGATCTTATTTAAAAAAATATAAATGGTATGTGTGTGAACGTATCAATAGATAGATAGAGAGAGAATGCACGCTTGTTTGCATTAATTTGTTGGGCAGGCAGTGTACAAGTTCAATTTATATTTGTGTTCATTTTAGTGATATTTGCAAAAACATGAAATTATCATGCAAATTAAATGGTCGTCTCTTGGATATTCATGTAGGAGAGAAAGAATAGGGCTAAAGATATGACGAGGAGACTTAAAAGGGCGAAAATGGAGATGAAAAAGAGAAGCAAAGAGCAGAAAAGCATTAAGCAAGGGCAAAGGCAAGTTCGAGCAAAACTGAGAGCAGTGGAGGAAGAATGCGAGCAGCTCCGGAAGGAAACTAAGCAGATTATCCGACAAAGTGTCAGCACTCAAATCCGTCTTTGTCTCATGTTCAGTATCCTGAAGGCGAGAGAGCAAGCCCAGTTTGCCAAAGCTGCTCATTTAACTCGCCTGCTTCGGTAAAGGGGATTCTTTCTTTTTCTTTTCCTTTTTCTCTTCAATTCCTACCTAATTCATATATGCGATTTATTTATTTATTTTTTGCAGTGAAATGGTAGACAGAGATAATTGCAAAATTCCAGCATCCCTGCAGTAGTTCAAAAAAATAATTCGATCAAACCTCAATAATAATTTTCAAAAACAATTTTTAATAAATATTACCTAAACTTGGAGGGTTGTTCCAAGTATCTACTGTGCGTTTTCTGGCATTGGCATTTTATGATGTAAGCGATCAAACTGTGATTGATTAGATGTGAAGTTCATACCAGAGTAAATCACAATTGTAAGGTTTTTACAACCAATACATTACATTAGTACAATAAGATGTTCACAAATTCATATCATAATAAATTACAATTAATTAATTAATTGTGCTCTCTTGCTTGTTTTATACATGGTTTTAAATTATCAGCTTGTTATACTAAATCGGTCAGTTGAAAAATTAATTAGAACTATTTTAGTTTTAAAAAATATTTAGAAAACAAGATGCTAGACCAACTAAATTTATTTTGATATAATTGTTGGAAAAATAGAAATAGAACGAAGGAAGAAGAAATAATTTCGATGCTTGAATTTTTTTTAATCATATTTTTTGAAGATTCAAAAATCCTCCGCAAAACAACAGAATATCTCAAACTCTTTTAAAATTAACATGAAAACTAAGATGAAAAATTAAGTACAAAATTTTGCATATTATAAAGATCCAACAACACTTTTGAAGTGACATATCTTCTCCGAAGGCACCACTTCATATAAGTTATGTTTGTTAAACAACTTTTAATTTCTAACAAATTATGTTTGTCAGACATAATTTTTAGTAATTTTATTTATTTATTTTCTTATTTAATTATGAAATTCAAATAAATAAATAAAATTTGAAAATAAAACAAAAAAATAAATAACCTTTTAGCCAACTTTAGAAGCCCAAGATGTCCGAGTGCACAAATGCCATTTATAAATTAATATAAAAGTGGAAGACTCCTAATCCATGTTTATAGTCTTAAGCTTAAGGCTTTTAACTAATTTATTAAAACCTATTTAAAGATTTTTTGTCTTCTTTTCTTTCTCAACGTGGGATTCTCAATATTTCAAATTATTTAATATTTCAAACTATTTCACGTTTCCTCTCTAATTTGAAATGTTTGCTTATTTCAATGTTTTGTAGAACAAGTAATATGCTTAAAGAAGGTACCTCTTGATTTGGACCTTCTATTAGTGTTCATATTTAATGTCTAAAGAAGTTAACGGTGTTCATTGTTTGGACTATAACTCTTAGTGTTAAATTTAATAAGATGACACACATAAGACTTGTTTTGCTTGTTTCAAAAGGTTTACTACCTTTACAACACTATTATGGCCATGTGCTATCACTACAAAGAAACATACTTTCAGCGACAGAATTTTAGCGACGGAATTATTCCATCGCTAAAAAAATAAAATAGCGACGGATTTGCGACGAAATTTCGTCGCTATAGGTTTCAAATATATTATATATCTTTTCCGACGGACTTTGCTACGGAATTTCGTCATTGAAGCCTGCCTAATTTTTCTTAATTTTTATTTTATATTTATTTCGTCGCTGACATTTCGTCGCTACAACAGTTTCGTTGCTGAAAGGTTTCAGCTACGAAATTCCGTCGCTGAAGCTTTCCTAATTTTTTTTCAATTTATTCCGTCACTGAAAGGTTTCAGCGACAAAATTTCGTAGCTGAAACGGTCCTTCAGTTTTTCGTCGCTGGAAGGTTTCAACTACAGAATTTCGTTGCTGAAGCTTTCCTAAATTTTTTTCAATTTATTCCGTCGCTGAAAGGCTTTAGCGACGGAATTCCGTAGCTGAAACTGTCTTCAGTTTTTCGTCGCTGAAGCTTTCCTAAATTTTTTTCAATTTATTCCGTCTCTGAAATAGAACAAAGGAAGAAGAAATAATTTCGATGCTTGAATTTTTTTTAATCATTTTTCTTGAACATTAAGGAAAGATAGTGCGATTATTTTGACAAATTATTTAATGACGAAGAAAATCAAAATTCGAATAATATCTCGGTGTCTTTTGAGGATCTAAATCAGTGCTTTATATGCAAAATCAGAGAGATAGAGGTAAAGAAGGCAGTAAAGAGGATAAAGGCCGGGAGAGCTGTTGGACCTGATAACATTCCTATTAATGTTTGGAAATGTTTTTAAGTGGTAAGAGTTAATTGGCTAACAATTCTTTTTAACAAGATTTGACGCATTAATAAGATGCTTGGGGATGAAGGAAAAGTGTCTTGATACCTCTCCATAAAAACAAAAGGAGATATTGAAAGTTTCTATAACTACCAAGGCATGAAACTGATAAGTCACACGATGAAACTATGAGAGAGAGCGATAGAATGAAGATTAAGAAAGATTGTAGAGACATCAAATAATCGATTTGGTTTTATGCACGGTCGATAAATTATGAAGGCAATACATTTGCTTAGACAACTTAAAGAGCGCTCTCGAGTATTAGGTAAAAATCTTCATATAGTCTTTATAGACCTATAGAAAGCATATGATAAAGTGCCTAGAGAGGTATTATGATGATCTTTAATGAAGAAAATAGTTATTGTGAAATATATTAAACTAATTAAAGACATGTGTGAAGATGTAAGGACATATATAAGGATATGTGGACAGCAAATAAGTGAATTTTCTATTACAGTGGAATTGCATCAAGGGTCAATGCTAAGTCCATTCTTGTTTACGGTAGTAAAGGGTGAACTAACAAAATGCATCCAAGATAACGTGCCTTGGTGTATAATGTTTACAGAAGATATTGTGCTATATGTTAAGGCTAGAGAGGAGATCAACTCAAAGTTGAAACTGTGGAGATAGACGTTAGAATTAATAAGGTTCAGACTAAGAAAAATGAAGAGTGAATACATAGAATGTAAATTCAATTCAAACAAAATGAAAAATCAGAACATAGTGATGTTGATAAGGTGGCAATATCTAAGAAGGGGTATTTTTATATTTATGGTCGATAATATAGATGGATGGAGAAATTGATGGCAAATCCAAGTTGGATGGGGTAAGTGGAGAAGCATTATATATGTGTTGTGTGATAAAAGAATTCTAATATGATTGAAAGCTAAAGTTTATAGGACAGTTGTTAAACCAAACGTTGAGCAGCTACATACACAAAAAATGAATGTAGCAAAAATGCAAATGTTGCAGTGGATGCGCGAATATAAAAGAAAGGAAAGAATGAGAAATGAAGACATCTATAAAAAAGTTGGTGTGGTACCTATTGAAGCAAGATGTGCTAAGTCATTTCAGTTGGTTTGGATACATACGACGTAGGCTTGAAGATTCTCCATGTAAACACCGCAAAATTTTATGTACTTAATTAGACAATAAAATAAAAATATTTTCACAACAAGGTAAGGTAAATTAAATGAAAATATGTTATAAGAATATATATATATATATTTGCTAAATTGAAAATGTTTTTTTTAAAGAATAATAAAATATATATACGTAAAAAAAAGGGTGTTGCGCGATTCTATATCGCGCGACACAGGGAAATCAGAGAAGGGAATCGAAATTCCCTTCCCTGACTCCCCTCACAGGACGAGAGAAGAACGATGGGGAGAGGAGGCCGTCGGAGTGAAGAAGACCAGTGCGGTGGCTGAGAGGGGGAGAAGTGTCACGCCCTCCTCCCACACGCGACATTACCAAAAACCACAATAAATTTTTCACTTTATCTCCTCAACAGTTGGGCTGTGAATAGGCATCAGTCTTCTCATCCATACATACCTTACCATTCTTTCACGTATCATACATACATGACTTTCATATCATAAGTAAATTCATATACTTAAATATAATTACATCATTACATTTACATCCCCAATATTAAAACCATGTACATCACTGTGTTTATACATTGTTCAGATACAAAAGAGTACGCGTGTGTATACCTTTCGCTAGATGGGGAGTGGCAGCGGATCAAAGGAATGCAATACCCTGGCCGACTCGATCTACTGATGAGAATCTGTAGAGATGGGGGGAAAATGAATGGGATGAGCTATCAACGCGCTCAGTAAGGAAATCAGACAAGCAAGTAGACATCCATACTATCTACTTGAAAATAGTGCTTTGCCTTTCCTTCTCTCATTTCAAAAGCATGTTTAAAATATATATAATATAGTACAGATTTAAAATCCCATGTACTAAACACATGCTGGTTTATCAATCAGAGGCATTCATGCAAAACAGTGCATATTAAATCATTTAAGAATGCCCTTATATAAAATATGCCATTTACATTCAAAACACAGTAAATATGACATTTCTCATCACAACACAAATAAACTGGGTTTCGACCCATCCCTTAGGTCTACCCGTATCATAAAATACATGTGATATACCTTGCGAGACTCAGTGGCTAAATGCAATCTCTCTAGACTATGTAAGAGAGCCTCCCCGCCTATTCTGGCTTAAGGATGTTGGGCTTAAGGATCTTACTGTTAGAGAGTATCTCCGGACTAAGGATCTTACTGTTAGAGAGTATCTCCGGACTATGTACATATCCTAACATGTGGTGAAATCCCAGGCAACACAGTACTCGGTGTGCGGGTTATCACTGCTGTAACGGGTGGGGGGGTCAGTCCATCACAACCGCCAGCTATCAACACACTCCTCCACAACTCCACAACACAAAACACGGTACAATGTACTCCATCCCACATGCACGGTACAACGTACACCTGTGGACCCATACATCATGGTCGGGGTGCCTGCCATAAGTCTTAGCCTCTCATACCATGGAAATACATCATAGTCGGGGTGCCTGCCATAGGTCTTAGCCCTCATACTATGGAATCAATGCCACGTCTCTAAATCCACGTGAGAACATCTCAACAGTGTGACACTCAGTCTACACGGAGGAAATCGTCACGATTTTTCTAACATGTGTATATATCACGAAAAACTACAGTGCGCGTCTTGAGTGTGACACACAGTCAACACTCCGCCTCAAAACACTGTATATGCATGTCAAAATATCAACACTAGTGCGAGTGAACCTCCAGCACCAGGTCATGCATCTCATGTAAAACTCGAGTACGAGCTAAACGCTCCAGCACTCTATCATGCACAAATCACATAAAAACTGAGTACGAGCAATGCTCCAATACTCTATCATGCATGTCAAATAAATGTAGTGTGAGTCAACCTCCAGCACTAATGTATGTGAAAAACATCTGAAATCAAGTGCGAATTATGCTCTAGCACGATTGTTTCCACATAATTCGGTAGATGGCTCTTTAAAAATAGGGATGTTAAAAATCACTAAAATCAGCACTATAAAGTGTGCTTAATTTACATCGACCTCAAAACATTAGCCCATCCACCTACTCTTCTGCTACACAGCAGTAAAAACCACTCAAAACATCATTTCCATGCTTTTTACCACTTTTCCCAAAATTTCACTTTTTGCCTAACTAGGGGCAAAATCGTAATTTACTCATATCGGGTCCCTATAATTATTATAGATTTTCTCTGACCCTCAAACAATTTCAGTGAATGTAAAATCCAACGAAAATATGCACAGATATCTCTAGCTACTTGCAAGAGTCCCCTACCTCGGATCACGTCGTGTGACCTCTCTTCCTCTGTACTGTCTAATCTCGCAGTCCGGTCAACTCTCAATATGACTCTGAAACTGCATTTAATCATTCACTGAGTTAATTACACTTTTCTTACTGTATTACACATTTAATACAGTTTATTTCACTTAAATTGGCCCTTTTACGCTTAATGGGCCTTAATCACGTTAATCGGGCCTTAATCCGTATTAAGCCCGTTCATCAAGGTCTATTGACTCATTGGGCCTATCAATACCCATTGGGCTTTATTCCAAGCTCTTTGGATAGCCCGTATATCATTTACGACATTTTATTCAATTTTCTGAATATAATTCACTAAATCCGAAATTTAATCTGAAATGCGTAAATTAAATCTTGAATACGCATAAATCACATAAATTGTCGTAAATGAGCTTTACTTATCCGAGATTGTGCGATGGTGCGCGAATCGGAGTTCGATCGGGCTTCCGTTCGAAATTAATCGTCGAACTGCACAATTTCGTATATTTAACTCCGGGTCAATTTCTGATTAAATATAATTTAAATAAATTTATCAGAAATTAAATTGGTCACTTTTGACCTCGTATCGACTTACCCGAAGTCCGGTGAAATCTCAAAAATTTTCCTTTCCTTTTTCTCTTTTTTTTCTCTTTTTCCCTTTTTCTCCTTGGCTGAACCGGTCCGGTCCGGTTCAGCACAGTCACTTTCCACTGAACCGCCGACCGGTTCAGTACCTTTTTAGTCGTGTCGGCGTCGTCCGGCCGGTTCCCGGTGTGCCGCTGCCGCCGTTCGACGCGTCTTGGACAGGGGACCTCTCGGTTGGCCTCGATCGGAGCCAACTCCCGCCGGTGGCCGCCGAATGCCCTTTGTTCCTCCGCGGCTTTCTCCCTTCGATTCGTCGGATTCTGGAGCCGGTGGCGCGCGTCCTGGTGGCTGGGAGGTCGCACGGTGCCGGCCTTCCTTTTCCGGTCGCGTGCCTGGCCGCTGATCGCTGGAGGTGACTGGTCCGGCAAGCTCTTCTTCCCTCGGTTTTGCGTCGGTTTCGTGCGGGTTTCGTTTCTTCAGCTTTCTGTTTTCAGATTTCTTTTTTTTTTTTTATAAAGAATTTTTATTATTATTTTATTCATTAAAATAATAATAAAAATCCCAAAAATATCCCAAAAATTCTCAAAAATTCCAATTAAATTCATTTAGTCCGTAAATGAATTTATCAGTCCGATTTTACCTTTCCGGTATATATTTTTCACTATTTTTGGGCTCATTTTTCGAGATAAAAATTTTAAAAATATTAATTAAATTCAAATCTCGATCAATTGGACTCGAAATTCAATATTTTCCTCGTTATTGATCAAGATCTCTCGATTTCATATTTTTAATGAAATTTTCTCATCGGATTTATACCGAATTTTGGTCAATTGACCGTCTTACCCCTGTACTTGCTCGAAAATCACTTAACCCTTATCTTGCTATTATGTAGCTTACATGCATTTTTAATTCTCAATAAATCGATTGCACGATAGTAAATACTCTTCTTATGATTCAACTATGAAATATAACGTTCGTACACATAGGAATCATAAGGTACAAGCTACATACGTAAATCAAAAACTCGGGTCTGACAATCCTCCCCAACTAAAAGAATTTGGCCCTCCAAATTAGAACCAAATCAATCCTCAAAGAACTGGGGGTGCTTCTCTCGCATCAAGCTCTCTAACTCCCAAGTAGCCTCCTCGAAAGTGTGATGCTGCCATAGTACCTTCACTAACCCGATAGTCTTCGATCTCAAAACCTTCTCCTTGCTATCCAGTATTCGAATCGGCCTCTCAACATATGACATGTCCTCACTGAGCTCCAAAGGCTCATAACTAATCACATGTGCCGGATCCGGGTGATACTTCCTAAGCATCGAAATGTGGAAGACGTTGTGCACGCCTGACAAATCTGGTGGCAATGCCAACCTATAAGCCTTATCTCCCACTCGATCAAGTATCTTAAAGGGTCCAATGTAGCGAGGACTCAGCTTACCCCTCTTCCCAAACCTCGCTATACCCTTGGAAGGAGAAACCTTCAGAAACACTGACTCACCAACTGCGAACTCAAGTGGCCTACGTCTCCTGTCAGCATAACTCTTCTGTCGACTCTGAGCTGTCCTCAATCTCTCAACTATCAATCGGACATCCTCAGAAGCCTGTGTAACCATATCAGGAGCAAAAATCTTACGGTCACCCACTTCTTCCCATCCAATAGGGGAACGACATCTACGGCCATACAAGGCCTCATATGGTGCCATCCCGATACTTGAATGATAACTGTTGTTGTAGGCGAACTCGGCTAGTGGCAAATGATCATCCCAGGAGCCTCTAAAGTCTAGTACACATGCTCTCAACATATCCTCCAAAGTCTGTATCGTCCTCTCTGACTGACCATCTGTCTGAGGATGGAAAGCTGTACTCAAACTCAACTGGGTTCCCATGGCTTCCTGAAAATGTTCCCAAAAGTGGGAAGTGAAGCGGGAATCCCTATCCGAGACAATGCTCACTGGAATACCATGCAACCTCACTACCTCGCGTACATACAACCCTGCCAATGTACTCAGAGTATCGGTAGCTCTCATAGCTAGGAAGTGGGCTGACTTCGTCAGTCTATCAACGATCACCCATATAGCATCGTGATTCCTCCAGGTCCTCGGTAAACCCATCACGAAATCCATGGTGATATGCTCCCATTTCCATATCGGTATAGGTAGAGGCTGCAACAATCCTGCAAGTTTCTGATGCTCTACCTTCACCTGCTGACATACGAGACATCTCACCACAAAATCTGCCACATCTCTCTTCATACCTGACCACCAGTACACCTTCCAGAGGTTCTGATACATCTTGCCACTCCTCGGATGCAACGTGTACCTCGATGAATGAGCTTCTGACAATATCAATCTCCTGAGCTCTGGGTCCTCGGGAACACACAATCTCCCTCTGTACCTCAGTAGTCCATCAGAACTCAACTCAAAATCTATCACTGTGCCCCTCTGCATCTGACCAATCACATCGATGCACTGCAGATCTGTCTGCTGAGCCTGTCTGATCCTATCCAACAGATCTGGCTCTAAGCGAAGACTCTCAATCATACAATCCGCATCTCTGTCCGAAGGCACAACTCCCAAACTGAGGCTAGCAAACTTCTCTAGCAGCTCATGCTCCCTGACCATCATATACGATACCATCCCAAGGCTCTTCCTACTCAAAGCATCTCCTACAACATTAGCCTTACCCGGATGATAAAGTATCTCACAATCATAATCCTTCAGAAACTCTAGCCATCCTCTCTGTCTCATGTTCAGCTCCTTCTGTGAGAACAGGTACTTGAGGCTCTTGTGGTCGGTAAAAATCTGAAACTTCTCACCATACAAGTAGTGACGCCATACCTTCAACGCAAACACTACTGCTGCTAACTCTAAATCGTGGGTCGGATAGTTCTTCTCATGGCCCTTCAACTGTCTGGATCCATAAGCAACTACCCTCCCATCCTGCATCAACACACAGCCCAGTCCCTGATGCGAAGCATCGGTATATACTGAAAATCCTCCTGAGCTGGTAGGAATAGTGAGGATCGGAGCGGTGGTCAATCGACTCTTCAGCTCCTGAAAAATTCTCTCACAATCCTCGTCCCACACGAATGCAACATTCTTTCGAATGAGACGTGTCAACGGAGCAGCCAACTTCGAAAATCCCTCAACGAACCTCCGATAGTACCCTGCTAAACCCAGAAAACTCCTGATCTAGGTAACTGTCCTCGGCTGTTCCCACTGAACTACAGCCTCAATCTTGGATGGATCTACTGATACACCATCCCTCGACACTACATGTCCTAAAAACGAGATCTCTGTCAACTAAAAATCACACTTGCTGAGTTTAGCATATAACTGTTGCCCTCGTAGAGTCTGTAATACAATCCTAAGGTGCTCCTCATGCTCCTCCTCGGATCTCGAATATACTAATATGTCATCGATGAATACGATAACAAACTGATCCAAATATGGCTTGAACACATCGTTCATCAAAGCCATGAAAGCTGCGGGAGCATTCGTCAGTCCGAATGGCATAACTAGGAACTCATAATGGCCATATCGAGTCCTAAATGCTGTCTTGGGTACATCTCCACTCTGAACTCTCAACTGATGATACCCAGACCTCAGATCAATCTTAGAAAAGACCTGCGCTCCCCGAAGCTGATCTAGTAAGTCGTCAATGCGTGGAAGGGGATATCTATTCTTGATGGTAGCCTTATTCAACAATATGTAGTCTATACACAATCGGAGGCTTCCATCCTTCTTCCTCACAAACAGAACTGGTGCTCCCCACGGTGAAACACTCGGTCTAATAAAACCCCTATCCAACAGCTCCTGCAATTGTCTCTTGAGCTCCTCCAGCTCAACTAAGGCCATGCGATACGGTGGTCTCGAAATAGGCTCAGTACCAGGCACTAAATCTATACAGAACTCCATCTCTCTGTCTGGTGGTAACCCTGGCAACTCATCCGAAAAAACATCTGGGTACTCACTGACCACAGGAATATCTACCAACTCCGGATGTACCTTATCCGTATCCACTACGTACGCAATGAAACCTTCAAGATATTTATCTCTCAGTTAGCAAAAATATTTTTTTTATTAACAACATATTTATTTCTTTCATTTCTTCCCATCAAACTTTACAATAACTTTCGTAGGGTTAGGAAACATAACTGTCTTAGCATAACAATCTAAAACAGCATGGTTTGCAGATAACCAATCCATACCTAATATTACATCAAAGTCACTCATACTTAGCAATATTAGATTGGCTGTCATATCCTTTTCTCCTACTCTTAACATACAATCATTATACACATGCTTAACTAGCTGACTGGAATCCATAGGCGTACTAATCAACATCATCATCTTTAAAGGAGTACGCTTTACATGCTTTTCTAACTTACATGCAAATGATGGCGATACAAATGAATGCGTGGCACCAGGATCAATTAAAACATATGCTTCTAAATCATAAATCAGGATGTTACCTCGAATCACATCCGTAGAAGCATCAGCTGTGTCCTGGTCCAAAGCATGTACTCGCCCTCGACCCATCACTTGCTTCCCCTTCTCCTCTGCCGTCGCTCTACCTCTTTGAGCAGACGTACTAGCTGGAGCTCTATCTTGCTCCCTGCCCTTCTGTGGGGCAATCACATATGTCTCTGGGCACTCTCTAGCCATATGCCCCTGTTTCCCACATCGAAAACACACAACAGGGCTCAACGGACAAGGTCTACTGCCATGATGTCTGCCACATCGGCTGCACTGATCAGTAGTAGGCCTCGGTCCTCCAATCACAATGCCCTTCGCCGGAGCTATGGCCGGGTATGTAGGAGGTTTGATTGGTCGCTCTCGCACCTCCTATATCCGTGGTCCCTTACCGAAGAGTCTCCTCCCTCCTCGATAACTGAACCCTCTATCTCTAGCCGGCCTCTTCCTCTCTCTATCTCGGCTCCGACTGAACTTCCCAAACTCAGAGAAATGCCTCTCATAATCCTGCTCACAAAGTTGCGCCCTGCGCACTGCCTCATCATATGTACCAATGTCCAGTGGTACCAATTTAGACCGCAACACCGGTCTCAATCCGTCAATAAATCTGCGGACCTTCCTGGTCTCGCTGTACATGGTATCGGGATCATATCTCCCCAGGGCCAAAAATCTGGTCTCATACTCATCCACTGTGAGACTCCCCTGGCTCAATCCCAAAAACTCAGCCTGCAGTCTACGCTGCACAGTATCAAGAACAAACTGCCTCCTGAAGGCCTCTAGAAATATCTCCCAACTAATCTCAGCATGTCGGGCTCTCAATATCGGCCTGGTGGACTTCCACCAATGCTCTGTCGTTCCCTTCAGTAGGAACGCAGCAAATGCGACTCTCTCAGAAGTCGTACACTCAAAAAAATCGTACAACTTCTCCATCTCGCCAATCCACTCCTCAGCACTGGCTGGGTCCTTGACCCCTCGAAAAGATGGAGGTCCAAGCTTTTGGAACTGTCGCAATCGATCAAGATCACACCCATATCCTCTACCAACCTGAACTGGTGGGGGTGTAGGAGTATCAGTAGTCTGTGGCCTCTGTACAGGCTGCGCAGGTGTATCAGGTGCAACTGCCTCTCCAGTCGCAGTCTCTGCATCCTGTCTTTGTCTACCTGGCAAAGTCTGTGCCAACAACCCTACTATCACCTCCAGGCTACGCTCTATCCTCGTGAAGCGTGCCTCGATACTCTCTGGTACCTCAATGGGACTCGATGTCACTAAGTCAAATGAGGTCTCATCTCGGCTCTCAGGCCTACCTCTAGGGCCTCTAGCCCTACTCCTCCCCCCTCTACCACGGCGGGTATTAGCCATAATGGCTCAATTCCTGCATTCACAACCATTAATTTGTCCAACTCCCATCTTGTATACACAATTGTAACTGAACAAAACACAGTGATATGGGGATGTACATTTTCCTAATTACTAACACCTATTCACATCAGACCAACTAGGCTCTGATAGCACTCTGTCATGCCCTCCTCCCACACGCGACTTTACCAAAAACCACAATAAATTTTTCACTTTATCTCCTCAACAGTTGGGCTGTGAATAGGCATCAGTCTTCTCATCCATACATACCTTACCATTCTTTCACGTATCATACATACATGACTTTCATATCATAAGTAAATTCATATACTTAAATATAATTACATCATTACATTTACATCCCCAATATTAAAACCATGTACATCACTGTGTTTATACATTGTTCAGATACAAAAGAGTACGCGTGTGTATACCTTTCGCTAGATGGGGAGTGGCAGCGGATCAAAGGAATGCAATACCCTGGCCTACTCGATCTACTGATGAGAATCTGTAGAGATGGGGGGAAAATGAATGGGATGAGCTATCAACGCGCTCAGTAAGGAAATCAGGCAAGCAAGTAGACATCCATACTATCTACTTGAACATAGTGCTTTGCCTTTCCTTCTCTCATTTCAAAAGCATGTTTAAAATATATATAATATAGTACAGATTTAAAATCCCATGTACTAAACACATGCTGGTTTATCAATCAGAGGCATTCATGCAAAACAGTGCATATTAAATCATTTAAGAATGCCCTTATATAAAATATGCCATTTACATTCAAAACACAGTAAATATAGCATTTCTCATCACAACACAAATAAACTGGGTTTCGACCCATCCCTTAGGTCTACCCGTATCATAAAATACATGTGATATACCTTGCGAGACTCAGTGGCTAAATGCAATCTCTCTAGACTATGTAAGAGAGCCTCCCCGCCTATTCTGGCTTAAGGATGTTGGGCTTAAGGATCTTACTGTTAGAGAGTATCTCCGGACTATGTACATATCCTAACATGTGGTGAAATCCCAGGTAACACAGTACTCGGTGTGCGGGTTATCACTGCTGTAACGGGTGGGGGGGTCAGTCCATCACAATCGCCAGCTATCAACACACTCCTCCACAACTCCACAACACAAAACACAGTACAATGTACTCCATGCCACATGCACGGTACAACGTACACCCGTGGACCCATACATCATGGTCGGGGTGCCTGCCATAGGTCTTAGCCTCTCATACCATGGAAATATATCATAGTCGGGGTGCCTGCCATAGGTCTTAGCCCTCATACTATGGAATCAATGCCACGTCTCTAAATCCACGTGAGAACATCTCAACAATGTGACACTCAATCTACACGGAGGAAATCGTCATGGTTTTTCTAACATGTGTATATATCACGAAAAACTACAGTGCGCGTCTTGAGTGTGACACACAGTCAACACTCTGCCTCAAAACACTGTATATGCATGTCAAAATATCAACACTAGTGCGAGTGAACCTCCAGCATCAGGTCATGCATCTCATGTAAAACTCGAGTACGAGCTAAACGCTCCAGCACTCTATCATGCACAAATCACATAAAAACTGAGTACGAGCAATGCTCCAATACTCTATCATGCATGTCAAATAAATGTAGTGCGAGTCAACCTCCAGCACTAATGTATGTGAAAAACATCTGAAATCAAGTGCGAGTTATGCTCTAGCACGATTGTTTCCACATAATTCGGTAGATGGCTCTTTAAAAATAGGGATGTTAAAAATCACTAAAATCAGCACTATAAAGTGTGCTTACTTTACATCGACCTCAAAACATTAGCCCATCCACCTACTCTTCTGCTACACAGCAGTAAAAACCACTCAAAACATCATTTCCATGCTTTTTACCACTTTTCTCAAAATTTCACTTTTTGCCTAACTAGGGACAAAATCGTAATTTACCCATATCGGGTCCCTATAATTATTATAGATTTTCTCTGACCCTCAAACAATTTCAGTGAATGTAAAATCCAACGAAAATATGCACAGATATCTCTAGCTACTTGCAAGAGTCCCCTACCTCGGATCACGTCGTGTGACCTCTCTTCCTCTGTGCTGTCTAATCTCGCAGTCCGGTCAACTCTCAATATGACTCTGGAACTGCATTTAATCATTCACTGAGTTAATTACACTTTTCTTACTGTATTACACATTTAATACAGTTTATTTCATTTAAATTGGCCCTTTTACGCTTAATGGGCCTTAATCACGTTAATCGGGCCTTAATCCGTATTAAGCCCGTTCATCAAGGTCTATCGACTCATTGGGCCTATCAATACCCATTGGGCTTTATTCCAAGCTCTTTGGATAGCCCGTATATCATTTACGACATTTTATTCAATTTTCTGAATATAATTCACTAAATTCGAAATTTAATCTGAAATGCGTAAATTAAATCTTGAATACGCATAAATCACATAAATTGTTGTAAATGAGCTTTACTTACCCGAGATTGTGCGATGGTGCGCGAATCGGAGTTCGATCGGGCTTCCGTTCGGAATTAATCGTCGAACTGCATAATTTCGTATATTTAACTCCGGGTCAATTTCTGATTAAATATAATTTAAATAAATTTATCAGAAATTAAATTGGTCACTTTTGACCTCGTATCGACTTACCCGAAGTCCGGTGAAATCTCGAAAATTTTTCTTTCCTTTTTCTCTTTTTTTTTTCTTTCTCTTTTTCCCCTTTTCTCCTTGGCTGAACCGGTCCGATCCGGTTCAGCACAGTCACTTTTCACTGAACCGCCGACCGGTTCAGTACCTTTTTAGTCGTGCCAGCGTCGTCCGGTCGATTCCTGGTGTGCCGCTGCCGCCGTTCGACGCGTCTTGGACAGGGGACCTCTCGGTTGGCCTCGATCGGAGCCAACTCCCGCCGGTGGCCGTCGAATGCCCTTTTTTCCTCCGCGGCTTTCTCCCTTCGATTCGCCAGATTCCGGCGCCGGTGGCGCGCGTCCTGGTGGCTGGGAGGTCGCACGGTGCCGGCCTTCCTTTTTCGGTCGCATGCCTGGCCGCTGATCGCCGGAGGTGACTGGTCCGGCAAGCTCTTCTTCCCTCTGTTTTGCGTCGGTTTCGTGCGGGTTTCGTTTCTTCAGCTTTCTGTTTTCATATTTCTTTTTCTTTTTTTTTTTATAAAGAATTTTTATTATTATTTCATTCATTAAAATAGTAATAAAAATCCCAAAAATATCCCAAAAATTCTTAAAAATTCCAATTAAATTCATTTAGTCCGTAAATAAATTTATCAGTCCGATTTTACCTTTCCGGTATATATTTTTCACTATTTTTGGGCTCGTTTTTCGAGATAAAAATTCTAAAAATATTAATTAAATTCAAATCTCGATCAATTGGACTCGAAATTCAATATTTTCCTCGTTATTGATCAAGATCTCTCGATTTCATATTTTTAATGAAATTTTCTCATCGGATTTATACCGAATTTTGGTCAATTGACCGTCTTACCCCTGTACTTGCTCGAAAATCACTTTAACCCTTATCTTGCTATTATGTAGCTTACATGCATTTTTAATTCTCAATAAATCGATTGCACGATAGTAAATACTCTTCTTATGATTCAACTATGAAATATAACGTTCGTACACATAGGAATCATAAGGTACAAGCTACATACGTAAATCAAAAACTCGGGTCTGACAAGAAGACTACCGTCGGCACCGACGAACGAAGAAAACGGCGACGAAACGATGACCGATGAGAGAAAACAGAAAAGAAGAATGAGAGGCCGAAAGAGAAGAAGAGAAGGGAAGAGAGAGTGAGGTCGAGCGCGAGGTGAAGGACGCTGACCCGAGGGAGTCGACGTCGATCAACCAGAAAAAGGCCGATGAAAGGCGCAGATCAACGGGAGGATAGAGAAGCAGCGATGTCGAATGGGAAAGAGGCCGAACCGACCACTTTTCGACGAGCCCAGATGTAACCGTCATCAGATCCACCCATCGCGTAGCCTCGCGGACTCACTGGAGGCGAAAACTAGCAAAGAACCGATCGCCGACGCCTGACTTGGGCAAAACGGTTCGGACCGGTTCAGCTGAAGAGGGTAGTCTGAACCGGTTCAAACCTGTTCAACCAAAAATAAATAAAAATTTGATGATATCTCGGGTCCAAGGATAAGCAGGTAAACAGTCAAATTTGACTGTTTTAAAACTTGGAAAATTTATTTATATTTATAATTGATCGAATTTGACCCGATTTAATTATATAAATGTGTAGCGCGACAATAGGTGACGAGCGAGAGTTTGACTCAGCCTCGATTTACGTGTCAGTACAAAATCTCAGGTAAGTGAACTCTACTTGCTACCACCTGTACTATTAAATCGATTAAATTAATCGTATAAGTTTCAGGTAAATTTCGTATAAATTGCGTTACGCTTTGGAATAAAATAATTGTTGTCGTAAATAATTATTTAAATTTCGCGAAGACATATGTGAATCGTTAAAACAATATGAAAGATGAAAAAGTGATAAATCAATTGAATTGGTAAAGTAGCTATAGACTTTGTAGTAGGAATTAGACTTCCATATGTATGATGAAACAAGAAGAAAAGAGGAAATTTGGTGAACTCAATTAGGTTAAATAAGTATATTTGGATGCAGTATTAAGAAGTTAGAATTAAATTTCAAGAGTATTTTCCCTAGGTAAGCAATGTTACGATTTTGACGCATCATAGACAATTCGAATAAATAGGATACTAAGAATACAAATTTCGGTGTAGGAAAATCATAGAAGGATTTAAGGAAGATACTTGGAGGTGTCACTACTTAAACTTGGAACTCCCGATAAGTTGAGGTAAGGGGTATAATTTAATTTAGTTCTGATAATGAACACCCATGGCATTGATAAAAAGATTTTTATGAAGCAATGTTATGTTTTGAAATGATTTGTGATTGTTTTCATACTTATGGAACGATTTACGAAACATGATTTCGTTTTATGAAATGTTCACTAAGTACATCTATGTTTATGAAATGAATTTCCTGAAGTATGAAAATGCATGAGAGTTTTATGATAGTTTGAAATCCTATATTTATGCTTTGGAAGAAACTTTTGACATTTTCAAAAGTTTGAGACTATAGGCTTCATGCATGGCTACTTCTTGTGGTGCTCCGGCTCCACCACTTGAGTGCCGGTACATAGAGCCTCTGTAGCACTTAACTTTACATGTATGGTAGATGCCTCACTACTTGTGGTTAATGATGATGATGTTTTGGTAGTATCTCGTGCCCGCGCAGCACACATGAATGTTTCCCTCGTGGAGAGTGCTTTTGGTGCCTGTGCCCTAGCTAGGTGCTAGATAAAGTAAGAAAGATAGATACTACCCATGTTTTATGAAAGTGTTGTACAACCCTGATCCAATCTACAGCCCCCACCATGGCTATAAGTATGATGATGACCCTCTACGGAGGATGACACGTATCGCATGACTTAGTCATAGCCTAGTCTCCACGATTATGATGATGATGATGATGATGATGATGATGATGATGATGATGATGATGATGATGATGATGATGATGATGATGATGGATGACTATGTTTTTATGAGATTATGACGAAATGTTTACGAATAATTATGATTTATGATAAAATGTTTAAGAATGATTATGTTTGATGAAACGTTTATGAATGACGATGATTTTATGAAATTATCTATGAACGATGAAGATCTTATGAAACGATTTAAGCATGCTATTTGATTTAAATAACTCATGCTTCATATTTTCTTATAATGACTATGCACGTAACGAAAGTTTTACATATATTCTAAATGTTAGATTCTAAAAGAAACTTATAATCAGTTTTTCTGAAGCAAAGTTTGTTTCATGAATGATTCTTGCATGCTTTTACATATCAGAACTACTTTAAATGTATTTCTTACTGGGCTTTTTCCCGAAAGCTCACCCCTCTACCTCTCAGATTGTTTGCAGTGAGTTACAGTTGATAATTGCTGCGTAGATGATGTAGGCTGACGGATACGAGCTTCCCCAGACTACCTTTTGTACATACGTGAGATATACATTTTTATCTCTTTACCAGACCATTTGTATGCACAGACATCTATTGAAAGTAATGTGTCGGGATGTAATCTGTATAAGGATAAATGAAATGAAATATTTTTAAGGATTGATTTTTGGTGTAACTAGACGTGTTTGGAATATGTAAAATGATTTGATGATATGATGATATGACTTGGAAAGCATGTCTGATAGTTGTGGATAGCTAAGGTTGATATTGTGAGAATTTGTAGGTGGGTAGACTTATATATTAGCCGTTATGCTGTCGAAATTTCTATCTGCCATATAAATCTAAATGTTAAACTTAAATATAATTACGGATAAAAAGTAAGAAAGAGGATTGTCACTGAACATGAATACAGCCTAAGTGAATAAAGGATTAAGTTGCAAGCCGAAGTTTCAAAAAAAAATTTTTCCCCGAATTTTTATAGGTCACGGGTCGTTACAGTTTAAGGTGGTATCAGAGTGAAGGTTGTCTAGTACTGTCAGTGTCAATAATAAGGATAAGATTACATCCCAAATGTATGTGCTTGTCTGATTGTATACTAAGTATACCTAATTAAGTTAAGACTTAATGTTTGGTTTACGTGAGGAATTAGATCACGGCTAGAGGCCGCAGAGGTAGGCCTGAGAATCATGCAGAGTTGCCATATGAGACTTATAAATGATACTGAGATTGAAACTGATGTTGAACGTGCTCCATCCGGTCCTGTGGAAATGACAGATGGTGCTGAGATACACTTTGCTAAGATTGAGCGGAAGATTGAACATACTATGGAACAATTGGGACACAAACTATGTTAGGTGATGGGGTAGATGGAAGAATAGATAGGCAGATTGCTCTCGATATGCCCGCACAGCTTGTAGAGATGTTTCAGAACTACAAATATGTCTACTCCTGTAGCTCCACAACAGAATGATGATGACTTGGGTTAGGAGTAGAAACTACATGAGATGAGGCAGTTTTAGAAGTTCAGACCGACATTGTTTAATGTGATAAAAGACCTAGTAGTTATAGAGAACTGAATGAATGAGATTAAGGAAACTACGAATGGAATTTATGGGTCTAGTATAAGGAAATCGATATGTCAATGAGTATGAATTATGATTTATATCCCTGGAAAGGCATGACCCAACGTTATGAGCAGTAAAGTTCAGAAATGTCTGTAAGTTCACTAACGGATGAAGACCAGCTATCAGATTTAGACTGGTACTATAAGACCGGAACTTTGTGTTATTTCTTTAAGAATACATTATTTGAATATGTAATTATGATGTATGGACTAATAAAGAAGAAATAGTATAATTTCAAGTTCAACTAATTAAATAGTGAACCGAAAATAAGAGTTGGGTGAATTGGGATAAACCAAATGAAATTAGGTTAAACCGATTAAAAATATGGACTCAGAACGCAAAAATATAGGGAGTCCAAGAAGGAAAGTTAATCCGAAAATTATAACCCAGAAATTACCCCACAATGGAAATTTATCTTCGAAATAAAGAAAAAATTATATTTTCGGAGAAATAATAAAAATAGAATATGATGTACACACACATATATATATATATATCTATTTTTTGAAGCGAAATTAAATAAACTATATGTACACGGGTATGAATATTAATGTATAAAATACATTATGGTAATATAATATTATTATAATAATATAAAATATTTGTTTATTATTATTCTAATAATATTATATTGAGATATATTATTCAATTGGGGTATTATATTATATTATATTATGGTATAATATAATATAATATAATATATATAGTATATATAGAAAGGAAAAAAAAAAGAGAAAGAAATTTGAAAAAAAAAAGGAAACAGAGGTTGAAAATCGCGAGTGAACAGTGACCAAAAATCGAAATCACCGTTTCCTCACCACCGGTGAGCCACGACCGATGAAGAAGCGCGAGGAAGCACCGACGAGGTACGACCGACCTCCAGGTAACCCGACGCGTGGCGAAACGCCGGAAAATGACAGATCGAAGGGAGGACAGTCACGAGAGAGAGAAGAGAAATCGAACAGAACCGACGTCGATTTGGCCCGAGCCCAGCCGACCGAACCTTCCCCTTGTGAAGCCGCGTCGAACGGCGACAAAATTGGCTCAAGAACCGACCGAAAACGTCGGCAACGACGAAACGACCCTAAACCAGTTCGAACCGGTTCAGTGTGAAAGGGTCTGAACCGGTCCGAACCAATTCAGTCAAAGGAGAGAGAAAACAAATTTTATGAAAAAAATTCAGTGTTACCCCGGTACAACAGTAGACTAGTAAGTGGTCAAAAATTGTCTGATTTATTTTTCGGATAATTATTTTGAATTTATATTAGACCGAAATTAATCGGTTTAAATATATATTGCTGTGTAGCAAAAAAACGGTAGGCGACATGTACGAGTTCGATCGAATCTTGACTTACGTGCCACCAAGGAAATATTTTGCTTTCGAGAATACATCCGGAGCCAATTAGACTGTGTAATCCGAGGAGATCGAGGAAATTGAATTCGCAGTCGACACATTTTTCAGGTAAGGGATTTATGAAAGTTATTAAAGATAGCTATACGTATATTTCTTACCTTTTGTATGCAAATAAATACTGTAGAGTATATAAATATAGAAATATCTACAGGAAAACCAAATTAGATTTACAGATGAAATTATACTGTAAAATTATCGAAAAAGCATAAATGCATAAAGTGTATGCTTTCGGTGTCTTTATCGTGAAAAATTGTTTTGCAAGTGTAGAATGATAGAATGGCTCAAGATTTTACTGTCTGCATTAAATTGCATGTTTTTCAAATTTAAGCGTGCTGGAGTGGGAGAAATTTCAGGATGGGTGACCATCAGGAAATTACCCCTCTTGTTCTGTTTTGCACCATTTTTCGTGTTGAACTCAGTTTTTAGTACCGTTTTCACCAGAAGTGAGCCATCTATCGATTTTCTGTGTAAAAAGGTGCTAGAGCCAATGTGGTACTATTGGTTATTCGATTTGCTCGCACTTAGTTTTAAACTAAATTTGAGAATGAAAGGGGTGTTAGAGCTATGTGTAAGCTGAGTGAGACACTAAAGAGCTCGCAGTTGTTAGTAATTACTAAGTGTTATTACTCTGACCTACTCGCTGGTGAATTCCTAAACTTATGATGATTTTGAGTAAAACCGTGTTGAAGTTATCGTGTGATGCTATGTGTTCTTGCACTGACCTGCTTGCATGTGGTTTTATGGATTTGATGTAGTGTGAGTACAAAATCGTACTGTAGCCATCGTGTGATGCTATGTGTTCTTACACTGGCCTGCTCGCACGTGATTTTGAGACATAGTAATGGATGATAGTGATACTGAGAAGGTAGACCTCGAGATTACTCGGTCTTCTCAGCTATATATCACAATAGATAAGGATCCTCGGAGCACGATGTACCGTGAGTGTTAGCCACAGAGTACGATGTGCCGTGATATCTTAGTGATCTTAGTGAGCTGAAGGGGTGGTTGATCCGCCTCCCTAAGCATGGGATTCCCGCACACCTGATCCGTGATTGCCTGGAATCCAGTGACTATGGCCATATGTCCCTTGAAACTTGATATAACATCCCAGCCTAGTCTCATGTATATTTATTTGCTATGTGAATGGTTTTCGAAGTGTGTGCTGTGTGATTTGAAATAATGATGCATATAACGATCTAGCGAATTAATGATTTCACACAGATAGATGCTATTTTAAATAAATGTATATTGTTTTATAAGGAAAATAAATATGTATTTTATGGATTGTAGATAGTGTAGTTATTTATTTGCTTTCATATTTTTTCTTAGTGAGCGTGTTTGCTCACCCCCTTATTTTTCACCTCCACAGATTCTACGCAGTAGGGTGTATCCGCTGCATTTATTCCTGCTACCGTGCTCTCTAGTCCTCCAGCAGTATCGAGGTATACACATATGCGAATTTTGTATCTGTTTAGTAATGCACAGTAACGTTATCTTTTGTATTTGGGGATGTATATAACAGAAACTGATGTAGATAACTTAGTTTAAAAAAAAAACACACAATTTTTATATTATTTTATGCAACTCTGATAAGAAATGATTGAATGGATAAGAATGAGGTAACTTTTTTTGACTCACAGCCCAACCAATAGAAGTATGTAAGTCGTGAAAAATGGGTCGTGACAGAAGTGGTATCAGAGCAAGGTTGGCCTGAAGTGAGTCAGTGTTAGTATTTAGGAAATATATATATCCTTATAATACTGTGCATTATTTAGATACAATTGTGTATACCGAGCTGGATTTAGACTGAGAAACTTATTGTTGTGTATGCAGGATGTCGGACAAACGTCGCAGTAGTAGAGGTGAGAGTTCGCGCTCTCATGGGCGTAGAGATGAGCCTGAGAGGCGCAGTGGGTCTAGTTCTGCTAGAGCTCCACCCGATTCTGGTGATACTGCAGATACACATATAGTGCGGTTAGAGCGGACTGTAGACACTTTCATGGGGTTGTTGACATAGGTGATGGCCGAGATTGAGGGTAGACGGGGCATAGCCGATCAGACGAACCCTACTGATCAGGCAGCTGCTCTTGAGACACCTGCACCTGCACAGCTTGCACCGAGACCTCAGGCTGCAGAGGCAGAGATCCCTATACCCCCTCCAGTTTAGGACATTCTCCCACCAGATCAGGACCCTGTAGTTCCACAAGAGGTTGGTGGAGAGGGAGTTTATGACTGTGATTTGGGCAGATTGAGAGAGTTTCGGAAGTTCAGACCACCTTCGTTTAATGGGGTAAAGTACCCAGTGTTAGCTAAGTATTAGATACGTAGTATGGAGAAGCTCTACAGATTCTTCCATTGGTCAGACACAGAGAAGGTCACCTTTGCGACTTTTGTGTTAGAGGATGAGGTCGAGCATTAGTGGATGACCACATAGCCGATGTTGAGTGCACGACACCCGGTTGTGACATGAGATATTTTCTTAGATGCCTTCCGGAGGCAATACATTCTAGCTACTGCTCAGAGAAAGATGCGATGGAATTTATGACATTGACTTAGGGGAACCGAAAAGTAGATGAGTATGAGTCTGGATTCATATCCCTACGCAGATATGATACAGTCACCATGAGCCTTGAGGACAGGAAGGTTCAGAAATTTCTTGAGGGACTAAGACCTTCCATTAGAGCTCGACTAGCTCCACTGGACATGACCACTTATAAGGAGGCAGTACGTAGAGCTCAGCTATGTGAGCAAGATTATAAGTTGCATGCCTCGGAATTGAGCAGGAGTTGTAAGGGCAGAGATAGAGACCGGAAGATGTCAGTTGATGACATGGGGTTTCGAAAGGGTCGAAGACTATTTTGTAAAAGGGCCTAAGATTGAGGAGGTATGAGAGAGGCATGCGAAGCCTCCAGTGTATCCAGCTTTACCTCCAGCATTGAGGGATATAGTTATTGGTGGACCTCGACCTACCACCGATCAGTGCAGAGTGTGTGGTAGATATCATGGGAGTAGGCCATACCCGTTATTGACTAGAGTTTGTTACAAATGTGGTAAGCCAGGGCACATGATACGTGATTGCCCGAAACTGGTTGAAACAACCCTTCAGAAGGGCAAAGAGCCAGAAAGAGCCACAATTGATGCACCTGCTCCTAAGAGGAAGGCAACAGCTGAGGAGAAGGGGAATCAAGTTATTGGTCGTGGGCGAGTGTTTGCGTTGGACCAGGCATCTGCAGAAGCTTCCACGGATGTGATTAAAGGTACCATCTTAGTATTTAATTTTGAAGCATTAGCATTAATTGATCCTGGTGTCACACATTCATTTATATCGCCTTCATTTGCATGTAAATTGCTTGATTATGTGAAACCGATATCCTTAGGCAGAGTGTTGCTTATAAGCACACCAGTTAGGGACAACCTAGTAACGAGTATGTATGCAAAGATTATAAATTAAAAGTGGGGAAAAAGGATATGTCAACCGATCTCATCCTATTAAATATGAAGGATTTTGATGTAATATTAGGAATGGATTGGTTGGTTGTAAACCATGCTGTTTTAGATTGTTATGCTAAGACGGTAATGTTTTCCACCCCCGAAAAGTATCTTGTAAGATTTGAAAAGAAATGAAAGAGTATGTTAAGTTGCTTAATGAACAAATGACTTTACTAACGAATTGAATATTGATGTATTGAAGGTTTTATCGCATACGTGGTTGATATGGATAAGGTACACCTGGAATTAGCTGACATCCCAGTGGTTAGAGAGTTCTCTAATGTCTTTCCGGATGAGTTACCAGGGTTGCCACCAGACAGAGAGATGGAGTTCTGTATTGATTTGGTGCCTAGTACTGAACCGATATCCAAACCACCGTATAGGATGGCTCCAGTGGAATTAAAAGAGCTAAAGAAGTAGTTACAAGAGTTGTTGGATAAAGGGTTTATCAGACCGAGTGTTTCACCTTGGGGAGCACCAGTTCTGTTTGTGAAGAAGAAGGATGGGAGCCTCTGACTATGGATCGACTACCGATTGTTGAATAAGGCTACCATCAATAATAAGTATCCCTTTCTACGTATTGATGATCTGTTGGATTAATTGCAGGGAGCATAGATCTTTTCAAAGATTGATCTAAGGTCTGGGTATCATCAATTGAGGATTCAGAGTGGAGATGTGCCCAAGACAGCGTTTCGTACCCGTTATGGTCATTATGAGTTTCTGGTTATGCCATTTGGGTTGACGAATGCTCCTGCAGCTTTTATGGCTTTGATGAATGATGTGTTTAAGCCATACCTAGACAGATTCGTGATTGTCTTTATAGATGACATATTGGTGTACTCGAAATCCAGGGAAGAGTATGAGCAGCATTTCAGAACAGTGTTACAAACCCTCCTAGATGAGGAGTTGTATGCTAAACTCAGTAAGTGTGATTTTTGGCTGAATGAGATATCGTTTTTGGGTCATGTAGTCTCAAGAGATGGGGTGTCAGTGGATCCATCCAAGATAGAGGCTGTGGTATAGTGGGATATACCCAAGACAGTTACAGAGATTCACACTTTTCTGGGTTTGACAGGTTATTATCGACGGTTTGTGGAGGGATTCTCTAAATTGGCTGCTCCATTGACATGTCTCACTCGGAAGAATGTGACATTTGAGTAGGATGATAAGTGTGAAAGTAGTTTCTGCGAGTTGAAGCATCGATTAACCACCGCACCTATTCTCACCATACCCACCAGCTCAGGAGATTTTTCAGTATATACAGATGCCTCGGGATAGAGACTGGGCTGTGTGTTGATGCAGAACGGGAAGGTAGTCGCATTGAAGATATGGCGCTACTACTTGTATGGTGAGAAATTTTAGGTGTTTACAGATCATAAGAGTCTCAAATATATATTTTCACAGAGAGAGTTGAATATGAGGCAGAGAAGGTGGATAAAGCCTCTGAAAGATTATGATTGCAAGATATTGTAACATCCAGGAAAGGCTAATGTTGTGGCTGTTGCCTTGAGGAGAAAGAGCTTCAGAGTGGTATCGTACATGATGGTCAGGGAACATAAGCTGCTCGAGCAGTTTGCTCACCTCAGTTTGGATATAGACCCTCTTGATATTGGCAGTGACTGTGTGATAGCTAGCCTACGAGTGGAGTCGAATTTGATTGACCGGATACGACAGGCTCAGCATGTTGATCCGCTGTGTGATGATCGGGTTAGTCAGATTTAGAGGGGTAGTGTGATCGATTTCTCAGTAACTGATAATGGTCTACTGAGGTTTAGAGGCAGGATTTACGTTCCCGATGAATCGGAGTTAAAGAAAGTAATTTTGATAAAAGCTCATTCATCGAGGTATACATTGCATCCGGGGAGTAACAAGATGTATCAAAATCTTCGGAGAGTGTATTAGTGGTCAAGGATGAAGAGAGACATCACAGAGTTTGTGGTAAGGTGTCTCGTATGTCAGCAAGTTAAGGTAGAGCATCAGAAGCCTGCGGGGTTATTATAGCCTCTACCTATACCGACTTAAAAATAGGAGCATGTCACCATGAATTTCATCATGGGATTGCCGAGGACTAGGAGGAACCATGATGCTATCTGGGTAGTGGTGGAAAGGTTGACAAAATCTGCGCACTTTCTGGCCATGAAATCCACAAATACTCTTAGTACTTTGGCAGAGTTGTACGTACGGGAGATTGTGAGGCTACATGGTGTTCCGGTGAGAATTGTATCGGATAGGGATTCCCGCTTCACTTCCCACTTTTGGGAACACTTTCAGGAAACTATGGGAACCCAATTGAGTTTCAGTACAGCTTTCCATCCTTAGACTGATGGTCAGTCAGAAAGGACCATCCAGACATTGGAGGATATGTTAAGAGCGAGTGTTATGGATTTTGAAGGCTCCTGGGATGATTACTTGCCATTAGTCGAATTTTCTTATAATAACAATTATCACTCGAGTATTGGGATGGTACCGTATGAGGCGTTGTATGGTAGAAGGTGTCGTTCCCCTGTTGGTTAGGAAGAAGTGGGTGATAAGAAAGTTTTTGCTCCCGATTTAGTGCAGCAAGCCTCTGAGGTTGTTCAACTGATATGTGAGAGATTGAAAATAGCTCAGAGCAGACAGAAGAGTTATGCTGACACGAGACGGAGGCCATTAGAGTTCATTGTAGGTGATTCAGTGTTCTTGAGAGTTTCTCCCTCGAAAGAGATTATGAGGTTCGGTAAGAAGGGTAAGTTGAGCCCTCGGTACATCGGACCATTTGAGATATTGGAGCGAGTGGGATAAGGCCTACAAGCAAGCTTTACCACCTGAGCTAGCAGGTATTCATAACGTCTTCCACGTATCGATGCTTCGATAATACCATCCAGATTCGGCACATGTGATTCGATATGAGCCGTTGGAGCTCAATGATGATATGTCGTATGTGGAGAAGCCGATTCGGATACTGGATAGAAAGGAGAAGGTGTTAAGGTCCAAGACGATTCCGCTTGTTAAGGTTCTCTGGCAACACCATACTTCAGAGGAGACTACGTGAGAGTTAGAGAGCCTGATGTGGGAGAAGTACCCCCGACTCTTCGAGGATTGACTTGATTTTAATTTGGAGGACCAAATTTCTTAAGGAGGGAGGAAATGTAAGACCCGAACTTTGTGTTATTTCTTTAAGAATATATCATTTGAATATGTAATTATGATATATGGACTAATAAAGAAGAAATAATACAATTTCAAGTTCAACTAATTAAATAGTGAACCAAAAATAAGAGTTGGGTGAATTGGGATAAACCGAATGAAATTATGTTAAACCGATTAAAAATATGGACTCAGAACGCAAAACTATAGGGAGTCCAAGAAGGAAAGTTAGTCTGAAAATGATAACCCAGAAAATACCCCACAATGAGAATTTATCTCCGAAATAAAGAAAAAATTATATTTTCGGAGAAATAATAAAAATAGAATATAATGTATATATATATATATATATATCTATTTTTCGAAGCAAAATTAAATAAAATATATGTACAAGGGTATGAATATTAATGTATAAAATACATTATGGTAATACAATATTATTATAATAATATAAAATATTTGTTTATTATTATAATAATAATAATATTATATTGAGATATATTATTTAATTAGGGTATTATATTATATCATATTATATTATATTATATTATATTATATTATATTATATTATGGTATAATATAATATATATAGTATATATAGAAAGGAATAAAAAAAGAAAGAAATCTGGAAAAAAAAGGAAACAGAGGCTGAAAATCGTGAGTGAACAGTGACCAAAAACCAAAATCATCGTTTCCTCACCACCGGCGAGCCACGACCGACGAAGGAGCGTGGGGAAGCACCGACGAGGTACGACCGACCTCCAGGCAGCCCGACACCCGACGGAACGTCAAAAAATGGTAGATCGAAGGGAGGACAGCCGCGAGAGAGAAAAGAGAAATCGGATGGCACCGGTGTCGATTTGGCCCAAGCCCAGCCAATCGAACCTTCCCCTAGTGATGCTGCATCGAACGGCGGTAGAATCGGTCAAAAACCCCGGTAACGACGAAACGACCCTGAACCGGTTCGAATCGGTTTAATGTGAAAGGGTCTGAACCGGTTCGACCCTGGCACCGCAGTAGACTGGTAAGTGGTCGAAAATCGTCCGATTTATTTTTTGGATAATTATTTTGAATTTATATTAGACCTAAATTAACCGGTTTAAATATATATTGCTGTGTAGCGAAAAAAATGGTAGGCGACGTGTACGAGTTCGAGCGAATCTCAACTTACGTGCCACCAAGGAAAGATTTGGCTTTCGAAAATACATCCAGAGCCAATTAAACTGTGTAATCCGAGGAGATCGAGGAAATTAAATTCGCAGTCGACATTTTTTCAGGTAAGGGATTTATGGAAGCTATTAGAGATAGTTATACGTATATTTCTTACCTTCTGTATGCAAATAAATACTGTAGAGTATATAGATATTGAAATATCTATAGGAAAACCAAATTAGATTTACAGATGAAATTATACTGTAAAATTATCGAAAAAGCATAAATGCATAAACTGCATGCTTTCGGTGTCTTTATCGTGAAAAGTTGTTTTGCAAGTGTAGAATGATAGAATGGCTCAAGATTTTACTGTCTGTATTAAATTGCACGTTTTTCAAAGTTAAGCGTGCTGGAGTGGGAGAAACTTCAGGATGGGTGACTATCAGGAAATTACCCTTCTTGTTATGTTTTGCACCATTTTCCGTGTTGAACTTAATTTTTAGTACCGTTTTCACCAGAAGTGAGCCATCTATCGATTTTCTGTGTAAAAAGGTGCTAGAGCCAATGTGATACTATTTGTTATTCGATTTGCTCGCACTTAGTTTTAAACTGAATTTGAGAATGAAAAGGGTGTTAGAGCTATGTGTAAGCTGAGTGAGACACTAAAGAGCTCACACTAGGTTTTAAATTCATGTTGGAGTCATCAGTAATTACTAAGTGTTATTACTCTGACCTACTCGCTGGTGAATTCCTAAACTTATGATGATTCTGAGTAAAACCGTACTGAAGTTGTCGTGTGATGCTATGTGTTCTTGCACTGACCTGCTCGCACGTGGTTTTATGGATTTAATGTAGTGTGAGTACAAAATCATGCTGCAGCCGTCGTGTGATGCTATGTGTTCTTACACTGACCTGCTCGCACGTGATTTTGAGACATGGTAATGGATGATAGTGATACTGAGAAGGTAGACCTCAAGATTACTCGATATTCTCAACTATATATCACAATATAAAAGGATCCTCGGAGCACGATGTACCGTGAGTGTTAGCCACGGAGTACGATGTGCCGTGATATCTTAGTGATCTTAGTGAGCTGAAGGGATGGTTGATCCGCCTCCCTATGCATGGGATTCCCGCACACCTGATCCGTGATTGCTTGGAATCCAGTGACTATGGCCATATGTCCCTTGAAACTTGATATTACATCCCAGTCTAGTCTCACGTATATTTCTTTGCTATGTGAATGGTTTTCGAAGTATGTGCTGTGTGATTTGAAATAATGATGCATATAACGATCTAGCGAATTAATGATTTCGCACAGATAGATGCTATTTTAAATAAATGTATATTGTTTTATAAGGAAAATAAATATGTATTTTATGCATTGTAGATAGTGTAGTTATCTATTTGCTTTCATATGTTCCTTACTGAGCGTGTTAGCTCACCCCCTTATTTTTCACCTCTACAGATTCTACGCATTAGGGTGTATCCACTGCATTTATTCCTACTACCGTGCTCTCTAGTCCTCTAGCAGTATCGAGGTACACACATATGCGAATTTTATATCTGTTTAGTAATGCACAGTAATGTTATCTTTTGTATTTGGGGATGTATATAACAGAAACTGATGTAGATAACTTAGTTAAAAAAAACACACAGTTTCTATATTATTTTATACAACTCTGATAAGAAATGATCGAATGGATGAGAATGAGGTAATTGTTATTGACTCACAACCCAACCAATAGAAGTATGTAAGTCGCGAAAAATGGGTTGTGACAGGTACAATAGAATATCTCTATGTACGAGGATGCAATATGCAAGGCGTAATTACGTGAGTCCAATTTTGATCAGAATGCCTCTTAGTATAATCTGGATAAGTAAAGAAGTGAAACTGAGGAAATCCAGGAAACTCATAGGAGGTATCAAGATCCTCCACCACTAGCTCCGCAAGTACCTGAACCACCACCTCCTCCACCTACTCCACCACAACTTCAAGTGGTGCAGCATCCAGCCCAAGACCCGGTGGATTGGAATATGGCTCGATTGAAACAATTTACGAAAATGAATCCACCCATCTTCAAGGGAGTCAAGGACCCTGATATAGCTAAAAAGTGGATTTTGAAATTGGATGTTCAAGTACATGCAGTGCAGTGGTGTTGAGAAGGTGGCGTTAGCTACCTACATGTTAGAGAATGAGGCAGATCAATGGTGGACGTCTAACGATACTGTTTTGTTGGCTAAGTACTCAGAGATTACTTGAGAGATTTTCCTTGAGGCATTTAATAAGCAATACATCCCGGAATGTGCTCAGAGAAAGAAAGGAGCAAAGTTTCTGAGTTTGGTCCAAGGTAACATGACGGTGGACCAATATGAGTCGAAATTCATCGCACTCCTCCGATATGATCCTAACATAGCCCGAAATGAGTTGAAGAAGATAGTTAAGTTTATCCATGAGTTGAAACCGGTGATCTGAAGTAGGTTAGCACCTCTGAACCTACGGACTTATGCAGAAGCCATTCAGAGGGCACAATTCATAGAGCAAGACATGGAGTTGTCCCAAGCTAAATTTCAGTCTAGATTAAGGAGTCAAGGCTAGAGATATGATGATATAGGGTCTTTTTAGAATATGTGGCAGAATAAGAAGCTGAGGGTCGGTGCATTAGAGCTTTGACCCCTAGACCAAGGGTTTCCTCCTACTCCAAATGCTCTTGTACCCTACCATGCTCTTGTGCCTACTTTTGCTAGGAAGTTGAAGAGAAAACCTGAGACTTTAGGTGATATACTTAAGGTTAAGACACCAAGGAAAGAGTCACCAACAACCGAGGTAGTGTACAAAATTTGAGAAGATAAGATAGATAGTTGATAAAGTGGTGTTAGCTAACCTAATTTTGCTAAACATGTTAGATTTTGATTCTTGATGTTTTGAGAACCGATGAGTTGTGAGATTTTTTATCTTGTTATTAAGAGCCAATTGAATAAAATCAGAATCGCATTGAAGTTAATTTGCTCAATCATGATTGAAATGGACGTGTTTTGCATGTTTTTTTTTTTTGGAGTCTATGGAATTTGGCATCTTACTACGAGGAAAAAAATGGGGATTGAAGATTTGGAATGTTTGTTATATAGGATGTGGATCATATTCATTTTGATTCGATTATTAGATAAATAATTATGAGAAGTCTTGATAAAAACTTATCACCTAACACACAGTGGATGATTCTAAGAGGAGAATTGTCAATTATCCTTGTTGAGATATGAACAAGACTTTGAATTCACGAGTTTTTGAATTTGAAAGATGAAATTAAATATCTGAGTCAGGTGTCGCCTTGTGAAGGTGAAGAAATGAATTTCATTCTAGTGAAATCGTATGAACTATGAAATATGGATCAATGGTTCAATATCAAGTACAAAGAAATGCTATGTGGGAATGTAGATTTTAGGCAGTAATTGAGAATCGTCAGTATAAAATTTATCATTGTATATTGTAAGATTTTCTATTGGCTGAAATCAATCTTGCATTTAAAGAGGATAATTACTTAATTTGAAGTGATTTTGGTTTAGTAAAAGAAAAAGAAAAGTATCTTAACTTGAGGATATGAATTGACATTTATTCAAGTCGTTGCAGGACAATCTTTAAACTTCTACATGGAGTGCTATTAATTTGTTAATGATGAGAGTGATTAATTTGTGATAATGGTTCCAAAGATTGAGGAATCAATGAGATTATGTGATATATGTGATTGGTGTTTGGAGTTGTGATCTTGATATGAATTTTATTATTTGGAGTTATAATGATTGAAATTATCGATTGATTTTTCCTATTGTTCCTAGGCTCTAACTTTTAGTTGGAGTTAATAGTGTATTTGGCTAATAGAAAATTTTGAATTATGATATTATAAGCTCTGCGAAGAGTTTTATCGTAATCTATAATTGATCTATAGGACTTGAAAACTATTAATATTTGAGATTAGAGATGAGTTTGATACTCATAATTTATCTTTAAATTTGTTGGGTGTGAAAAACTTATGTTTATTACAAATTTTTGTTATATTGATTTCATCTTTATCGTAGTGTATGATGGTCAACTGATGATAAATATTCTGATACAGTGAAAAAGAAAAGAAAATCAATATCCAATAGTTTATAAGTAACTAGAAAATTTGTTGATATCATTATTCAAATTTAAAGTTTTATGTGGTTATAATTGTCACGACCGCTTTTTACTAAAAATCGCTACAAATTTTTCGTTTTTTCATTTTCTTTCCCGGTCGTGAATATTCTCACCACCAAACAGTGGGACTATGAGTCAGTATTAGTCATCTTTTACCATCTGCCATGTCATTTATCTTTTAATTTATTCAAAAGCAGACACATATACTTTATAATTGATGTTCTATACTTGTACATGTTTACTAATATTTACATCCCCCATATTACATTTCAAAATGATTATTGTGCTATTACATGTTTAGATACAAAATGATACTAGGTGTATACCTTTCAATTATGGGAAGCAGCGGATACTAAGAATGCAAGTCCTCAGCCGCTCACTAACTATTTCAAGTGCTCTGAAAAGAGGGAAAAATAAGGGGGGTGAGCAAACCATGCTCTCAGTAAGACAATCATGCGAGCAGGTATATAACTGTACTATCTACGTGATCGTAATGCCATGCTAAAACCATACATTTTCTCATTCACACCTCAAAAGCATTAGTTCATGCTTGTGTTAGTGGCATGTAAAGCAAATCATACTATTTAATTCAGTGCACAAATCAAATTCAAAGCATGAAAAACCATCATGCCTATTTCACAAATAAGGCATGGAAAATCATCACGCGTGAGTGCATTTTAAAGCCATTATCATACTTTCTCAAGCAAATCATGTTATTTAGTTCAGTGCACAAATCAAGTTCAAAACATGGAAAACCATCATGCGTGTTTCACCAGTAAAGCATGGAAAATCATCATGCATAAGTGCACTTCAAAGCCATTATCATGATTTCTCATCTCAATAAAATCAACACTTGTCAGGACTCATCCCTTCCCTCGAACTGTCCTGACTCACAATACATTTCAAAACATGATTCATTCATAAATAAGAGACATGTGAGATAGGTAATATAACAGGGAAATCGCCTTTAGGACTATGGCCATATCCTTTGTGATCCCAGGCTACACTGATCAGGTGTGCGGGGTATCACCTCTATCTACTTCCGCACGGGAGGTGGGTCACGTCCAACCCGCCGGTCCATAGCAGATCTAAACATCGTCCGAAGATGGCATATCACAATCTTAACTCGGTACAACGTACTCCATGCTACCTACACGGTACAGCGTACTCTGTGGACCCATATCAACACATCATATCACGTCACATCTCAAAATACACGTGCGAGCCTATTTAATCTGTGCGACACACAGTCTACCCGAAGCTTATAGCACGACTATCAACATGTCATAAAATCTCGTGTGAGTAGTCTCAAGCATGACAACAAATATAGTGGACATTTAGTGCAAGTAACGCTCCAGTACAATGTCAAAACCAGTATGAAAATCATTGCAAGCTAGGCTCCAGCACAATATCATAAAAATCCATGTAAAACTAGTGCGAGTTAGGCTCCTGCACTCATGCATGTAAAACTCTAGTGCGAGCTATGCTCCAGCAGTAATGCATGTGTAAACATGTCAAATCTCGTGCGAGTAATGCTCTGACACATTTTCTTTTCCACAAACTCATGTAGGTGGCTTGTTCTTTTGCAAAGCATTGTTATAAAACCAAATCAAACTATTTTTTTATGCAAATCACTTAAAATACTAGCCAACCTACCAATTCACATGCTAAAAGCAGTAAAAAGATTCAAAAGCATCATGTTCTTGCTTTTCATGCACATTTCTCAAAAATCCAACTCTTGCCCTTCAAACATCCATTTCATTCTAAGACCCTTAAATAGTTTTAAGAAATCGCCCATGCGCCCGAAAGGCGTACATATATCTCTAGGGCTAACACAATTCCCTTACCTCAATTTCTCTGATCACTCTACATTTTTCATCGTTATCGATCACCAGATCCGTTTAGCTCCCAATATGTTCTCTGGAGCTGCAAATAATCATTTATCGGGTTAAATACAGTACATTTTACTTGTATTTCACTTTTACTGGGCTTAATTTACAGTATTAGGCTCGTTTACTCTTATTGGGCCCGATTGCAACTTAATGGGCCTTAATCGGCCTTAATTCCATTTTTCACTTACTATTCACATCATCGAGACCTATTGGGCTCATTGGGCCACCAACAATTTATTGGCCTCGTTCTAAACTCTTGGATAGCTTAAATAATTATTTATGACAATTTATCTCCAATTTCAGAATATAATTCATTTTATGCGGAATTAAATCCGTAATTTATGCGATAAATTTTTAATACGCATAACGATGTAAATTATCGTAAATAAGGGTTAATTACCCGAGATTTCGTGATAGTACATAAATTGAGGCTGACCCAAATTCTCGTTTGTCGTCAATTATCTAGCTACACATTTATATATTTTTCGGGTCAAATTCGATCAAATATATATTTAAATAATTATTCTGAAAATTAAATTGGTCCATTTAACCACTTACCTGCTTTCTTGTAGCTCGACTGCATCGTCGAATTTTTTTCCTTTTTTTCCTTTTTTTTGGCTGAACCGGTTCGGTCCGGTTCAGCCTGGTTCAATTCGGTTTGGTTCAACCAGATTTAATCCAGTTCGATTTTCTCTTTCGTCGTTCGGGGCTTCGCCAGTTGGTTCTTCACCGGTTCTTCACTGGCCGAAAAGTGGTTGGTCCAGTCTCTTCTCTCCTCGGCGTCGCTGCCGTTTTTCTCACGCTGCGTTTGACACTGTTTCTCGTCGATCCACGCCTGGATCGGCGCCGTTGTTGCCCCCTTTGGTCGGTGGCAAGGCGTTCCCCCTTCCTCTGGCCACCGTTCATTTCTCTCTCCTCCATTTTCTCTCCTCTCTCTCGATTTCTCTCTCTTTTCCCCTTTTTCTCTCGTCGGTCGTGTCTCCTCGCTGGATTTCGCTTGCGGTCAGCGTCGACGTGAGGTTCCTCCCCTCTTGGACTCTCATACTCTTCTTCTTCCCTTATCCCTCACGGGTCCAGAGAATGGTGAGAGAGGGAATCGGGTTTTCCCGATTCCTTCTCCATTTTGTTTCTTTTTATTTTTTTATTATTATTATTTTAATTGAATAAAATATAATATTTTTGTCCAAATGTCCCAAAATATTATATTTTATTCATTTAATCAATTAATGTATTTATTTGTCTGATTTTATCTTTCTGGTGTATTTTTTCAATATTTTCGGGATAATTTCCTAAGGTGAAAATTTTGATTTATTCCAATAAACTCATATCTTGATCAATTTAACCTGAAATTTAATTATTTCTCTTTTATTGATCAAGATTTCCTGAATCCATGTTTACAGTGTAAATTTCTTATCGAATTGACATCGAATTTTGGTTCTTTTGACTGTTTTATCCTTTAACGTGTTCAGGACCAAATCAACACTACTTCCCTTCACGAACCCTTTCTTATGATTCAATTTTCATATAACCATATTTACATCACGTGAATCATAAGGAAATATGATAAAAATTCGGGTCTTACATAATCTTTCCCACTTAAGAGATTTAGTCCTCCAAATTAGAACCAAGTCAAATGGGTCTATAAATAACTCCGGGTACGTCTATCGCATCATACTCTTTAATTCTCGTGTGCCTTTTTTCGGAGTGTAATACTTCCAAAGGACTTTGACTAGGGAGATCATCTTAGACCTCAACACTTTCTCCTTCCGTCTAATACCCGAATCCATTTTTCAACATATGACCTACTCTCTTTGAGCTTCAACAGTCTCCGTCTCTTGTCAGCATAACTTTTCTGCTTGCTCTGAGGTGTTCTTAATCTCTTACACATCAACTGAACATCCTCAGAGGATTGTCTTACCAAATCGGGAGCAATTATCCATCAGTCACCCACTTCTTTCCATCCAATCGGGGAAAAACCCCTACGGCCATACAATGCCTCATATAATGTCATCCCGATATTCGAGTGATAACTATCGTTGTAGGTAATTTAGCAAATGACAAGTGATCATTCCAGGAGCTTCTAACATCAATTGCACACGCTCTCATCATATCCTCTAGAACCTGTATAGTCCCCTTTGACTGACCATCTGTTTGAGGTGGAAGTTGTGTTAACACTTAACTAGGTTCCCATGGCTTCCTGAAAAATATTCCCAGAAGTGGGAAATGAAGCAAGAATCCCTATCTAATACAATGCTCACTGAAAAATTACATGGTGTTCCACAATATCCCTTACACATAAATTTGCCCATGCACTCAGAGTATCAGTAGCTTTCATAGTTAGGAAGTGGCAGACTTAGTCAATCTATCGACCATCACCCAAATAGCCTCGTGATTCTTACGGGTCCTCTGTAACCCATCACAAAATTTATGGTAACATACTCTCATCTCTGTGTCGATATAGGTAGAGGCTGCAATAACCCTGCAGACTTCTGGTGCTCTACCTTACTCTGCTGACATACGAGATACTTTGCTATAACTCTACGATTTCTCTTTTCATGCCTGACCACCAATACCCTTTTAGATATTCTAATACATTTTATTACTCCCCTAATGCACTGTATATCCTGAAGAGTGAGCTTCTGACAATAAAAATCTCATCAACTGTGGTTCCTTGGGAGCACTTATTTTACCTCTGAACCTCAGTAAGCCATCATCGCTCACTGTGAACTCTGTCACTGTACCCATCTGAATTTGACTCACACTATCGACACTCTACCGATCATCACGCTAAGCCTATCAAATCCGGTCACTCCAATTCTGTTATAATCTTAGGCTAGCAGTCACATAATCACTGTTAGCATAAGAAGGGATTACATCACTACTGAGGCTCACAACTTGTCACACCCCAATTTTCGGTGTCCTTTATCCATACTTACTCAATCACAGTTGGGCTGTTAGGCGATGTAATTACTAAAGTTCATACATTTACAGTGAAAAATTTTAAAATTTAATTCACACTCCCAGGTGTGTGTAGATATACAAAATCAATTGTATAAATACCATGTATTTACATATCATCCCCATAAAACTTGTTACAAGTCCAAGGTACAACTGTGCGATACGAAAAGATAGATACAAAATAAGCTTGTGTATACAATTCTTATACCTTTACGACTGGCGGGAGCTGTCCAACTCAAAAAGAAATCTAGAGACCACCTCTCTCCTACTTCTCAGTACCTGGAGGGGGAAAATAGTGGGATGAGCAAACCACAGCTCAGTAAGGAAATGAATGCTAGCAGATAGATATCGTACTACCTACATAGCCCATGCATGTATAAACCAAAACCATGTTTTCATTATAAATGAAAATATCATACGAAAATGCATTTAAACATACATTTCTCATTTGCACTTTCATGTAAATCATATGTGTCATGCTTCCATTTTAAAACATGATGCATAAAAACAATGCCCTCACGACACATGTGTTTAAGTCAGAGACTTATCAAAACACAAAATCTCTTTACTTTCTCAATCATATCTTTTCCTCAAATCTCTTTCTTTTCTGAGATTGTTTCTGTTTCTTGAATCTCTGAGACAGGCATGAAATTTTTGGTAATCAAATATCCACGACATATGGCGATAGTCAGTGATCCTAGGCCTCACTGATCAGGTGTGCACAGGGCATCACTTCGCCTGAAGGGGGATGGGTCAGTCCTACCCTCCGGTTCATCTCAATCAACCTCATCTCCTCATATACTCATGGTATAAGATACGTCATGTGTCATATACGTGATACTCGTACTCACGTGCACCTAACATGGTACATAGTATACCAATGGACAACTACACTATACTACGTACGACCGTGGACCCAAGTCCATACTCCAACTTCGATGGACTTTTCATCCTGAACCATGTCTCTTATACCAGGCGAGCATGCAGCGTGACACACAGTCATCGCAAGGCTCCAATACAATTTATTGTTAAGGCCCAGCTCATTCAAAGGCCGTCGGCTAGGATCCCCTTGGGTCCCAGACCCCCAGGTTTACCTCAACTCAATAAAACAGGTGCGAGCAAAGCTCCAGCACTTTTCTCAAAACCATCGTGCGAGTTAAACTCCAGCACTACACATCAAAAGCATAAAAACATGTGCGAGCTAACACTCCAGCACATAGTCAAAGTCATTAAAATTGGTGTGAGCTAGAGCTTCAACACCAAATCTCATCTCAAACCTGATAGATGGCTATTTTCTCTTTTTAAAACTCAAAACATGTTTATTTATGCAACATGCCTCTTCATGCTAAAACATGTAAATTTTGGCCAACCTATCATCAACATTTCTCAATCACCAATATCAATATAAAATTGAGAAAAACATTGAAAACATGCATATCATGCTATTTCTTTACCCTATCCCATTTCTCAATACATATATATCATAATACATTTGATGCTTCCATATCATTTCATAGAATCGTAGTATCGTACTAATTCTTGCATCATATCTACGAAATTGTCGTAAAATACATACGAACATCTCTATAGCTAACACACAGTCCCTTACCTCGATCTACTTGTGTGCAATTGTCCTCCTTTATGCTTCTCGCGTTCTTATCTCGACTTGTTTCGGTGTATCATCAAGAACTGCAATTTATCCATCAAGCACTTGAGTTAACGTTTCTAACTCTTGTTCATCTAAGCATTTATCCAATGCCTTAAATATACATTTTACCTCTCATGGTAAATCTCACAATTTATCCCAATATCAACACATCCAAATCATACCCACAACATAATCATTCTCTTAAGGTAACTCATCATCATTAATACTTCTACATTTCACTTTTTCACACTAGACTATTTTTAGGTTATGGTGGGTTCCTTACTTTCTAGGTAGTTTCTATCCTTTCTATGCATACCAAACAACCCCAAAATCAATATCCATACAATGTACTTGAGTTATATCATTTAGAAACTCACCTCTTTGGATTTCCTCTTCGCTCCAAATAGAAATGCCTCTTGTTCCTTCAATCCAACAAATGGGTAAATGCCTCCAAACTATGTTGTTCTTCTCCTTGATGTGAACAACTTTCCCTCTAATAGTCTTCCCTCAAATCTCCTTGAAAATGGTTGGATTTAGGAGTGAGAAAACTAAGTTTTCGAGTTAAAATGAAAAGAAATGGTTTTGTCCCGAAATCTGCAGATCCAACTGCTCCTATTTATAGATTCAACTTGATGAGATCGATCTGTCTTAGATGGAGATCGATCTGGTCCTCTTAGAATCCCTCTTTTCTAAGACATTTTGAAGGCAGGAGATCGATCTGTCGAGGCTTGAGATCGATCTGCTCTCAAACAGAAGCTTAAGGAGATCGATCTGGTCTTAGGGGAGATCGATCTGGTCTTAGGGGAGATCGATCTGCTTCCAACCTGAGAGCTAAGGAGATCGATCTGACTCCCTTGGAGATCGATCTGCTCTATTCCATTACTCAAATAAGAGCATCCTGGCTCTTCCAGATCGATATCTCATCATATGAGATCGATCTGGCCTTCATATTTCCAGATTTCACTGCAGTTTACCAGATATTTATACCAAAACATCCTTAATTTGCTGTCATAGTCATTTTCTTATTCGATTATCTTTAAGACTTGAAAATGACATCCATCCATACCTTATACACATTAAAACTTATGTGAAATCTCTGTTTACTTAAAGGTACTTAATATAAATCGAATGGAAGTGCACAACTTATACAAATCTTCCTTCCATCTCTCCGTACCACTCATATTCCATCTCACTCACATTCTTCCCATGTTTAAGTCCATTTCTTCATATTCATACATATTGTAACTTGTACGTACAATCACAACTCCTATTACATGTGTGTACCTTAAACTTATGGACTTACATTACATATAATTCACATTACAAGTATATCACCATACTTATGAATTCATTTACATATATATAAGGTTAAACCTATACGGGGTCTCACACAACTGCTATAACAGCTTACGCTCCCTGACAATCATATGTGATACCATCTCGAGGCTCTTTATACTCAAGGTATCAGCCACTACATTAGCCTTACTCGGGTGGTACAATATCTCACAATCATAGTCTTTCAGAAGCTTTAACCCTCTTTGTTATCTCATATTCAACTCTTTCTATGAAAATAGATACTTAGGGCGTTTCTGATCAGTGCATACATGAAATTTCTCACCGTATAAGTAGTGGCGCCATACCTTCAATACAAACACTATGGCTACCAATTCTAAATCATGGGTCAGATAGTTTCCTCACATGGTCTTTGGACTGTCTGGATCCATGAGCGACTATCTTCCCGTTTTACATCAATACATAGCCTAATCCTTGTTTTGAGGCTCCATATACACTGAGAAACCTCATAAGCTGTTAGGTATGGTGAGAATAAATGTGGTGGTCAGTTTATGTTTCAATACACCAAAACTCCCAGAAGCTACTTTCACACTTATCATCACATTCAAATACAACCTTCTTTCGAGTGAGACGTGTCGATGGAGTAGCCCATTTCGAGAAATCCTTAACAAATCATCTGTAAAACAGTTTTCAATTGCTGCTCATAATCTTCCCTGAACTTTGAATGTACCAATATATCATCGATAAAGAGGATAACAAATCGGTCCAGGTAAAGTTTAAATACCTCGTTCATTAATGTCATAATGGATACAAAACTTTATCTTGAGCACATCCACATACCAAATCCTTAACGAATGATACCCAGACTTTAGATCGATCTCAAAAAAAGATTTTCACTCCGAAGCTAATCCAATAGCTCCTCAATGGCTGAAAGGGAATATTTATTCTTAATGGTAGCCTCATTCGACAACCAATAATAATTTCCTTATTGGAGGCTTCATCTTTCTTTTTCACAAACAGAACCGGTGCTCTTCAAGGTGAAACACTCGGTTTGACGAACCCTTATCCAATAACTCCTGTAATTACTTCTTTAGTCCCTTCAGTTCCACTGAAGCAATTTTATACGGTGGTTTGGATATCGGCTCAGTACCAGGTACCAAATCAATACAAAACTCTATTCTTTTAATTGGTGGCAACCCTGGTAGATCATTCGGAAAGACATCAGGCAACTTCCTGACTACTGGGATATCTGTCAACTCTGGATATGCCTTATCCATATCAATCACATAAGCGATAAAATCTTCTCATCACTTGTCAAAACATAATATACACTTTTCAGGGTGGAAATATCACTATCTTAGAATAACAATATCAACCGCATAGTTTGCAGCTGACTAGTCCATTCCTCTTATTACATCATAATCATTCGCATTCAATTAAATAATATCGGCTGACATATCATTTTCCCTCACTTTTAACTTACAATCTCTACATACACATTCAATTAGCTGATTATTATTCATTGGGGTGCTAACTATCAGTATTTTGCCTAAAGGTATAGGTTTCACCTCTTTCACTAACTTATATGCTGACGAAGGCGATTTGAATAAATGTGTGGCACCAGGATCAATTAAAAGCAATTGTATTAATATTAATAATCAAAATGGTACCTTCCATCACATCAGATGAAGCATCAATAGTGTCCTGGTCCAAGGCATACACTCGCCCTCGACCAACATCCTATTTCCCCATTCTCGGCTGTGACATTCTTTTCTGGTACAGAGGTATCAGCAGGGCTTTCTCATGCTCTTTTCCTTTCAGTGAGGCAATCTCACCTAGCTCTGGGCAATCCTTAAATAGATGGCCTGTATTACCACTCTTAACACATGTTTTAGTCAATAAGATGCAAAGCCTATTTTCGTGGTATCCACCACACATCTTACACGGCTCAGTAGTAGGTCAGGCTCCCCCAATCACAATACCCCTCGTAGTCGCTGAAACTGGAGACACTGGGGGCTTACTAATCATCTTACCCCATGACTTATCAACTCTAAATCTCTTGCTAAATGGCCTCTTTCCCACTCTGACACCTTTGTCATCCACTATTCTCTTTCTGTCTCTATTTCGGCCTTTATTACCTTTCCCAAACTTAGAGGCGTGTAACTCATAACCTTATTCACACCCTGTGATCTGCGCTCTGCCTCTTCGTATGTAATGATATCTAACGGGGCCAATCAAACTCTAATAGATGGTTTAAGCCTTTCCATGACTTTCTGACTTTCTGATTCTCACTGTTCATAGTGTCAGGGTCACACCTGCCCAGGGATATAAATTGAGATTCATACTCGTCAATTGACATATTTCTCTAGGTCAGAGTAAAGAACTTTATCCGTAAATTCATCTGAACAGTGCTAGGAATATACTATCTCTGTGTATCCAGAATTATCTCTAATGTCAGCTCTAGATGTCAACTCTTAAGATGGATCGAGCGGACTTTCACCCATGCTCTGTCTCGCCCTTCAACATAAACGCATTAAAAGTCACTTCTCGATCGACATACACCGATAGAACCCGTACAACTTCACTATCTCATTCATTTAGTCCTCAACAGCTACTGGGTTCTTTACCTCGCTAATTACCGGTGGTATGAAATTTTTAAAATTGCCTTAACCTGTCCAGCTCATAATCATAGTCCAAATCATTACCACTCTACTGTAGAGCTGCAGGCAAAGACGTATCCTAAATCGGTAGGGTGTTAGAGTCTCTATAGTCTGAGGTATCTGTGCAGGCTATGCAGCTGGGTCTCATCAGTCGTCAGCTCCCTACATAGACTACACTCCGCTTCAACCTTATGAAATGTGTCTCAATATCTTCTGGTCTCATGTGGGACCCTGTGGGGCATGCTCAACATCAGCCTCCACCTCAATCTCATCCTGAGTCTTATGTGATGACTCAATACGACTCTTAGGCCTACCTTTACGGCCTTGAGTACATGTACTCGCCCCTCTACCATAGCGGCTATTAGTTACAATGACTATATTCTTGCATTCATAACCATTCATTAGTCTAATCTCATATCGATATACACAGTTATATATAAACAAAGCACAGTAATATGGGGATGTAACTTTCTTACTTATTAATATCGACTCATATCAGGTCAATTTAGCTCTGATATCACCTCTGTCACGACCCCCTTTTACTAAAAATCGTTACAATTTTTTCATTTTTTCCTTTTCTTTCCCGGTCGTGAACATTCTCACCACCAAACAGTTGGGCTATGAGTCAGTATTAGTCACCCTTTACCATCTACCATGTCATCTATCTTTTAATTTATTCAAAAGTAGACACGTATACTTTATAATTGAGGTTCTATACTTGTATGTGTTTACTAATATTTACATCCCCCATATTACTTTCCAAAATGATTACTGTGCTATTACATGTTTAGATACAAAATGATACCAGGTGTATACCTTTCAATGCTGGGAAGCAGTGGATACCAAGAATGTAAGTCCTCAGCCGCTCACTAACTATTTCAAGTGCTTTGAAAAGAGGAAAAAATAAGGAGGGTGAGCAAACCACGCTCTCAGTAAGGTAATCATGCGAACAGGTAGATAAATGCACTATCTACGTGATCATGATGCCATGCTAAAACCATACATTTTCTCATTCACACCTCAAAAGCATTAGTTCATGCTTGTGTAAGTGGCATGTAAAGCAAATCATGCTATTTAATTCAGTGCATAAATCAAATTCAAAGCATGGAAAACCATCATGCGTATTTCACAAATAAGGCATGAAAAATCATCATGCGTAAGTGCACTTTAAAGCCATTATCATACTTTCTCAAGCAAATCATGCTATTTAGTTCAGTGCACAAATCAAGTTCAAAGCATGGAAAACCATCATGCGTGTTTCACCAGTAAAGCATGGAAAATCACCAGGCATAAGTGCACTTCAAAGCCATTATCATGATTTCTCATCTCAATAAAATCAATACTTGTCAGGACTCAGCCCCTCCCTCGGACTGTCCTGACTCACAATATATTTCAAAACATGGATTCATTCATAAATAAGAGACATGTGAGATAGGCAATATAAAAGGGAAATCGCCTTTAGGACTATGGTCATATCCTCTGTGATCTCAGGCTACACTGATCAGGTGTGCGGGGTATCACCTCTATCTGCTTCCGCACGGGAGGTGAGTCACGTCCAACCCGTCGGTCCAAAGTAGATCTAAACATCGTTCGAAGATGGCATATCACAATCTCAACACGGTACAGCATACTCCATGCTACTTGCACGGTACAACGTACTCCGTGGATCCATATCAACACATCATATCATGCCACATCTCAAAATGCATATGCGAGCCTATTTAATTGGTGCGACACACAGTCTACCCGAAGCTCCTAGTACAGCTATCAACTTATCATAAAATCTCTACGAGTAGTCTCAAGCACGACAACAAATATAGTGGACATTTAGTGCGAGCAACGCTCCAGCATAATGTCAAAACCAATATGAAAATCAGTGCGAGCTAGGCTCCAGCACAATATCACAAAAATCCATGTAAAACTAGTGCGAGCTACGCTCCCGCACTCATGCATGTAAAACTCTAGTGCGACCTATGCTCCAGCACTAATGCATGTGTAAACATGTTAAATCTCATGCAAGTAATGCTCCAGCACGTTTTCTTTTCCACAAAATCATGTAGGTGGCTCGTTCTTTTGCAAAGCATGGTTATAAAACCAAATCAAGCTATTTTTTTATGCAAATCACTTAAAATACTAGCCAACCTACCAATTCACATGCTAAAAGCAGTAAAAAGATTCAAAAGTATCATGTTCTTGCTTTTCATTCACATTTCTCAAAAACTCAACTCTTGCCCTTCAATCATCCATTTCATTCTAAGACCCTTAAATAATTTTAAGAAATCGCCCATGCGCCCGGAAGGTGTACAGATCTCTTTGATCACTCTACATTTTCTATTGTTATCGTTCACCCGATCCGTTTAGCTCCCAGTATGTTCTCTGGAGCTACAGATAATCATTTATCGGGTTAAATACAATACATTTTACTTGTATTTCACTTTTACTGGGCTTAATTTACAATATTGGGCCCGTTTACTCTTATTGGGCCCGATCGCACGTTAATGGGCCTTAATCGGCCCATTTTTCAATTACTATCACATCATCGAGGCCTATTGGGCTCATTAGGCCCACCAACAATTAATTGGCCTCGTTCTAAACTCTTGGATAGCTCAAATAATTATTTACGACAATTTATCTCCAATTCTATAACATAATTCATTTTATGCGAAATTTAATCCGTAATTTATACAGTAAATTTTTAACACGCATAATGATGCAAATTATCGCAAATAAAAGTTAATTACCCAAGATTTTATGATAATACGTAAATCGAGGCTGACCCAAATTCTCGTTTGTCGCCAATTATCGAGCTACGCATTTATATATTTTTTTGGGTCAAATTTGATCAAATATATATTTAAATAATTATTCTGAAAATTAAATTAGTCTATTTGACCACTTACCGGCTTACCCATTCAATCCGGTTCGATATTCTCCTTCGCCAATCGGTTCTGTGTCGGCTTCATTTTCCAGCTTATCTGCGAGGTCGCCCGGTGCACAGATCTGGTGTCGGTTTCACCAGAATTGGCCGAAAAGTGGCCAGTCCGATCTCTTCTCTCCTCGGCGTCGCTGTCGCTTTTCTCCCGCGTCGTTCGACACCGTTTATCGTCGATTCGCTCCTGGATCGGTGCTGTTGTCGCCCCTTCTGGCCGGTGGCAAGCCGTTCCTCCTTCCTCCGGCCACCGTTCGTCTCTCTCTCCTCCATTTTCTCTCCTCTCTTAGTTTCTCTCTCTTTTCCCCTTTTTCTCTCGTCGGTCGCAGCTCCTCATCGGATTTCGTCTGGGGTCGGCATCGGCGTGAGGTTCCTCCCCTCTCGGCCTCTCGTTCTCTTCTTCTTCCCTTATCCCTCTCTGGTCCAGAGAAGGGTGAGAGAGGGAATCGGGTTTTCTCGATTCCTTCTCCATTTTGTTTCTTTTATTATTATTATTATTATTATTATTATTATTATTATTATTATTATTATTATTATTATTTTAATTGAATAAAATATAATATTTTTGCCAAAATGTCCCAAAATATTATATTTTATTCATTTAATCAATTAATGTACTTATTTGTCTGATTTTATCTTTTCGGTGTATTTTTTAATATTTTCGGGATAATTTCCCGAGGTGAAAATTTTGGTTTATTTCAATAAATTCATATCTTGATCAATTTAACCTGAAATTTAATTATTTCTCCTTTATGGATCAAGATTTTCTGAATTCATCTTTACAGTGTAAATTTCTTACTAAATTGACATCGAATTTTGGGTCTTTTGACCGTTTTGCCCTTCAACGTGTTCCGGACCAAATCAACACAATTTTCCTTCACGAACCCTTTCTCATTTCATGTTTTAAATTCTTATCTCCAATCTGAATGGTCTGAATCCCATTTGTTTAATATGCGGCCATTTCAATCTTCATTTGATCTTTAAATGTATTCGAGAATTTTTATTCATTCCATTTGCATTTTTCATTCACGTAAAACTCTTCTTATGATTCAATTTTCATATAACCATGTTTACATCACGTGAATCATAAGGAAATATGATAAAAATTCGGGTCTTGCAATAATTACTTAACATGATTTGGAAATTTTATTCTAAGAAATTTAGTGAACAAGAAATTATGTTGATCTCGGACAATGTTATGAACAATAACTTTGAGGTTTTCACGATTATATTCGAATGACATATTAAAGGGAGCAGTTGAAGTGTGATTGGATTTAAGTTACAAACTTTTGGATTATTGTTAATTTAACAAGTAGTTGATCTTTAATATGGAGGTTAATTTTAACTAAAGCCCATAGTAGTAAGTACATTCTGCATCCTGGTAGTACCAAAATATACCAAAATGGACGAAGGGTGTTTTGGTGACCTAAAATGAAATGGGATGTTGCACAGTTTGTAGCTAAGTGTTTGATTTGTCAGCAGATTAAGATCGAACACCAAAAGCCAGTGAGATTACTTAAGTCTCTTCCAGTGCCTACTTGAAAATGAGAGCACATTACAATGGACTTCATTATGGGCTTACCAAGGACCCAAAAGGAGCATGATACAATCTAGGTAATTGTAGATAGATTAACTAAGAGTGCCCACTTCCTGACCATTAAAAGTACAGACTCCTTAAGTGCATTAACAGAGTTGTATGTGAAGGAGATAGCTCAGTTGCATGGGGCTCCTGTGAGTATTACATCAGATAGAGATTCTCGATTCACTTCCAGATTTTGGGCTCATTTCCAAGAAGCCATGGGATCTCAGCTTAACCTGAGCACTGCCTATCATCCTCAGACTGACGATCAGTCCGAGAGAACCATTCAGACCTTAGAGGATATGTTGAGGGCATGCGTTTTGGAGTTTAAGGGCTCATGGGATGATCATCTGCCTCTTGCAGAGTTTTCTTATAACAACAACTATCATGCTAGCATCAAGATGGCACCGTATGATGCCTTATATGGTAGAAGATGTAGGTCTCCAATGGCTTGGGAAGAAGTGGGTGACAGAAAGATTTTGGCTCCCAATTTGGTGGAACAGGCAGCAAAAGGTGTTCGAATAATCTGTGATAGACGTAAAGCCGCACAAAGTAGGCAGAAGAGTTATGCGGATAAGCATAGGCGGCCACTTAAGTTTCAGATTAGGGATTCCGTGTTTCTAAAAGTATTTTCGAGCAAGGGGATTATGAGCTATGGAAAGAAGGGCAAACTGAGTCCTCGCTTCATTTGGTCCATTTGAGATTCTAGAGAGAGTGGGAGACGTAGCATCTAGACTTGCCTTACCACCACAGCTTTCTAGGGTACATAATGTCTTCCACGTCTTGATGTTAAGGAAGTATAATCTGGATCCCTCACATATTATTGAGTACGAGCCTTTGAGCATTCAAGAGGACATGAGCTACATCGAGCAACCTATCCGGATTTTGGACATAAAAGAAAAGGTACTTCGATCGAAGACTATTCCTCTGGTAAAGGTTCTCTGACAACACCATTTGGTTGAAGAAGCTACATGGGAGCTAGAGAGCCTCATGAAGGAGAAGTACCCTCATCTATTCTGAAGGACTAAGATGAATTTGGAGGACCAAATTCTTTAAAGGTGGGGAGAATGTAAAAATCGTAAAATTTTTTGTACTTAATTAGACAATAAAATAAAAATATATTCACTACAAGGTAAGGTAAATTAAATGAAAATATGTTATAAGAATATATATATATATATTTGTTAAATTGAAAATGTATTTTTTTAAAAAAAATAATAAAAAAATATATAGATAAGTAAAAAAAAAGGTGTCGCGCGATTCTGTATCGCGTGACACAGGGAAATCAGAGAAGGATATCGAAATTCCCTTCCCTGACTCCCCTCACAAGACGAGAAAAGAACAATGGGGAGAGGAGGCCGTCGGAGTGAAGAAGACAAGGGCGGTGGCCAAGAGGGGGAGAAGACTACCGTCGACACCGATGAACGAAGAAAATGGTGAGGAAACGATGGTCGGTGAGAGAAAACAGAAAAGAAGAAGGAGAGGCCGAAGGAGAAGAAGAAAAGGGAAGAGAGAGCGAGGTTGAGCGCGAGGTGGAGGACGCCGACCCTAGGGAGTCAGCGCCAATCAACCAGAAAAAGGCCAACGAAAGGCGCAGATCGACGGAAAGAAAGAGAAACAGCTACACTGAATGGGAAAGAGGCCGAATCGATCACTTTTCGACGAGCCCAGGAGTAACCATCACCAGATCCACGCATCGCGCGGCCTCGCGGACTCACTAGAGGCCAAAACTGGCAAATAACCGGTCGTCGGCATCGAACTTGAGAAAAACGGTGCTGAATCGGTTAGGACCAGTTCAGTTGAAGAGGGTGGTCTGAACCGGTTCAGCCAAAAAAAAAGGAAAAAAAAAGAAAAAAAAAGAGAAAAATTCGATGATGTCTCGGGTCCAAGGATAAGCAGGTAAGTAGCCGACTTTGACTGTTTTAAATTTTGGAAAATTTATTTATATTTATAATTGACCGAATTTGACCTGATTTAATTATATAAATGTGTAGCACGACAATAGGAGACGAACGAGAGTTCGACTCAGTCTCGATTTATGTGGCAGTATGGAATCTCAGGTAAGTGAACTCCACTTGCTACCACTTGTACTATTAAGCCGATTAAATTAATTGTCTAAGTTTCAGGAAAATTCTGTATATATTGCATTATGCTTTGGAATAAAATAATTTCTGTCGTAAATAATTATTTAAATTTCGCGAAGGCATATGTGAATCGTTAAAATAATTTGAAAGATGAAAAAGTGATAAATCAATTGAATTGGGAATGTAGCTATAGACTTTGTAGTAGGAATTAGACTTTCGTATGTATGATGAAACAGGAAGAAAAGAGGAAATTTGGTGAACTCAATGAGGTTAGATAAGTATATTTGGATGCAGTATTAAGAAGTTAGAATTAAATTTCAAGAGTATTTTCCCTAGGTAAGCAAGGTTACGATTTTGACGCATCGTAGGCAATTCGAATAAATAGGATGCTAAGAATACAAATTTCGGTGTAGGAAAATCGTAGAAGGATTTAAGAAAAATACTTGGAGGTGTCACTGCTCAAACTTGGAACTCTCGATAAATTGAGATAAGGGGTATAATTTAATTTAATTCTGATAATGAACACTCATTGCATTGATAAAAAGATTTTTATGAAGCAATGTTATATTTTGAAATGATTTATGATTGTTTTCATACTTATGGAATGATTTACGAAACATGATTTCGTTTTATGAAATGTTCACTAAGTACATCTATTATATGAAATGAATTTCCTGAAGTATGAAAATGCATGAGAGTTTTATGATGGTTTGAAATCCTATATTTATGCTTTGGAAGAAGCTTTTGACATTTTGAAAAGTATTTAAAAAAAGGGAAATTCTTTTTGAGACTATAGGCTTCATGCATGGCTAATTCTTGTGGTGTTCCAGCTCCACCACTTGAGTGCCGGTACGTAAGGACCCTGTAGCACTTGACTCTACTTGTGTGGTAGATGTCTCGCTACTTGTAGTTAATGATGATGATGTTTTGGTAGTATCTCGTGTCTGCACAGCACACATGAATGTTTCCCGCGTGGAGAGTGCTTTTGGTGCCCGTGCCCTAGCTAGGTGCTAGAAAAAGTAAGAAAGATAGATACTACTCATGTTTTATGAAAGTATTGTATGACCCTGATCCAATCTATAGCCCCCACCATGGCCATAGGTATGATGATGACCCTCTACAGAGGATGACACGTATCGCATGACTTAGTCATAGCCTAGTCTCCATGATTATGATTATGATTGTGATTATGATTATGATTATGATTATGATGATGATTATTATGGTGAATGACTATGTTTTCATGAGATTATGATGAAATGTTTACGAATAATTATGATTTATGATGAAATGTTTAAGAATGATTACTTTTTATGAAACGTTTATGAATGACGATGATTTTATGAAATTATCCATAAACGATGAAGATCTTATGAAATGGTTTAAGCATGTTATTTGATTTAAAGAACCCATGCTTCATATTTTTTTATGATGACTATGCACGTAACGAAAGTTTTACATATCTTCTAAATGTTAGATTCTAAAAGAAACTTATGATCAGTTTTTCTAAAGCAAAGTTTGTTTCATAAATGATTCTTGCATGCTTTAACATATCAGAACTACTTTAAATGTATTTCTTACTGGGCTTTTTCCCGAAAGCTCACCCCTCCACCTCTCAAATTGTTTGCAGTGAGTTACAGTTGATAATTGCTGCGTAGACGATGTAGGCTAGCGGATACGAGCTTCCCCAGACTACCTTTTGTACATGCGTGAGGTATACATTTTTATCTCTTTACCAGACCATTTGTATTCATAGACATCTATTAAAAGTAATGTGTCGGGATGTAATCCGTATAAGGATAAATGAAATGAAATATTTTTAAGGATTGATTTTTGGGAGTAACTAGACGTGTTTGGAATATGTAGAATGATTTGATGATATGACTTGAAAAACATGTCTGATAGTTGTGGATAGTTAGGGTTGATATTGTGAGAATTTACGGGTAGGTAGGCTTATATATTAACTGTTATGCTACCGAAATTTCTATCGGCTATATAAATCCAAATGTTAAACTTAAATATAATTACAGATAAAAAGTAAGAAAGATGATTGACACTGAACATGAATACAACCTAAGTGAATAAAGGATTAAGTTGCAAGCCGAAGTTTAAAAAAAAAAAATTTCCCCCGAATTTTTATAGGTCACAGGTCGTTACACTCCAGTTAGGAGAGTTGAGGATATGAATGATGAAAAAAAATGGTTAAGGCTAAAGGAAGATCAAAAAAGACTTAGAGGGAAGTTATTCGAAAAGATTTGTAGGCATTAAAGTTTGATGAACATATTGCCTTGGATAAGAATGTATGTGAAGGAAAATTTATATGAAGAACTTAACGTGAGTTCAGATATAGGTTCATATAGCATACCACAATCTATTTGGATAAATGCTTTATAATGATAATAATGATTATGACAATGTGCTCATCTTGGTAATAATGATCATATTATAAGAAAATCAACCACTTTCTTGTTTGAAGCATCATCATTTCTATTATCACTTAAGTGGAGTCCTTTTATTTCTCTATTACCATGGACATTTTGTTGTGACTCCATTAAGAGTAAAACTCATCATCCAACAATCGTAATAAACAAGACTTGGCTAAGTAGTTTAAAAATGGGAATCAAGTGCTAACCAAGTATATGCAGTAACTTATTATTATCCATTAAACTTTAAGTTTATAGGTTACTAAACTAAAGTTCGATTCCCATTATTACTATTTATGAATTTAAAACTCATTTCTATTAACATTTTCTTTATCACATCTCTATAATACTTTTGGTTAGAGGATCAACTAAATTGTCATTAAACTTTACATGCACTATGGTTATAACCCCATTAGTGACCAACTCTCTAATATAATCATGTCTAAGGCTGATATACCTAGATTTTACAATATAAATATTGTTATATGCTCTAGACATTATAGCCTCACTATGATAATGCATGAAAATGGTTGGCATATGTTGTGGCCACAACTTTATTTTGAGTAACATATTTCTCAACTATTTTGCCTCATTTCTTATTGATGCCAAAACAATAAACTCATATTTCCATGATGAAATGTGAGATGCAAGTCTGTTTCTTTAAGGCTTAACTTTTAGCACCCCTTCCAAAAGTAAAAATCCTACCTGATGTGAATTTATTTTCTCTTTTACTAGTAATCCAATTTGCATTTGTATCGAGAATCAAATAATAAATTATATAAATCAAGGTTAGAAAAAATCTCGGCTATTACAATTTTAGGACCATCTTACACATTTAATAATGTAAATACTTTTCGAATAATATTTTCTTTATTTTCTTTAACTAGGAAAACAATAGATTGCGAAGAAATAAAATATGGATTAAGAGGTTTTTCTTTCTTAATTATATTACTTCTTCTTGATTCAATCACTCGCCTTTCTTTTCCTCCAATAACAGAATTTGGAACAAATTCTAATTAACTTTTAGATACTGAATTATTCACTAAATTGGTTATAGTTTAACCATCATTTAGAAAATTGTTGATGAACTTATTTTCAAAGGACTCAACTTGTATTTATTCAACTATGAAATTAAATTCTAAGTTTAGTAACTTATCGATGTTGATGTTTTATGCATATCCAACAAATACACTTTGCAAGCCTTTAGATCCTAATTTCATTTTTTAAGGGTCTGACACTTTGTAAAAGGCGAGACACCCCATACTTTGAAATAATTCAGATTTGGTTTCTTACTATTATTCCAAGTCCTATATGGAGAAATTATTGTTTTCATGAATGAAATGATGACACGATTTGTAGCAAAAAATGCCTCTCCACAAAGATTAAATAGCAACTCTGAATTTAATAGCATAATTAATCACGTCAACTAATTTTCTATTCTTTTATTCTGTCGATCCAATCTGTTGTGGTGCATATGTTCTTTGATGTATGATGACATGTACTTCTCTAATTGTGAGAAATCATCAGAAAAATACTTGCCCCATCTATCATTACGAAGAGCTTTAATTCTTTTCTGTTTTTAATTTTCCATAATAGATTTATCCTCTTTAAACTTATCAAAGGCTTCATTTTTAGTTCTCATAAAATACACATAAGTGCACCTAGAACAACCATTTATAAAAGTGATAAAATATCTCCTTCCTTATCTTGAAAAATGAACATTTAATTTATTAATATCTGATTATACTAATTCTAGTAATTTTATATGTCTTTCTTTTTGGAAAAGACCTTTCAGTCATATTTGCTTCAGATTCTACATTTATTAATGAAATCATTTTGACATTATATAACCATGCTTAGACATATACTTTATAGATTCATAATTAATATATGCGAATCTAGCATAATTAAGGAGAACACTCAACAATATAAGTCTTTCTAGAATTCTCAAAACTTACATGAGTCTTTCTGGGTTTAGAAAAGAAACTCTCATCATTATCATCATCATCATTATCATCATTAGAGCCTTTATCCCAATACTGGGGTAGGTTACATTAACTAATAGATGAACTTACGCCAAGTCGTCAGCATGAATTCTTCTCCTCCACTTATTCATATCTAATGTAATGTGTTCTTCCAACTTCTGTTTCGTCATATTTTTCTAGATTACTTCCTTCTAAGTCTTTTTTTTTTGTTTTCCTCTAGTCTTGACTCTTTTTACATCATTCATAGCCTCATCATTCATAGCCTCCACTCTTCTAACCGGAACGTTCACAGGTTTATGTCGTATGTGTGCAAACCAACTTAAACGATTTTCACTTATCTTGTCTTTAATAGTATGGATTTTGTCATCTTGTCTTCTAACCAGAGCGTCCATAGGTATATGTGTTATGGATGGATTTTGTCAGCTCGTCCATTACTGTAGAGAACAAAAATGGACTTAACGCTAACCCTTGACGTAGTCTTGCTGTGATAGAGAATTCACTTATTTGCCATCCACATGTCCTCACACGTGTCCTCCTATCTCCATACTTGTCCTTAATTATTGTAATATATTTAATGGGGACTGTTTTCTTCATTAAAGAGCACCATAACATCTCCTAAGCACTTTATCATATGTTTTCTCAAAGCCTATAAAGACTTTATGAACATCTTTCCCTTGTATTTGAGAACGCTCCACAAGTTGTCTAAGTAAGTGTGTTGCTTCTATAATGGACCGGCTAGACATAAAACCAAACTGATTCTCCAATATCTCTATAGTCTTCCTTAATTTTTGTTTTATCACTCTTTCTCATAATTTCATCATGTGACTGATTAGTTTTATACCTTGATAATTAGAGCAACTTTGAATATCTTCCTTGTTCTTATAAAGTGGTGCCGATACACTCTTTCTCCATTCTCTAAGTATCTTATTGTTGCACCAAATCATATTAAAAAGATTTATCAACCTCCTCACTTTGACCTTTTCTAGGCATTTTCAAACTTTAATAGAAATGTTATCAGACCTAACAACTTTCCCTGTTGCTAAAAAATCCCAAAACCAGAACAAAAGCCCTTAAATTGAAAAATAGAAACTAAAATACTTTATGCCTTTAGCTTTGTGTTCCTTTCTTTTGTTGTTGCTATGCATGAAATTTTGTATATTTTTTTAATGCTGCGTGTGTATTATATATTTGCTGCTATTGCTATTAGGATTTTTGTAGTTAGGATTTGTCTCTGATTGTTTTCATTACGTATTTGATGCTTGTATTTTGGTTGACGATGACCAGTTTTTTGAAACCTAAAAGAAGATTTTCTTTTTTGTTTTGCCTTAATAGCTAAATATACCCTCAAATTTTTGCATAAAATAGAAATAAACCCTCAACCTTTAATTTTACTGTATAAACCTAACTTTTCAAGCAATTAAGTCCAAATCAATTATAAATTTTTATAGTAAAATAAAAAGGTTGAAGACTTATAGAATCTTAACCTCTTATTTACTCTCCTTAAGTACCTTATTTTGAAAAGTTGAGGATTTATTTATAATAAAATAAAAGTTTATGGACTTTTATAATAAAAATTAAAAGTTGAGAGTTTATATCCATTTGATGCAGAAAAGTTGAGGGTATATTTGAATATTAAGTCTTTTATTTTCTTTCTATAATTTTGAGGTTTTTTTGTTTGCTAGGGGTTTTCAATCTCGATTTTGTCTACTGTGTTTTTTAAGTTTTATATCGATTTCAGGATTAGAGTTTCTTAGAAAAGTTAGTAAAACTTCAAAGATAGTTCTGATCTCGTTTTAGAAGCCTTTGATTTTCAAACTCCCCTTTTTGAATTTTCATTGAATGCCAAGTCTTTTCAAAGATTTTGGTTTTGGTAGATTCTTCTTTCTTTCTTTCTTTCTTTCTTCTTATTTATTAATTTGCTAAATTAAAAAATTAAAATGTAAAAAGAGTAAATTAATTAAAAACTAAGAAATTGAGAAATAAAGCTAAAATAAAACAAAAGGAATACGGCTAAACAAATATTAAATTTCATGGACTTCAAAGCCTAAATGCAAATGTCTCTTTCATCGTGAGCTCAAATAAAAATAATGTTTTAATCGACCAAGCAAACCCAAAATCAAATTGTTAAGGTTTAAAAGAAAATTGTTCAAAAGCCCAATTAGCATTTTAAGCCTAAAACTTATAAATTATTTTGAAATTCTACCAATAATTTATAAACTCAAAATATTTCTCGAGATATAGATCTTGGAATCAAAATCGAATTTACTTTAATTCTAATTGACCAAAAAATTACGAATAAAATTGGTGTCTGTGAGGTGGATTGCTATTGACTGGTATTTTTAAGATTTAATAAAATAAGTTGATATTTATTCATAGTACAAAACAGGCAAGTAAACCCAATAAATTGGAATTCTTATTCATTAAGAACTCTTTCTTATTAAGAATATTAATCCTTAAATAAACTTAATCACTAAGTAATTTTTTTACCAATAATATTTTATGAAATTAAAATTTGAGCTAGTATATACCAAATCCCCACATTAACTCAAATTCCACCAAAATATTGAACTTTAAGAGATTATTTATTATGTGGCTTTGATGTTGTGAACAAACTACATCAACAAATTATCTTTAATTGAATTGAATAAACTTTCCCACAACGGATGTGGAGATCTGTATAATTTTAAAATCATTCAAACAAAATTTTTTAAAGTTAATTTTAAATGGTATAAAAAAGGAGAAGGTGCATAATTTTGACATTTGAATATTTAATTCGACGAGAGATGTGTTGAAAGAGTCGCATTCCAATTTCAATTTTCTTTTCTATTATAAATAAGAAGCGCCCAGTTTCACGAGAAGGGACGCAAGAAAAACAACGTAAAGTTCGTAGAAAGATACGAGAATAGCAAAGCGTAAAGCCCTCTAAGGAAAGGCAATCGCCTAACACAAGCTGCCGTGTGGGACCACGATGACCAAACCAATAATCTCGATCTCTCTCATACACACACAAAACTACCAAAATAATCGATCGTTCGACAATAGTTGAAAACCTGAGAGACTCTTCGCTTCACGCCCGATTCCCACGCAGCATATAACCGCTCTTAATTTCTTCCTCCTTTCATCCTGGTTTCTCTTCATCTTCGTAATTCTATTTATTTCCTCCTTTCAAAATCCTGACGCGGTTTTGATAAAATTACCTCGTTTTATATATAACCCTGTTTTTATAGCATTTCACTCAATACAATCGAAGATTATAACTCAATCTGTTTCAGTTTTAGTTGAGAACTCGATAGCATGGCGGTGAGCATGGTCAGGAAGAAGGCTTTGAAACCAAAAAGGAAGAGTCTGAAAGTGAGGGCTCAACGGATAAAAGCAGATATGGGAAAGATTAGGGAAGATCAACAGTGCATCAGAGCGGAGCAAAGAAATATAGAAAAAAGGTTTGAAGAGGTTAAACGCGAATGCGATGAACTCAAAGAAGAAACACAACTGATTATGAAGCAATCAGCTTGCACTCAGATTCAGCTTAGCCTTATGTTCGATATCTTACGAGCCCGCAAGAATGGGGAGTTTGATAGAGCTCACACCCTCACTCGCTTCCTTAACTTCGTTTCTCACAAAAGAAGCTTATAACTTTAGTTCCCAACAAACAAAACTCTGTTATCTCTTTTTCCCTTTAAATTCCAAGTGTATCAAAAGCTCCCAAGCGAGCAACATGTGGGAAACTAGGTAATGGCAGACGTCAAACGACTAGGCTTGTCATATGTAATAATATTACAATCTGTTTTACTTCACAGTTTGTCTTTCTTACTGCATTCTCCATTTTCTGCGACAACAAACAATTAAAGTCGTTAAATATAGGAATTAGGCATATTTCAAGACCATTGCAACCATAATCTGCAGAGTAATTAACAGGGGTTATTTACAAATTCGAATGTAATGTCAATGTCCACTGCTCAGAGCTGAACCTAACATGTTAACAAATCAACATAAAGTTTGACTCGGTCAAATCCGAACTAGGAGGGATTCAAATTTAAAATCCAACAATTTCGAGTAGAAAAACTTTTAAGTGGAGCCGCTATCAATTACTAAATTTATGGTTTAGTAAAATAGAGTTATAATTTGTGAAACATGTAATCTACTGTGATCATATATGGTAGGGGTATTGCACACCTACTTGAGTCTATGTGGTATGATAGGTGTTTCGTATTAAAACTTTATAAGTCTTTGATAAGGGACCATTAGAGTTTTATCAAATATGAGTTTGTGTGTATATGAATTATTATCTAATATATTATTATTAAAATTTTTAGAATCTACAAATAAGATGAAAATGATGACATATATATCTTATTTCAATTATTATTATTTTTTTAATATTTCATTCAAAGTATGTGTCATCATCTAAATCTTATTTGTGGAGTTTAAAAACTACATTATCAGTATATTGGATAACAATCTGATATTATTTTGTGTGTATATGACTAAGTCTCTTATTTACTTCTCATAACTAATATCTCCCGATTGAGAACCACCTAAGACAGAAAAGGAAGAGGAACGCTAGTTTAATTATAATCTTCGCTATTTGCTTCCACTGAAACAATTACACATAATTTATTATTAATAATATTTGATTTTTTATTTATCACATAGGATTTATAGATTTAATTCTTACACTTAGTCTCAAAATTAGATTTAAGTGACACTACAAGAAAAATGGGCAACAGCGACGGAATTAGCGACGAATTTTTCGTTGCTAATTTGTGCATTCCGTTGCAAATGAGTATTTGCGACGGAATTAGCGACGGAATGTTCCGTCGCTAAATTTGAAGTCGCTGAAAGTTTTTCGTCGCTGAGGAAAAATTTCCGTCGGTAATTCCGTCGCAAATAATTTCCGTCATTAAAAACCTTTAGCGACGAAATTTCGAAGCTATTTTTTCCGTCGCTAAGTTAAATCAGCGACGAATTTCTGTCGGTAATGTTTGTATTTGAAATAACTAAGAATCCGTCGGTAAAACCAATCAGCGACGGATAAATTTCCGTTTGTAAAATATATTAGCGACGGAATTCCGTCGCTAATACTCTCCGTCGCTAAAACACTAATAGCGACGGAATTTAGTCGCTGAGATATTCCGTCGCTAATTTTATTATTTGATTTAATTAAATTTTCGTCGCTAAAATGTTTCAGCGACAAATGTCCGTCGCTAATTTATATTTTTTTTGTTAATTAATTAAATTTTTCGTCGCTAAATGTGTTTAGCGACAGAATTCCTTAGCTGAAACCTAATTTAATATATTTAAAAAGGCTATATATTTTCCGTCGCTAATAGGCTTCAGTGACGAATTTTCGTAGCTAATTTAGCATCCAAATTTTTTAATACTTTTTTTGCTTAAATTCATGTACCTAAAATAATGGAACAAACCTGTAGATCCAGATAAAAATAAATATAAAATATATATCACAATTATATGTCAAAACTAACATCAACTATTACTTGATAATCATCATCATATACAGTCTGATCAAATCATCATCACAAATATCATCCAGAATTCATAAGAAAACAAAATAAAATAAAATGTGTACTCTCATTGATTAAGGTGACCTCCAGATCAGGACGGTCCAGGTCCAGGTGCTCCTGTCTTATTGGCATTCCTTGCCATCAAGTTCATCATCTGATCCATAAAATCAGACAACTTTCCTTCCAGATTATCAATCTTGTTTGAAATGACTCTGACGTCCTCTTTCACTTGCTGCACCTCTGAATTTGTGTCAGGAGTACCCATCACACCAAGAGTAGGATAAGGAAAAGGACTCTAAGCTGAATGAGATGCGCAAGAAGATTGGGTGAAACCAGAGGCAGCTGTAATGTTTGTACCCATTTGTAAATCAAGGTGATGTGGCCTAGTCCCAAATCCGTACGTATGTGTACGAGTACTCTCTATCCCTCCAATTACCTCACACCATGCAGCTCGATCAAAAGGAGGATGGGTGTTTATATCCTCGCCGTATTTCTGAGTCAATGAAGTAGCGTACTTTTCCTACAATGTAATTAGAAGAAGGATAATAAACAGTAAACTTTAATAACGAGAAAACCATATTAGAAGCCAATAGAATGCATTACGTACACTGACAGATTTGGTCTTGTTGTCCACATAATCACCATCTCCACCTAAACGTCTATGCGTCCGATCAAACAATTCTTTATATGTCGGTGCTCAACCTAGATGTTTCGCCTACATTAAAAGATATGCAATTTTATAAGAAAGATATGAAATTCTTGTAAGGAATAAAAATTACATTAAAATAAAAGTCAACAGTAAATTAAAAAATAATTTTATTATTTGGACTTACCATCTTATATTCATGTACTGGAAAAGAAACAGAACCACTTGTATGCTTTGTTATCGTTCCTTCTTTTTTCTTCAACCGATTCTGTTTTCCTTTTTTTGACTTCGCCTCCCACCTTTTAGTCCCTCATTCATTCTCAACTAATTGATCCCATATTTGGACTGAAATCCACTTCGACTTGTTGTACCCTTTACAGTCAGATATTTTATCCGTATTAAAATATTGCATTGCTTGTCTTCTCTCCAACTGCAGCAAGTCTCTAAAACGTGACTTGCATAAGTGCTCCCAAATTGTATAGACATTATTGGTTTGGTTATCAGACCACCTGAACATCTCCTGCAAAGAAAAACAAATGATAATTATCATTTCGATACGTTTATGACCAATTATCAAGTTATTTACTTCAAAGTAATGCACTTGAAATTTATTCCACATCTGTGCTTTTACTTCATTTGGAACCCTTTTCCATGTTGGTCATGGTTCCGAGTAATGTTGTTTAATTAAATTGGATATAGTCCTCACACCCTTCGAGTCTTCAAAAGAACTGCCAAACAAAAAAAGAAGATATCACCAAACATTATACCATATTTAATATCATAGTTGTATGAAAATAAAACAAAAGTAGAAGCAATATACCTGTTACCAAGTGGCGTCAAGAATAACCTATGCTCTGGATTTTACGGTGTTTCAAGGCTCTGATTTGGACCTTTCGTTCTTTTTCGACCACTACCACCACTCCCACTCCCACTACCACCCGCAGTTTGTGTTGTCTCCTCAGTAGATATTCTTCGCCCGGGTAATGGTTGTTCTACCGTTGATGGAGGAGCTGGAATGGCATCATAATCGTCGTCATCATCATTATCAGGAGCTGGATCAGGTCGACTTGAAGATGGAGTTTGTTGCGCGAGAGGCCTAGAACGAGGCTGATTTGGATGGTGAGCTAAAGGTCGATCACGAGCCTGAGCATCACACTGAGTAGGCTGCTGAGATTGAGGCTGAATGTCAAAGTCAAGATTATAGTCAAACTCCAATCCAGGTATAGGAGACTAGGACCTATATGATCGTTGTGCTAACTTTTTCAATTTTCTCATCTGCAATACAGATAAAAAAATTATGTTTAGAAATTAGTAAATTCAGTCCAATAATATTTATTTTACAATCAAATATTTAATTCTTACTATTCATTATTCTAATCACTGTCATCTTCTCTATCATTACCAACTGCTTTATCATTCCATACTTCATCCTCCTCTTCTTCTTCTTCTTCCTCTTCTTCCACTTCCTCTTTCTCCTCTTCTTCTTCTTCTGCAAATTGATTGACTTCTTCATATTTGCCACTAATATGAACAGTAGGGTTGTCCAGTTCGTCTGAATATGCAACTATTCTAGGGTTCGAAACTTCCACTTCTTGGTAAACTCCTTCGTTCAAATCTAGAATCTGTCCACCATCATTTCGTCGAAGGTTAAATCTACTTCGTGCCTTTGTTTTGAATACCACCCACCACTGACGATGATCTTTTTTTGTAGAAGGATAAAGATTAAAGTACACTTTGTTGGCTCTGTTCAGCTAATATAAAAGGTTCGTTACTGGCAAGTGTAGATTTATGCTTGATATCAACAAGACCGTGACGGGGATCAACATGAAGACCTCGTTCTGTATCAAACCAATGACACTTGAATAACACAACTTTATTCTCACTTCCAAAGTACTCTAATTCGATTATATCTGTCAGTATGCCATAAAAATCACGATCAAAATCATTGTAGCAGCTGTCTTTGACACATACACCATTGTTCATTATTTTTCAAGATCGACCATAATCCAACGTATGAAACTTAGTCTCAATATTAGGATCCAAAATATCAAATATTAAATCTGTTTTGAGTTGAAATATTATTTTTGGACAAAATTTGTGCCAACTGAATTCAACTTAGGATGAAATTTTTTAGACGAAATCTTAGGATTTCTGTTACCATGCTAATAATTTTGGATAATTCATTTTGTAGAAGAAATCGAGATTAAAAATTTATGTAAAAAAATTTAATCCAAATTAATGAAGAATCTAAAGAATATGGGCGAAAAATCATTGCTAAAGGATTGTTTGTGATTGTTTCTTATTTTTTATTTTTTTGTTTCCTGTTTTCGTTTTTATTTTGTTTTTAAATTTTGAAAACGGAAAACCTGCTTGGTTAATATAGTTTCGTATTGAAAACAAATATTTAAACTGATTCAAATATAATAATTCATTTCACAAAGTAAAATTTTAAAAATTAAATAAAAATAAAAATATATTTATTAAAAAAATATTATGTACATAATATAGAACAATATTATATTTTACTATTTAATACTAATATTAAATATCTTCATTTAGTCAAATTAAAATTTCAAATAATTTAATTAATATCATAATTAAATATAATATTAAAGAAAATAATTTCTTAAAAATAATTAATTAAATATAATATTAAATAAAATATTTTTAATATTATTTTTATTATATAATAATCTAGATTAATAAAATTCTAAATTTTATATAATATATGAATTACTAATTTATAAATTATATTTAATAATTTTATTTAATTTAATTGCAATAATACTAAATTATTAAATAATATATATTCAACTAATTAATTTATGATAAATTATATAATTACTAAAATATATTATATTTAATATAAATAATATTATTTAGTATTAAGTATTCACGTATTTGATAATATTACATTATTTAATAGTAGTTGTAACATATTTTCAATTTAATTGAAAAAATAATATTAAATAAAATTATTTTTAGTAAAAAAATTAATTATAGTAGATAATAGTACTTAGCAATAATACTAATTATTAACATATTAAAATTATAATAATTGATATTATTTAAAAAATATTTAATATTTTTAATAAATTATTATTCAAATTCTAATTAAAAAATATTATGAAATATTATAGTTTAATATAATTTATATTTAATTGCTTTTAAAAATTTTCAACTTTTCAGCATTAAAATAATTATATTAATTTTAAATATTTATTTTTTTAAATAAAAAATATTTATAGTAAATTCTAAAATTATTTTTATTTAAAAAATTAATTTAATTTATTTTATATTTTTATTATGAAAGTATATTAATATTATATTAATACATAGGCATTGTTCACTTATGAACATACCATAAATGAAAGCATGTTTATGAAAA